>CAVLJG010000006.1:42486948-43173159 GCA_963669975.1 Acanthoscelides obtectus | reverse complement strand
ACCCTTCCCCCACATACCAGCAACAAGCTTCAGCCTCTAGATAAGTCTGTGTTCATTTCATTCAAAAACTTTTATAACTATGCGATTGATTCGTGGCTTGTAAACCACCCGGCTGTTCCTATGACGTTGTATCAAATATCGGAATGTGTCGGTATTGCCCACTCCAAATCTATGACTCCAGCAAATATAATGAATGGGTTCAGAGGTACAGGCATCTATCCTTTTAATAAAAACATTTTTACGGATGGTGATTTTCCATCGTCGTCTGTTACCGACAGGGAACAAATTGACTCAGATAATCTGGGAACAAGAAAAGCAATAGTTGAAATACGAAATGGCACCCGTGGAAACGAAGCTTCATCTGACAGTCAAGACAACCCTTCACGTTCAAATGTTGCCTTTACGTCCAGCGCTGGTTCATCTGGTACAATTCAAACTTTGGATCGCAAATTAGATGAGGAAGAGGAAAACTCAATTGTTGAAACTGAATCTGTTGGTTTATATGGTAACAAACAAACAGAAATAAGTTAATTAACTATGAATAAGAAAAACTTAACTGTATTGAAAGGTCATTTTGTTACTCCATTTGATCTGCGAGGATTTCCAAAAGCTGCACCTAGAAAGAATTTAAATAGGAAACGAAAAACAAAGAAGAGCATTATTTTAACTAGCACACCAGAAAAGAAATATTTCGGGGAGTTTGAACAGAAATGATAAAACAAAGAAAAGAAAAATAAAGGAAAGGATCTTAAATGAAACAGATTCAGAATCAGAAGATAATAATGTGGAGTTGAAGGACTGTTCCGACGAGGAATTATCATTAGAAGACCTTAAATATAGCATGATACAGGAACAAAAAAATAACTTGGAATCTTATGAAATTACTGAAAGCACCTATATTTTGAAAGATTCTTTCATCTTGGTGAAATTTGAAAATAATATTCATTATGTTGCCAAAATTTTAGATGTTGTAAACTCAGAAGAATTCAAAGTTTCATACCTAAGGAGCGGCAAATTCATTTTATTTTCCCGATATTGCTGATATTCATATGGGGTTGAAATCCGATTTTGTTATGTTATTATCAGAACTCATGAAAACCAGCAACAAAAGACTTTCTTCTTATTACCTATAGATTTGGGTTAGAATTTAACAATATAATTGTACGATGACCTACAAAAAATAAATATTGTTTGATTCTGACAGATTTGTAATAATTTCCAACGTGTTTTATTGTGTACTACCATATGTTTCAAACTGTACCACTGGTGGTACACATTGATACAAATGCAGCCTAAAGAAATTTTTATTTTTTTTCTTGAGTTTCTTTCATTTTCTTATTATTACATATTGGACCTTATTTGCAATTGAGTGAGGTAAAAGACACACGGACTGATTTTTTAAAAAACAAGTCATCAGGGTTTGTCCGTGGATTTTTCAGAAATTGTGTCATTGTGTACCTCTCTTCCCTATGCATTCCAAATCCATTTTTCCGAGATAGGACTAGAATAAACTACGTCATGGCTGTCCAACTTAATGTGGCCCAAGGGCCACTTAAAAAAAAATGCAGTTTGGAGGGCCGCATTATAAAATCTTTCTATACAACATTATTACTGAGTTTTAATAGGTATACATATGCATATTCGGTATTTGAGAGTAATTTATACTTGTGATGTACATGTATACATGACCCGTGAAGCGGGCCGCAAGAAAGTTCGCGAGCCGCATGCGGTTTTTCTACAAGGTATTAATTTAGCACTTAGTTGTACGTGTTGCCTAAACGTCATGAGGATTGTTATCAATCTTTGGCTCTGATGTAATGTAAACTCTGCTACTGCGATGGCATTACTGGAGGTCTAAGCTGTAAGTTGTATGTTGTTGATGATAATTACATTGGGTTTTTGTTTCAAATACACTTAATTGAGATTCAAAGCTAGTTGCGCATTCACTTTTTCTTATCCATTCTGGAAATTACATATACAAACTTGCTGAAATTCAAAAATGAGAGAGATAAGAAATAATTATATTCACTGTACACTGTCGAATTACAAGCCATATACATGCTAACAGTAATTACACACAACGCGGGCGCGGTGATGATTTCCGCAATTCTCCTGTTTTTCGTAATTTATAACTTTAAACATAACCCTCTTCAGAAAGCACAACATAAAAATAACCCGTCCGGTACAGCCAATAGATATACTTTATTGGCAGCATATTCAGAAATGATTTTCTCACACAGCAAATATCACTGATTTTATACACATGCAGACCAATACATAATCATCCAGACGAGATCTTGTTATTCAACAAACTTTCTTCTCAGAGATAAAAACTACAGGCAAGAACCGTTTGGTTTCACAAGACATATGCAACCAATAATGCCCTCCTTAGATGGACGTTCACAACGATCCTAGTGAGCAAACGTGGAATGACTGTTTGCGCCCTAAAACATACCTAGTTTGCGAGATGACATCTTATAGGTTTTTTTGACGTTTTATAAGTTTTTTACATGATACCCATGCGGCCTTTAGAACATAGTCACTGTAATGTCAATGTCTGTCGTCAGTCTGTCAGGTCTGGTGGCCCAGAAGCCAGACAAGTTGTAGGGGAAAGTGGAGAGGGAGAAAAAAAGGAAGGAGAAAGAAAGGAAGGAGAAAGAAAGGAAGGAGATGAGAGTTCGAAGTTGACATAAATGTATTCCTGTCATTTCTTGGGAGGGGTGGGGAAGTTAAGTGGACTGAAATGTACATAGATGAAAGTACAACACCTCGTGCTGGTTGGCGCTATCAGCAGCTGGATACTTAATTTCATGTTTTGTTATCCATACGTTCTTGTCAAGTTGACAAGGTGTAATCTACTCCCATATATAAAACTATGGAGTCTAAACACCATGAGAAAATAGGGCAAAGCTGTTCGTTATGTAAAAACGACCCCGAAGCATGACGCCTGCCTGCATAATTTGTTCTAATTAATTTATCATGCATAAAAATTAAGTTTTACCAAAAATGAGATACCTGCAGGTTCAAGCGGTCGGATCTCATTCCTTAGATACTTTGCGCATGTGTAGTTACTGGTACTAGCTTCAATCACTGCGTTAGGTGTCAAGTTTTAGGGTTGTTTTCTTCTCATTTCTCCGGTATATAGGCTCCATATACATATAATCCAGTAATTATGAATACATTATTTTCAGAACGGTGAATGTAATTCAACAATGGGTAGCAGTGACAAATAATGACACAACTTAACAATTTAGCAAGTGAATGTAAGATTATATTTGTGAAAGAGATTTTTCTGTAGGGGAGGTAGAGTTATTGAAAAGTGTATTTTAGTTAAAACTTGTTCTCTCTTAATCACAAAGTGCAGTTACGACAAGCAAATTAATGCGCGTTAGTTCTTTCGAAAATAACCGAAATGCATACTTCCATCGTTTTCGCGCTATATAGTTACATATCTCACAAGAGATGGAGTCACAGCACAAGTCAGCTTTTTTACTCTGGCATTCCGTTCTAAAAGGGGTGTTCTGTGATTATCTCTGTGACAAGTAATTAAGAAATAAATCTGTAACGCATGCCAGGCGTAATAATGGACAGCTGCTTTGTGCTTTTTGTGTACTCCTCCTCAGTATGCTCCAGGTTTGGGTCTCACAGACAACGAACGTAAGCATAGCAATTATTCACTATAAAAAATGTGAGATCTATCGAAATAAAACAGCGCGAAGCGCCATCTACCACTATCAAAAGGCTATTTAAATAGATCTCACACTTTTGATAATAGTTGCTATGCTTTCGTTTGTTGTCCGAGAGTCCGAAGTCTGGACCATGCTAAGGAGTAGCAAAAAACACGAAACAGCTCTCCATGGTTGATCATCTGTGGCCAGACGGACGAGAGCAGAGCATGTTTATTATCTTCAATGGCGGATAGCCCACATCTACTACTCAGCTATAATCGTCGCTATCTAGCGGTGACGTGGAGACTGGGCCGCTAATTCACGTACTGATATCTATAAATTCCCAACCGGTATGCTGTGATACACTGTTTGCAGTGGTCAATTATAATGTTAGATGGCGCTTCGCGCTGCCTTATTTCGAAGAAGAAAACTATTTCAACTGGTTTATCTGATTGGGCTGCCGAATTGACTATCTTTCCGGAATGGACACTAAAAGTTATGAAATTGGTTACCCCAAGCCACATAAAGTGATACTTTTTATTCATCCGTACAAATTTTGTAACCATTCATATCACATTTTGCAGTCATATCGTGCATCAGAAAGATGGAAGCTAGTAAAAAAGTTACCAAGTATCCATAAATTTTACGGGTTTTCATATCGGTGGCAGCATATTGATATCCGTTTGAGAGAATGGGAATTTTTCCTGAAAGGAGTTTGAAGTAAAAGCATTTTTCACCTATACATAGTGCAAAGTGCTTTCCCCCGACTTCGTTCATTAACCTGGGCCATGATCGATCCTAACACTGTTATAGTTACGTCTTTCTCATACTTTGTCATAGACATTATTGGGTGTCAGAGCCGGATTCAGTCGTATAAATGGTCAGATGCAAAGTAACTTGAGATAAAAACTTTATCACAACTTCCTGTTACATATTATGTCGAATTGTATATAAAATCTTATTCAAATAAAACTTGTACTAGCTGTCCTATTTTCTTGCCACAGGGTATATCAGGTTCAATTTTATTTGATTACATTCATAACAAGGTACACACATAAACATTAGCGATTTTATATTCCCGGAAATGGTTTTAACCGATCATGTTCATATAAAAGGAATTGAAACCATTAGAGTAATATAAGTTATAATTTCCATGTCGCTCAAGACACCATTAAAGTCCTATTCCCTTTAAACTCGCGTGACAGCCGCGGTGTTTTTCTACGAAAAGCATAACAATTACCGAAATTACGTTGTCGTGATACGCATAAGCATTCTGCTAGAATGGAAACACTTTCCTTAGTAAAACGCTTTTTACGCTTTACCGAAGCCGGCGACATTTTAATTGGAGTTTATTTTCTACGTTCGTCACAAATGTCATTGTTCCCGAGTTGTGTCCGTTGACGACGAAAGTGAGCGTCAGCTTAAGGATCGTGATGAAACTAGTCTAGACAATGCGAATGGCAGACATCTATTGGGCTTGAGGTTACTGTCCAATGCAGTGGTCATTTGTAATCTAGGAATCTAAGAACAGTGTAGTTTTGTGATCTCATGAAACACGGAATACTCATCATTTATTAAGTTCGTTTGATGAATCTTTTTGTTGTGAATATGGAACAATTCTCATATTGTATGTAAATCTGGCGATAATCAATTTTCACCCAGGGTAGGCTTATTTCGCTGCATCCTCATCTCCAGATGATTTTAGTGAAGAGATGTCTAGAGGAGTATGTTGCAGTTCTTTCTCATCTCTTCCAGATATCTTACGAATCGGGTACTATCGCAGAGAATTGGAAATACTCGGGACAGCGGAAGACAGCTCATGTCACACAACTGTGGAGTAAGCTAATCCAGTCTTATGCTGGGGCTCATGCCGTTGCTTTTGGCATCACATATGGCAGCTAAGGTATGCTGCCCTATTGTGCAAGATTTCATCTTGTGGCCTCCCAGAGAAGCTTTGCAGATGGATAGCTGACATCCTCTCTGGCCGCAAGAATTCCGTCGTAATTGACGGGTGCTCTTCTTCATCCCACAATATTAACGCGGGTGCTTCCTAGGGATCGGTCTTAGCTCCAATACTGGGTCTATTACATATCAACGACCCCCTCTCTTGTAGGATCAATCCGATCTACACTTTGCGGATGACAACACTCTACAAGCAGTCGTTGAGCGCGGGAAGCAGACGTGACCGAATCAGCATATATGTATACATAAAAAAGTGTGTTCATTAATTTCAAAACATGCCATAATCCAAGAATATTTTTCAGAAAAATATAGAAGTTGATACGAAACAGGTGGCGAGTCAATCTACTCAACTTGTTAAAGCCACCTTCTCTAATCGTATATACGATTTCGTCCTCGCAGGTAGCCTTGATGAAAAAGAAAAACGATTTAAAAATCGTTTGGATTTGCGACCCGCGAAGCAAACTGATACTGATCTTAGATACTCATCACCAAAATGTTTCGATATCCGTCGTTCGAAGACAAGTCAACGTCATCGGATCAGAGGGGAATAAACGACTGATCTAGCGTGAAAAATATTGTCTTGTCTTTTATGACATTTCAAGACTTAATCTGGATTAAAATTGTTGCGCACGTAGGCTTTAGTCCAACCATGTTAATGCTTACGCCACTAGCGAGGAAGCATTGGAATTGCGAAGAATTTCGAAAATCAGATATTGTGCTTTTTGCATGTACATCACGAAGAACTATGTTACTTATTACAGTCGGTCTGTTTATCTGTCGGTCTGTCTGTCCGCTAATCCTTGGCCCGTCTATAACTTAAGAAATACTGCTTGGATTTTGATTACTCGAGCTACTATGCAAAGGACGGAAAATCTTTGTAGTTTTTTTTGGCGCTAGCAATTTATTTGTTCCGATCCCGGTGATGGATTTTTCCGCACATTTATTTACCCTTCAAACTTGAATGGTAACGGGATATTTTCATTGCACTCGTACCGGACAACTCAATGAGCGTAGGTATATCTGCTTCAAATGCTGAGGGAAACTGAGCGATAATGACTGTATCCGTCTATGTAACGCCGTGCTGGGTTTG
Organism: Acanthoscelides obtectus; assembly: GCA_963669975.1. Taxonomy (NCBI): domain Eukaryota; kingdom Metazoa; phylum Arthropoda; class Insecta; order Coleoptera; family Chrysomelidae; genus Acanthoscelides; species Acanthoscelides obtectus. The sequence continues at coordinate 43,166,439 of CAVLJG010000006.1, read as the reverse complement.
CGATAGCGCGGCAGGCAGAGTTGCCATGTTTCTGGATGATCGGTACTGTCAGTAGCATGGTAGACTAGATCGCACTGTTGTCAAATCTGTTGGAACTATGGACTAATTGTTTGAGCCTGTTTGACTGACATGACCTATTTAATGTCTTTGCTATACATGTTTGTTGCCAACTTTTTTCTCACCATCACCAAGATCAAAATTGGCTACTAAAGCGCAGTTGCTAAGCTTAACTTTATTTAAAGGCTTATGTGGATATCTTAAATAGATTCCGTGTAGTTGACAGTTCTATCGGATCTTTGGCTAATGTATCCTGCGTGGGGGGGAGACATTAGCCAGGAGACAACTAAGGCAAATACAATATCAAATCAGCTTTTGACTGAGACAAAAATTGCTTTAAATAAAAAATCAAAATAGATTTATTAAGGAACTGGCAAATTACATATTATTGGCAAATATTTAAGTTATTTGAGGTCTACGATAGTCATTCCCAGTAAGGATAACGATATATGGTAGGAAATATGGTTTGAAATCTTTATCTAGTGGTTTCGTGAAACTAATACAACAAATAGTTTTCCTACGCAAGAAAAGCATAAGCTGCATCTATAAAGACAGGGAAGCTACAAATTTATTTATTCGCCTACCAGAACTACCATCAGTCTAAAAATAATGTCTGTCCTTTGCACTGTCATCTGAACTAAATGCAGAACCGTTTTTGTTCTGTGTATGATTAAAACACTCATTGTTTTCACACCCTGCTAATATACGCTTGGCGCCAACCTGGAATTTAAGAGGCTTATGGCATGAAAATGTTTGGCACGCCTTTTAGAAATTATAGCGACATTTGCGAACTTTCAAAAAAATCAACTTCGGACATATATCTCAACGTCACTGGTAGTGCTGCTAGATCGGAATGTGTTTTTTATTCAAATTGTGGCTTAGCCATCTTATTGCCCCAAGCCCTTCAATTATAAAGAATGATAAAATACAATAATAAAAAATGAAACCTAGGCGTATTGTTGGATCTCTGTTATTTTGATTCCCTTTGTTCTCTGTCAAAGAAACACTTTTATCGTGGCTTCATACGTAAGGTTTTCGTTATCTAGTGAGCGATAAACTGAATTTTCCATATAGAAAAGCAGTGATAACAACCGCCTCCGTGGCGCAATTGGCTAGCGCGTTCGGCTGTTAACCGAAAGGTTGGTGGTTCGAGCCCACCCGGGGGCGACGATTTTTTAACTCTCTCTTCTTTTTCTCTCTATGTCTCTGTCTCTTTAACACTGCACTCTCATGCGAACCCCAAAACATTCAAATGGTGAGACAGGTGAAATCAGTATAGAAAATTTGTTTTGGTACACAGAAAGCATAGTGCGGTGTTGTCAAGTTTACAGATTTTTCAACAGTTTTACTCACATTGAAACCGATATAGCAATGCTGCAAAAACAAGATATCTCCATTTGGGAGTTATTTGGTAACCTTGAGATGTATCAGAAACGTATTTGATTTTTACGAGCATTCACTTTATTTATGAAAGTCAGTTGCAACTGTTGCTATGGTTACCGAAATTAATTTCAATTTTACCGGATTTGTGTGCTCTCATTAAGTATAAACACGGGTCAAATTGAAGAGTTTATTCTTCGAGCTAGTAGCTACTAGTCGGGCGATTTCCGAAATACCGCTGTCAAGATTGCACTGATTATATTTCAAAGTTATTAAAAAAATAGTTTTCCGGTGGTATGGTTTGAAAAACAAAAAAAATATTGCTGACGTAATCACAATCCAGGCCAACCATCCACCATGTGATCAAAAAAAAGCAAAGCGACGACCCCTCCACCATCCTTTAGTGCTTACGTAATAATTGAATGGTCTCTATCTCTTAGTGGCAGTATGTCCAAATCGAATGGTATTTAGAGAATCATTAGGTTTTCCTAAAAGGTTTGGAAACACCATGTATAAATGGATCTCAGCTGAAGAGAATATCGAACTAAATCTCAGAACACATATTGAAACAACGATGATGCTTTGAAACTCCTTGATTCTACTACTCTTATTGCGTTCCATATTTATCCAGATGAAATTTCATCCGTTTTTTTCTTTTCTTTGCTACTACGAGCCCCTTCCCACTTCAGTTGGCCCACTTCAAGATTTATATACCAAAATATGCTTTTATAAACTAAACATGACGAAACTATTTACTTCTAAAACAATTTATTTTCTCAAAAACATTTTAGATACATTCTAGTCGTAAAAAATACATTATTTGAAATCGCTTAGACCTATAACTAATAGAACATGTGAACAAATAAACAATGTGCGAATAAGTGCGCGAAGTTAACAAAGCAACAATTGAAAGATTACCATTGGGTAACATCACCTTTATTTTTTTTATGGCTGAAATTCTTTGGGGCATAGTGTTAACCAAGTTTTGGCAAAATGTTGGTGTAAAACAATCCCATATTTCTTGAAGCTTTTGTCTCAGTTCGGTGATTATACGAGCAGGATGTTGTCGTAGAACCTTTTTCATCTCGTGCCACAAAATTTCAATAGGTGACAGATCTGGACTGCTAGAATCCTATTTTAAAAGTGGTACATTATTTTCTTCCACCCATTTTATAGCCTTTTTTGAGGTATGGCACGCTGCACCATCTTGCTGAAACACAAAATCTTGGCCGGATGTCAAACGTTCTTCCATCACTGGTAAAAGCCATTCTTCTAAAATTGACAAATACTTGTTTGTATCCACATTTCCATCAATAAAATGAAGTTTTCCTACTCCTTTTGATGACATACTGCTCCAGACCATAATGAATGGTGGAAATTTCACTTTTCTCTTCAGACAGTCAACATGGAATGCCTCATCACTCCATTGTATTGCACACCATTGTTGAGGTGTCCATTGTCTATGTTCTTTAGCCCATCTAAGCCGATTTTTCTTTTGCAGTGGAGTTAATACTCGTAGTGGCTTTTCTTTGGCCTATAAACAAGTTGTGCAACTTTAGGGTTTTTACTTCACTTACCTTGCAAGTGCTAAATCTCAGTTTGTGGACCTCTCTATGAGTTGTGGACCTCGAAATTCTCCTTCCAACAGCGTCACGCCACAGAGCACTTAATTGTAAATAATTGGCACGCCTGTTTTTCACGATTATTCTTCTTAATGCTCTTCGGTCGGCATTTGTGATATTACTTTTTTTCACATATCGTGGCTTAATATTAACTGAACCAGTTACGTTATATCTTCTAACAATATTTCTCACACTGTACCGCAATAAGTCTAACAAAGTTGCAATTTCTGAGTTTAATTTCCCAGAATTAAAAAAATTAATTATCAGTAACCGAATTTTCTCACTAATAACCTCTCAGCTATCCATTTTGAAAACCTTAACTACCCAAAACTATTTTAAACGTATTCTGGCAGCTGTGATTAATAAAAACAATTGTCATGGCTTTTATCTTTCACAGCCACCTAGGCGTTATAGACTTATTTTGCATTGAAATGAAAATAGGTTGATATGCTGTAATTGCAACATGTGTTATTTTTATGCTGCAAATTTGATTAGGGAGTGATAAAGTTGGTGTTTCCTACTATATAATATCAAAATATTCATTTTTAATATTTTAAACATATAACACCCTGCTGCATTTTTATTATTTGTGTTTGATAAGAAAATAACTAAGATTTCAATAGTTGGGTCAACTGAAGTGGAAGACACTATAGAGTGTGTTGCGACAACAGCCTGAAAGATCATGTATTACGAAGAACAGAAAAAACAGTTGCAGAACAGATAAATTGAAATGCGGGTATTGTCATAAGTTTGTACTTTGAAAAAGGTCACCATGGTGGGCGAAACATCAGAAGAAGTAAAAGTATTAAGATCATGGAGTTTCAAAGTATCATAGTTTTTTCAATATGTGTTTTGAGTTTCAGTTCAATATTTTCTTAAACTGAGCTCCATTTATACAGGGTTTTTCCAAACTCTGGAAATACGCTTCGATTCGCAGATACCGTCCCTCAAGGGATATGGACAATTCATGTATTACGTAAGCGCTCAAGGGGGGCGGGGGTCTTCCTTTTTGCTTTTTTGATGGAATGGCGAATGAGAGGTCTGGATGGTGACGTCAGAAATACTTTTTTGATTTTCAGATTTTCTATTATATTCAGTCGATTTCGATTTGAACACATATGGCAACTCTGCTTGTCTATGCTCGAAAGCGCATAGAAACTTAGCTACACATGCTTCTGGTAGAAATGCGTACAACCGACTAGACCGCAGAATGGCACCCCTTAGTCGGCAACTGGCTGGTTTGACCATTACCATTTTGGGTCTCATTTGGGTGAACGCGGCGTTATAACTAATGAAAGATGCCCCATTTTTTCGAATCACTTTATATTCGATGAAATCTTGACTGGGGTATATCGAAAATCGTTCGAATACAACATAGCCTAGCTCAGAGAATAAATTCTTTGAATTTTCCCAGTGTTTCGGGACACACACATTTCCGTAATTTAATAACCATTGCAACACGGATTACGATTTTATTTAATGAAAGCACAAAAATACGTTACATATCTTAGGGTTACTAAATAACTCTCAAATGGAGTTACTGACTTCACTCGCTTCACCATTTGAAAGTTTTGGGATTCGTATGATTGAAGTGCAGGGTACGAGAGAGAGAGAGAGAGAGTTAAAAAATAATCGCCCCCGGGTGGGCTCGAACCACCAACCTTTCGGTTAACAGCCGAACGCGCTAGCCAATTGCGCCACGGAGGCGCTTGTTATCACAACTTTTCTATGCGACAAATTCAGTTTATCTCTCTCTAGATAACGAAAATCTGACGTATGAAGCCACGATAAAAATGTTTCTCTGACAGTCAACGGTGGGAATAAAAATAACAGAGATCCTATGATATGCCAAGGTTTTTCTATTATTATATTTGAACATTTTTTCTAATTGAAGGGCACTGGAGCAATGAGGTAAGCATCCGTGAAGTAAGGATCGATTTCCAAAGCTCTGGATAAATTTGGAACGTACTTTTAAAAAGGCCATGCTAGTGATGGGGAGAAGGACATCCGTTACACAATTCAACTTGATTTTTTTGAAAAAAAAAATGGCTGCGTCAGTCGGAAGTCAAGGAGGGCACACCCTTCGTCTCCTATAAATCCGCCACTTACCTATACATATGTAGTTTTATTTGGCCAGAATATTATGAAACTCTATTAGCAAACAAACTACAGAATACGTTTTACGTGCTTTGGTTTACTTTAATAATATCTAATAAGCATTTACTTACCATGGGCAGGGTAGCTTTCGTGATAGCCCGATGCCGAGGGAGGATGGTGATAAATAGCTTCTGGGGCACTAGGAGCCGAATGACCGTAGTCTAAAATAAAACAAATTGTATATTAGTTTGGATCAAGTCCGTATTACAGCATCCCAATGTTTGACTATGTGCTTCCATAATTTTACTATGAATTTTTTTGCAGTTAAGGCAGTGGTGATTAGAGAGCTATCATTTTACTAAGCTTTTCCATATTTCACACCTAGTCTTCTAGATTCAATTCAAACTGTTATTTTCATTTAGTAATAGCATCGATTAAAGTATTCTACATGAATATAGCCAACCTAATGCTATATTCCCGCGTTCACAAAATTATTCGAGATAAAATGAGATACCGTGGCGTCAACTGTGAGAATTTAACACAGCTGTTTCTCGATTTACTATACATACACGGAAAAGTAGACCGCGCCGTAACTAAATGTATGAGCATAAACGGCGGTGGCTACAGTGCCATCTATGGGAAATTATCGTTTCAAAAGCATAATTATGTAGTAAATAGAAAACCAGCTGTCATAAATTGGCATATACGCCGCTACGGTAGCTTATTTTATCTCGGATACTTTTTTGGGTGCTCTTCAGGCAGAATACGTTATTCAATGGTCAATCCGGCACAAATTTTACCCGACCGTCTTAACCATCTGCTTGGGTATTCCACATGAAGATATTCCCTAACTGAAAGGGCATAGAGCGCCGGGCAACCATCTTGCTGGTGCCCTATGTCTCAATGTCTCTATCTTCCCACAAACGCTGGCAGCTCAAAGGGTACAATGATTCTCCCATTTAGAAAGTCGGTCCACAAGTTTATTTTAAAACAATACAGTGATTAATCTTTTCTCACTATATGTGGATGTTCTACATGCCACTCGTGTAAGTTGTGTAGATTCATGCAACCAGCTTTTTGTGTCGATCGTTCCGGTGTTTCTGTCTTGACAAAACTCAACTATTAGAACAGAGATTGTACTCTCTGTACGTGGTACGGAAGGTGTTAGTTTTTTACTGTACTGACGTGCTCGGGCCTTTTTGGACTGCTTCCTCGTAAGGAAAGGCAATTTATTCCTTCAGTATGTGCTTGATCTTGCAATCGTCCCTCAGAGTAAACGGTGCACATTGACAAAAACTCGATGATCGGCATGACGAGCAGCAATTGGGTACATCTCACGATAAAGCCTAGCTGCAGCAGTAACATTGCAACTAAATTCCCCATAAATGAGATGCATTTTGGTGTATTCCTGTAATATGTACACAGACATGGTGGCACTACACAATCATGAATTAATAGAAGTGACGTTACTATCTGTCTTCCTGCCACTACGTAGGATCACGCCGTCACTCGGTCTGAGAAAAAATTAAAATTTGTTGTAATGGGAACTAAAAAATCATCACAGGGTGATTTTTCAGATTTTTCTTAAAGCCTATAATTTGAAAAGTACACGACGTAGATTTTTTATATTTCTCTGGTAACTATTATTTCTTGAGCTATCCTCCGTTTCCGTCGTTAACGTCGATTTCTGAGACACCCTGTATAGCAAGAGCCATAATAGTTGACATGGAATTGCAATTTTATATTTCTCTGTGCTAGGACCTCCTAAAAGCTAAACATTTACCAAACAATCGAAAATATGTAATTATTGTTCAATTCATATCAAACTATTGTGGCCTCAACAAAACATAAAATTGTTTGTGGAATGTGTAAATTATTTTAGTATGTTGTTAAACGTGACAAAAAATCCAATTAATATTTAAGCTTTGTGTTTGAGCACACAAACATGGAAACAAACATTAGTTGTTCCGTTGTTTGTGCTATAATAACAATTCCAATTTGATAATAGGCGATGGTATTGATTTCACATTCTGCTATGCAATATTCGAATATCTTTGAGTTACGGTGGAGAGATTATCTGAAGGCCAGTGCTGGAGGCTGAACAAATTTAAGAACCGGGGTGGAGGTAGATGCTTAAGCAGCACTTCTGAAAACGTATGCCTTTATCACAAATGGAGAAAGGGGAATGTCACATTATACACCAAATATCGATTCTTTTTTCTCATATATTAAAAAATGAAGGATGAGTACGTGAACAAATAATAAGTAAAGATGAGGCAGATGCAGACTTATGCAATGTTAAGCTAAAACTTAATTTCATCATTGTTGGAAATATTTCCTGACTATGATGAGTGTAGTCATATTGCAAAAACGCATAACAACGGCAAACTGGTTGAAAAGATGCCACCTAGGACTGGCTTTAATTTATAGAGTCGTAAAGTGAAAAATTCACGGATGGAGCAAACGAAATTATTTCTGTATTTCTGTGTAAGCGAAAATACACAGTTTGTAATTATTTCAGTTTGACTGTACTACAAATCCTAAATTCACCAGGCGGGAGTCGGTTCATAGTCCAGGAAGTATCTTCGCATCTGATTGGAAAAATATTAGTTTAAACAATTATTCTTTGAACAATTTTTTAGATAAATTCCAAGTCCAGTCATTCTGATCAGAGAAGGATGTTATGAACTTTCGCGAGAGAGATGTAGCAGCAGGGCGCTCACGCTAGATACACATTGAGTTTGAATGGCAACTAATAAATAAAAGAAAAAAAAACAAGTCGTTAGTAAACCGTTGATAAAAAGAACTAAAAAATTAGACTTAATTTTTTCCGATTGGAAATATACTGATTTATATATCTTAACTCTTATAGTATATTGGAGCTCTTTCATCTCAAGTTTTCTGTAAAAGCGTGTCATATACTTTTCCATCTTGGTGTTCAAACGTAACTAGCTTTTATTTGAAAACCTGAGCTGAAATATTATTTGAATGTTAAGAAGTATAAAAAGGCATATTCCTAATCGGAAAAAATATTTGTAAGTTTTTAGTTCGTTGTATCCTTAACTAAATATAAATTTGTTTTCAAAAATGTATTTTTTCTCCTATTAATTTTTTACTTTTTCGTATTTATGATGTGAAATAACTAGTATAGTGGTTTCTATACAATTTCCTTTTAATTTATTAATAAAGAACTTCTTACCTTATTTTTGTACTTTAAAATTTCGATAGATATAAATCATATAATGATAGATAGTTCTTCTCATCAATCTTTCTCACTTAATACCCACTGTATAGGGCTGACTAATTATAAATCGCCATTTGGCGGCAGCTGCCATATTGGATTTAGAATGACGTCACCTTGGTTGTTATGCTTCTCTCATTGAGCTTTTTAATTTGATACCTATATCACAGAGGAGACTATGGAAATTATAAGAGCCATCTTGGGGCGATCGTCACACTGGATTTAGAATGACGTCACTTGGCTTATTGTTTTTCTCTCATCAAGTCCTTTCATCTGATACTGATATCATAGGGTTGACTATGAGAAATGTAGATCGCCACTTTGCGGCGGCCGCGGTCACTTTGCTTATTGTTTCTCTTATCAAGTCCTTTGATTTGATATCTACCCATATCGTAGGGGTAACTATGGAAATCGCCATTTTGTAGATTTGTCCCATAAAAGTTAGTGTACTACTCATACTAACAGGTCAAATTAAATGAAGGCTTGTAATAAAAAAGCTTGTAACAAACGAAGGCGTACAAGATCAACATACCTTAAATGTTTTTGGATTTTGTTAAAGGATTTTTAATGAATATTTAGGAAACCAAGAGCCCAGGAACGGGTGGATTTTTGGGTTTAGAAATGCAGAATCGTGGGATTGGCTGCGATAATTCAAATAATTATTTGCAGGGCATTGAGGATACGGCTGTGCAACTTTGCCATATGGTGAGTTTAAGCTCTTAACTGCACCTTTTAGGTTTTATGGCTAGAAACAAAGCACTAACTATAGTACTTCAACACAAAATGCTCCACGATTTTTATACCTGGCAAAGTATGTGATTCAGATTTGTTAGTTTATGCTAAACATAACTACTTTTTTGAAATAGTTCCATATATTGACTTAAAGTCAAACCCTAACTTGTTCGTATCAAGATTTCGTTACATAATTGTGAGGTATTGCAACATTGCAAAGTGATGCAGCATAGAGAAATTAGGCTCATCCACACTAGGGAATGAAGGAACGGTAGCTCTTATAGAGAATAAGAAACTTCTGGACTAGCTCTCCAAGGTTTTGGAGGTACCATTGCGTTCGAAAATTTAAGATCAAATTCAAATTAAAATAGACTGCTGGATCCAATTCTATACAAAACGTATGGCCGATTTAGTTTGTTTTATGTAAAAAAAACACATTTCATTTCACTCACATTGTTATAAGAAATGATAATTATTCTCAACCGTACATCAGTCCTCAAAAAATATGCGATTGGATCTCAAATGCGTAGATGTTTTACTTAGGTATCTCGTTTTTTATATTATTTCCTCATAAGACAAGCTATATGGTTTCCTTTAGATGTCGAAGAACTATTTCTGGCATTTCAGATCCATTGCATGCGGGATATTACGGCAACAATTCTGGATGGGTTTTCACGTTTTAGGAGGACTTTTGGCTTTTTGGTGAGATAGATAAGGGTGACGTGTCTGGCACGTTAAAAAACGACAGTTAACCTGATGCTCGCTCGTGACTTTGGATGGCTGGTTGTCATTTGGGAGCGGGAATGCCTACTTCAGAAGCTCCTTGGCTTTGTTGGTTTTGTGAGGTGCCATTCAAAAATTGAAATGATCGCTTTGCGCAATCTCAGTATCTTACATTACCGTTTAGACTGTTGTAGCAACAAACTGTACAGGAATGTGAAAATGAAAGAAAAAATCAACAATGTGCCACTTAGAAGAAGATAACCCAAATATATTGACAGAAATGTCAAATTGTATTTGAACCGTTGTAGCCGAAACGTCGTCATCAGTAAACAGTATTTCAAACATATGTGGTTCATCTAGCGGTCAGAAAAACGTAGAGGATTAACGCGAAAAATTGGGGTTCTAACTTACCCAGTCCATAAAATTATGAAAGAACCTAGACAAGATTTTACGGTACCGGTTTTTCAGTTAGATTCACTGAAATCCCGGGACATTTAAATCTACTCAAACGTTTGTAGAGACTCCGACGAATAAACAGTGTAAGCCCAAATCAAGCTTTTGCCGACTCGACATGAATAATGATACTTTGCGTTAAATGACACTGATTAACGTATTGTATCTCTAATGACTACACTGTAATCCGGCGTTCGAAAAGAGATCTGGGCATATTTATTTATTAATATAAATATATTTTAAACATATGTGGTATGATTCGGTTAGTCAAACATGAAGGATTTTTATGTTATGGTACAGTACCATAGGTGTCACTCTATCTTTCACGTCTCTATTTGGACGCCAGAATACAGTATACTTGTAATGTCACGTATTCCTGTTAAGGGGTGATAGATTAGGTCAAAAGCAACCGATTTTGTCCTATTATGGCTTATCCAAAAGTTAACCATTTTTGAGTTATTTGAATTTTAAGTTTTTTATTTTTTATTCCGATTTCAGATGGTTAAAATTGAAATACAAAAAAACTGCATGCTTGATTTTGAGTTTTTTGTTATCGTCGCATAGCAGACATTCCAATAGTTCATAATAAGTAATAAAATGTTGAAAAGCTACAAATGTTTTAAAATTACGCTTTTTAAATGTATCATTTTCTTTTTTTTACTAACTTATTCGATAAAAACATGCAATTTTCTGTAAAAAATCTCCTAGTAATGAAATGTGCAAATTATGTAAATAATATCTAACAAGCTTTAATTTGAGGTACTAAGCGTTCACTTATCTGAAGTACATGCAGAGAAACAACAATGACACCCACAGAGGCTGGATTTTTAAGGAATTTGTATTACCTGTTTGAACAAGTCGTTACTGTACTCAAAGGACTCGCATGCCATGATTGTTTTATGGCATCGGCTCGACGAGGAAGCGAGCGAGAAGAGCTGACTTAGTGGAGGAGAGAGAGAGAGAGAGAGAGAGCTGTTATTATTTATCATTGTAGTTTGCCATCGCCGCACGCCGAGTGAGAATTAGGTTTAGTTGGTATCAACTACTGCGTACGCGTACACTTTTTACGCACGATTATTATTTTCGAGTTTCCCAGTTCATTTCGAGTGGTTTCTTTATCATCATGGCAGACGCAGAAGATCCGCCAGGACCTCGCCATAGCGACACGGGCAAACTTTTACAAATGGAGAATACGCAGACATAATGTTCTGTTATGGACCTTGTAACGGCGATTCTGCAGCTGCCCGCCGTGAATATCGGCAACGTTTGCCGAATCGCCGAACACCTCATGTTGTATCTGACTCTGTGTATCGGCGCATCCGCCAAACCGGACGTGTTCAAAGGCAACATAGTGATGCTAGTCGACCCCGAGTCTATCCTCCTGAAGATGAAGAGGAAATCCTTCGTGTGTTGGGTATATCACAATACAAGGTATGGTTTACTGTGCATGCTGCAAGATTATACCCTTATCACTACACGCCTGTGCATGTGATTAAAGAGGGCGATCCTGCAAGACGATTAGATTTCTGCAGGTACATGTTACATGCAGATACAGAAGATCCAGACTATTTTAAGAAAATTCTGTGGACCGATGAATCGAAGTTTGATAAGGACGGGATCACTAACTACGATAATGCTCATTAGTGGGCTGATAAAGAAGCTTTAAACCCCCGAAAAATAAGACCGACGGGGACTCAGAGCCGGTTTTCAGTCAATGTGTGGATGGGCATCATTGATGGATATTTAATTGGACCTCATTTTCTGCCCGCCAATTTAAATGGAGAAGTGTATGAAGAGTTCCTGAAAACTCACTTGTTTCCATTAATGGAAGACGTCCCATTGGCGACGAGACAAAATATGCGGTTTCAGCACGACGGTTGTCCCGCACACTACAGTAGATTAGTACGGGTGTATTTAGACTCTAAATTTCCAAATCAATGAATTGGCAGAGGCGGGCCCATTGCCTGGCCAGCAAGAAGCCCAGATCTCACACCGATGGATTACTATGTGTGGGGACATATGAATAGCCTGGTGTACGATGTTTCGCCCGTACCAACGCGCGATGAATTAATTACAAGGATTAATCAGTGCAGCTGACCAAATAAAAAGCCACTTAACAACTAGAGTTACCAAAAGTGAATTACGTAAGAGAATGCGGGCGTGTATTCGTATCAGGGGATTACAATTTGAGCAGAATCTGTAAAATACTAAAGGAAATGTAATTAAATAAAACTTTAATTAAAATAAAAGCCTTTTATTTATCCTACGTAATTATCGTTCGTACAACTTTACTCATCTTTTTTAATTATATGTCTTTGTACTTAAGTTAGTTGTAACTTTTATACCTCAAATGAAAGCTTGTTAGATAGAGATATTATTTACATAATTTGCACATTTCATTACTAGGAGATTTTTTACAGAAAATTAAATTTTTTATCGAATAAGTTAGTAAAAAAATAAGAAAATCATACATTTCAAAAGCGTAATTTTAAAACTTTTGTAAGTTTTCAACATTTTATCACTTATTATAAATTGCAAGGTCCGCTATGCGACGATAACAAAAAACTTAAAATCAAACATGTAGTTTTTTATATTTCAAATTTAACCGTCTGAAATCCGAATAAAAAATAAAAAAAAATAAAAGTCAAATAAATCAAAAACGGTTAACTTCTGGATAGGACATTATAGGACAAAGTCGGTTGCTTTTAACAGGAATACGTGACATTACAAGTATAATAATAATAATATGTATTTGCTCTCAATTAAAATTGCAAATGTTCCAGGTGAAATAAACATAACATGCAAATAAATATGAAATGCCCACAGAAGGCAAGGCCTCGGCGTGGTCAGATGCATATCCAATATTCAGTCTATATCAGTATAATTGTCATTATAGGTACAATAGTCAGAATCGGGTGTGCTTCGAATTAGAGATTGAACCTTATATATTAGAAAATGAAAAAAAAAATTGCGTGAGAGTTTAAAAAAAGGTTTTCAATGTTTATATATATATACATATAGTTGGGTACAAAATACAATTACTTGTTAGTTGGGAAATTGGCAAAACTTTTAGGCTTAAGTTGACTCTTTTGACGATAAAATCAAGCTTTCGGCATTCTCTATGGAGCCATCATCAGGATTCTGAAAACACAATTGTGATGTTAGCAAAGAAGACAGATTTAAAATGTCAGACAACTTACTCGTCGGTGAGGTTGCAGCCACAAGGTCTTTCAGAAAGAACGTAGAGAAGATCGAACTTGTAAGTATAAAAACAAAAGGACGGGGAAATTGGGCTTGTTAAAAAACGACAGATACCTTCGTTAAAAGTTATATATATATATACATATATATATATATATATATATTTGAAAGAATTAGCGGATGTATGTGGGGCGAGATATTTCTTTTACCACTTTTTTAGTTCTTTTTTAAACTTCATGTTTTAACCCGTAATTGATGACACTTCTTTCTCAGATATTCACGATGACACGGAGTATCGCAGACTCCGTAATAAATATATTATTTTTTTTTGAAATTCATTTTTTTTAATTATAACTAGTGGTGGTGTATTCTACTTTTTAAAAGGTTTATTATACAGGGCGTCCCGAAAGAGGTGTGCAATATTTTACCAGCCGTTTCTAGAGCTTAAAATAGGAAGAAAAGTTTATATAAACATAGGTCGACAAACGTCCCCTAAGGGCGCTACGGTCTTTTAAAGGGGCTCCCCTGGAGATGGTTTTTCCTTAATATTTCCGAAACGTGTTGAAATAAAGACATAAAACTTGGTATTCTAGTCTAGTTTTTTATGCTGGATTTAAAAATATTAACAATTTTAGACAGTTTTGTTTAGAAGCGTATTTTAGCCCCCAAATTTTTGTGTGTTTCTAATTTTGAAATCCAATTTTAGAATTTGAAAATTTAGGGTTTTCTAAATAAAAAGGTACTTTTATTGAATATCGATAAATTGTGCCATTTTTTGAATAAAGTCAAACTAAAAAATTTGTCGCATGGTAGGAAATGTACTGCGAATTTAAATGAATTGTTGAATGATTAGCCATGGCAACGAAAAAACTTATTTGATAATTGGTAAATATTACATAAATACATATTTCTATTGCAACATAGCTAACATTTAGCCAACATCAAAAGAAATAAGTTTTTTGTACGAACGCAATTGAAATTTGTTTAAAAAAGAAGAAATACAGTTGGATATACTTAAAAATAGCTTTACAATAAGTGTTCAAATAAATTCCCATTTTGTTGGATACAGAGTCTCGCTCGACGAACTAATGATTGCGTAGCCCGAAAAGTGGAAAACCTTTTTCTTCTTATTTCATTTGCAGCCTGATGGATTCTTTGAAATAAATCTTCTTGAGTATTTACTTCAGTCGAGTAAACTAGGTCTTTTAATGACCCCCAAAAATAGAAATCCAATGGATTTAGGTCAGGTGAACGTGGCGGCCACGCTATAGGACCTCCTCGGCCTAACCACTTGTCTGGAAAATTAGCATTCATCCAATTTCGAACATTGCGTCCAAAATGTGCAGGGGCGCCATTATGTTGAAAAAACATATTTTCTTGAAACTGCTGGCGCACATCCAATGGTATTATATCCATGAGCTCATTCTGAAGTACAATAGGCCCAATTACTTGATCCCCAGTTACTCCTGCCCATAAGTTCAATGAAAATCTGTGTTGGAAATTTGTACGGCGAACAACTTTTGGATTTTCATCTGACCAGTGATGCATGTTATGGAAATTAAAAGCACTATTCCTAGTAAATATTGACTCATCCGATTATTCTAGGAATAGTGTTTTCATTTGCTAATATCCACCGGCAAAACTCGATTCGTGGTAGAAAATCTGCCTCCGTTAAATGCTTCACCCGTTTAAAATAATAAGGATGTAATCCTTGCATTCTTCTAAAATTATTATTTTTAGGATAACTATCAAATAGGTATTCATAAATTTTTCTTGCTATTGATCGATGTATATCCATAATTTCTGAAACATTTCGTATGCTTATTTGCGGATTATTGTCAAACATATTTAAAGAAATATCCATACGATGATTTTCCAGTGGCCTTCCTGAGCCCTGCATGCGCTGAAAACTTACATGGTTTGACAAATTCCGGTGAATATCGGTAAACATTCGACGTCTAGGTACTATGCGATTGGGAAATCTTCTTTGATATTCTGTTACGGCTACCAATGAACTGCCATTGCAAAACCCGTACACAAAATGCATGTCAGTCAGTTCTCTGTCTGTAAATATTGGCATTTTAAATCGTTTAATAAACATTTTGATTTTAATCTAGTAATTTGACACTGCTAACAATGTCAGCTTAACGTCAAAATAAGTCATAACAAATCAAAACAACTTTTGTTTGCTGTCATGGCTAACTATGTATAATCAACAATTCATTTAAATTCGCAATACATTTCCTATCATGTGACAAATTTTTTAGATTGATTTTATTCAAAAATGGCACAATTCATAGATATTCAATAAGAGTACCTTTTACATGAAGAAAATCCTAAATTTTCAAATTCTAAAATTGAATTTCAAAAATAGAAACACACAAAAATTTTGGGGCTAAAATGAGTCCGTCTCTGTTACATACGCTTCCAAACAAAACTGTCTAAAATTGTTAATATTTTTAAAACCAGCATAAAAAACTAGGTTGGAATACCAAATTTTATGTCTTTATCTCAACACGTTTCGGAAATATTAAGGAAAAACCATCTTCAGGGGAGCCCCTTTAAAAGACCGTAGCGCCCTTAGGGGACGTTTGTCGACCTATGTTTATATTAACTTTTCTTCCTATTTTAAGCTCTAGAAACCGCTGGTAGAAAATTGCACACTTCTTTCGTATATGATGTGATGGGAACTCCTAAATACAAAAACAAAGAAATCTATTTTTTTCGAGTTCAAAAGTTTATATGTACCTCAAAATTTCGTAAATATAAATGAAAAACCGTTTTGTACTTCCTTAGCCCATATCACAACACACTAAATACTAAATTGAAATAAAATAAGAAAAGAAAATTTGTGCATTGGGTAAAATATGTAATTTTAGTCATTATTCTTGAAGCAACAATTTTTGCAACATTTCGTTGAATACTTTAGACAATTTGGTTTTTTACACATGAAACATATACGATGTCTTTCTTCTTAATCTTGAAGGACATATGTAGCAATACTTCCTAGTCTTCAAAAAGTTGCACTAATGGTGACACGGAGTCTACCGGAGTCACTGACGTAAATACTTTGTGGATTAAAATTTGTAGAGCGCTCCTCTTTTTACAGATTTAAACATACTAAAAGTCAATAAGGTACACCGAGCAGCATGACGCAAGAATAATTGTGGAGGGAGTAATCGTACCCCGTAGATCCGGCGGAGTCTCCCAGACTCAGTGTCACCAGTTAAGGGTTAAGATAATTTTGACATTAGGCTTTGGTAAACATGCTCTTACTTTATGGCGGGTATCATAGACGTGCTGAGTTTGGCATAACTCTGTATGATTATAGTTGTCGAATACCATACACTGCAATTTCGGTATATAATTTTTTGTTGGGTATGTTCTTGGCTTATTATATATTACCTTTAGAATGTACTTTTGTATTGTCTCAAGGTTTTTCATGTATGTCTTACACGCTGCTCCCCACACGATCACACCATACCTCAACTAGTGAATAATAGGGTACTTTCATTTGATAGAAGTCATACTATTTCATGAGATATTTAAATTTGTAAAGTATTGTATGCAATTTTTTAATTAGGAAATACTCTAGGTACACTTCCAGATATTTAACACTCCGTGAAGATGTTATTTGAAATTGTTCATAATGGTTGTTTTTCAGCTTTATGTTTGAATTTGAATATTTGGCCATATATCGTTCAAAGGATAAAAATGGGATTTAACAAGTTTTGTTGTAATTTACGGATAAAAGTCTAGAGTTGATATTCTTGCAAAATTCTGTTTCTGTTAGAGTTTTTAGGTTTTCCCAGCTTGAGAACTGTATATGATGGCCGTGTCGTCAGCAAAACTTATGATTTTTCTTCGAAGTTATAGCAAATGTAGTTCGTTAACGTAGATGTTAAATAATATCGGTCCTAATAGAGTCCCTTGTGGCATACTCAACTTTGCTGTTCTACTATCACTCATTAATCTTCACAAATAGTGTTTCCTATTTGATAGCTAGGATTTCATTAATGAGTATGCAGTGTCATGAAAGCCTACTCTTTCTAAATCCCCGAGGAGTTGGTTGTGGTTAACTATATTGAATGCCTTCTTTAGGTAGACAAAGGCACATAAAGTTGGGTACTTGGAGTTTATATTATTGGAAACCTTAGTCACGAGATCAAGTATTGCATCATTTGTTGACTTCCCTTGTCTAAGTCCAAATTGTTTATTAAATATTATTTTGTATTTATCATAAGTAAGCTATCATACGTTTTTTTCAGAATCAGTTCAAAAATTTTTATATGGTTGGTAAAATACGTTAATTAATTTTAAATACATACTTTTGCCCTCCCTTCCAAGAAAGATTTGAGGATACCAAACAGTTCGGAACACCCCATCCAAAAAGTAATTATTTCTTTTTGTCCAGGTTTATCAGAAGATTCCTTCACTAATTAACCTAGTTTGTTCTCTATGCGAACGCTCCCCCAATTATAGCCTTAACGATGAGAGAAAGAATTCAACTTATCCCTTGACCTCTCCGATCTCAGTTCGGTGATTTTGGTAATTTTGTGTAGGGGTGAATATGCGGTATTAGAGATTCCAATATTCGGCCAAAATAATCTTAAGCAAAAAGAAAAATTGTGGAAATTTATCTACTAGTATATCTTGCTTTATTTGGAATATATGATGAAATTAACTTTACCGCCAGGATTTGAGCCCGATATGCTTGAAAATTAGCTCTCCTGGCGAGCTCCATTCACGACTTTCACTACAAGTATCAACAAATCTCTGTACATGTAATTGATATAACAATATACTAATACATACTTTTTACATTGATAAATACACATTATTACATATGTTGATGGAACGAGACAACTAACAAATTTGCAAAAGCGCATAAAGAGACACGTTCCTGAAAATTCTGTTACCCTCAACTGGCATAATTTAAATCGCATATTTTTGTGTAAGTGTAACATTCCCGCGATTTGACTTTGATTAATGCATACCAAGAAATTATAGTTTGAAATTACTCCGATTTGGCCTACTGAAACCAAAATGGCATCAGTTGCTCATCTAGTAATCTTTAAATCACGACAATTATGTATAACAATTAATGAAGGAAGAGGAGCAGAAATAGAAGGATTCGTAATACGAGCGACGAACTTTTCTGCTTATTGGCTTCATCAGCCCCAAATGGATGTGAATCGAAAATACCGAAGTGAAAACATACGCCCATCAAACCTGGATACGAGCGTAATCTGGAAGAAAACAAAGTTGAAGGGAAAATACAACTCAAAGCCCTCAAGAGAAAGAGAAATAGAAGGATTAGTAACCCTTAATAAGCAGAAACGTACATCGCTCAGGTTACCAATCTTTGTATTTCTGCTCTTGTTCCTTCATTGCGGACATGCTCACGAATGTCGTTTGTTTTTTCATCTAAGTTTCCACAAAACTGCTTGTCTTTTGTATTTACTCATGGGTTTCAAGTACCACGACAGGAAGCCATATCTGGCCTCCGTGGCGAAGTTTGTTGATGCCTTGTGAACCCGAGGTCTTCTGACTGAAGCCGCAAATGTGCTTGCTGGCCCTTGTTGGTGGCTCCTAGTTGTATTTCCATTTAAATCATTTTTTCCTTCAGGTTACACCCATAGCAAGATCTGATGGGCATATGTTTTCCGTTCGGTGTTTTCGATGCATATCCATTTGGGCCTCATAAAGCCAATAAGTAGAAACGTACGTCGGCGTCGCTTGAGTTACCAATCCTTCTATTTCTGCTCCTGTTCCCTTATTGCGGACATGCCCACGGTAGTCCCTAGTTTTTCCATCCGAGTTTCTGCAAAACTACCTTATTTCTTTATAATAATTAACGTATCTTATTTTTTGTCGGGGTGATCTCGGGGGTCTTACAATTTTCGATTTCATTAAATCAACTTGTCGTCTTCGGCATTTTTAGCGCTTCCAATTTGTTGGGGATTGTAATTATTCCAGTGCTGTGTCCAGAACTTATCGGCAGTTTTCATAGACGTGAGAAAAATGTACAACTCCCGACTTCGTAGAAAAAACTCGAGAACGAAGTTATAGTTCTTTCAGCACTTGCTCAAAGGAATTAAGCGGATGAACTATATTTTCGGAATGGACTAAGTTGTTGCTAGATTTTGTACATGTAGCAATACAGACAGTACGTACGATTTTCTTCGTGGCTAAAATTACTCCCGTGGCCCAGAAATTGCCAAAGGTTAACCCTACAGAAAAAGATTGCATCGAGTGAGTTGACTCTGTACCTCTCTCGCAGCACTGTCATCAGTCCATAAAGGATGTTCGACACACGTTAGCTTTCATAACAAACAAATAAATGGATCAAGTCATTCAAACAGGCTCATACAATTGAAATGTACATATTTAGCATGCTTTTGTGTACAATCTGTGGCTTTTTAGCATCATGAAAATATGCTAGCCCACGCCCTCCAGAATGTTTTGAAGGCATGTACGTTTTCACATAGTAATTTCGTGCCGGTGAATAATCCTCCCAACCTTAACAAAATTCTTGCGGACGCATATGATACTTGCTATGACCTATCCCGCGCGGATTACGATATTGACTTTCACTTCCTCAGCCCACAGCTGTACAGAAGCGACTGCGACGCACGACGCCCATACAACGGCCGGATCACGGCGCACGTATCGACACGCGACGGTTGGAAATATTTTGAGTTTCCTAAGTCCTTTTGTAATTGTAATTTGTAATAGTGAAAAATTTAGAAGCTGAGATATTATCTTCTTTGGATGTGATATGACATGTACATAACGAAAATCCATGCCAATCATTTCCGCCGATATGTCTTTCGGTGTTTCTGTCTTACATTGAAATATTGTTTTTTTGAATCACCCTATATACTGTGATTTAACCAAGTAGGAGTTAGATTCTGTAATTAAATGTGGTTTAAATCAAGGTCAATTAATGCTGCCATTTCAGTAAAGCCTCTTTACACGTGTTCGCTTAGAATCCCGTATAATGCAAGTTTACAGAGTACGATCCTGTAGAAGACAAAGCGTACTTCGGTTATAATATATGAATGCATGCACACAATGAGAACTTTTAGGGTGGAAGGATTACTAAAATTGGAAATACAACAAATGGGGCATTATCGAGGATTTCACGAACATGCTTCGCATAGCTTATTGTGAGATACGTTTTTTTATGGAGCGGAACCTGAAGTGCCGCTTATTGAGTTAGTATCTGGCCTAGTCATATAATAGGACTAAAGTGGGTTAGTTCGATTTCTAGTTGTCTGGACATGACATATTTTTTCTACAGGCAATCGAAAAAGTAGGGAAGTTCCTTTCTCATATTGGAGCGGTCGCGTAGGTAGAAACCTAACTACCGGGGCACCGCAACTGCTATAAGGAACTTAAGGACGCCTTGTTAATTCGGCACGAGTCAAAAGTTGCTTGGAAAATATCGGTACTTAACTTTACAAATATTAAAATATTTTTTTTATAATATCTCAAGACCATTCCCACGTACTGATGCGCCACATCAATAATGGTGCATCTGATACAGTGAAAGATTATACACGGTCTGAAAGACTGACGAAAATACGAGCCCCTTCCCACTTCAGTTGGCCCAACTATTGAAATCTTAGTTTTTTCTTATCAAACACAAATAATAAAAATGTATCAGGGTGTTATAGGTTTAAAATATTAACAATGAATATTTTGATAATATATAGTAGAAAACACCAACTTTGTCACTCCCTAATTAAATTTGCAGCATAAAAATAACACATCTTGCAATTGCAGCATATCAACCTATTTCCATTTCAGTGCAAAACAAGTCTATAATGCATAGGTGGCTGTGAAAAATAAAAGCCATGACAATTGCTTTTATTAATCACAGCTGTCAGAATACGTTTAAAATAGTTTTGGGTAGTTAAGGTTTTCAAAATGGGAAGAGGAAAGGTTATTAGTGAGAAAATTCGGTTACTGATAATTAAATTTTTTAATTCTGGAGATTCAAACTCAGAAATTGCAACTTTGTTAGACTTATCGCGGTACAGTGTAAGAAATATTTTTAGAAGATATAACGTTACTGGTTCAGTTAATATTAAGCCACGATATGTGAAAAAAGTAATATCACAAATGCCGACCGAAGAGCATTAAGAAGAATAATCGTGAAAAACAGGCGTGCTAATTATTTACAATTAAGTGCTCTGTGGAGCGACGCTCTTGGAAGGAGAATTTTGAAGTCCACAAACTGGGATTTAGCACTTGCAAGGTAAGTTTTCTCATAAAAAAGTGAAGTAAAAGCCCTAAAGTTGCACAACTTGTTTATAGGCCAAAGAAAAGCCACTATTAACTCCACTACAAAAGAAAAATCGGCTTAGATGGGCTAAAGAACATAGACAATGGACACCTCAACAATGGTGTGCAATACAATGGAGTGATGAGGCCCGATTCGAAGTTTGTGTTGGTAACAGTCGCAGTAGAGTTATTCGCAAAACAAATTAAACATTCTATGTTGACTGTCTGAAGAGAAAAGTGAAATTTCCTGCATCCATTATGGTCTGGGGCAGTATGTCATCAAAAGGAGTAGGAAAACTTCATTTTATTGATGGACATGTGGATACAAACAAATATTTGGCAATCTTAGAAGAATCGCTTTTACCAGTGATGGAAGAATGTTTGACATCCGGCCAAGATTTTGTGTTTCAGCAAGATGGTGCAGCGTGCCATACCTCAAAAAAGGCTATAAAATGGATGGAAGAAAATTATGTACCACTTTTGAAATGGGTTTTTAGTAGTCCAGATCTGTCACCTATTGAAAGTTTGTGGCACGAGATGAAAAAGGTTCTACGACAACATACGGCTCGTACAATCACCGAACTGAGACAAAAGCTTCAAGAAATATGGGATTGTTTTACACCACATTTTTGCCAAAACTTGGTTAACACTATGCCCCAAAGAATTTCAGCCGTAATAAAAAATAAAGGTGATGTTACCCAATGGTAATCTTCCAATTGTTGCTTTGTTAACTTCGCGCATTTATTCGCACATTGTTTATTTGTTCAGATCTTCTACTAGTTATAGGTCTAAGTCATTTCAAATATGTATTTTTTACGACTACAATGTATCTAAAATGCTTTTGAGAAAATAAATTGTTTTATAAGTAAATAGTTTCGTCATGTTTAGTTTATAAAGGCATATTTTGGTACAAATCTTGAAGTGGGCCAACTGAAGTTCGAAGGGGCTCGTACGTGATATGGAATTCATTTTATTTGTTGAGCGTGTTCAGACACAGCGATTCCAAGATGTACTGTATAAAATGTGCATTCATATTTTTATTTAGAAGACTCGGAAAAACTCCTTGGCGACTGCTACGCGAGGTGTCTCCTGTGTTTACACATATGTCTGCTTTTAAATATTTAAACCCAATTTAAATTTAAATGACGTGGCAAATTTCGTGCTTTAATTCATTTTTATTGCCACGGAAACTGTTCATAACTTCAAACAAACGCTGTACCAATTACTATCGCGTTATAAAACAGAAAATAATATTCATCAGTGAAAGGCTATACATGGACTGAAAGATTGACGAAAATACGTGATATGGAATTCATTTTATTTGTTGATGGTGTTCAGACTCAGCGATTCTAAGATGTACTGTATAAAATGGGCATTCGTATTTTTATTTTGAAGACTCGGAAAAAACCCGAGGAAATTCCCTTGGCGACTGCTACGCGAGGTGTCTCCTGTATTTACACATGTGTCTGCTTTTAAATATTTAAACCCAATTTAAATTTAAATGACGTGGCAAATTTCGTGCTTTAATTCATTTTTATTGCCACGGAAACTATTCATAACTTCAAACAAACGCTGTACCAATTACCATCGCGTTATAAAACAGGAAATAATATTCATCAGAGAAAGACTATACATGGACTGAAATATTGACGAAAATACGTGATATGGAATTCATTTTATTTGTTGATGGTGTTCAGACTCAGCGATTCTAAGATGTACTGTATAAAATGGGCATTCGTATTTTTATTTTGAAGACTCGGAAAAAACCAGAGGAAAGTCCCTTGGCGACTGCACACTTTAAATTTAAATGACGTGGCAAATTTCGTGCTTTATTTCATTTTTATTCCCTCGGAAACTGTTATAACTTTAAACAAATGCTGTACCAATTACCATCTCGTTATAAAACAGGAAATAATATTCATCTAGATAATTTTGGGGAGGAATTTTCGACAGTGGTTTTTAGAAGGGCAGATCATCTCACAACACCTAACAGTTAGTTTGTTTCAAGGAATTAGGTTTTTTCGAGTTCTGCACCGTTATATTGAAATCGTGAAAACTTTCTAAATGCGAGATTAGGGGGATCTTTCTGGACGCTGGCTAAGCAGATCGAAAAAACTTCTCAAAGAGTAGCCTTTTACCGCTTTCGTTCCAGGATGACGGTTGTAACCGACTTAAAGGCTAAGGCGGAAGTGCTTTCCAGGATCTTTACCCCCAACTCCATACCAACGTCCGAGTGCCGTAGATTTAGGCGTAAGACCGTAAGATGGGTGCTCTTATCGCTCGACACCAACATAGATTCTGCTTCGTACTTGATTCCTGCCATTATACTGAAGAGATGTGCAGTGGCGCTTGCTTCAGTTCTTTCGAGTCTCTTGTAGATATCTTACGAATCCGATTCTTTCCGAGAAAACTGGAAATTGTCTCATGTTTTGCCCACCCAAAAATAAAGATCTAAGACGGGTACTCCTTTTCATCCCACAATGTCAAAAATTTTGGAATGCAGGAAACTCAAGGAAAATGGAGCCGACTGGCAGACTGTAAAGACATTTCACGCACCAGACCTCGATGGGTACCTAGACATCGCTATCAACAACAACACACAGTGCTACTGTAACCTCATCTTCATTGTCATCTTTGGGATTAGATCATCTGCCGAAGACCTTTTTGTTGTAAATAAATAATCAAAAGCTTACCGGAAAACACCTTTAATATAAAATTTATGACCCGCTGATGTACTGCAAGCCAACCGAGAAATTTTTCTCGAGAGGTACACCTATAATAAGCAACAGCATTTGCGAGAAGATTTTAACGGAGCTCGAGATAGGCATAAACAGAGCTCGTGGTATACATGCTCGTATTAAAGAAATACACCAAAAGTCGAGAATAGATAGAAAAAGATCCACCAGAGACTCGCTAATTTTACAAAGGATCAAATACAAAAAGAGGAGGAGACGTATCTTCTGAAAATCTTGCAGAATGATAGTAATCATAACAAAAAGAATTCAGAAAGCGTTAAGAAAACAACAACAATCCTTGCCAATAGAAACCAGGTTGAAGTGAGCTTGTTCAACTAACTAGTTCAAGAAACAAATATTCAACGCAGTCTCAAGGGATCAGAAAACCATGCCCCCTTGTCATCTTTCCTTGAGACAACCCTTCGAGAATGAGAATTGAATAATGATTAAACACATTCAAATCATCAAAAGCACAACGACCAGATGGTATCCAAATAAATGCTATAAAACATGCAAGAGACACATTCAAGCTCAACTGGTGCATGTTATAAATTGGATTCTTAGTACTGGATATCAACGTTGAAAATTGGGTGGAATCATATTTCTCCATGAACGTGGTACAGATCCTAGATTATCAGAATAATACAGGCCAATCACTTTGCTCAATATAATGGGTAAAATTAGGGGAAAAGTTATCCTACTAATCATGCCTAGTATAAGAAAAATCATTCCAGAATATCAGCATGGCTTTATCATAGGCAAGGGAATACAAACACAACTTTTCCGAACAGTTAAAGTTATTACAAATGGAATTGCATAACGGCATTACGTAGCAGCGGTTACTACCGACCTCTCAAAAGCCTTTGACTGTAGTACTCATAGTGATCTTGTTTATAAGTTACAAAAACGGACATCCTAACAATGTTACCAAAATTACAGAAAACTATTTGCTCATCCGACGAATACGCGACAAAAACAAATATATATACCACCAACCCTACGGAGTACCATAGTGATCTTCGGACCCTACCTGTGGAATCTTTTCATTGCTGATCTGCCGGTAGAAAACATTGCAGGACAAACGAGTGCAACAGATGCAAAACTCTGTATTTGCAAGAATTGTAAAAACTGAGTTTTGGTCACTTAATATTATATGTTTCCAACCACTACATGCTAGTACAATCAGCAATGTGGAAAAGAGACTATTTATTCAGACTATGCCATGTAAAATCGCACCTTGTGAGTCTGGGAAAGAGAGAAGACGTGTAGTTCAAAGAGAAAATTGGGAAAGCGTTAAAATGTAGATCTTAAGGTAAGTTTATTTATCTTTTAACGATGACTTATGACTAATGTCCTTTTTTCTTTAGGACAAACCCAGACGATGCCACGTGTCGCCACGTAAAGAAAGGATATCGATGTAGAGATTGGCAGATCTTTGATTAGAAAACAAAGACAACAAGGTTCATATTCTGCAAACAAAACGATTCTGTCATGTTAAGGGGTGAAGTCTCTTACAAGTCAGATACGGGATGTGAGAAAACGATAGTGAAGAAAGGAAAAAGTATTCCACTGAAACCAGATATCCAAGAAGTTGGCAATACTTTAAGAGGCGGAAAATCTTCCATAGATTCCTTACTTAAAAACCATTATGCAAAAAACTGGAGAAACAATCAAGATCTCCGCTTATACAAAATAATAGATGTACGTCTGACTAACAATACAGAAGACAACGTTACGTCTTTTTTTATGTTGATGCAAATGTCGTTATTTAGCTATCTCATTTGCAGAGTTCTGTAAATGTAACCTTAAAGTGCTATTTCCGAAATGGAGGATGAACAATGAAATAAACAAGCCTCTATCTCAAAGATGTGCTGCCGTTTGGAAGTACTGAGTGGAATATTAATTAACAGTTTTTGGTGGTTGTCTCAGAATCAGTTAGATATCAAATACAGGCTTTTACATCTAACATACTCAAACGATATCAAACACAGTCATCATCATACTATGATCGGTGGGAGCTTACTTGTTTGGCGAGATTGGGGAGCGAACTGTCATATCCCTCGTCCTCGATCAAAAACGATACTATGGACTAAATCTTAATAAAACAGTAAGCATGGACTGCCTCATTAAAGAAAGAATCCTCAAGGCTAATGGAGCAGCTCACGCTCTGTCTCCAATCACTGGCTTTCCCTCGAATGTTTCTACATAAGTGAAATTTGAAAATACCTGCTACTAACATACTACTGTGATTCCACGCTTAAGTAAAAGTGGCATTCTTAAATTAGAGGTGCCTTAAGAAGGTATATCAAAGAGCTGGGCATCCTATATTATATACTTTGGTAGATGCTGCAAAAGGACAGTGTGTAACACCAAGGAAGACAAATCGGTGAAGACGATATTGACAAAAGTAGATCTAGGCAAGCCAGCCTCCCAAATTTAAGCGTCATGTGCATTGTATTGACGCGAGTGACCACCCTGTAAGCCTTTACACGCGCCACCTCGCTTACGAACATACTTATATCGATACCTAGTCCGCTGATGAGTATGGATAATCAGCAATGGATTATAAAAATTAAACGGGCTGACACGTGAGGGTATTCCCAGTCTGGGAGCAGTTCCCCTCGGGGGTCAACTCTTGTCATTCTTCCCTGCGAGAAGACCAGCTGAGATCTACAGTGTAGCTAGAGTGTGTACTTTTTTTATATGTTTATATTAATAGAGCTTCTTTGTGAGAACTTGCGACTATACATATGTTCTTTTAACATCTCTTTGCAGTGCCAAGCGAGATTGCTCAGTCCCAAACAATTCATCTCCAAGTCACAATCCTGCCAATATCTCATAATGATAATACTTTATATAAAGGTCTTATCCTCGCCCCTATCCTCCTCCTCTTATTTCACCTCTTTCCTTAGAAGTAAATATTTTGAAGGGATACAGAAGCAATATATTTTAGTTTTTCATTGTTTATATATAAGCCAAAGGCATCATACGTAACATAATCTATATAAAATAAGGGTTTCAGATGGAAATGGCATTCTACCTGTAGCTATATTGCTATATTCCAGCGTACAAAAATTATCTGAGATAAAAAGATATATCGTAGCGTCGACTATGGGTATTTGTCACACATGTATCTCTGTTTACTATACACGGCGTCTGAGAAAGGTTCGGAAATCTCGAAACTGGAGTTACTACAGACCAAAATATGTGAATTGACCTGAACATACCTTAGTCCAAAAGTTGATAGTTTGCGAGATATAGGGTGTCATAGTTAAAATTTTATTTTCTATTTTTCCTTATTGCTTGAGAAGTATTCTAGATTTTGCTATAAAACTCAGTATAGGGAGGTATTCTAATATGGGAAACAAGAATCCGTTATTTTTTATGGCCAAACTTCTAGAGGGCGCCACTGGCAGCACTATTTCGGTAAAGAACTTATCATAACTTCTTTGAGCTACCCTGTATACAAAAAATCCTAATTTCTGATATTTCCACAACAAAAAAGGTTTCTTGTTAGAAGTGTCTCAAGCTAATAGTATTCGAGATATTTGTTTTTAAAAGTTCCAATGCATTATTTGTACCATGATGACAAAACATTTTTATAGCATAATAATCAAGTTGCTTTAAATAATATCTGAGTAGCGTTGCTACGGTTTCTAATGTTTGTCATAATATTGCTTAAATTTTCATTGATAATTTTAAGTTGACAATAAGTTAACGTCATGGAGTATTATACTCTGATATGCATTTAATGTACGGATTGGCAAGATGTAATGCTTTAAAAGCTTGAAGATTGTACGCTGACAGATTGCCTAATAGACACCTGCCAAAGACTTTCCAAGGAATCGATCAGCGATTACGATAAACTAGTGAGAAATGAGTAGTATAAACCATTTGGATTTTAGGTAGTTTTGCTCAAAATATGGGCTGACATAGTGAAGCTCCCAGATCTGTACGTACAGCTGAAGTTGAAGAAAATGTTTTAGATGATGTCTTTGAGAATCCTACAGTTGGTTAGGAATGTAGCTCGAGAATTTCAAGTTTCCAAATGTACAGTAAATACCATTTTTCAAGAGCAGCTTCTCCATCCATACCACCTGCAAAAAGAACATGGTTTCAGCGCGGATGATGAGCCCGCAAGGGTAAAAATTTGTACATGGCTCTTAAGGAAATTTAACCACGACAATGCTTTTACTTCCTTAATATTATTTTCGGACGAATAGGATTAGGAAGGGATGGGCCCACTAACTCGCATAATCTTCACATTAATTTATGCAGACGAAAATCCTCATGCAATAATACAAACCCGCCACCAAGTATCATCTTCCATTACAAACACGCATGAATCTGTGGTTTATGCACGACGGCGCTCCATCTAATCTTAGTATACTAGTTAGAGAGCACCTCGAGACCAGTGGATAGGCCGATCAGCACCTGTATCGTGGCCGGCTAGATCATCAGATTTTAATCATATGGATTTCAACTTCTGGGGTGATTTGAAACGACGCGTTTACAATACGCCAGTGGAAACTGCTCGAATCCACTTTCCTCCTTTTTGCGAATTTTGCCCATTATTTTCCTACTTTTTGATATAGGATATATATATATATATTTTTTTTTTGAAAAAGTTAGTGATCATAGTTGGCGCTGTCTATATGAGCATATACAAGCATATAAGACACCAATCGGTTCAAAATATATATAGTAAATAGACAAACAGCTGTGACAAATTCTCACAGATGGCGCTACTATATCTCATTTTATCTCGGATATTTTTTTTATAGTAGTATATCTTTAGGTTGGATACTTTCAGTTACAATCAATGCATAAAGTTTGTGAGAGAAACGTCGAGGTAATCCTCCCCCATCCAGTTGCCAGTTCCACGTCGACTAACAGACAACTGCAGCAAAAGCGGAATTCTATTTCCATCTCTTAACATCTCATAAATCGCAAACGACTTTGTTTATTACGAACTAAAAACACTAATAAACGAACTTCACCCTAATCTGGGTTGATTGGCTACATTTGCAGTTACAATTATTCAACTTTTAAAGGTTTGTGTGTTTGAGTTTAAAACAATATCGTTTTAACGATACTCTCCAATGCCAGAAGGAAGCATACATTTCGTGGACATGTGCATGTCTCCTTTACTGTGATAACGTTGCAACTTCGGAGCTGTGAACTTTTACGACCGGTTTTTCTTTTGTCAGTACGTATGATATGCGTACAATGTATCTATCTATGGAGGAAAGTAAGTAGCCATTTGGAAAGTTGTCTATACTCAGACGTACCTACAGGGCCCTAGATTAGATCTATACCATACTGATAGTTCTAAGAAGCATAACATATCAAATGGTTATGATCGTAGAGACGGAAAGTAAACAGATCGTAGTCAGCTTCTGTTTAGTGTGCAATTTTTGCATACTACATCAAAGCCGGTAGCATGTACATCACACATATCTACCTAATTTTTTTCAGTTATACACTAGAAAAGTACTTTTATGAAGCCTCTACCATACATATGAGTTTGTTGGTGGCACAATTCGAGTGGGTACTGTGAATTTTTTATATGCTTACTACAGCATTTTATTTATCAGGACTAACGGTTGAACTTGCATTATGCTATAAATAGCTAAGCGCTGCGCACTCTCCGCTCCAATCTCAAAATTGTATGAGAAAATGTTAGAAAAAGAAGTTGCAGATAATTTTATTCTTCAAGTTTTATGACCTTTGACATCTTAAGCCGTGGAAACGAGACTTTTAGAATGGCAAAAGAAAGGTTTCTACAAGTTTCACTATCTAATATAATTTGCTATGTTGAACATTTTATTCAATATAATACAGTCACTAAAAGTGAAATCATGATGGTGACACCAATTTGAATTTTATTGACCCTTTTTTCACTGCCTTATCTTTTTGGTTGGCTGTGAAAGGATAATGTGACTATCCCGAAACTTTTACTCCTTATTGTAGGCTCTATAAGAGATGCGTGCCAATTTCAGTTCACTTAATTTTTACTGGTTAAAATGCCGCCCGCAGGGAGGCGCCTAAGTTGTTGCCCATTGCCAATAATTTTAGCGTAAAACTAACACTTGAATTTTTCATCATTTTGAAGCTCTTCGTCAATAGCAAATTACATTTTGCTAACTTGGGCACTTCAAAAAAATTAATAGGGAAGAAGGGGTTACTGGAGAAAAATACGGTATAGTAGGTATTTTACCGTTTCCTTGTATCAAAAACTAGGCCACTTGAACCAAAATTGTACTTATATACTGCCTTTATTAAATTTTGACATCAATGCATTTCTTTTATTATTACAATATTACAAAATATATCATTGATACCGTTATTTACGAGGAATAGTTATTTTTTCACCTTGCCAAATATTTCATATGAACCCCTCAGCACAAAAGCAGTAAGTCAATTTATCAAAGTAAAAAAGCAAACTACACTGATTTAATTCTCTGAGTGATCCGAGTACTACCTTTTTACGCTTTATTACCTATTGTGATGTTTATATATTTAGTTTTTTATGCAATAATCCTAATATTTGTAAATAAATATTTATTGTTATAAATAATTACTTTTGCTCCGAATGAAGATTTTTTTAGAATGTTCTTCGTTTAACTTAACATATAAGAAAACAGGCTGTTATTAGTTTATTGTTTTAATAATTATTTTTGTTCAATGTAACTATTAAATGTAATTATATAATTAATAAATTCAATTATCGTATTATGAAAAGATTTACTTCAATGCTATTTATGTGAATTTCAATATGAGTAAATTATATTAAAATTAGACATAATTTTGCATTACTGCGTTCATCCTTTGAAAAGATAATATGAATAGATTACGAAAAAGATCAGTAAATTTGTTTTTGAAAAGTATAAAAGCAGCAAATTATTTGTTACTGTTTCTTGATTTATGACAATTAAGGAGCAAATGTCATATATTTTAGTCCTCGACAACAATTATGATTCAATCACATTTAAATCACTCTATATAAAGTCATGTAGCTTTGCTATATTCATTCACTATTGTTCTATCATAATAATACTATTTAGTCCATAAAAATCACATTGATCTCAATTTCATCAGACTTAGTTTTTTACACCTTTCCGCCTTTTGCCTGTGTACGGCAGTACGATTGCCCGAGGTTAACTTCCGTAAGCGTTTTACAATAAATATTACTTTTAATTAACATCTAATATAAAAACTGATTTCACTTCCCAATTTTAGCTACAAAGTATTGTGGAAAAAGCTGTATTTTTCATTAAAAATTAGTTGATGTATTTTAGAACAGGTATCATCAATTGGATATTAGAATATATTTAAGCAAGATGACATTTGACAATACAGTCACTATAACCATCTCAAAAGAAATAAATGCAGAAGTTGTCCCAACTGTTTTTTGTAGGATGACATACTGACATCACCTCCAACTGTAGGCAGAAAACGGTATCTATAGATATTTTTCTTCCTTAGTCAAAGTTTAAAATACTCGTAGGCGACTTTCTTCAAGCTTCTATTTAGCTTGACCTGCTAGTATGTAGTAGTTAGCATATTACAAATCATAAAACTGAATCTAACTTTACCCAATTGAGTTGAAATCACCTACACGTTTGTTTGTCATGACAATTCACAAAAAGGCTACAATATGGCGATTTATCATTCACATAGTGAGCCCTATGACATGGATATAAATTGAACGAGCTTGACGAGAGTAACACATTAGGTGAAGTGGCGTCATGCTAAATCCAACATGGCGGCCTCCGCAAAATGGCGATTAATCATTGGCCCAGTAACTCCTATGATATGGGTAGCCATTGAAAATTCTTGATGAGCGAAGAATAATAAGTGAAACGACGTCATTCTAAATCTAATAAGACGGGCGTCTAATATGGTAATGGTAATCTATTATGATATAGAGCTGATCTGATGATAGAGCCGGAATGTGGTCATGGGAAGGAACTCCTTTGAATTCCATTCTTCTTAACAACTACTCTGGTCCTAGGATCTGACGATTAAATTATTGGATATTTATGTTAAATAAACGATCATTTACAGTCACGGTATCAAATACAGCTTTTTAAGGTTAGATGGCTCGTAAAAATTTAGTTACCTTTGTTTTTTGATCAAATGAACAAGCAACTCATAGGTATAAGTACGTCCACCTTTTTTACGTAGCATCTGATAAAAATAAAGCAGTTCCATGCAGAAATATTGATAAAATGTATGCAATTATATGGAGACTATTAAACTATCTATTTAATGTCATAAATGCTAAAAACTAAAGAATAAATAAAAGAAAATAATCATTTCTCAAATCAAGCTATTGTTTAGCCGTTGATAACAGAAAATAAAAATTTGAATATAATTTACACTTCTTAATCTTTAACCGATAATTTCATGTTCATCATGACTTTTCAAATAAGTGTGTTACATTTTAATAGCAAGAGGTGAAAAGGGGTGTAACTCGCTTCAATTTAAAACCCGAGACGGAGGAGCTTCATCATCATTGAAAGATCATAAAACGGCATGTTCCCAATTAAAATAAATTATTATTAAAGGTTTAGCTCTTTTCATTAACGGCAATAACTATAAAAGCTTGCTTTTGAAAATATTTATCTATTACACATTTACGTTCACAAAATCTCTGAAACTTTACCTCCATGTCCTGACGGTGCAGGCTTGGACCCGAACGGCACCAGCACAGCCGACGAAGCAATGTTTTTTCCCAGCTTCGTGATTGTATCTCCCTTGTAGCTGACCAGATTCCCGCTAGCACTGACCAGTTTGCCGCCACCCTTCACCAGCTGTCCAGCTATGGCTATTCCGCTACCTTTGATGGCCTTCACGACCTGCAGGATCGTGTTCAGGAGGGACTTCTTTACAGACCACCAGTCGAAAGAGGGGTGCGGATGTGGGTGTTCGTAGCTCTATATGGAAAAAAATACAGGGTGGTTCTTTAGTTTGAAAAATTGCAAGGCATGTCCAATTTTCCTCCAGCTAAGCGGTATTAGTGTGGTTGGAGGTGGAGAAATAAACAGTTAATATTCATTTATTTAGCGGATAAATGAAACTTATAGATGCTACGTGTACCGAGATAATTTTTCTCTTAGTTAAGGATGTTGTGACTGTCGGGAGGGGGTAGATGGTCTCAAACTATCGAGCGTGGAGGTACCACCAGACGGATCTCTAAGGCAGAGCTAAAATGTGTTCATGTCGCGCCACTGTGTGCTCAAATCGTGTTTTGTTTACGGCTATTCAATATTGTGTTTAGAACAAAATTTAGAGCCTATTGATTATTCTGTATCAGTATTCTAAGAGGCCTTCTATCTGCCACTGAAAATGTTTGCAAGCTGAAATTTGAAGGATTTGAAATTTATTCGATGAAGAATCATCTTCACCATCACCGTTCAGCAGCAAGACATCCGGTAATGTTCCGTCTGTACAGAGAAATATAACCATAGTTGTGTATCTATTACTGCTAATGAAGTTCGTATGCTAAAAGCAAACAAGGGTTACGATTGAACGTGCGTCGATTACCGAGCCATTAGTGGAGATATCAAGAGACTAAGGGCCTTGATTATGCAGCTGCAAAACGACATCAACGAACTGAAGGCTGCAAATACGTGAGTTGTGGATTCTTCAGGATTCAACTTCGAGGATGTCATATCGGAAGTAATTGAAAGGGAGAAGCGCAAAACTAACATAATTATATTCAATGTTAAAGAGCCGGACCAGACGAAATCGAAAAAGAAACAAACCGAGGGTGAAACCACTGCTGTTTTGGATATAGTGTCTAATGTTGATCCTGAGCTAACGCTGACCTATTTGAAACGTATTAGAATGGGGTCATTCGCTAAAAACAAAATGCGTCCTATAAAAATCTCAGTCGAAAGCCATTATATTGTTCAAAAAGTCACTATAAATGTAAGAAAGTTTAATACTAACACGATCTATAGCAATGTCAGGATAGCTCCGGACCGAAGGAAGAAGCAGCTGGAGTACTATGAGGAGGTCAAGCGTGAGCTGACGCAACGGCACAATGCTGGCGATACAAGCTGTCGCATAAAATATGTCAACGATATCCTAAAAATAGTACAGTCAAACTAAATTCACCCAGTAGTATTCAGCAGAACCCAGTGAAATTGTACTACCAGAACGTACGGGGACTTAACAGTAAAGTGGATACGTTTTCTTCCAGCGCCAGTGATTGTGAGTATAATATAAGTACACTTACGAAAACCTGGCTGAAGCCAGTTGTTTTGCTTAGTGAATTATTTCTTGAGAACTATGATGTACATCGAAAAGTCAGGGATCACAATCGGATCGGTTTACCGGTATGCGGCGGCGTGTTATTGGCTACGGATGTTAACCGCAAGTCTGAAATTGTGAATACTACTGAATTTGAAGACAACTTTCCTTTTTGCTTTGCAAGTGCAATATATCACGCTATATTTTATCTGTGTTCGAAAGAGTCGAGAATATAGACTACCTGTATTCAAAAAGATTAATCGTCATGGGGGATTATAGAAAAACCTCAATAATCAACAATTGGATCACATTGTCTGGTATTCACCAATATAACAATACCCCGATAGCATTAAATATGTATTAAATATTTTAAAAGAATATTTGTTAAATATTTGTAGCGATAGATTTTTTAATATTTAATAAATATATTTCTTATATATTTATAAAATATTCATTATAAATACTTTTGATATATATAATTCATATATTTTTGCGATATTTTTTCCAAATATTTAGAAAATATGTGCTTTCCAGATTACTCCCTTTTGGATTGATTAGTTATCCTAGCGAGGAAGAAGCAAAAAGCTACCTGTCTATGTCCAGACAACAACTTTGATTTGCAACTGGCATTGCAACTGAACACTGTCAGATAAAGATGCATCTCTGTAACATGAGAATGAGTGATACATAAATCCTTATGCAGATGATGTAAACAGGAAAATGAGACAGGACTTGTTTTGAGACTGCCCAGCTGTCATATCAGTCCAAAAATCCATTTTGGGGGAACGGTGAACTTCTATAGCTAAGGGAAACTCCGCTGGGTCGCATTACCACCTTTTTCAATAGTCTGGGTTAGCTGTTGATCCAGACTTGAGTGACCCTTGGGAAAGATGCACAAAGGGCCCACTGGGGTCTTTTCTTCTTTTCAGAATATAGAATACTTCATATAAAACTGAAGAAATACTAAAATATCCAACGTACGCACATTGAAAATGTCAATCAACAATACTCCAAATGGAGGCATTCAAAGTTATTTATTTACACACCTCTAGTAAAAAATCGAGTAACTATAACTCAATGAAAAACTTCCGTATTCGAAAATGCTCGGCGGAGGGGAATTCTGGAACCTTTGGTTTTCAATGGATGTGATTATTCTGAATTGTTCTGCAAGTTAAGAAGCTTTAGACACGATTTTTTGTTAATACAAAATATTGTATTTTATCGCCCTGTGTATTTGAATCTAAGCATCTTCTTCAAAGTCATGCAAGAACACAGGCAAATTTCATTTTTGTGTGCTTCTGGACTGTCTGACCTTCCTGCGACGTAGATAATGTAAAATCACTTGAGGGAACAACGTCGAAGATAAAATTTGTTTTACAAACATCTACGGGATTAACTGCAACATTGATGCTGATCATCACTACCTGCAATCCAATCGTCCCGCCATGCTTTTCTGGGCGGAGACAAAAATCGTTCGTCATCAACAAAGCTTCTGGTCCGGACTTGATGCCTGCCATTGTACTGAAGAGGTGTGCAGCGGAGCTTGCCCCAGTTCTTTCGCGTCTCTTAAAGATATCCTATGAATCCGGCACCTTCCCAGAAAACTGGAAATTTGCTCATGTCCCAAAAAATGGATTTCAGACTGACCCTTACAACTACAGGCTTTTAGCTCTGCTTTCTGTTATAAGTAAGGTGACGGAGAGGTGCATAAATCGCGAGCTTCCGGACTACCTCGAACGTCACAGCTTGATTAGCGACAGGTAGTATGGTTTCCGGCACCAACGATCCATAGGGGACCTCCTAGCTTACGTCACGCAATTGTGGAGTAAACTCATCCAGTCTTATGGTGAGGCCCATGTCGTTGCCCTTGACATCACGAACGCGATCAATCAGCAGTGGTACGCTGCCCTCTTAAACAAACTTCCATCCTATGGCCTCCTAGAAAAGCTTTGCAGATGGGTGGCTGACTTTGTCTCTGACCGCAACATATCCGTCGTAATTGACGGGTTCTGCTCTTCATCCCACAACGTCAACGCGGGTGTTTCCCAGGTATCGGTCTTGGCTCCGACACTGTTTCTCTTACATATCAGCGACCTCCTTTCCTGCACGATCAACCCAATCCACAGCTTCGCTGATGACAGCACTCTACATGCAGGAATTCAGAGTGGTAAGCCGATCTCTGCCGCTGAGCTGGAAAAAAGAAGGCTAGCGACGACATCCTCTCTGACAAGAGACCTGGAGGATATCACTGCTTGGGGATGCAACAATCCTGTACAGTTCAATGCTTCCAAAGCACAGTACTGTACTTTGACGAACAAAAAGCGTCCTAGCGCTCATCCAGTTTCGATGGATGGCCGAGTTCTGTCAAAGAGCCATTCATTTCGGATGGTCGGAGTCCAGATCACCGAGGACCTGATCTGGCACGAACACATCTCTTCAATAGCTGCAGCTGCTGGGAAAAAGCTAGGCTATTCGTTTAGGGCTAAGAAGTACTTTTCTCCGCATGACCTTCTCACTCTATACAAGGCCCAGATAAGGCCTAGCCTTGGAAACGCTTCTTGACTTTAAGATATTTAAAAGTACGGGTACGCAATTGGCTATAATTTATGCGTGGGAGATACTGTGTCAATTTAAGTCACTTATTCTCTCTGATACAGTCTGTATAAGCAGTTCGCAGAATGAGTTTCTGGGGGGTTATGAGGCCTAGTATATGTTGCGATTTGATTAAGTTTTTCTATTTTGAGCTTGTGTCTTTATCATTTGGCGTTATTAGTAAACCAGGATTTTTGGTAACTCCGTCATATTTATTTAGTATGAAAGCGATGTGTGAAATACCAGAAACAGGCCATAAGAATTTTTCTTAAGGTATCCATCATTCGATAAAGGTACTAACTTGCGGTGGCCACCAGAAGTCCTGCCTGAGTCATGTCATTTGTAATATTACTTTCTTTACCCTAGATGAATCCAAGCAAATGTCTCATATTAAGGGATATCGTGTTCATATTACGGTATTCATGTTCGGATCTCGGAAACGGTTTTAGTTACGACGCTGGTTGAACGGGGGAAAGATTGCCCACTTAGGTAGGAGTTTCGGAATTACAAGTCTTTCCGGAGATAGACCGAGAAAACTGAATTTCCCAAAATAGTTTTTATATTGTCCTGACTTTATTTGAGACGCGATTTCAAAATCAATTGAACATTAATTGTCGTCTTTGCTTCTCTACAAGGCCGCACAATTAAAATTTCATTATGGCGTTTACTCTTGTGTCCTCAATAATCTACATATTTTTTAATATACTAGTAGACGTAATTTTGGGTTTTCTCCTAGGTGAATTGAGTTTCAAATTTTGATTCCAAAAATACAATATAATATACTCAGTGATATTAGAAATGTTACACCCAGAAGAAATTATTTTTCAACTTGTTTTTTGGGCAACATAATGACTATATTTCAAGCATGCTGTGGCAACAATGCCAACGTTTTATCTTTGTTTTTGTTTACCTTTGTTAAGATGTTATCTCTTAGATTTTGTTAAGAAACCAATTTCTAAGAGCTGAGTAGTACAGATATTTTTAGTTATTGCCCTTTCAGTTACTAGTGTTGAGCATAACAAAATGTCCCGAGTACGAAGACGGCCAAATTATCACCATGATAGCGACTTTGGCAGGAATAGAATTATTGCCTATCGACATGTTGGTTTGTCCTACCACTAAATTGGCCGCCCAGTTAATTATAGGTACTGCAATGACGGTAATGTGTGTATCGTGTGTGGATAGAAGAAGGTAGAAGAACACGAAGAAAGCCAACTGGTCCACCGAGGCATACTACAGAGCATCAAGATAGGCACTTCAGACAACTAGCTCTACGAGACCGTTTTGCTACTACGCATCAGATCGCTGACCAATGGTTTGGAGGAGGTAGACCTGTTACTATGCGTATAATCTATCGCCGCATTCGAGCCTTTGGACTTTTTTCATACCGTACATGGTTAGTACTTCCTCTCACTGTGGAACACTGTTGTCAATTTGAACTGAAGCAGAGAACGGCAACAGAATAGCATAATGTCGTCTTCAGCGACGAATCGCGATTCTGACAGCACTACACAGGACTGTTGGAGTAAAGGTTTGGGGGGCTATTGCCTATGGTAGCCGATCACCTCTTCTCTTTGTCATACTGCTCGTCGTATTACAGACTTTCTTCTTCAAAGAGCAGGAGATAACGCTTGCCGTGGTCACCCCGTTCACCGGATTTAAATCCCATCGAACATGTGTGGGGAGGATATTATCCAGTTGGCACCATCCGCTACATACTCTGCCACAGCTAATCCACAAAGCTCGAGTTGCTTGGAATGAGGTGCCACAACCAGACATCAATCATCTCATTTCGTCGATGCCTAGACGGATACAGGAGTGTATTCAAAATCAAGTTGAAGAAATTATTTTTTGTCGGAGTAACACTTCTAATGTCACTGACTATACGTTATACATTGACAGTGTCAAGCCTATTATTTCAATAAATAATATGTCATAGTTGCCCTTGGACATGACATCACATATTTAACCGATTAATTCACCAATATGCTTCAGTTTCTGAGAAGTGTGTTTAAAGGGCATTCAGATGAATAATTGTCCATTCATCGACTATAACAAGCGTTATTTTACGACATTGAAGGCGCTCTACATGACACTTCAGTCGCTAATTAAGATGTGTGCACAGATGTAAGTATGGCGGATATGAAATGTGTTTCGAAAGCTGCAATATCGTTGAGGCTTTTATTTACTCTAAAATCTTTCTACCAGTTACATGAAATAACACTGCTTTCAATGTTGTTTTTTATTGAGTTAAGACCATCTATAGTCAGGTTACTTTTCTAGACATTCGCAGATTTGTAGTATAAATCTATCTATGATATGTACAATATTACACCATTAAAACTGGATATATTACCTGTTCATAAGAAGTGAAGGAATGCTTGGCTGATAATATGAAATAAATTACCATTTGATGATTTCAAAACCTACTTAGAAAATTCGAAGTAACTATGTTTGGCAATCTCAATGTATGACGTACATTTTAGGAGTATGCAATATGGCGTCAATAAGAACAAATAAAGCTGATGATTGAGGACAGGAGACGAAACGTCATATTGAAATTCTAATTATTTCATCTTGTAAAGGAGAAACAGTGGCATTGTGATTGTGCTCTTTAATTTGAAATCCCATCTTGTTATATTTTCCTCTCCCGAAATACTTTAAGTGCCATTTTCTAAGTTACCTAAATGCACAACTTTGCCCCCATCTCGCTGACTTTGTACATCTTACCGTTCTCGAGATCCCAGTGGTGAGAGTCATCGCCAAGTATATTTACCTCTGGTACGTGATCATAATGGCAATCCTCAACATGGTGGTGCGTAGGCGGATGATGGTGGTGGTAATACTTAGGCTTGCTGCTCCCCTTAGTCTGACTACTAGCACTACTGAACGCTCCCACAGCCGCGGCTCCCGCTGTAGCTGAAGCTAAGGCCACCTGGCCTACTTTGGTACCCAGACCTTTGCCGATGGTACTGGCTATCTTGACCAGGAACGCTGTCGAGCCGACAGCTCCCACACCTGATCTAAGAAAACTCGAAAATTATATGCTTGACTACTACTACAGTTTTATCACTCATCATCTATTCTTCTGACGATGCTACATAAGGAAACTCTAATTTCGTACATTCTGTGTTGTAAACTCTGTAATAATCATAGTCGCCGCGTCAAAAGATCCAACATCACGAATACAGTGTATCCTTAAAGTTGAGACTTTCCTTTATAGGCAGTATATATCATGCAACAATAAGCAGATTCTCCTAGTAACAAATACAACATGGCCTTTAAGATAACTGGAAATGAAGTTTCAAAAGAATATTTTGTCCGCACAACCTCCTCACTCTGTACCTATAAGGTCCAGATAAGGCCTAGCCTTGAACACTGCTCACATGTTTGGTGCTCTCAAGGACGCTTCAATAACAAACAGTCCCAGCACGGGTATTACGTAACTTCATACCTTCGTCGATTTTTTGACATTTTGTAGGTTTTCTGTGACATAACGTAGGTTTTCCTACAAGATGTTAACTTGGCACAAGCTGTTGTATACTTGTGATCTCGTTTTGTAGCTCTACATGTTGCTTACTGCTTCAGTATTCAAAAATTTGAATGGGCTAGCCCGGCCAATGTAAAAGATACTACCTGCGTCTGTATTCAAACCATGCGATGCGCTGTGTGATGTCAGTTAACCTGCTTGTTCATTTACAAATAGGATTTGAAAAAAATACAAATTGGCATATTTTTATAACAACTAAGTTTACGGTGAGCGTCCTCAAGATTCCACTGATGCTTCGCGAGTGTCATCAGATCACTTTGCTGGATACTTCCGAGCTGCGAGAGTTTGTTTACGTTGTCTAAAGGCCATAGAGGTAGACACAGTAGAAGACATAGACAGTCCGCAATGTTGTTAGGGAGAAGTTGACACATTTTCGTTTTTGGATCGAACGGCGACAATTTTAAACAGTATTTACGAGCAAAACATGTGGCAGGACAGTACTTGAAATTTATGATCAATTTTCGTTCCAACAGTGCTACTTTCTGCTTGCAGATGAGTGTTGAAAGTGAGTACTTTGCGGAAAAGTATCACTTTCTGCACTTGTTAGGTAAATAACTATTTTGAACTTTCGTTGATGTTTTTGGCACGTTAGCCTTCCTATTCCAAACGTAATTGTTTCTCAAAAGAATAGTCTCAACTTTTAGGGTGCTCTGTGTTATAGCCCAGTGAACATGATGACGCCAAAATGAGGTCATTATTCGGTCACTTTTGGTCAGAAACGTCATTGAGTAAGATATGACGACTTTATTGACGCCATTTGTTATGACGGCAACAAGACATTCTTTAAAAAGCTATCATTTTGACGTGTTCTTTAGGACAGGTACTACTGAAAAATCAACACATACCTACAAAGAAAATAGAGAATTTTAATGAACAGTAAGGTAAACTAGATATCTAAATACTAATAACTGCTTTATTGTTATTTATAACAAACAGGAATTCTTCGTCCAAAAATATTCTGTTAACATGACTGTTCTAGTAATAATACTTCATGTTCAAATTGCCATTTTATACCAAGTTTTATTCCCGTAAATAACAAATTCATTAGAAACTTCTCTGTATAGCAATAAATAGGTTTTACTAGAATATTTGTAATCAAGCGCGGTAAATATTCAATATACCATTCGACCGACGTTCAAGCCCATGCGTGTCCGCCGTTTGGCGATGGTTCGGCATTGTTTTAAGGTACATTGTTGGAAAAAATTTAGTAGGGATGATAGTACTGCCACATAATCAATAAGGGTTGGAAGACATTCAGGAAAGTGTTTTGGCCTCCTTTGAAAAAGCAAAGCGATTTTGATAAATTGCTACAAGCAAATTCTGAACCATCCGAGGACTGGACCTTGTCTGAGATCAAACGGTATTTTTTAATCCTTTATAACCATTTCGATATAATTGCTCCTAAAAAATCGCCGAGGTGATATCGACGTCTCGGAACGAGAGGGTTCCAGAGTGGTAGGTAAGTAGAATATGAGTTTCGAAGCCTTTCTGCCACTCCTGAACTCACTGCATGTGAGGGCACCGTTGTCACATCCTCAACTTTTCAAGATCATTTGGTTCTTACGTTCTTACGTATGCGAGCGACTGTACGTCATATCAACGTCCCACAGACGTCATATCAACCTCAGATAGACGTCATGTTCATATCATTCAGACGTCATATCTACTTTGGTCTTTTAGACGACATACTATGACGTCAATTGGCTGTGACATTAGATTGTCATAATGATGTCATTTCTACGTATTTTTTGTTGGTCCATGTACGTCAGTAGTGCCCTAAAAATGCCGACATCATGAAGTTATGTTCTCTGGGAGGCTTAGTGAAGATCTGGTTTGAGGCCATCCATAGATGTTAGTGTCAAATTTATATGATAATCGGCATCTACATACTCGTTTCACCTATGAGACGGGTTTTTATCCAGATCACTGATAAGATGGCGATTTTGAAATTTTTTCTCATTGGAAATCTAATAAAAGAGTCTAATCATATTAGACGAAAATACCCCTGGCTTGCGAAATAATTGTAAAGTCTGGTTTTATTGGTGCAAATTGTTCAAGGGGGTATCCAAAACATGGACGCATGAAATGAGTACCTACAGCATTTTTTTGCGGGAAAACTTTTTATTCGACAACAAATGAATGAGAAAACGTGTTCTTTGGGATTCAATCGAAAGTGTTGGTAGGAACGAAAAAACTCTTCATATAAGATTTTTATGTATTAATGAGACATACAAAATGAGGCCACACATGAAAAGATCCGACAAATAGCAAAAAGGTTATGGCCGAAAACCGAGGCAAACTGCAGGTTTTGGAACTAGTTGGTAATGCGACGATGGTTTCTCGAAGATATTTGAAATTCTTCAAATTAGTGGGATTCGTAGTTTTAATAACCACAACGAAATTGGAGTAGACTGGTCAAGTACTTTTTGAGAATTTCTTATTGATTATCCAAAAAGTTTTCCAGTCATCACTACTAGTTTATTGAGCAATATACAGGGATACTTCAAAGGGCATTTTATAGTAAAATACAGGGTGCGGCAGAGAGGACGGACGTTTTTGGGATGGGTAGTACTCTCCGACTCCGTCTACGCGAGAGGTGAGGAAAGTGCCGTTTGACTCGTGAGATCCTAGCATTATTTTACCAGTTTTCGTTATGGAGCCTTGGACGGTGGAGCACCGCGTTTTCGCCTATGATTGTTTCGTCCGAAATAAGGAGTCAGTCATCGTCGTACAGCGTTAGTTTCGTCGCCACTTCAACATTCATCGAAATAGAGCTGTTCCCTCTCGAAACACCATCCTTCGTTGGGTTGAATCACTTCGCA
Source organism: Acanthoscelides obtectus (assembly GCA_963669975.1). Classification (NCBI taxonomy): domain Eukaryota; kingdom Metazoa; phylum Arthropoda; class Insecta; order Coleoptera; family Chrysomelidae; genus Acanthoscelides; species Acanthoscelides obtectus. The sequence goes on along the minus strand of CAVLJG010000006.1, from coordinate 43,122,679 downwards.
GGCGTGGTGAACTGATCAACAGAAGACCAAGAGGAGCGCCGCAAACAGTTCGAACTCCTGAAAATGTTGAACGCGTTCGAAAGGTCTTTCTTGGCAGTCCGATTCGATCTGCCCGGAAACATGCTGCTGCACTTCGCCTTAGTGATCGTTCGGTAAGGCGAATTTTGCATATGGATCTCCGCTTTCACCCCTACAAACAGTTACAGCCCGGAGATTATGCACAACGAATGAACTTCGCACGTGAGATGGAAGCACTGATCGATCAAAATGAGAACCTCATTTTGTTTATGAGTGACGAAGCCCACTTTCACCTAAACAGCATGGTTAGCCAGCAGAATCGTCGTTATTGGGCTAACGAAAATCCGCGACAGTTACACGAAAGACCGCTGCACAGCCCAAAAGTAACAGTTTGGTGCGCTGTATAGCAAACTTGCATCATTGGCCCTTACTTCTTCTCTCTACATGGTAATGGTCGTGATGTTACTGTGAACTCAGAGCGCTACGTCGACGTTATTCGCCCTCTCTTCCCTGGTCGCCTTATTTCCAGGTTTGGCGATGTTCATTGGCCTCCTCGGTCCCCAGATTTATCCATATGCGATTTTTTCTTATGGGGACACCTCAAGGCTAGAGTATACGCGAACAAGCCCCGAACTCTGGACGAATTGAAGGGCGAAATTCGCGTGAAAGTCGCCCAAGTTGAGAGAGCGATGTTGGAGAGAGTCCACGCGAACTTCCAAGAACGCCTCCAGCACTGCATCAACGATTTCGACCACCACATGCCTGATGTGATTTTCCACACTTGACTGTCTCAAATGCTATTTCCTTGTGAACCTGATTCCATCAATAAATTTGTTTTCGAGTAAAAACTAACTATTTTATGATTTTTTTAAAACCGTCAATTCTCTCTACCGCACCCTGTACAATAGTTTACCTTGCCGATATGAATCGCAAACCGTTCCGGAAGATAAATGTTACTTTTATACAAAGGAGGATGGGTTACGTTTTTTCTTCTAAACAAATTGAACCATTTCGCATTTGTGAGTAATTCGCAACAAGAGATGATAGACACATCCGCTTTGTTTTAAAATGTGTATAGTAACGCATGCTTTTCGAATATCGTAGCGCATTTGTTCAATTACTCACAAATACGAAATAGCATTCATCTTTCGGAATTGTTTGTGATTCATATAAGCAAGGTAAACACGTGTATTTTGCTATTGGATGCTCTTTGAACGAACCCTGTATGTTGTTCAATAAACTAGTAGTGATGGCCGGAGAACAGGTGTTTTGGGATAAGCAATTAGAAATTCTCAAAAAACTACTTGACCAATATAATCCAATTTTGTCGTTGTTATTTAGATGTATGAATCCTACGGATTTGAAGAATTTCAAGTTGTTGCGTGAAATTATCGTAGCAAGTGCCAAAACCTGCATTTTGCCTTGTTTTTCAGCCATAACATTTTTCCTATTAGTCGGATCTTTTTACGTAATTTTGTAGGTCTCATAAGTACCTAAAAATCTTCTCATTCTTTGTTTTCAAATAAAAAGTATTCACACAAAAATTGGTGAACACATTTTATGCGTCCATGCTTTAAATACCCCCTTGAAAAACTTGCACTAATAAAGCCAGACTTCACAATTATTTCGGGGAAATTTGCTAATATGATTAGACTAAACTTGGTACACCTGCGTAATTTGGGGCACTTGTTAGAATAAGAGAATAGAACCATCGAAAAGTGCTCTCATATGCATGCAGTTAAAAGTCATACTACCTTTTTTTTCTCTCAATCTTTTTTTCGAACAGCGCAATTTGCCGTCTTTCCTCTGGAGTGACGTCGTCTAACGAGATGATCTCCAGTGGTGCCCGTATGGGGTTCCTCGAAGGCGGTGGTGAAGCTTGGCAGCATTGCGAACTGAAGATGATGGTGATGTATATCCAAAAGCAAATCTGAAACAAAAGTTGCAGTATTATAAAAGTAGTAATTGGAAGTAATTTTGAAAAATGGTGTAAGCATATATTTTTACTTCCCACCACTCAGTGGCGGAGGAACTATGTATTGTAATTGCGAAAGAATTCGAAAATAATTTATTATGTTGTTCAGATCTTATATGACTTCACGAAAAACCAAATCGTCATTTCCTTCAGTCTGGGTCTGTCTGTCCGTCTGTCCACTATAATCCTTGGATCCTGTATAACTTTTAAAGTACTACTCGGATTCAGATGAAACTTCAGTACAAGGTTTCTACTATGTAAAGAACGGAAAAGCTTGGTTGTAGCTTTAGGTTTTGAAAATCGGTCTGGTGGTGGCGGCGAAAAAGGTCAAAAACGAAAAAAAAATGATGTAAAGAATGGAATGTGGGGGTTGTAGGGCAAGAGGGGAGGGTGCATCGCAGTTTTACGTATAAATTAGTCATAGTTATTTCACACCCACAGATTTTTCCGCACATTTGTCCTTTAGGCTTAGAAACATTTTGGGCCTGATGAAGCCAACCAGTAGAAATACGTATCGCTCGGGTTACCTATCCTATTTTCTGCTCGAATCCACTTTCCTCCTTTTTGCGGATTTTGCCCATTATTTTCCTACTTTATATATATATATATATATATATATATATATATATATATATATATATTATATTGTGTGTGGCAATCCAATTTTTGGTCAGATTTGCCATGATGGTCACTGACGAAACAACTTATGAGTCGTGAAATGGCACTGGTTATTTGTTTGTTTAAAATTAAAGTAAAAAAAAACCATTAAAGCTAAAGCTATCCGTAAAGTATAAAAAAGTGAAAATAAAAAAGGAGGTAAAAATATTAAAACACAAAGAAATAGTACATTCACAAATCATTGAGATGCTCACATTAAAAAAAATATTAAACCTGGACACTAATAAAAATATGTCTATCGTAAATATAACAAAATATAGTAATAATAAAATTAATATAAAAAGAACACTAAAAATACACGATAATCATCACATTCATACAGACTTACTATATCTGGCCTTTACATAAAGGTATGTACAACGTTTTGCCATGGATTGTTGTCTAGGGATGGTTTTTATCCACAATGAAATCCTTATTATTCTTATTTTAAATAATCCAATATTTTGTATTGTTTTGTAGGTGACAGGCATTTCACTGTACAGCTTAGGGCATAGATAAACCCAATAGGTTGTAATATTGTTCTTTCTGGCTTGAGTACTATTTGGTGCAGAGTCACTTTCTGGCGGGTGTCGTATTTATGGATCATTTTTTCATGATAAGTAATATTTTTAAAGTAATACACCATGAAATTATAAATAAAAATCTGTTTTAGACGGATGAGTTTTCTTTGTGCTAAAAATAATCTTTACTATATGTTTTTGAGCAATTTCTAAGTTTCTTAAACATGAGAATGCAGCTCATCCCCGACCAATTACTCCGTAGCAAATATGTGACTGCACAAGTGCGTATAGTATACTACTCTCATACAATCAAAGCTAAGCACGTTTGTAAGGGACTCGAACTTTGGCATAAGGCATCTTATTTTCTTGGTTACATACTCAATTTGTACATCCAATCTTAGATTTTCTTCAATATAAATACCGAGGTATTTAACGCTGGTTTCACGTTTAATAGTTACACTACTTTTTGTCGTTAATTTCAGTATACGGAGACAAGTGACCCTTAGAAGACCCGAAGGGTACAAAGGTAGTCTTCGCAGCGTTGACTGTTGATAATTTGCTGTTAAAATATGCTAGTAAATTTTTAAGGTGGTTTTCAATATTGGTTTCCAGTGCATCCCAGTTTGAGGCTTCATAAATGATAGCAGTATCGTTTGCGAATCCTAGCACTGTACCCCCAAATCTATTGAGAATAAAGCTTATGCTAAACTTCGCCCAACAAAGACGTTTTATTATTATTATAATTTACTATAGAAATGGTAACAACCCTAACAGTAAACTGAATTTGACCCTAAAATCCCAGAAATCGCGGTTTGTTTGTCAGCTCCTCCAGGTTCTTTGTAAGATTAACTGTTTTCGATTCCCTAGGGGTTACTTACATAACCGAGGTATTGCGACTATAAGGTTTATGCCAAGTAATGAAAGCAAAATCAGATCGTAGGTTCAAAACTTAGGCACTAACTCTTATTTTCTGAAATATGTCGAATTTTTTAATAAACGTGTTATTTTTTAAATTGATCGCAATATGTGGTTTCTAAGGTGATAGTACATTCTGGCATTATTCCTTTTTGATATCTCCATCTCCCAATCCTTCTGTTTTAAGCTATACTGATTCACATGATTAATATGATTAATATGAGGAAGCAATTATTGCAGGTGTAATGACTAGAATGATTATCAGAGTATCAAGTTAATTGACACGGTTTTACTTTCTATCTGTATTTAGGGCCGTTATAACATCCATAATTTTATAATTTAGCTAAATATCGATTTTACATAAGAATAATTATTTACCATTTGCGAAGTGTAAAGTGTCATTTGTCATTTTATATTGAGTCAGCCTCGTAGGCAGAAATCTAAATATCGAGGCACCACATTTGTTGGAGCTTAAAGAGATCTTGCTTATCCGATTTTGAACTACCTGGTTGGACCATCGGGTAGTCTCAATACGCGGCGGCATTAAAAAGAGCTTTGAAGAGCAAAGTCCGTTGATATAGCGGTGGAAGAGAGCTGCACCGCCTGTCGTTAGTGAGTCGGACAGTCCTCATGACAGCATCGAGTTTTGACAACGTAGTCGGAGCGGTAGCACCCAAATCATGTCAGAAGTACTTGAGAATGGGATAGGAAGTCAGCCATACATCTGTAAAAGTTCTCTGGGATGAAAGCTGACATAACAGGGCGGCATGCCACAGCTGATCGAATGCTTCCGTGATATCAAGCGACATGAGATTCACCAAGTGATTGGATAAGTTTACTCCATAGTTGTGTGGCAAAACCAAGAATGTCGTCTGTTGATCGATGGTGGCTTAGTACCTATCGCTAATCAAGCCGTGATACTCGAGATACTCCCGATTGATGCACTTCTTCATGCCTTCATGATTGTTTGCATTCCTGTTGAAAAATATAAACTTATATGTGTACGATTTCTTGGACAAACCCTTCCGTAAAGATAAATGTGTTTATTGAGAACAGAAATGTAAGAAAAATTTTGCCCACCAACTTTCAGGATCGATTGTTATTACTGGTCTGCGTGGAAAGTTCAGAGTTAACCTACTCAACCAATCCATTATATACGAAGACGATGTTGATATCCATTAATCTGACATATAAATCCGTTCTCTATTCAAGTATGCTCCAAATGCTACGTCAAAAACATATTAAACGCCTGCAGAATTCTGAAGCACTTTACATTTTTTTAACCAATAACTTTCCCTTTCTCTGAGTTCATAAAATTTTTTTCGATTGCTCGCTTTATGAGAATTTCTACTTGAATGTACCTATTTATTAGCGATATTTTTTCATAAGAAACGCATTTTCTGTCTTTCATGGCAGTGGGGAGAAAAAACAGATAATTAGGGTAACGTACAAAGAAGCAGATCTTGATATTGCTCAAAGCTATCCTCTTCCTCAACAATGTTGTAAGTTATTGTTTGAAGTAACAGTAAGTCTCTGGCCAATCTACTATATACTTCCCACGCAATGTTTCATCAATTAGATTGTTATGTATACTAAGTGACATATAAATCCGAACAGTTTAAATGGTTTTATTTTAATGAAAGGTGGTCAATGTCCTCCTGTGGTATCTCATTCCAGGTAACCACCAACTCCTCTCGAAGTGCTTCTAGAGTCTGAGCAGGACGTTGCAAATTGAGCAATCTCCTACCCATCATATCCCACACGTACTCAATTGGGGATAAGTCGGGAGATCTTGGTGGCCATGGTAACAATGTGACATCATTATGTTGAAAGAAGTCTATTGTGACTCTTGCAACATGTGGTCGGGCATTATCTTGTTGGAAAGTTGGATCTGCCAGGGTGTCAAGATAGGGTAAAAGATGGGGTTCTAGAACTTCGTGGATATAACGCTGCGCGTTCATGTTACCTCTGATGAAGATTAAAGGTGACCTGGAACCATAAGCTATAGCACCCCAAACCATAACTCCAACAGTGTGATGAACATGTCTTTCAACAAAAAACTGTGGATTCCTCCTTTCACCACGTCGCCTTCTAACCCTGGCTCGACCATCGTGCATGTATAAACAAAATCGAGACTCGTCACTAAAGACAATACTGTTCCATTCCTGATCCCAGAGTGACCTTGTCTGCACCACTCAAGGCGATTACGTCGGTGTTCTCGAGTTAGAGGGAGGACCCAGTGTGGTCGGTATGAAAACAAGCCAAAACTTCTCATTCGTCGGTAAACAGTTCGCATGCCAATAGGTCTTCCGTGTTCTGCAAACCACTCGTTTGCAATGGACCTGGTAGTGGAGAAACGGTCCCTTAAGGCCAATAATCTTAGGCGGGGATCTTCACGGTCTGACAACACCTAACCACAGTGTCTACACTTCTTTGCACTCTAACTGCAATTGCCCGAAAAGAAAGTCCAGCTTCCCGAAGTCCCACTATAAGGCCCCTATCAAACTCAGAGTGACCGTTGTCTGCACCACTTAAGCCGATTACGTCGGTGTAAGGGTTAGAAGGCGACGTGGTGAAAGGAGGAATCCACAGTTTTTTGTTGAAATACATGTTCATCACACTGTTGGAGTTATGGTTTGGGGTGCTATAGCTTATGGTTCCAGGTCACCTTTAATCTTCATCAGAGGTAACATGAACGCGCAGCGTTATATCCACGAAGTTCTAGAACCCCATCTTTTACTCTATCTTGACACCCTAGCAGATCCAACTTTCCAACAAGATAATGCCCGACCACATGTTGCAAGAGTCACAATAGACTTCTTTCAACACAATGATGTCACATTGTTACCATGGCCACCAAGATCTCCCGACTTATCCCCAATTGAGCACGTGTGGGATATGATGGGTAGGAGATTGCTCAATTTGCAACGGCCTCCTCAGACTCTAGAAGCACTTCGAGAGGAGTTGGTGGTTGCCTGCAATGAGATACCACAGGAGGACATTGACCACCTGATCAGAAGCTTGCCTAGGCGCGTTGGAGAATACGTAGCACATCAGGGTGCATCCACACATTACTAAAGGTCAAAGGGCTTTAAAGCAGTGCAATCATTTTGAAATTTTTATCATTTACTTATTATGCTTCATTAAGTACAAAATACAAAATTTTATTAAAATAAAACCATTTAAACTGGGTGTTCGGATTTATATGTCACTTAGTATATAAAGTGAGTCATTCATTAACGTACTCTATCTAAATATAGTCAACCTAATGCTATGCTCCCGCGTTCAAAAGATTATCCAAATGTGAGATAGCGAAGCGGCATCTAAGATAATTTGTCACAGATGTTTCTCTATTTACTATATATAATTTGAAAATCTTAGTATTCCATAGATGGCGCTGTCTACATCGGCATATACAAGCATATGAGGTGGCTAAAAGCATTGACCAAGAAAATACAACACCGAAACACCGAACAAAAACAAACAAAAACGATGACAATAATCGAATAAGAAATATAATTTTGGGGATTTCAACAATAAAAAAAATTTAAAAACTTATATAGAAACACATTAAAAAATACATTTTAAGAACAAGAAATGTATAAAAATATATGCCAGAGAAACCTTACCTATCCAATGATACACAGAACCTGTCCGAAGGGATAACCTGGTCAACTATGGATAACAAATTGAATAAGAAAAAACAAAACAAAGTGATGCCATGTCAGATTATAATGCTGCATTAAACTGAATCAAGGTGGAAGAAATCCGTACTGTTTGTCTGCAGATATATCTACATACAGGTATATGAGGAGCAGTCATGAAGAAGACTTCAAATAAATGTCGATATATTGGCTTTTTGAGTATAATGGATCATTAAACACCATGAGTATTATATCTCAAGACCCAAAGAGCTAGACTTATAAATTATTATTAGCGCCGATACGAGCAGCGGTAGTAACGTATGTCGTAGTAGTCACAAACACAAAATAATATCAAGTTGCCTTTGGAAACAAACGTTTGTTTACTTACTTTACTGTCAGTTGACATTTATTTATTTTCAAGTTTTTGCTTTAAGATGTCATATAAATGGACCGCGTTATGCATAACTTGACAAGCGCCATTTAAAAATGCAGGCAGTATAGAGACCTGAGGTTCAAAAGCGAACATTTTTAACTGAGCGCCAAGCGTGATATTTGTTGTTATTTATTTTGCACGTGACCAAACCACCAGATTTTGTGTATAGTAGGCGTTTGCACTACCAAAGTTTTGCATAAACTGACCAACCAATATTAGAGAAATTGAGGTGTTTGACGACGAGCCTTTCAGTATTTTTGTTAAAACTGATCTTGAAGCTCCCTTTAAAGATATTAATATTTAGAAAAGACATGGCAGACCATCAAATGCTTTGATTCAAGCATTGCTTAGTAAACCCATCGAAAACAGCCAAATGGGAAACCTCTAGCAGAAAAGAAGCTAGACGATGTAAAATCATTACTCTTAGTCTTATATCTAAGGATTCCAAGAAGTTCTATAGGAATCTAGTTAGCGATTCAAGTATTGAGGAAGATATAGATGCTCAACCAGATTTCGAGCTTGAGGATGAATAATACAAATTTTCGATTCAGGTTTTGATTCATTTCGAAAATGTGTGCTTACTTCTTGCTTCATTTTATTCTCGAATCAGTACAATATAATTGAGTTTATTGCAACATTTGTCATTCAAGCAATTTTATATTTGGTTTCGAGAATTTGATGCTAATTACTAAAATACAAAATTAAATAATCTTTCTGTAATGCATTCCTTATTTTGCATAGCATGACCAAGAAACATTTTTGTGTTGTAGTCATTAACTCACAGGAAAAACGAGCAATCTGTTTGAAAGCAATACTTGACCAAGCGCCATTTCATTTCATGAAGTTTCAGCTATAAGAGCTTTTGAAAAAATTGTATACATAAATTTCTAATATCATTTTCTATACATAGAACAAAAATCATTCAACACAATCGTGGCATTGATTTTTAATGAATTGTTAAAGTTTATTCATCCTCCTGAAAAACAGAGATTTGTCGCTTGGTTAAATCATGCATAACGCGGTCCAAATTAGAAATAAGAAAAAGTATCTACAAGTTGGTTGAGCGGATACCCAAGCTGAAATCTGTCGAATATTCCAGAATCAAAATATTTCACGCAGAACCATTTATTGATTAGCAGAGTGCGATCAGGGAATACCATGCCTGAACCTCCAAAATGTGCATTTACTGCCCAGAGGTCAGAGATATTGATGAAAAGAGCAAAACATCACGTTGGCATGTGAACAAGGAGACAGGCTCGTCAATACAGATCTTATAAGAGTACGATATCGTAGAATTGAGGAGGCATGGTCTTAAATATCGAAAGAGACTTAAAATCAAAAATCATTATTTTAGGTGCCGAAAAGTATTTCACTTTGAGTAATTTTGAAGGTAAATGACGAATTGTATACGAACATCGTAGATGAATGCCCTGACTATGTTAAGTATAACCATAAAGCGAAATTTGCAGATAAAATTCTTGTATGGTGGGAAATTACTAACAGTGGTGTATCCCAAACTTTTGTGAAAATAGTGAGGGGTGAAGCTTTGAATAGCCAAAGCTACATTGATAACTGACTTTCCAAATTACTTCAGCTTGTTCACGAACATTATGCTAATGAGCATACCATGCTTTGGCCAGAGCTACCATCATGCTATTACTCAAGAGATACCCAAAACTGGCTTCGACAACGCAACATACCTTCTGTTCACAAAAACGGTAATCCTTGCTGCAGGGTGACCCAATAGATGATTTTTGGACTTTACTGTCTAGGAAGGTTTATCATGGAGGCCGAGAAGCCCCAGATGAAAAACAATTAAGACGGCAAATTTACGAAAAACTGAGAGAAAGTGATCTGAATTCCGTCAAGGACCTCATGAGAGACATTCGAAGAAAGTTGGTAGAGCAGAATGGGCCACTCCACATAATTCGATAGCTACATAATTCGATAGTATAGTTTAGTTGAGTTGAGTTGTAATTTATGATAACTAGGTCGTGTTTAAACAAATTTCTTCATTAAAAAAACCGATTGTTAAAAACTCTTACGGCATACGTTATTGCATTAGCCTGATTTGAACTTACCAGCATTTTAATTTGCTTGATAGGTGCGTAGCATTATTGAGATCAGAAGGATAATAAAATAATGTTTTCACTAATATGAAAGATACAACCACCACCCTCCACAACCTTTGTCAACAGCTGCATCAATGCCTCCTATCATTGCGTTTAACACACTATTTCAAAAATACCAAATAAATGAATCATTGCTGCTACTTTACTTTAATACTAGATACGAGGTCAATAATGTTAGAAATTTATAGTTGTTATTTTATTAAGCATATCACAAAACATTTGTTGTGGTGGTACATAAACCTTTTACATTCAATACAACTTTTGTTATAATATAACACTTTAAACGCCATAGCAGTCCCATGGGACCGCTTGACAACGGGCCTATCACGCCACGGCCGTCCGTATGGACCGTTTTGTATTTAATTTATTTCTACAGTGACTCCAGCCGGAGGCCCATATTTAAATACATTTTAGCGCTGGGTATATATGGACCGCTGTGGCTTGTATGGATTACCTGTATACCCATATGCCAACTTTTTGGTGTATTTTTGTTTTAAATAGTTATTAAATTTTTTTTATTCACATATTTTATTTCCTACAAAATTACAATATAGCGATACAATATACAGGGTATTCCTTAATGATATGCTTTATAAACTATGGTCCAAAAATGTTTCCTTACAAAAACTAGAGGTGTTGAAGTTTTCGAAAAAAAATGGAAATTAATGAATATTTTCAGAACCGCTTCAGATATTTCACTGATATTTATTACGTAGTGAAAGTTAATAATGCTGCATATTTTTCCACGCAAAAATAATTTTGAGCTTTAACAGTGGCGTGCGTACGGGTATTGACTTCGATATTTTTTAAGAAAAACATGTTACGCCAATGGTTTTTTGTCAAATAAATATTATTTTTGAATTTAATTTAAAACAAATGGTCTCTCTTGAATTATTTTCTTTTGATGCGCCATTTTTGAGTAAAAAAAATAAAAACCATTCTATTGTCCGAGAAAACTAATGTAATAATTGAAGAATGCAACTTAGCAATAAATATCTAGTTGCTCTGAAATATGTCACTGGCGTTTGACATCTGAAAAGTCTCTGTTATTCAAATCTGTTCGCTGTGACATCTTTTTCATTATTTAGTTTTTACAATCTTGTTAATAATGGTGAATTATTCAAATGTAGAAATGGCGGAATTGCATTACGTATAATGGCCTTGCCGACGGTAATGGTGAGCAAGCCAGACAGATTTATCACCAGAGGTATCCCGATCGTGCTTTGTCAGATAGTCGAACCTTTTCTAATATTCATCGTCGTCTTGTTGAACATCTGAAGGTAGACCTCTAAGTGTGAGAACACCTGAAACTGAGGAAGTAGTGCTGCGAAGAACATCCTGAAATGAGTACGAGGAAGATCGCTAGACACTTAAATATTTGCCATCAAATTGTCTGGAGAATTTTAGTGGATTTTTTGTTATATTCTTACCATATTTTAAGAGTACAGGTATCACTTCCCATTTATTTTTCAAGGCGTGTGACCTTTTGTCAGTGGTATTTTCCAAAAATTACACAAAATCCGCAATTTGAATCAATGATTTTGTTCACGGACAAAGGTAATTTTTCTCGAAATGCCATTCAGAATTTCCACAATAATCATTTGTGGACAGAAGAAAATCCCTATGCCGTAACCGAAACCCATTTCCAACACCATTTTTCGGTTAACCTATGGGCAGGACTTATTGGCAACCACTTTGTTGGCCCATTTTTCTTGTCGGGACGACTTGACGGATAGACTTACCTCAATTTTCTTCAACAACAGTTGCCTTTACTACTTGATAATGTTCCGTTAGTAATAAGAAACAATATGCGGTACATGCATGATGGTGCACCAGCGCATTTCAGTGTAGCAGTTCGTAACTATTTATAAACTGTTAATCCAAATTGTTGGATTGGCCGCGGTGGGCCCCAAGAATGGCCACCAAGGTCCCCAGACCTCAACAGTTTAGCTTTCTTTTTGTGGGGCTATCTTAAGACACTAGTGTACACAAGTCCCACTAACACTGTAGATGAATTAAAAGAAAGAATAATTGCAGCTTGTGAGAGTTTAAAAAAACACTCCAGGGATATATAAAGGGGGCCATTTTCAACAATTTTTGTAATCGTTTCGTTGGTTTTAATGTTATATTTATATTGTTAGTTGTTGTTCATTACCCCTAATGTGTTTAATTTTTCCAATTAAATTAATAATAATTTTGCAAGTTAGACAATAGAACGGTTTTTATTTTTTTTACTCAAAAATGGCAATCAACTCAAGAGAGATCATTTGTCTTAAGTTGAATGGGAAATTCAAAAACAATTCTTATTTGGCAAAAAACAATAGCATACCATTTTTTTCTTAAAAAAATATCGAAGTCAATACCTCTACACACGCCACTGTTAAAGCTAAAAATTATTTTTGCATTGAAAAATATGCAACTTTATTAACTTTCACTATGCACTAAATATCAGTAAAATATCAGGAGCGGTTCTAAAAATATTAATTAATTTCCATTTTTTTCCTAAAACTTCAACACCCCGAGTTTTTGTAAGGAAATATTTCTGGAACATAGTTTATAACGCAAACCCTACATTAATTTTTCATGTAGGTTCACGCCCTTAAATATTCGCATATCATTAAGCAACATCCTATAACATAATTTCATGTATTTATGACCTGTTCTTAAATAGTCAGGGCAAAAGTGGGGATATCCTTCACAACTGTCACATTATGTAGTAACTTTTGGAATTTTATATTTTGGTATTTCACCACTTGTTTTTTTATTATAATATCCTTTACAATACCGTCTAATTTCATGTGATTTTTCTTATTTTTCAGTACATGTCGTTCCCGTCTTGTGTCAGCTTTTGACGTAGACGGTAGATTAGACACATTATTTGTTGAAAACAATTGTTACTGTGCTCCATAAAAGAATCATGATCTATAATGAGAGCTTAAAACAATCAAAATCATTTAAAGGTTTCAAATTAATGTTATGAGTTTGTAATAAATATATTCATCGCGATTTGAATGTTTCTCTGTTTACCGACGATATCCGACGATATCAATAACTTAGCCTCCAGTCACCAAGAAAAACTGGAATAACTCTTGAGCTGCTGGAAAATCACAACACATGATTGGAGAGGACCAAGCCGTACGAACTGCTTAGTGTTTTGTGTCTGAATTAGGGCAAGCTTGTGAGTTCTGAGTGATAGCATTAATAACTACTCGTATTGTACGTATTATATATGGACATTAATGGATTGCTCCTACTAATTTGTAAGAAGATATGACCAGTTTTAATATTCTGGCGTCACAATCATCCTAAAAGCAGAAAAGAATAATTATTGATATTCACATTTGCAGAAGTAGTCCCAGTTAATGTGATTTTATCCCCTATTTTTTATGGGAGAGGCTTTTAAAATTGATTTTGAGAAGAGCTTAGATAATTCGCTGCGAAAATAGTCTTTTATTTTCCGACACGATGAATATAATTATGGATGACAGCACTCTGCATGAGTGCATTTAGATTAGCTGATTGATCTTTATGGGTGAGTTGGAGAGAAGCAAACTGGTAACGACTTTTTCTTTAAAGGGAAACTTAGAACATGGATGAGAAAGTCTGGCAAGATCACTGTTTTCAAAACTTTACCCTAATACAGAGGCAACTGAAAAAATAATCATTTTACTTTCCTCTCCTCCTGGTGAGGAAGTATGGTAAATTATGTTTTTTTGACGTTATATGAGGTGTACATCACGAAACCTTGTTACTCATTTCCGTCGGTCTGTTTGTCGGTCTGTCTGTCCTTTAAACCTTGGCACGACTATAACTTGGAAAGTATTGTTAGGATTTGGATGAAATTTTTACATAAGGGTACTACTATGCCAAGGCTGGAAAAGAGTTGTAGTTTTTGAAAATTGGTTCAGTGGCAGCGGAGAAAAAAGTCAAAAACAAAAAAAATAAAGAATCTCAAACTTTGTTTTTGACCTTTCAAGGGATACTGATCATTTTTAAAAAAAATTATAGGGCGAAAAAGAGGTGGTGGGCACTTTTAAGGGACTAGGTAGTTGATATCTCAATTTTTGATGTTAGTTTATTGGTGTGGGAATCAAATGGGGATGACGAGAACTGAAATTCACCAAAACGTTGTGGTGACTGTTGCAAGGTGTGCAGTTTCTTATGGTATAATAAAATAAAATAAAGAGCGGAAGAACATTTTGTAAAGAACAACACGGTAGTGGTCGATCTGTACCGGTAACGAGTGATCAAATCATAAGAAAACATGTGCTAATTTGCGTGTTATGAAAATAATACTCCTAGCCATACCTCCTGCATTGCTATGGCTGCCCTACTACAAGCAGATTACCCACCGTATCCGCTAGACATGGACATCATGGACTAATTAAAAAATTTTAAATATCGAAGAGTGACTTGCGGCAGTCGGACAAAATCTATATCTGTAAGTTATTGAAATGTTGGGGCATCGATTGAACATGTGTACTAGTGTCAGTAGGATTAATGTAGAAAAATATGAATCGTATGAAGCTTCCCCACAATGAGGATAGAGGAGGAGCATAGTCATCAGCACGCATGCTGTCCAATATTTGGAGCGGCTCATTGAAGGAAATTCCTACAAAATTATACTTCCTAACATGCTGCTAAAGCTTTTCGTTACCAGCAGATGGTGAATGATCTACTGATTTCTGAAAGAATACAGTCCTCAGATTCTCTTTTTATGTCGAATTGTTTTTATGTCACAAGACTATACAAGTATGACATGTGATACATATTTGACAGTATCATCATTTTGACTTTGGCAGCTTTTATAGGTATTAGGGGAAAGATACCTTAAACGTGACAAAAGTACTATTAGCTAAAGAAATTCAATTGAAAAAGGTCTTCAGTTCCGTCGGTCTTGAAACAAAAGAATCGTTTAGACTTGGAGCTTACAGGCCCCCAGAGTAACGGTTGTGTTTGAAAGATAACGGGTCACAGCCGTTGCTTTCTTTGTTTATGATATTTTTGATTGTGAAGATATCAAGAAGTAGAAAGTAGAAAAAGGAGAAGAGTAAAAAACAATTGACATGAAAAATTAAGATACATTAATTATTAGATTAATGTACAAAGAGTATTCGGCTACTGTTATAGCAATTACATGTACAGAAATTTGTTAATATTTGTAGTCATAGTCGAGAATGGAGGTCGCCAGGGGTATACATTTTGTTAATTTTCAAGCGCATTGTACCTAAATCTTGATGGTTACCGTAACTTCATCATATGTTCCAAGCGAAGCATGATATTTCACACTAGGTAGAAGCCTAAATGCTAGGACAAAGCGCCTATTATGAGGATCCTAAAGAAACTAATAAGATTTTTGAACTGTCTGAGGTTAGTAGAACTGGAAAAAGCATTCTCTTGTAGATTGTTCGACACACAATCTCGACACCCAAGGTACAAATGAGCTCACGTATCGGCCAGTTCTGGATGTACGAAGTTCGATACAATTAGGATGGGAGGCCGAAGTAGGCGGGTCTATCAATTTCCACAATTTTCCGATTTGCTTAAGATTTTTATTGACGGAAAGTTTAAATCCCAAATACCGTATATTCACCCGTATGATCACTTTGGTGCCCTTAACACAAGCATAATAAATTGAATAAACCTGGAGAATGAACCGACTATTTTGTTCCTGGCGCTTCGAAAATGTACAGAAGAGTTTTTGCCTAGGTCGGCTGGTCTTAACAAATTAAAAACTTGAATCAACATCTTTACGGTATCTAGATATTCATGATCTGTCGTTTTTCCCAACCTTGAAATTATACCGAAATGCCCATGACGCTATAAGATTCAATCTACCTGACCACATTTTCATTACTAACAATGAACCACAATATTGCTTGAATGAATTCTACTACATGTTTCATATTTCGTTATACACTTCCTCAATTTTTTAAACATTTCACACTCACTGAGCAGCGAAAATCGTTTAAGGAAAATAACCGTGTGGTCCTCTAACAAATGCGAAATGCCAAACAAAAATGAAACAAATGAAAGTGTTTAGTGCGACAACAAAAGCAAATTAGTCCGAGAGTGAGTCGCAACGATAACGGAAGTACCTACACTGAAGCATGTAGGTACTTCGGGAATGAATTTGGCGAACAACTTGTCATAGTTTTCATCTGGAGGATTGAATATGGATCATTCTACGACAAGGAACTCACTTTCATTTTTTCATGGAAATGACGCTATTGGAACGGTTAATGACAGGACAGGCGTAACCACAAATATAGGCTTTTCGTGGCACTAATAAATACCGAACTGATGGTTACTGAAAAGCATGGAACACCATTGTATACGGTTGTCACAGAGACAAACAGTAAACAAATCCTATTCAGCTTCATTTAGTCTAATCCCGCTTGACAGTTTTCTGCGTAGATTCATCAAGGATAAAGTCTGTTTAAACAATCTGCAGATGATTCGTGTCCTAAAGCAAAAAAGTTATCGATAAAATTGAGCTGCAATTGTGCAAAAAAGTCATTTGTAGAATCAAACTTAACCCCCAACCTGATAATAGGCTTGTTCGGGCAACGAATATCTGATGGTTGTGGACGGTATGAAACATTTAAACAAGAAAGACTGACATATACAGGCATAAAAGTCAATAACAATATTTACTGAACAAGCAAACAGTCACGCAGTTTTACAGAACGACACAATATCAATTTTTTTTGAGTATTATAATATAGAGTCATCTACATTATCCCAATACGCTTGGGTTCATGCATAGAATTTAAAAAACAGTTGCACGTGGAGAAACTACGTATATAACATATAAAGCTCAGCGATACTCCAGCTGGAAAAGCAACTATCTTACAAACTATCGAATGTGACTATTTCTTCAGACAAAACATTCAGTAGCTCCAGAAAAGTGATCAAAATGATTGAATATGCTATGCCGGACTTTTTCCTTCGAAGGCGCCGTTCAGAATACACTAAATTATACAGGGCATTTTATATATAAAAATTATTTTTGTGTTGCCACCTAGTCTTGAATCACTCTGTAGACAGCGGCATATTTCTAACTAAAAACCGTATATTTACCTATAATTTTTGTAAATAACTTGTTAGATATCTTTTATGACAAAGGAGCATTGGACCGTTTCCACACTAAAAAATAATCCGGTATATTCGGTTCAAATATCTTGGATTTTGACCGGGTATAGTTTCATCCTGTAACTCGGTCTAGCGGCTGGTTCTTGGACTATACCGGTGCAACAGCGTTGACGAGGTTAAGTTCACGGCCAGCTGGATGCGCTACGTTTATAGCATCGTAGTAGAGAAAGTTGTTTGGCAAAGAAGAAAACAGCGGATAATGTTGATATCTACTTTTATAGATAATATGTAAATTCAAAGGTCGATGGACGATCAGTTATGATATTTTAGGGTGTTTTCACGTGTGATGTAAAAGTGAACTTTGAATATGGTAATGAATTGTGTAACAGCTTTTTCTTTATTTCTATTTTCGGAGGAACTATTAATAATACTTTCTTCTTCTAGTTTTTTTAAACTTATTGGTTTATTGATCATCATTTTATGCAAATCACATACATTCTTCGTTATTTGGTAGATCTCTTTTCATTGCGATTGTTATTAGAGAACAGTAGTTATCGAGTTATGTAGTCCTCCAGCATAAAATATATCCAGCTATAATTTGATCCATGAACATTGCGTTGATGTTTGCCTGATGTGCGTTTGCTTGTCTTTTATATAGTACAATTTGCGGACATAAACACTGTGATAAGTTAACGTGATCAGAGATATCATACAGTGTACATGTAATTAACAGTGGTGTATGAAGGTCATCATTTCTAAATGTTCAGGAATTAATATTGATATTTATAGTATAAGAACTTCTAGAACTTGATATGATTCTGTGTACAACAATGTTATACAATGTATGCGAATAAAAAACATCTCATGTGACCAGTGAATATAACTGAAAGCTGAACCGACATACAAGCAACATGTCAATCATTGTAGTATTACTGAGGATAAGGTCAGCTTTCCAATCAAGACAGCATTAGTTGTATTAAAGCAACTATTTCAGTACGTGCCTATTCTGTGCCTATCTGTTTCACATTTAACAGACATGCTAGTTTTCATTGTAATTTTTAATTTAATTTAACCAATTGTTTTCCAAAGTCTTCTTAGGAATTGTGTATTTTTGCGATTGATTACCAATATCTTTTAGAAATTCGATTAATTTTCCACCATTTTTTCGTTTCTCCTGAATATTTATTTTTATTTATATATTTATTTTTTGTTAAAGGTATGGTATCAAGGAGATGGCTGCTCATGGCAACAAGATTTTTATAGCTTTAAACTACTCTTCCAGAGCTAAGATACTTAAAAGCAAATGATTGGAGCATTATCACCGGTTGGCATAAATAAGAGGAAACGATACGAAGAGCTACTTGATACCTACTACCACCGAAGGCACTACACCAGCAGCAGTGCTGGAGAGGATGAGAGGGTGATGATGTGGAACTTAGAAGGATACTTAACGTAAAGGTGTCCAGTAATGATCCAACAGATCATAAAGAACTGAAACGGTCAGGTGGTATATGTAGGCCAATCTAACTAATGATGAATAGATGTACGTCTGTGCATATATTGTGCTGGATGTATGTTAGGTCTCTTATCAATAACATTAATTGAAGAATATTGCGTTACATTTATTTCAAATTCCAGATATATTCACATGTTTTTTTTATAAAAACCGTATTTCATAAACTTCTATCATTCTGCTATAAAATTGGTTCTCTCTCAACCCTAAATTCCACGTCTCGAACGTACACGCATACTTCCAGAATGTCATATAATGAACTATTTTTTGATTTTCATTGAATCACTCTTTTTATTTTCGAAAATAACTAACCTTCACGGTGTCATACTTTACAAGACGATCATGTAAGTCGAGGAACTTTCAGTAGTGACTCCTCCTTTTCACATGCGACAACAAAGAGCCTACACCAGCCTCTTTTACAATCGGCTTGTTGATATTGCTCTGTCTGATGTTTGCTAAAAATTGCATATTATTTATGTAACTATGATCGAAAATGTAATTAAAACGCCCTTGATCAATAAAATTCATCAAAGTTTAACTTGTAACTCCTGTGTGGATTTCATATTCGTGTGACTCCATTGTCTGGCCGAATCAAACCACCTATATGCTTTAATTTCTCCTTATTGTATGCTTGTCTTCCAGGTGACAATTTATTTACAATGTTTTGCGCAATGAATAAAACGTTACAATTTTAACGTAGCACCCTAAAACCGTAAAACCAGGAAAGCCCAGGATCGCCTGTGCCTATCCGTTCCCAAAGCACAACCAGCCCCCAAAGCAATTTCGTTCTGTTCTGCTTTCTCTCCCCTCACCATGAAATTGTTAACCTTTGCCACTTATGAGCCTCACATCTCTAACTGAGTTGCCGGAAGCTAGTCATAACCTCTTTTTTTGTGTAAGCGCAGAAAAGTTGGGTCAGTTAATCTAACACCTTTTCTGGGTGAACATAGAAAAGACGGATATAATAGAGCTTAAGAGCAACATTTTGCATAGAAAGTGTTAGGTCATAGTCCTTTATCGGCAGAGCCATTAACAAAACTTTCTACCTAGGTAATGAAGATCGAATATTTTGTTATAGGTACATGTAAATTATTTGCTGACGTCGACAGACATTAGAGGCTGTGTATAGCGCACCCCAAACACTTTTTGTATGTTTTCCGAAAATGATGGTGTTTGGGCAATATGTTTTTGTGAAGTTGTCAGCAGAGGAAAGTGCCCTTAACCAGACCTTTTCGCAAAGAAAATGCATCAGCAGGTATTGTCGTCTGCGATTTAAACATGGCTGTTTTCCAGTATTTTTAGCTAAAATTGGTATTATTGATTCGGTCAGTGTGAAGACTGCAATGTACCAGGAACTCATGAACATATATTTTTTGAATGTCAGAAATATTCTCGTCAGCAGTCACAGTTCCGAGAAAGCATGCGAAGATAAGGTCTCTTCTACATCTTCAACATGATTTATGGCAGAATTATGAGTTTTCTGAAAGAGACAAACTCCGGATTTAGCTGTTGCTCCCCCGTTTTTATCCCTTTATGTTATACCCACTTTGCCGTGGCCTATGTTGTGTGCACTAAGTACCATGATTGGCCCGTTGACGAGAAGATTTTTTTACCCTCCTCGCTCTCCTCTTTGTTTCACAGTCGTTAGGATCTTAATAGTATCAATTTATATTATTGTTATCAACACCTTTGTTAGTCCATTAAATCTTAATCCTTGTGATTGGCTGCATGGCCCACAGGCCCAGAGCCAGTAAGTAAAAAAATAAACTTTTTCAAAAAATACCAACTCCTGGTGCGCAGTTCTTGAACGCAGTAGAACATAATGTTTCCTCAGCAATTATCCCAAGTTCTCACGTTTTACTTAATTACGGTAAAATAGTGTTTCTAGGTTCTTCATATCATTAAACGTTTTATCACAAAGTTGACTTTATCTTTAGAGACGGGACTGATGGACGACTTCGAGGCTTCCGCACATTTTTTCTCGGGACTGACTTGAAAAACGATTCTTCTTCCACATACTTTTTCAATTAGGAGTTTGTAATGTGCTTGGACTTTTCTTCTTATAATAGTTCTCAATTATTTATAAAAGTTCAAAATAAACGATGCGTAGCATTAAAAAGAAAATGCCGCATGCTGCTAAACATACTTTTCGTTATTATTGATATTTTTCTTTAATCAATAATGCAACGCTGTCTATTGCGCGTTCAACGGTCAGCGGAGCTGAGGAAGGAAATTCAAGCGATGTTCTAACTAATACTTTCTATTCGATTTTTGCAACGACACAAGCGCATGTTAAGAAACGTATTGTTAAGTCTCAAATATCTAGGCTCTAATATACCAGAGTTATGCAGCTTTTCTTTGCGGCTCAAGAGAACAAATGGTAGTTCGTTTTTACGACTGCTACGCTACGTCATTTTTCATATCCGCACAACAGAGTATCAGAGACCGCTAACGGTGACATTCAGTGAAGAAAGGTGGAAAATTAATGTTAGGGATTTGGGATGCAGAATATTATGTATTAAATCTGTGTCCCTGGGAACTGGTCCTTGAATAATTTATGATAACATATGGGACATAAGTTTTGAGAAAGTATGTAGCAGGCTTGATCAAAGGAATCACGAAATTTTGTTAAAATCTTATTACTAATGGTTAATTGTACAATACAATACATCTTGGTTAAGATTTGAAGACTTGTCTCGTCTTCCATTGGATCATTTTCCACAATTGTTAGTTTTGGTGTTTCCATGCGTTGTCAGAAGCTTTTCACCACAGTAACGACCAAAATTCTTGGCTTGACCAAGCTTGTGGTAAAATGAGGGGTTGTGTCCTTTCGGTAGATAATTAACGTTACCATGGGTGGCAGCAAAACTTTTTCTTAGGGGCCAATTGTAGACGAGATAACTTTTTGCGGAAAAAACCTTTTTTAAGAGCGGGGCGTAGCAAATCATATCGGTGGTGGAGGGGGGGAAAGGGGCAATTCCCAAGCTGGTACACATGCTGAGTATGCAAATCTTAAGGTTCAACCGAATTCCCAGGAGATGCCACGGTCCCTTCTCTGGCACCATTCTACGGGCGCCCATGATGGTTATTAGTTCCAACTATTCGGGAGCCTCCTGGCATAATGGCTCAAAACGAGGCCAGGTCAAAATGTTATATCGCCCTTCTACAGATGGGTAGTAATAAAGATAAGTAGTTTTGGTGAGCATCTTTGGGTATACAGCGCGTCCACCGCTTCTCCTCGAACTCGACCAACATATGGTGCTGAAACCACAACCTCACAAATCGTGCACCAGCCTAGAACTTTGCGAGCAAATTTCCCCTTTGCTTTAAATTCTATTTCATTTGGAAAATATGCAATATTGGTGTACATTAATGAGAACAATTCACGATTTGTTTACCTGCTAAATCAAAATAGGGTGGAAACATCACGGCAAGCTCTTTGTCAAAACGTTTGTCCCATACGTTGTGAGTGCATTTCTGTCTTTTCTTGTTTATATCTGATAGGATACGCATTCTTTTGCTTTTAATTCATACGTCACTGGCCAAGAAGTATTGTAGTTGCAACAAATTTCGAAAATGAGATATTGTCTTTTTGGTCCAGCGAAGGCGGAGAAAAATGCCAAGAACAAAAAAATATAAAGCGCCTAAACTTTGTTTTTTGTTGTTTCAGAGGTTCCTGATTATTTATAAAAAAATTTTAGAGGCAAAAAATTGGAGGGTGGCGTTTTTATGGGAATGGGGAAGGGTGCATCTCTAGTTTTTGATGTTAGGGTTGCTTATGTACTTCCGAACAGGTAATTCTACGCACCATTAGATATATTTCACAGATTATAGATGTCCCCGTGCTAGATTTCTTGCGAGGAAAAGCAGGTAGCAGGTGATGCGGTATGCATATACGAGGTGAGCGCGATATTAACTATATATACGAGCATCATGCATAGAGTGTAATGATGATGATTGTTTCGAATGCATGGGAAGTACAGAGCTAATCTACTTGACGCCAATTTTTTGAGGTTTTACTTTTACGATGTTCCTAATAGATTCAGGAAGATGCATCTGTTTGCTTCCAGTTTAAAGAATTCCAAATGTTAATTTTCCTATTCAAATAGAATTCGTAGATGCGTAGGCCATACGCAACTACTTGAATGAAACTGCTGACTAATGAAGAATATGATTATTAGTTTCGTAAGGGGGATTTTCATATAATGATTGACTATTTATGCACATAGTGCATGGTTACATGGTTATTATTCCATTTTGCAAGTGGCGGATCCCGAAAGTTATATGTTTTGCAGTTGCACCGATAAGCACAAGCAAATGTCTCATGGAAATGTTGTGAAATCGGTACGACAGAAAAATAAAATAAAATGCCGGAGATACTGTTATTATTCACTGAAGTTCGGGGTTATATTGTATTACATTGATTTATATTTTAAATATATCTTATTCAAGTATTTGTTAATGTTCCTTTCGGAATATTAAGAAATATTAATTGAGTATCATTAAGACGTTCTTGCAACGGAAGTATCTAGTTTTGCGAATTATTTCCAAAAAAGGGGAAAAGTTAAGTAATCTTTTCACTTGTAGAAGGAAGGCACTGGTAATCGACTTTTAACTACCTACGACAACTGGCGAGAAAACATGAACGCGAAAAATTTTTAAAATCAGATATCATGTTTTTTGGATGTCACGTATTTTATTTACATCATAGAAATGTTATCAGATCCTACAATACTGTTTAAAATCTTAGGGATGCATGATGGTCTATAACTAAAAATAAAAAAATATCCGGCCTGCCTGTCGATCTGTTTGTCTGTCTGACAATCTGTGTGCAAATCACTGGCCGGGTTATAATATGAACAGTACTGCTCGGATTTGGACGAATTTTTCACATAAGGTTACTGCTATGACGAAAGTTTTTTAAACTGGTCCAGTGGCGGCGGAGATACGGGGTATGAATGAATAAATAGAAATCGCTCATACTTCGTTTTTCAAAGGCACCTGATCATTTTCGGAAACAATTGAGGGTTGAGGTCTGTAGGGGGTGGGGGAGGGTATATCTTTATTTTTTGACGTTGCCATATTTGTACGCCTCCGATTCCAAAAATTCTACGTATCTTTCAGATATATTTCACCAATTGCCCTCAAAACTATCTCAACAGTCTCATGTCGGTACGTGCGTCGTGCGTCGCAGTCGCCAGTCGCTGCTCAACTGCTGTACATCTGCTATGTACGTGGAACTTCAATATCGTCATCAACGCGGGATGTCATAGCGGCGATCATGTGCGCCCGCCCAGGGTCATTCATTGGCAAGAGACAACTTTATATGAAGGCGTACCAAACTTTTTCAAGAGGTTGCTACTGCTTCCATATAAAGAAAGAGAAACGTTACTTCAGGATTGAGTGACGTTTAAGGAACAATCTCTAATTAGATTTTAAGCAAACAATAACGTTTACTTCAGGAACGGTCACGTATTGATTAACGTATCCTATCAGGCAGTTTTAGCATTTGCATTTTATAGTACGCTGGAACAGTTGCCATCACAGGTTTTCATTATTCGAAAAATTTTCCAAAACTGCTCGATTACACTACAAAATTACCAAGATTCTTAAAATGTTTTTAATATTTTTAAAATATCCAAAATTTTCAGAATATTCGAATTTTTCAAAATCTCAGAAATTCCGAAAACTTTGACATTCCTAAGAAATTTGAGAACCTGTTAAAAATTTCCGTGTAATAAAAATAATGTTCCGTCCTCTTTTGAAGGTTCCTAAAGGATGTGTGTGTGTGATGATTGTTTGTTAAAAATCCAAGGAGGGATCATTCATCAAAAGGCACTCAATCCTCGAGGAACGTCTATAAATGTGAATTACCTCGTAAAATTCTTAAAATCGCAATACTCTCTTTGCTTAGGCACTAAAACACGAACAGTATGATTGATTAAAATATGTCATTATCACTAGAGCTCAGGCTACCCTGTTGTCATATGACAATTTCATGACTTTCCCACGAGATAATCAAACTTTACATCGCTCATCAAAGTTAGGCCATAAACTACAGTTGTCTGATTTTTCCATACAAAACACGATTGTCGCATGGTCCATAAGTTCGACGCGCAAACAACGCAATCAACAGAGCTCATCGCAGTTGGAATTCATTACGATCCCTGACGCATATGCAGCATTAGGAAAACTTTGGAGTTGAATTAACTTCGGAATTACCGGCTATAACCTTGTATTGCAGGAATACGGATTCCCGATGTAAATTCAGTGCGCACGGCGAGATTGAAGCTTCTCTATCGACAATACGTGCAAATTAACATGAAATTGTGATGTGATGTGACTGTAGGTATTTTGATTGATTCTACCTGGTCTAATGCAGTTTGGTTTTCACGTTTACTCCAATAGGTTGTCAAATTTTTATTGCTTAATGTTAGATTACATTTTTTAGACGTGAACATTTTTATTCCTGTCAAGATTAGGGATTGCAATCCCGCAGCTCAATCAACCTCACATGATTGATAAACGGAATTCCGCGCTCGGAAAATAATATTAGTATATATCCCATCAAAGACAGTAAAACACATAAGATGACATACATTTTTTGTTTGGTCCAGTGCGGTCTATCAGTTGGTATATTAGAAACCTAAATAATCTCATACATAAACAACCGGAATTTAAAAAAAAGTAATAATAATTCGGAATCAAAACTGCTCAATATAAAGTTTCAACACATTTCACAAAAAATCACAAAAATTCATCCATTAGAACCGGGTTCCCAGGTTTATATCTTAGGCTTCTTCCACTAACAGGAATATTATCAACGCATATCTGGGCAATAACTCTTTATGAGGCTCTGTTACTTTTTAAAGGTTGGATTAATGTCTTAATTTGTAGTATAATATTATTTATTTCTACAGTGATTACCTTCATATCGCCTCTTCGCGCGGTATTCGTAGCAAATAGAAATCCTGGCACATGTAAGACGGTCTAGAAACCGCCGAAACCCAAAAACACGCGTGACGCACCGTATCACCGTCTTTCTTTCACCGTCGATTCTTTCTTCAACAGCGGATTCGCGAGGCTCTTTCACTCTCACTTCTTCCAACAAGACTGCCAAACGATGACATACTTTTACATAATTTATAAAACGCCCACTGGATTCGGATTCGCCTACGACGGCGTTATCTTCTTATCACATACAAGGTAGAAAGCTGTTATAAAATGTTATGTGATCGCTGACCACTGGAGTTGGGTTAGTTTTAAGTGGAAAAGTTCATACGGTATTTTTCAGGTTTTCATTGTTAAATAGAAACTGTACACTATACACGTTGTCTCTAATGACAACAATCATAAAAAATATTATTTACTAACAAACAATTTGGAGAGAGCGTGCATTAACCCTTAGGGCTACCCCTATTAAGGGGGGGATTCAACAAAAGTTTTCAAAAAAAGTAACTAGTGTAGAATTTAGAGGTTCCATACATCAGAAACGCTAGC
Source organism: Acanthoscelides obtectus (assembly GCA_963669975.1). Lineage (NCBI taxonomy): Eukaryota > Metazoa > Arthropoda > Insecta > Coleoptera > Chrysomelidae > Acanthoscelides > Acanthoscelides obtectus. Next base: position 43,096,276 of record CAVLJG010000006.1, on the reverse strand, counting down.
GCGAGAAGGTAATCACGGAGAAAAATAATTTCTACCTCGGTGTAAGGAAATTCAAGGAGATCCAAGAATTTCCAAGGAGAGCCTTAACAACCCAAAGACATCTGAGGCAATCCAAGAAGACCCTTAGCAGCCCAAGGGCATCTGAAGTCATCCAAGGAGACCCCTAGCAATCAACGACATCCGAGGCAATCCAATCCCAATCCCTCAGCAAATCAAGGACATCTAAGGTAATCTAAGGAGACCCTTAGCAATCCAAGGACATTTGAAGTAATCCAAGTAGCTCAACGGCAACCTCTATATCGGCGCATGCGGTACTTGCTGCGCCATTGTAGCCCATTATTGCCAATTTTACTGATTTTTCAGTTGATATTACGATTCTAGGGGATACAAACATTGGGTGAACAGGATCTGATTTATAAACTAAAGCCTGTGTTTAGTTTATATAAGTATTGAGTAGTAGGTCAATCTAAGTAGTATGGTGAGTGCTTAGGTGGGACGCTTATGTGGTAGGCGACCTTGCCTGGGTTCTTAGAACCGGACTCTGTAATTGAAAGATGCCTGGCAGCTGTGCTACCGTACGTAGGGGTCGGTAGTACCACGATTCGCGAACTACTTATTAGTGGCAGTGCCACCTTTATTTTTCGAGAGATCCGAAAAAATCCAAGGAATCCTGGCATCGGATCCAAGGATGTCCAACGAAATATGATTGGAGATAATCTTTTGTTTCAATAGAATGTCACCTGTTAGCTCCTCGTCCTCGACCAAATGGGTTTTTTTATACCGAAGCAACCGCGCAGGCTGAAGCCTAAGTGCCGGGATACCGCGGCTCATATGAGGATCTCAAAGAAATTTTGTTAATCCAATTTTTGAACTGCTTAAGGTTGTGAAAAGCCTCCTCTTATAGATTGTTCCACAATATCGACACCCTCGGGACAAGGGAGCGGTCGTATCGGCCAGTTCTGGGTGTATGAAGTTCGACACGGTTAGGCTGGGAGGCCAAAGTCAGGCGGGTCTGTCTGGCAGGCACATCGCGCGGTGGCATCATGGAAGAGAGCTCTGAGGAGGAGCGGTAGAAGAGAACTAGATCGCAAACGGCCATCCGGTGCGAAAGGGTCCCGAGACAGTCTGTTAGAGAAGAGTTATCAATCAGTGGCCAGCCCTCGTTTGGACAACATCGAGCATAAATAATGTAGTGGGGGCGGCAGCACCCTTAAACGTGTGAGCAATACTCGAGGCTAGGACTTATCTGGGCATGGTATAGAGCGAGAAGGTCATGCGGAGAAAAGTACTTCTTAACCCAGTTGTGCTCGTGCCAGATCAACTCGGTCATCCATCGAATCAGGATGAGCACCAGGACGCTTTTTGTTCGTCAAGGTATAGTACGGCAGAGATAGGCTTGTCACTCTGAATTCGTGCATCTAGAGTGCTGTCATCAGCGAAGTTGTGGATTGGCTATTAAACTTTGATCCCGTGCCTTGGCTATGTTGATGAGTTATGCTTTCAAAAAATCAACTGAAAACGTATTTCTGAATATACAAAAAGTTCAAGTTCAGGTCTCCACTAACATTAAACAAGGAGTTCAATTGTGACCCTGGATTTGACACCCACCAGGCTATTTCAAGGTCAACTTCAGTTTTTTTAAATACAAAACCCCTTTTTGACACCGTCCATCGAAAGAGGAGAAAATTCTGTCTGCGTATCTATCTGAGTCGCTGATAAGTCAACAACCAATCATCAAAATGTCATCTAAATCTTCTCGTCTTAGAAGGGTCTACTCGAATATGTAATAAAATATGAGACACTCCATTTAAAGAAAAAGTCAAAACCTATCAATATTTTTTTAAGCTGAATGTCTCAGACAGACCCCTCCAAAGAAGGAAATTAATATAACATATTATAACGTTTTGATCATTAGTTGTCCAGTTATGCGCGACTCAATATATAAAAACAAGGAATATTCTATGTATTATTTCATTACATATTCGGATAGATCCTTCAGAGAGAAGAAGACTGATATGGCATCTAATAGCGTTTTGATGATTTGTTGTTGATTTATAAGAGACTTTACCTCTTCTCCCTTCTGGAAGATAGTGATTTTAAATTCAAGGGCATAAAGTACCCAAAAGGAGCTTGAAAATCAGGTGACTCCATTCTATTTAAAAATAAAAAATTACGCGCAGCCACCATCTGGAAATTGTCACCAATTTAGATTTCAGCTGGCTAACTAACTTGTTCAAAAAATGAGTGTGGATGGACCTTTCTGAAAAGCATTGTTGAACCCTCACTGATTTTTCTGTCGATCGAGTTTGAGTTTTCAACAAACTGTATGATTGAAACAAGGAAGTACATAATATGTAATTGAAGCCTTTACCTTAATTTTACGTAATATATCAAATAACCAAAGGAGAAAAGTTTGTGACACAAAAAGATTTCCTCGTATTTTTATCAAAGGGATTGTATAACACGTACAGTGCCTACTTAGAATACGTATTTATATCTACAGAACAACGTTTCATACTTTTCTTATCTGAGTGATTACACATTAGAAAAAATGGCGTCAACTTGGTTGACTCTGCACTTCCCACGCAGCGATGTCATCAGTTCATGAAGGATTACGTTCGGCACAAAATAATCCCCTGAGCTAGCTACAAACATATACAACATATAAATCTAATGGACCAAGTCAGCCAAAAAGGCGCATACAATTAGTCCATATTTCATAGTCCCCACCTATTTGTTAACGCTAACGCCAGTTTCTTACCATTCCTAAGTATCGTCCATTTGGCAACGCTGCTGAACCACACCAGTCAATCATGCCATAAGCGCCAGCCATGATACTATAACTCCAGATCGAGAACGCTGACGATGCAGTTTAGATGCACACAGAGTCTGACGCATGAAGGTTGACCTCGTCCCGACCGATCTCGTGTCGCATCTGTAAATATTGTTATAGTTATAAAGAGAAATGGAGATGCCGACAAATTTTAACCACATATGCACTATTATGCAGTTGATATCTCAAAAAGAAATGTAATGAAAGTCCTATAGAAATTAAGCTATACATCTGAGTTTCAATAATAAATTGAAAAATAAATATCTGTATTTTGCGTTCATCGTCGTGAAATTGGAACACACATTAATTATTTATTTATTTTTGGTTTTTCATACTGATAAGAACGTGTAAATAAGGTTTAATCTGTACCGTGGGTGATCTGATTGAAGAACGGTCGATTTTCGTGAAGTTAAACAAGAAAGTATTTTGCGAGTTTATATCTTTAGTTATTTAATAATAAAAATGGCACATGTGTACACTAATGAGGAGTTAGTGGACATTGTTTCAGCGTACGGAGAAGCAGGGCAAAATTTGCGAGCGGCTTCTCGTTTGTATGCACACCGATTTCCGAATAGACACATACCATATCAGGAAACATTCAGTTCAAATATTTTACATGCACGTGCTAGTGGAGATTTGCGCCCCATAGTGAAGTGGATGGGGGTCGAGTTCGCATACAATGCGTTTTTAATGCCGAAGATGAAATTTTGGATATTGTGGAAGAAAATCCGGGAATAAGCACAAGGCAGTCAGCCCAACTGGTCCCAGTAGTGTCACATGCAACAGCGTTGCACATATTACATGAGGCCCCTTATTACATCTAGAGAGTCCAGGCGTTGCTACCTACAGACTACCCCCAGAGAGTAAGATTTTGTGAGTGGTTGTTCCAAGAAAATGCTCGAAATACCGGATTTACAGCTGATATTTTGGCCCACTATGAAGCTATTTTTACGAGAATCCTCTCGCAGTGATCCAGACACACTTCCAACATCGTTTTTCTTTAAACGTGTGGGCAGCTATTGTCGATGAACGTCTAAATGGAACGCTCATATTGCCAGATCGGATGGATGGTCACTAGTATTTGGAATTTCTTCGGTATGATTTGCCGGTCCTTCTTCAAGATGTGCCATTGGCGGTCCAAGCACAAGTGTGGTTTCTGCATGATGGGGCACCTCCGCATTTTCGTTTAGAAGCTCGTGACTTTCTGAATCAGGTATAACAGGTACGCTGGATCGGAAGGGGTGGACCAATTATATGGCCTTCCATGGTCCCGATCTAAATCCTCTGAACTTCTTTTTATGGGGATACTTGAAAAACTAGGTAGACCGTACTCCAGTTTTTTGTATACAGTAAGACCTAGCCAGATGAGATCTTGATTACATTTGATAGCTTATATGTAGAGGACATACCTCTGATAAGGGGTCTTATTGAGCTATCCCATCCCAAGTTAGTTGTAGTATCAAGTATTTTTCAGGGACAGCTCCTGACTTGTTCATCATGTATTCTTAAATCAGAACTGAGACCGAGAAAATTGGGGTCGTGAATGTTGAATAGTATATACTCGTAGATTACTGCTAGTGCTAGAATAATAATAACGTTTAACTGAGCCTCCTTCCTTGGCATCCTATATCTCGAGACCTTTCGCCCATTGACCATGTACATATATAGGATGTGATGGGATGAAAAGTGACCTACTTTTCTTAGTTTCTTTTGGGACGAGATACCTCAAGAAGACGTAAATCGCCTTCTCAGAAATATGACTTGATGACAATACGAAAGAGTACGGCATTTGGGTGTACTAGCATATTTTAGTCACTGCTCCCTTTTAGTCGGCACAACTGCACACAAAATTTCATTAAAAAAAATACTGGGTGTTCTATTTTCTTTGGTACTGAGCATATTTATCGTTTCACTATATATGGCATCAACATTTTGGTATATATTCAGGTTTCATTTATTGTACGAACGGAACCCTTTGCTATTCTGAAAAGCAAGACGATAGCAATATTGTTGGATGGTCAAATCCTATGAACTGTAACTCGCTTTCATTAAATTACACATTTTCGATTCTATTCAGTCCTTTCGATGAAAGTTCACATCATTATTGGTATTTAGTGAAAACTATTAGAGCACAGAAACGTTGACAGAACAAACAGTTTGTATAAAGTTCGTAAAGTGTACGTATTTGCGCTACTGGATTATTTTGATATGTGTGTGTAGATATACGCTGACGAGCAGGACAGGCATTAATTTGTTAGGAACTGGGGCCAAAATATTACGTTCCATGCCACCGGCAAGGAAGTATTGTAATCGAGAAGAACTGTCAGTCGGTCTGTCTGTTTGTCCGATGAACCTTAGCTCGTCTATGTTTTTTTATAAATTACAGCTCGAATTTTGATGAAACTACCACACAAAGTTACTGATATGGCAAGAACGAAGGAGCTTTATAATTTTTGAAAATCTGTCGAGTGTTGGTGGAGCTAGAGGCAACAGAAAATGAAAAGACACCCAAACTCCGCTATTTGATCTTGGTCACGGCCCAAATAATGTATGGCCGCTGTGGCTGACGAGTGGTGAGATTAGTCACAGCAACCTTGCCAGATGATCGGTATTGTTATTGAGGCAGGAGATAAATTTGTATGGATTAATTGTATGGGTCTGTTTGACTGACTTGATCCACTTAATTTCTTGTCATACATGTTTCTAGCTAACTCGGTTTTCAGAAGTACTAACATTATTCTGATGACTGCAGAGTCAACCAACTTAACGTCGCTTTTTCATAGCTAGACTATAATTTGTATCACAGAGGTCTGCAGATGGGCAGCCAACTTTTCTGATCATAAGCATACGTCGAAGATTAATAATTTGTTTCTCTCTCTTTTTTTCAGAAAGAAAACTACAACATATCTTCTTTGCTCTGGAGGTTATCACTGTTTGGGGGCGTATACGGAGCACTTTTATAATTTAAGAACTCAGTATTGTAGGACATATATGTGATTTTTCATGTATCTGACGCCGATCCTGCAAGCGTACGGTGATGCTGATTGCGTTGTAACAGTGCAAGTGATGTCAAGCAGAAACATTGTGGACTGTTTATGGAATATGCATATTTTAGAGATCCGTTGGGATATTATCACAAATTGCATGCAATGTAACTTCGGGAATTTATTCCTACAAATGGTAAAATGGAGTCGAGTAAATCAAGTAGACCACCTCAATACATTCAATGAATCTCCTTGTTTTTTAAGAAATAACGAGAAAATTTCTAGAGGATCCCACGTTCCCTTATAGTATGCTTTTAAACTCCACAAGTTTCGGAATGAAAAGTTTTCATTTTCGTCTGTTGTTGCTTCAGGCAAATGAAACTTGGTAGGGGAGACCGCGGATGGTTGACTTTAGGGGTAGGTAGACTAGCCGCCAAAAACTCGTCAACGATATGAGTATTACGTCATGCCGGCCCAGCCGCGCATTACTCTCCGACCCCTGCTCAGTCGCAGATGCACGCCGTTTTCGAGCAGTGACACGTGATTTGTTTTCGTATCATGTAAGTAATATTTCCATATTGTTTATTTTTCCATCTGACACTTATACATTTTATGTTAACCATTTACCTATTAGTAAGTGTTTCGTGAGTGCATATTGATAATATTTCATGTATTATTTCTTAAGTTGATGGCAGTGTTTAGGTAACCAATGCCATTGAAACTTAAAATGGCGCCTGGGGTTGGTAGACTAACTTCTTTCGGGGCTGATTGAATAGTTAGTCAACCAACCCCAATATAATTTGAAGTTTGAAATATCTCGTAAATTAACCTTTTATTCGTGTTTTAATACTCATTTTGTTACAGTACAATGAGGACCTATAAAAGGACTGAACGAGATGATACACCAAAAGATGTCCTAGAAAGAGCTTGTCATCTAATAATTTTTGACACAAAAAATATTAATGCAACTTCAAAATAATATGACATTCCCTATAAGACATTACATCGTTATGTGACGAAACTAAAGGAGAAATTGGGACGTAATCCAAACTTGACGAGAGCAGAACTAACTTTGGACACACTGGGATATATTAAAAATACGCAAGTTTTAACTGACGAAGAAGAAGAAGCTTTAGCAAGTTATTTAGAGGAAGCCGCTGATATTTATTATGGATTGACACCATCTGAGACCCGAAAATTAGCATGTCAATTCACCATAAAAAGTAACAAAGCTATGCCTGATTCTTGGAGAACAAAATTGTTAGCTGGCGAAGATTGGTTAGACTCGTTTCTCAAACGTCATCCTTCTTTATCCATAAGGACACCTCAAGCAACAAGCCTTTCAAGAGCTACATCATTAAACAAACATAACGTCAGTATGTTCTTCGCTAATTTAACTGCTGTTTACCAACGTTTGAATTTAAGCCCTGATGATATCTGGAACGTTGATGAAACAGGCATGACAACCGTGCAAGTACCTAATACAGTAATAGCACGACGTGGTGTTAAAAATCTAGGCAAGATGACATCTGCTGAGAGGGGTACACTGGTGACAGTTGCAGTAGCTGTTTTAGCTGTAGGAGATACAGTTCCACCATTTCTCGTATTCCCACGCGTCCATTATAAGTCCCATTTTGTTAGAGGTGGCCCTATAGGATGTGAAGGTGATGCTAATTCGTCTGGCTGGATGAAAGAAGAGAACTTCATGACGTACGCCAAACATTTCGTGAAACATGTTAAACCTAGTAAAGAAAAACCTGTACTTTTGTTGTTGGATAACCATGACTCTCACTTATCAATTGAAGCGTTGGATTACTTTAAAACTACTTTTTATCATTCCCTCCACATTGTATCCACAAGCTACAACCTCTTGACAGATCTGTGTACGGACCATTGAAGAAGTATTTCAACCGAGCATATGACAACTGGCTGGCTAGTAACCCGGGAAAGACTATCACAATTTTTGAAATACCGGAGCTGGTTAAAACGTCACTACCATTGGCTGCTACAATTGGAAATATTCAATCAGGATTCGGAGCATCCGGGATTTCACCATTGAATGGAAACATTTTTCCTGACTCCTAGTTCAATGGTTCTTATGTGTCAGATAGGCCGATGCTCACTTCCCCTGATGGTGATAATCCTTCAACATGCGATGTGAGAACAGTGTCTGTTCTATCGACTTCCGATGTATCTAACAGGTTGTCTATCGTCGAAGAGGTTCCAGTTCCTGATCACCATACACTAACTGAAACTCACTCTCTGGCACCGCAATGTTTATCTGTAAATACAGACCAGATTCCTACCACAACACCCTCTCCTACAAGATCTTTGAGGACTGAATGTGAGCCACCTTCTATTTTTGACGAAACATTCAATTCTGTATTTGAAACCGAACTGAGAGAAAACCTCAAAACACCAGAAAACGTTCATTCTACAGAAGCAAATGTGCACCCATCTTTACACAATCTAAACCTTTCCTCAACTTCATCAGCAACATTTGAAGAGCTAAGACACTTTCCAAAAGCGGCGCCACTTTTAGAAAATAGAAGAAATATTCGGAAAGTAAAAGTACTATATATACCGACACCCCGGAAAAACTAAATCTTTTAGATATGAAAAACAAAAGAGAAACATATAAGAAGAAAAAAACAGATACAAAGGACAGAGTAGAAAAAGGAAAAGGGAAGGGGAAAGGAAAAGGAAAGGGCAAAGGAAAAGGTAAAGGATATGGAACGGATAAAGTTGATGAGATCGCTGATGACACCGTCGATGAAAATGACGGTAATGCTGTAGATTCAGATGACGAGAATACGATTTGTTTAGAGTGCACTGAATCCTACGTCGATAGTGTTCCAGGCGAACAATGGATTCAGTGCATAACTTGTAAGTTATGGGCTCATCCCAAATGTGTAAGAGGTGACCTAATGTTTTTTTAATACAAACATTGCGCTTCTGATATTGAAGACTTATATTATTCGATATAAAGGAACTGTTTAATTAATGAAACTAATAAATGTTTAAATAAAAACTAGGAGTTTATAGTTTTGTTAAAGTCTTATTGTAAGATAATGTCTGTAACTGATTAAAATTGTTTTTGATTAAAAAGTTTTGTTAAATTATACAAAAGTTTCATAACTTGACTCTTCTCATAATTTGTCAGTTATCTAATTACCCCGGGCCTGTAGTCAATCTACCTCGGAGCCGGGGTAAATTGACTAAGAATTGGTGTTCTATAAAATGCGTTAAATTATGATCATTATATTGAACAATGTTTTTTTATATTTTTTTATAAGTACAATAGTTCTTCTATCCATTGATCCAGTTTTTTGTCTGTATGTATAAAAGCACAAAAAATATGTATGATGTGAAAAACCAGTCAACTATCCCCGGTCTCTCCTATATACGAGTAATTTGGTAGGCTGATTTTGAGTATGGCCATCAGACAATCGTATGGCGAAGCTTTATATAAAGTAGGGAAAGGCATCTCATAGATCTTGGCGGAAAACTGAACATCAGACTCGTGATTTACATATCAGATTTACCTGAAAAACAGGAGATTACAAATAGACAAGAATCTTTGAGAATCTGCCTGAATAATATCCCATTAAGCCGTGTGGACGTGTAACCCGACTCGTTATCTACTCATTACCCGGCTCCATCCAATAGTCATATACATATAATAATAATAAGGTTATGGGTGCGGATGTACCCGATGCCAACTGGAGAGCATGTCGACAAGCGGCAGAGACGCTTTTGCATCTCTTGTCAAGTGCTATACTACCATTTGAGGCACTCCTGCCTACGGTATAGATGAAACACCTGTGCTGCCCTAGGCTTCATGGGGAATTGAGTCCAGATTTACTAAAATTACTCGTTCCCTACGGTCGAGCTGGTGCAGGCGAATAAGCCCGACATAGTCCTTCTCGACCATGAACGGAACGTTATTGAATTTTCGGCTCCGGCTGAATTGAACATCGTCTCGAAGGAGGAGGAAGAATGGAACCAAATATCAGCAGCTCCTCAATCAGCTTCGCAAGCTCTAGCCAGACCTCATTCTCAGTCTGGTAGTCATGGTCATTGGATCCTTGGGTGGGATATGGAATACACTGCTATCTGCAATTAAATCCATATCGGTATGCCGAGCATCGGCAAGCATCTTAGCCGAAAGAATGCAGAAAGCGGTCATCCTCCGTTCCCTTCGTCTACTTAGCCTACACAGTGTGAGTAGTGGAGAAACATTTTTTAAATTTAGAATGTAACACTTATCATTGTATAGTAATACCTGTCGAAGTAATGACCGTTTCACTAAAGAAATACCTAGGGGATTTGTATTTTAGGATTCTATAAAGCAAGGTAGTATAAAGAAGCAATGAGCGATATTGTAATTTTAAAAGCTTACTTAAAGCATGATTTTCAAAACATACACTTATATCTAATATTATTCTTACCCAGAAATCAGCGTATACTTTTCCGAAGGCTTTTGATGCGCTGAATACAAATCCATGAATTGGCTCTAGTTTTGGAGAAATACTAACCTAATAGTGGAAAAAAGGGATTTTTTCTGTGATGGGAAAAAAGTTTGACAGTTTATCTCTGTGGACAGGTAAAAACATGTCACCTTTTATGAAATTACTTTTTCCTCGGTAATTTTTTTCCCGGATTTTGTATAAACAATTTAGCTGGCAATAATTTTTGTGACGCTACTTTGGCTACCTCCACTAATTCCGGTGGTGTCAAAGAAGACTCAGAATCAGACAGTTTTTATTTTATAGTATTGAAAATAACTTGTAAACAACCACTAAGTTCACAACTTTTAAATCCAATCACAAAATAAGATTGACAGCTATTTGATTACTTTAAAAGTTTCCTTAGCAACGCAGGTCTAATTGACGCTATAAGTACAACATAGCCTACTAATGTCAAAATTCAAATTTCACATCGATAATTTTCTGACTTAAATATTGTGATAATATAATTTTTCAATATTAAATCGTCGCTTTCCTCAGAAAAAAATTGTGTATTATCCACGGGAAAAATACTAGGTTTTAGCTTTCGGTAGTACGTTTTCCCTTGTATAATAAATAGCTATCATTACTATGTATAGAGGAAAGGAACCAAATTTGAGATACTTTTTTTGAAACGGAAAAATAAAGTACTTATTTTAAACGAGCATATATTTCTAAATAAACTTGTGATTTGATACTCCTAGCATACTCTAAAATAAAAAAATAATATTAAATATATTTTTTTACAGACAAAGAGTATTGGTAAATTGGTAAAGTAACCTACCTTAATTTTAGGAATCACTTTTCTCGCACTATTAAAAATATCTTTAACTCTCGAGAAGTAACAAGTTGTGATGTCACAGCAAACACATACTACTACTGTGTAATCTTAGTTCACAACTTTTTGGTATTACTAGAAGATGCTGATACAAAGTTACACCACTGTCTCAAATTACGCGCTTGTCTCAAATTTAGTTCATTTCCTCTATTTAAGGTTATGCAGCATGACGAATTATTTTTTTCTAAAAAATCTCAGATATCATCAAAAAGTAGAAACAAGCCTTACTCTTTCAAATGCCGTTTAGTCTGCCTTGAATATCATTTTTTTGAGCTAGGGCACTTTGAAGTTTTCATTGTTCTGGTCTAAATCGGTTGAGCTTTTATCAGAAGAAAGTAATTTTTATTTTTGAAAAAGTGCGCAATCGAAAGCAAGAACATTAAAATGGACCTTAATAAGGGTAGGGTGGGTTGTGGGCATCCGGTTTAAGTAAGTTTTACATATTTCTTGGATTTAGTGTTTTTGATTTTTTGGCTTGCTTAATTGATATTTAATTTTTGGTTTCTTGTAATCCAAATCATAACTTTGATGCACACGTAATGGTAACGTGTAGAGTATCAAAAATATAGTGATATTCAAACAAACGACAACTTTAAACTGCCATATCTCATCGAAAGAAATATATATTCGAGCAGACTCAGCAAAATTCAAAAGGGCAAGCATTGCTATAATCTCTATGGTTTTTTGAAAAAAAAAAGTAATTTGCCATGCTACCTAACCCAAAATATATGCAAAAATCGGTGTCACTTTGAGTTTATTTTTGCGACGGTGATGCGGCAAAAAGCATTGATCGTTCTACCTCTCGTTGGTACTTGGCATTACTGGATAATTATATAAAAACTAATTCTGTTCCATCTGCATATACGCCTGACCAGTAAATCAAACCACAAATGTTGAATTAGTCATATTGGACGCTTTTTGATGCATTTTAAATCTTTCAATAACTACTATATCGATGAATGACTTTTGTGGCCTTATACGATTAATAGGAGTCTTTCTTCAGTAGCCACAGCCTAACAGTGAATATCTAGAAATATAATACAACTAACTAAATCAAAATAATCGTTTATATAACGAATAATCTCAATAAAAGACTCAACATTTCTGTAACTATTGAATACACACTTTTAACGGTACATAAAATATTCGAAATAATAAACCCACTAGACTCCACTTAACAAATAAATCCCAATATATCTTAACCCTTTTGGTAACCATACGTTGATGCAATTTCTATACGGCATCTACTGAATTTCCGCAAAGTTTTGACTAGTTTTGCATGTTGAGAGCGTACACTCTTATCTACGACGTGAAGTTAAAAGTTTTCGATTTTCCGTATGGCTGACATCCATTGAAATATTCAAGAAGTTCATGTATAAAGGATGTTACATCTGAGGGAGATATTCTTTTGAGAAATTTTGCATTTATATCACGAAAACACGATCCAATTGTTGAATTGAAAAGATGTACATCGAAGCTTGCTCCAGTTCTTTCTGATATCTTCCCAAAAAAAGGTCTAAGATCGACACTTACAACTGAAGACCTAAACTTCTGCTTTCTATTATAAGTAAAGTGGTGGAATTAGATAATGAGACAGATTTTTCTATTTTTTATATTCAAATATAATTACAATTACAATTTTATATTGTCACCCTCAAAATAACTTCCTTTCGAAGCTACACAGCGCTGGAGACGGTTCTCTCACTCCTCATAGCCGAGTTAGAACTGAATACTGGAATAGCCTTCAGTTGGTCGGTTACAGACGTTTGAATGTTTTCGACTATTCCAAAATGAGATGAGATGTTCTTTCGACTTCGGGAACTCAAGTTTGGCGAATAAGGAGACTGAGAAGCCACAGGAATATTTTTACTGGCCAAAAACTCGTTTATTGACATTGCTGAGGGACAAGGAGCATTATCGTGATGCGTTGATGTTTGGTCTCACACGAATGACCCTTTTTTTCAAGATCCTTCCGGTAAAAGTGTTGATTGACCATTTGGGATTGAGGTAGAAAATCTTTGTGAACGATTCCGTGGATATCTAAAAATCAAACCAGCTTGCATTTGATCTTCGACTTCGTCTTGATAGCTTTTTTGGGCCTTGGAGAGGTTGAAGTGTGCCATAACATGCTCTGTCGCTTGGTTTCTGGGTCGTACTCCTACACCCAAGTCTCATCACCAGTAATCACAGGTTCCAGAAAATGGGGGTTCAATCGGATCTAGAAGTCAAGGCACATTTTCTTCCTGATATCTCTTTGATCTTGCGAATGATTTTTTGGAACCATTTTTGCGCAGATATTTCTCATCCCCAAATCACTGGTGAAAATCTGATGAACGGTGGTGTGAGTCGAATTTAAGTCTTCCCCGATCATTCTGACTGTCAACCGACCATCTGAACGCACAAGATCTACGAATCTGTCGATATTTTCATCGGTTCTTGAAGTGCATCTTCCGCTTCGTAGTTCATCTTCAATCGACTCTCTCCCTTCTGGAAGTGCCTTAAACCACCGATACCTAAGCTCCTAACAAAACGCTATCTCCGAAGACCTGCTGAAGTTTAGAAAAAGTTTCCGCTGCACTGTGCACAAGTCAGAAGCAAAACCTGATAGCACACCGTTGCTAGAACCTGATGTCACTCATCTTTAGAATACAATAGAAAAAAATGTTACACTAAAAAGGGTCACTACGGACGAGTTCAAAGTTGTAACTGAAGGCGGATTACATGTTCCCTTGTCTCCCCTCCAAGCCACCAGTGTTGCCAGATCGAACGCAACGTTACCAGTCCCATTACAGACCTTGTATGCACCATGAATGTAGGTATGTGAAAAATTGTGCTGACGTATCCCTTAGGTTTGGAAGGCATACTGGCATAAATCTAATGAACATAAACCTGGTAGTCAGAAATTCCCTGATGGAGATAACTGGATTCATATGTTTGTTATAGCAGACGACAACGCTTTTAGATTCGTTTATATTTTTGCTTCTTCCTTGTGTTACCCACTCGCCATGTAGTATGGTCATATATGATATCTATGGTATAAATAATAATGTAATCTGGATCATCTGCATAAATTATACATTTGAGCAATGTGCAATAACCTAAGGAGCCCTAATAGTTCGATACAATTGGTTTGAGTGTAGCGAATCTAAAAAATCGCATTGTTTCGCTACTGTCATAGCAACAAGTTCACATAATGTGACTGCGCTATGCAGACCTGAACCCGTCCACGCTCCTCCCGAGCGCCGCAAGCAGGTGAATCAGCGCGATGCAACAGAGTAGTACTCGGGAATATATTTTCAGTTGTATGCGACAACAATGAAGTATCAACACTGATGGAATCGCCCCGTCCCATTTGTATAATGAAACGATAATGCGCCAACATACGACAAAGAGGCCCGAGAGAGAGATGGAGCTAGTCAGGGCAAAAAGCGCGCAGACTTGAATGAATTGCATAGGAAACCGAGGATTCTTAGAGAAGATTTAAAAGTTATTCAGGCAACTGGAACGAGATAAAATCCTGGAAACGTAATTATAATTAAAAAACCAAGTTTATTTATTTATATATATACATAATGTATGAAACTTGACAATAAATTCTCCTTTACACATTTGAAGATATAATAATTAGTATTTAACATAAGTAATTAATAATTCAGGTAATACTATTGACTGAGCTGCAGATATTCTCTTCTCCTTAAGTAGTGCATCTGCCAGACTATTCAGACTTTTTATTTTATTTCTTTGTCTACGAATTTTACACTGATTGTACTTGTTAATTTTTTTGTACTTATGAACAGTTTCATGAGCAGATTTCCTCTTCTGACGCTGCACATTATTTAAATCAGAAATTTTGAAATCCCCAAAGTATACTGGTGATCTTCTGACCCTACAAACAAAAAGAGGTTGTAACAAATGAGAAACACAAAGTTCAATGAGAATTACCTAAAATTGCATATGTTTGAAGGTTTACTTGATTCTAAAAATCCTAGTTTTTGTGTTATGTTTGACGGACCAGCTGCCAATATATTTCCATCATCAGCATGATCACCATTTTCAGGTTCTTCTACTACTTCACCAATAGCCAAAGTTTGTTCTAAAAATAATTACGTTACTAAGACCCACTTCATCATTGTAAATATCTTTTTTAAAAGTAGAAAAGTTAAATCCTTAAGCCTAGACTGGGAATATTTTAACGAACATACCTGTTGCTTTTGAGTTGGATTCTTCATGTCTTCTTTTCAAAACAGTTCGATGGCTAGGTTCTTTCTTGAGATAGGCTGGAAAATCAAACACCAACTGCCACCTTTTTTAGTACCTTATTTCCATGAATTAGAGGATTATGAAGTTAGTGTCATAATCCTCTGGAGTGAAATGCTTTTCACAAATTACCGTTGCTGTACTGGGAGTAAAGTTTTCTCTTCTTATAGCATGTAACCACAACTTCCTCATGTTAGGATCTCTAGGTATCCTAAAAAAATGTTAATAATAATTGTCGCAAACTATTACTATTAATCTTTAACGTCACTAAAAACAAACATTCACCAAAAATCTTTAGAACATATATGGAAATACCACAATGGACCACGATGTTCTGCCCTGACTAGCGCTATCCTTCTCGTTTCTCATTCTAGCCGCAATGAATTCGCGTTACGCCTGTTCCATCAGTGTTGACAGTTCATTGTGCGACAATCGAGGTTGACGGACTACATCTTGAATAATAATTATGTGCGATACGAATTTTTTCCGCCCTTGGGAGCGATCTGCTCAGGCAGGTCAGCGGCCGACGGACATCGAAAATTATATGTGCAAAGGCGAGATGCATGATGGGAACTTTTCGAACAGCGATACTGTCAGTGTCAGTGTCATGATACTGATCGTAGTAACGAGGGCAGAATGTGCCTGTCTGTCGATGCTCAACAGATTTGCATTAATGTTTATAATGGCCTGTTACGTGAAATGGGTCAAGGCGGCAATAGTAGTATCCTTAAAAAAAACAGCCGAACTGACTAACGTGCCATATCCTACAATTTGTAAAATTATTCGTAACCAAGAAAAAGAAGAATTGACAAGGGGACATCTATACCTTTGAGTGCAGCAACAACTGCCAAAATAAAGAACAGCGTATGATCATTATAATTGTAGTGAAATTCCCACAGTAGAGATGGTACGTCGAGAGTTGATGGAAAGAGGGGAGAGTTGTTCCCTGCGGACATTTCAGAGATTTGAAACCTATAACAATCAACGTTATTCAACAGCTTCAGTCATCTCTCGTCTCATCCAGACTTGCAAGAGAGAATGTTCTAAAATTTTTAGATCCGTCTCTGTTCTCATGCCTCCAGTTCTCGGTTTTACAGGGTGTAAACATTATGATAGTCATTATTTAAATGGGTGATAGAGGGGGTTAAAATAAGCAAAAAGTTTCATATAACATGGGGGTCAAAATGGCATTTTTTTAGAGAAAAGAGACTTTAAAGTAAAATAAAATCTGACAACGCCGCAATGCCCGACGCAAATTACCACGGAACGCAGTGTAAATAAAGATGGGGTTTGTTATTTTTGGCTCTTAGGTATTATTTCATTATTTGATAATGTACTCGTAAAATGCAAACAATTAAAAAAAACGGACTTACCACTAACTTTCTCAGCGCTTCACCTGGTGTGTGAAAGCTTATTAAAAAAATCCACTTATAAATAGGGAACACAATTTTGATACATACATTGTTTCTCTTTTTAAAACCCACACTGCACTTTTTTTGTATTTAAAGAAGGTGTTCAAAATGTCGTCCTACACTCTCCACACAAGCTTTATTACGACGAACCCAGTTTCTTCTTACTCTAGGTCCTCGAAGTTGTCCATTACAATTTTTTTCGACGTACGCGAAAAAAGCAAAACAACATACCACTGTTACCGTTTGCGATCGATTGCAGGTTCGATAAGAGTGATGATGACCGACGCGCTGTTGTCATGTGTGTTTTAAATATCCAATTTAATGAAACTTACTTACTGACTACAAATTTTGTCTTAACTTAGAAAAACTGAATGCCATTTATTTGTTAATTACCCAATTTGAAAACGTTTTAGATTAGATTATAAAAATTAGTAAGATTGTGGTGATCGTGGTCGATATAAAGCACTTAAAGCTGTAAACTATAAAGTCATTTAGACAAAACTCTATTGACTTTTGGACCATGGGTCATATGAACTTTTTGACTTGTTTTGACCACCCCTATTACCCATTTCAATAATGACTACCATAACGTTTTATGACTATCGGCAAAAATGTATACGAGTCTAAAAGCGTTGTCGTCTACTATACCTACTAAAACAACAAATAATATAAAAGTCAAAATTGGTAAACCATTTACTACTCTAAAAATATATCAGAGTTTATTTATTAACTTTTTTAAAATTGCACAATTGAATTTACAGCAGAATCATGAGTTGACGGGACATCCAATGCAGGCTGCAAATGACGAAGTTTAAGCGTAAACGTATTTTTGAGGCGCTAACATATCAATTATCTTCCAAAGGAAATACTGGGCGTACTGGCATAAATCTAATGAACATAAAACTTGCAAATTTATTTTTACAACGTTAGCTGTAACAAAGTGTAATGAACAGGTGTGAAATATTTTCGCATTTCAATTTCCGCCTTCTGGTAACACACCATGTTTCCAAGCTTTGTATATGGATGTAACTATATTTTTGCATTGCATGTCATGGTCTGTCCTGCATATAGGTTGGGCAATGGGAGAAGTTGAGTATACAACTGTATAAGGAGCCAATATACAGGTATATACCTATATATACAGGGTGTTTCAGTTTATTGTTGCATAACTTTAATATTCGATAGATCTTTTAAAATTAATGCATAACGTCTATATAAACATGGGTCGAAATACAGGGTGTTTAAATTTACTTTCTAAAATAGTTTTTTTTAAATATTTCGAACAATATTTGATGTATAACAGTGAAAATTGGTATACAAGAGTTTTTTGGTACGATAAAACGAACCATGGGCATAGTTTTACTGTAGCCGCTATAAAAAACTGATTCTTCGCACTTTTCAACATAAAAAAGCTCTCCTGCGAGTTTTCGTTATAGTTAGCCGTTTTTGAGATATTTCGATTTTTAAGGTTCGACGCATTTTTAACTATTTATGGGAAAATAATATTTTTTTTTTTACATTTTCGATTTGGGCATTACAAGTAATTAAGATGGTCGTTTAGAGTATTAATTTGTTTAATTTGCCAATATTATTTTTAACAAATTAAATTAATTATTTACAACTAAAATACTTTTGGATAGTTAGGACAAACATACATTATCTAAAGTAGTTGCTCGAAATGTAAACTCAATTGTTCAATACACAATTCACATCTACGAATGATCGAACGTGGTATAGCATTATTCAAATAAGGCCTTATTTCATCACATGCATTCCTGATTCTGTCTATTAGCATATCTCTTGTGGTTACGGGAGTCTAGAGTCTGGTACACTTTTTCTTTTAGAAATCCCCGCACAAAGAAATCTAATAGATTTAGGTCAGGGGATCGTGGAGGCCAGGCGACTGGTCCTCCACGGCCGATCCATCTTTCTGCATAATTTTCGTCCAGCAAGTTTCTAACTATTCTCTTGGACAACCATCAAGCTGGAACCAGGCCAATCTTCTTAAATCTAACATAACAGCATCCCACATATTTGCATGTTCAGCCTTTAAAAATTCCAAGAAGGTCGCAGCGTTTAACCTTGCAGGCAAAAGGTAGGGTCCAAATAGTCGATTACGGTAGATACCAATCCACACGTTCACACTAAATTCATGCTGAAAATTTCTTTCTCGAACTGCATGCGGATTTTTTATGCGACCAAATATGTTGATTATGAAAATTTACCACTCCACGTCTAGTGAAGCATGACTCATCGGTCCATAAAACGTTACTTAAAAACTCCCTATTATTATCAGTTCTATCAAGAATCTACTGACAAAATGTGATTCTTCGTTCTCCGTCCCCTGGCTGTAGTCCTTGCACAGGTTGCAAATGGTAAGGACGTCTATGGTCATTTCTAAGAACACGGTGAACATGGCTTGCTGAAATTCCCAAGGCACCAGAAGCTCTCCTAATACTTGTGGTCGGATCTCTATCAAACTCACGCAGAATCATACGGGTAAATCTGCGCTGACGAACATTTATGTTTTGATCTCTTTGGAGATTTCCAAAACCATTTTCAATTATTTGGCGATGCACTCTTACAAATACTGAGCGAGTTGGATGTCGTCTGTTTGGAAATCTTCGTGCGTATTCTCTGGCTGCTACAGGTGCGTTTCCATTTACAAAGCCATACACAAAATGAATATCCGCTAACTCTTGATTGGAGAATAAAAATGGCATTTTTATAAAACTTACAAAAAAAAACAGGTAAAAGAAGCTAAAATTTCGTGCATTCACAATTGCAAAAAAACGTTTCAGGTTTTAGCACACAACAAAACTAACTGTCAACTAATTGACGTTTAACCTTATTCTGCTTTCAATTTCAAAAATATTTGCAGGCACAGCCTACTTTAACGTTATTTTATCATAAATAATTAAAAATGCATAGAACCTTAAAAATCGAAATACCACAAAAACGGCTAACTATAACGAAAATTCACAAGAGAGCTTTTTTATGTTGAAAAGCAAAAAATTGCACTAAGAAAAAATTTTCGGTCATTTTAATACACTACAGGTACAGTAGAGAGCGCCCTCTAGCGGCTACAGTAAAACTATGCCCATGGTTCGTTTTGTCGTACCAAAAAAACCCTCGTGTACCAATTTTCACTGTTATACATCAAATATTGTTCGAAATATTCAAAAACAACTATTTTAGAAAGTAAATTTAAACACCTTGTATTTCGGAAGCCACGCATTTTTCGATCCATGTTTATATTGACTTTATGCATTAATTTTAAAAGTTCTATCGAATATTAAGTTATGCAACAATAAACTGAAACACCCTGTATATATAAGTATATATATATATGTATCATTGCCCATATATTGATCCTATCGAAATATATTTGAGATGATTCAATTAATTTATGTTCAAAGACTTTTTGGAGCATGCTGAGCAATCTTAATAAAATCTTGTGAAACTAAAATGAAAAAACGTAAAAAATACTATTAATAGAGCAAGGTAAAAACGTTTCCTAAGTAATGTTTCGGTTGGCTCATTTCAGTATCCATTTCCAAAAAATTTTGTTCATGTACGATTGCATTTTTCAATGTGACGTTAGGTACAACAACATTTTGTTGACAATCCTTAGATTGCGACTGAGCTCTCAAAGGAACTTTTTTACCAAAACATTGCACTCTAGGACAAAAGTACAAGAGTAATTATATTTGTAGCAAATTGCAGGTAAAATTCGAAAAATAACGCGTTTCGGAAAACACTGGAGTACTATTTTTATTTCGAAAAATTAATGCCTCTAATCCCCTGCATCTCCGCCACTGGTGCACGTTAACTTTAAGTAAAGACTTTCGAATGTGGACAATACTCTGGTAAATCTTCATACCTAATCTTTTTGTACACAAAGTTGACGGTTTTAAACTTCAACAGTATACTTTAATGAAGCCCTTGAGGAAAAAATATTACATATAAGACCCCCTTGAAGTGCGGTCCTGTATATGATGTTTTATTTTTGGTCACGACCTGTGAATCACCCTTTATCTGCTTTTATTCAGCTTAACCTGATTTTTGCGAACCACAAGAACGTCGAGCATTTTCGGCAATTACCTGGACCACTACGACTGTATGTTAACCCAGTATTTTTATGTGTTTTCACAAAAAAATACAAATATAATCCGAAATATCTTGTAGTACGCAGCTTCATCCTTACTATTGACTATGTAATTTTGGAACAAATCAAATCGCATGCTACTTCCTTCTATCTAGTTGAGTCCATCAAAAATCAGTATTCCAAGTGCATAGATACAGTATGTGATTGCCTCTGAATCACCAATGACGCTTAGTTGATAATAACATCAAAAAAATTACAGTTACAATTTGATATGTGGTTTTTCTTGATTCTGGGACCTCTGAAACCAGTATGACACACAGATTCGCGCGAAGCTAACACAATTTCATATATCTTTCTTGTAATTTTTGTGATACATAATTTGTCTTAATCATACTACAATCTAGATAGTTTCGAATTGATAGTTGTTTGGCATTGTATCACTTATCATATGATTGAATTGTTTTTCGAATTCATACTTTTTGGCCAGGAACAGTTTTTATAATAAGATTGACACATATTTAAGATAGGATATGTTCTAAAATGCTGTTTTGTTTATTAAAACATTTGAATATGACTTCGCCTAATACCCTTATATACAGGATAGCCACTGACTCATTGAGGTTACCTATTTAATGTGTTTGGAAAATAAAGAGAAAACACGTCCGTTAGAGCGAGAGCGTGAATGAAGCGTCCACAGATTCGTTATCTTTAGCGTTCAGCACGCTCTCGCTCTGATATCTTTCCCTCTTGCCTGTATACCTAATTATGGGACTTCAATAATGATTGTCTGCTCCTACAAGTGTACCGTGATCCACTTTCATTTTTCTTAAATAATTTAAATAGACGTGGAACAATAATTTTTGGAAGTTTGACGCTTAATATTCAAGCTGTTACTCAATAATTGGACGTAATTACAATAAAAGTGCATTCCTGAACCAAATTTGAGTGGAAAAGTTCATATAAATATGCATCCTAGAAAGTCTGATTTCCATGATACAGAGTGTGAAAGATTGAAACAAATGGTATTTAATAGAGGAAAAAGAGTAACAGCCTGCTGCAGAAAGTCAGAAATAAGATAATAACAACACCACAACATTCCCTAGTAAAGATCAAAGATGATTTGATCTTATTTTAATAAGTTTTCCACATGTAACGAATTCATTTTTTTCCTCGAAGATGAAGTAATACAAACATGTACCAAGAGACAAAAAAGTTGAACCGTTAGTTGGTTAATCCAAAAAATATAGGTTTTATGAAAATGTCAGTGCCGTACACCCTTTTTTGTCAATACCTTTCGTAAGCTCCCCCCCTCCCGGGACGCCACTGGAATTTATGGTTATTTTCTAGTTAGTTCCAACTCACCTTCTTATTGCAATGAACAAAATACTTCCAAGACCTAAAATAATCGGTACAAGGACATTTGAGATATTAGTAAAAAACTAACATTTTTTTGAAACTAAAACATTTGTAAAAAAATAACATTTTTTTGAAACTAATTCAAGTATAGCGCCATCGAAATTAATTTCAACGGTCGAAACTCATTTACAATCAGGCCCCTGACCCCGCAACGTGTACAACATTTCGGGGCATTAACATAGATGCAATATGATGTGCATGTTGATTTAATTACTAAAATCTTTTCACAAGTCATTTTCACTCTCAGGCAACTGTTATATCGAGCATCATATGATGTACTCCCACATGCCCAGAATATTTGGACTACAAAGAAGGGCAGTCAGAATAGTGACAAATTATATGGGTTATCCAGCAGACTGTAGGAAAGCTTTCACTGAGCAGAAAATACTCACGTTGCCTCATATCCACGGGAATTTTGAAATTTTGAAATGTTACACTAACAATCATAGCTACAATACTCGCGGTAAATATGAAATAAAATATTAGTTTAGATGAGTATTAAAATCCTATAAGCTATATAATAAATTGAATCAATAAATCAAAGCACCAGTACACTTCAAGGCTGTAATACAAAAAAATTTACTGGAGAACGCATTTTTTAATATGATTTAGCGCTATATTGTATACACCTTTGTCTTTTATGTAAGCCAATCTTGTTTATAAATTGTATATTCTGAAATTGTATTTTTTATATGTAACGTAAGACGATGTCAAAGATGTCAATTGTTGCTGAATAAATTTGATTTCTGAAATGTTGAAGACCTTAATAGTAAACTATACCAAA
This sequence comes from Acanthoscelides obtectus, assembly GCA_963669975.1. Taxonomy (NCBI): domain Eukaryota; kingdom Metazoa; phylum Arthropoda; class Insecta; order Coleoptera; family Chrysomelidae; genus Acanthoscelides; species Acanthoscelides obtectus. The sequence goes on along the minus strand of CAVLJG010000006.1, from coordinate 43,073,136 downwards.
TCAATAATTATTGCATTCTTGCTGTAGAAACGTCAAAACTTCCGTTCTTCAGATTTATAAATAGGTTAACCTACACATCGCACGTCGTACATTTTCAGGCGCGGGGCTGGCCTACTGAAATCTTTTCGAAACAAGAATTTCCTGTATATTTTTTTCTGTAAGTCTAAATGTCCTATTTAATCTACTAGGGTTGCTAAAGCCTCAATCTCGACGGTATTATTTTACTAATTTGCACCTTTAAAATTTGCATTGTGCGAGAGTCTGTCTGTCTACCAGACAGCAATTTCATTTCAGCTGGAATGCAATTAATGGGAATAACCGTCATCCTGTCTCAACATTCGTAAATCTCATTGCGTTCGTACGCCCACAAGTTCTGCATAGATTTATATTTAGGTTGGACTATCATACGCCTAACGGCCATGACTTATCCATTGACGATTCTCTTTCCTCTTATTACCTAGTGGTCTACCCAACACACTCAGACGTATTACTAATTCATAAAACAAACATTATAGTCTGGGAAGAATCTTCGCATCCGCTTCGAAAAATATACTGATTCGTTTTTTTTGCTTAATCTTAATCAGAAACGGTTTATTTTAACGACGTGTTGTCAGTTCCAAAATTACTCCAAACACTGAACTATTTTTTTGAACAAAAATTCCAATAATTCGCTCGATACGAATGTTTTAATTCTGAACAAAGAAGGTTCATATGAAATTTTTTTCAATACTGATGGTTTTCAAGAAATAAGCGAATATAAAATAGTCCTTGGCTCCGAAAACAATAAGAAAGGAAGAAAATAGCTATAGTACGCATGCAGAAGTATGTCAGAGGAAACAGTTTCGGAGGCTACGGAGAACATGTATGTATGTAATGGAATCTTTGAGCGTAATTTTCACCAATTTCCAGAAGTTTGACTAAATTGAAACTTCGCACACATATCAAGGACCGATGACAATGCATTAATTTGATAACAGTTCTCCAATATCCTTATTAGGATCGCCAAGATAAATTCTTTTATATATCCTCTGTAGAGGAGTAAGAGAGATAGAGCTAGAGCGATCTGAGCATGCGTGCAGTTTTGGACTTACCCTTTGTTGGTTTTCAAGGTAGTGCATTCTCACCTTGTTCATTGCGAATGTTGCCATTAATCCTGAGTTGGGTTTCGACCGCAAGGTGGTACAGTCGATCATTTACCTAGGTTCGCGACTGTTTGCTGCTGGTCATGGTTATGTAGCACTTAGTCATGTAAGATCTTTAGACGGTATTCGGATTGAAGAACCTGATTGCTGAAGTTAACAGAAAAAACCCATGTACCAGTGAAGCTTTAAATTAAATTATTATATTACGAAATGATTCGTAATAAATTATAGTTTGAAAAACTAAAAAAAAAACACCCTTTTATAGCTTACCGTAAGGTAGAAAATAATTTTCAATTATAAAGAGTTACAGTGTACAGCTTAAGTCATCAACAGTGTCACCATTTTCTCGTGCTGTATCGTATGCATATAGGACAGCGTTCTGAGGAGAGTTACAGAGGGCCAGGTCATTTATATTTATGAATACTATACAAGGCATGGGACCTATAATGGAACCAAGTGGGACCCCCAGCTTTATCTCCAGGATCTCAGAACAATTTCCTTGTAAGCTGACGTACTGCTATCTTTCACAGAAAGATGACGTAACAAGCTCAATGCTTCCATGATCAAAGCCGTACTTAGCCAGCTTTTTAATGAGGATGCTGTGATACACCCAGTGAAACAATCCTCAACATACTTCACAAGTTGTATTACAGCTAGTGTTGTAGATTTGCCTTTCCTGAATACAAACTGACTGTCACTAAGCAAGCTATTCGTTTCGCGATAAGACACTACCTGATAAGGCCGATTTACATTTCAATAAGTACAGTAGCGAGTTAAGAAATCAGTCAGTTAAGTATTAAGTAATAAGTATTAAGTGGCGTCCAAACGTACGCGAGTTAAGTAGTCATAAGTTGCCGTTCCAAGTATAGGACTAGTCGCGCCTTCGGTTGTTTTTCTCCTTCGAAACGGGAAATCCAGAAAATGGACGTTGAATTATTTAATACCAATGTACGTGCTATAATAAGAGAAATAGTATCAATACTTTTACAACACATTGAAAATGAAATAGTAATAGAAATGAATAGACCCACACGGATATGGGAAAGAAAGTGGATTGCTAGAAAGGAACGTGGTGTCTGCAGTAACCTTCTAACGGAATTGTCTTAAGAAGACACAGTTGAATATAAATATGCTCTACAAATGAGTGAGCCTTCATTTCTTTTTTTATTAGCTAAAATTATTCCTGCAATTCAGAGATCGGATACGTTCATGATACGTGCTTTACCAGGAAAATTGAAATTAGAAATTATATTGTACATGCTTGCTAATGGAACTAGTTTGCGTTCTTTAGCGCATATGTTCATAACATCGAAAGCTAGTATATCAAACATGATTTCTGAACTGTGTGATGCGATTTACAAAACACTCGAGGATTATATACATGTAAGAAATTAAAAAAAACTATTATGTGAATTATGTATTTATTTCAAAAACCCTGACCAAATAAAGTAATCACACAGTAGGCTAGAACTTATGATATTATATAGAACTTATGTCACTTAATTGTTAATTGTGTTGTTAATAGCCAATGCCAATATATCGCATTGTAAGTCATTAGATTGATCTTCTATATATACGTCATTATTACTTTCCACAACCGAGCTGTTCATGACCACTGGTGAAGCTATATTATATGTTACTGGTGATGCTGCTGGAGGAGGCTGTGCTTTATGGTTCATTGTCGAATTATTGTCTAAGACAGAACTATTTGCCGTTGGTGAAGGTGAACAAATATATGTCGTGAAAGACGGAGGAGAGGGGGAATAACCTTGTAGGTTTAACGGGTAGCCCACCAAAGCTACAAGCGATCATGAGGCCTTCTGTCGTTTTTCAGTGTACCAGACACGTTACCCTCGTTCATCATTCCTAAAACACCAGAAGTATTACGCGCAATGTCAGCGTATTATTTGACCGGTCAGGCTATTGTAGTAACGCAATGTGTAGGAATAAGAGAAAATGAAAAAGAAACAAAATGTCACCTACATTTTTTTTATACTCCAACTACCACGAAGGCCTAAGGCCTAAACACCCATTGGGTACCGTGGGGCTATAGGTGGATACAGGGGAAAGGGGGAACGCCACACGGACTCTGGCGAGGGAACACGTGTGCATGCAACATGCACACATTCTGGCTCCGCCTACGAGATCCGCCGGGTGGTACCTCCACGTTCGACAGTCAGAGACCGTCTACCACCTACGGACAATCACAACATCCATAGCCAAGAGAAAAATTTCTCCTGGGACGGGACTCGAACCCGCACAGCGCACGGCGACTGATCAGGAGACCGAAGAGTCTACTACTGCGGCCACCGCAGCTGCCTAAATGATTGAAAACAAAATATATTGTCACAAGATTATCAATTGTACTTGAAAAAGACCACAGTTGTGGTCCAAACGCCGTAAAATAAACAGATATATAAGCATATGTGTTTTTGATTAGGCCAGATAATTTTATTTTTTTATTGTTATTGTAAGCCTTTTGTTTTTTAAATGCTATCCAAGCGCACGCTCAAAGTACAAATATATTCTACATGATCACCAGAGAGATGTTTGCTTTCAGAGAAAATGTTGTTTTTTTTCAACCTTGAGTCAGCTTTTCTGAGTATGAGTATGCCCAACAATCGTGAGAAATTCGAAAAGCATACAAAAATACAGGAGCATGTTAGTATTGATACTTAGAACCAAGGGCGGATCCAGCCTTTCAGTTTGGAGGGGGGTCACCTTCGCGACAGGTTGGGTCTCTTAGTCAAGGTCCAGCTAATACATGCCTTAATGGGTTTAAAATAGTATATATAATTTACAAAGAAACATTTTATTGTCAACTCTTCTTTTGTTTTCTTGTGAGCATGGATTTGTTGGATTTGAGAAGAATCAAGAATTCGGTGTCAACTCTTTACAAGCTTATTGTGGTTCCACAAATGCTCCAGTTTACTATTTAAAATTGATTTAAATGTTCTGAGGCTTATTGTTATATGTATTGTCTTCCGTATTGCGTTGCTTTGTACTTTTTCGTATGTTTTCATTTTAGGTGTCGTATGTTTTCTTTTCTTCGAAGTGATTACTTAATCGAAACTCTAGCAATTTTTTTCTCCTTCGCTCACTTACATTAGTAATACATTTGGCATAACGTTTCTTTATTGTTTAAGTTGTCGTTCATTTTGAACTATGTTCTATTGGACAATACTCTGTTTTGTTTTTTGTTTTGTGAAACGATCTATTCTTCCACCTACATAGATCCGCAGGTGCATTTTTGTGGATGTAAAAAAGTTCCAGTCTAGTTAGGCGGCCTTCTGCCATAGACCATTTTCTGAGCCTTCTGAGAAAAAGGAACATATCTGCTGCCTCTGCAATCACTGGTAGTGTAGCAAAAACGTATAAACATATTTCAATATTCGAATATTCTCCTAGGGGTGGATGACTATCCTTGGATCCGATCTTGCTTAGAACTTCATTCATGCTGATTAACCCCTATTTCGCAATTTCTATGCTACTGCTGTCAACCTGCTATTAACCTTAAATTCATAAAGCAAAACTTGAAGAACAACGATTTTTTGCCACATAATTGCTTATAACAAATAGTCCAAAACTGAATGTTCCTCGTGTTGCCTGCACTAGTTACCTAATGTAATACGTTTTTGTCGCATAATCGTTTTTTATTCATTTCATTGATTGGCTAGAGCTGAGAATATAATTTCACCGCGCTATCGGTCTCTTGGTGGGTTTTTCGCGGAAAATCAAAGCAGAATCCTGCTTAAATACTCATCCTAATTTTAGATAATGCCAGTATCCGAACGAACGAACGATTGAAATCCCTCAAAGCTCAAAATCCAAGCCAAGCTCGTGCTCCCTTGCCTTTTCACAAAATGTCGAGTGTATATTGTGTATTGTGTTGCTTTTGTTGTTTCATGCTGCTAGTAAGTAATTCTCTACTTTATATTGTTCCTAGAGCTCGTACCTTCACTGTATTCACCGGTTTATTTATTATGTTCTAGTCTGTTTTATTTTTAACCGAAGTATTGGTTTTAAGATGTAAGGTTATAGAAAGCTCTGCAATCAACGAATTTGGACTAGGTAGAAGAAGCTAGCATGGGATTTGTTAAGAACTATTATCACTTAGTCAATAGACACGATGCAAGAGGATGCTACAGTTATTGACATTCAGTATTAAATTCCTATTTATCTGCATAACAATATAAAGGTGCGTGGATATAGAAACGTTTGCGGAATGTTCCTCAGCATTGGCTCTTACCTGGATGGTTGTGGGGGTAATTTTGATTTATTTCATTTCATTTCTTGTTTTATTCAGCACTCATTCTGAATCTAATGTTTGTTAACCGAATTGTGTACCTAACAATAACATTGAAAAATGCAATATATTAGATACAAACAAAATTTTATGATGAATACTGAAATGGGCCGACCGAAACTTTCAATTCAAATATAGCTTATTTACTTTAATTTTGGATCTTAAAGGTCTTGGGAGAGGTGCATTCGCGTTTTAAATAGTAATTTTACGATCTCATTTTAGTGCCACAAGATTCCATGGATGCAGCTCAGTACACCCAAAAAAACTATGAATATCAAATGTATTAAAATACGTTCAAACCTTATTTGGGTAAAAAACTGACAATGATATAATAAGAGAAATTTCCATATTATGCTCAACTAGGTACTTGCTTTTAGCCCAGAAACTGGTATAGTCGGATTACAATAACTATTTAGTACGTATACGTGAGTATACCCAGTGCAAATAGCAGATAGCTTTATAGAGAAAACTACATAATTTTGGCGACAAACAATGGAATGTAAACATATGGCTTGGCTTCTTCTAGCCTATTCGAATACATTGGATTAGAATGAAATGAAATATATGCAGTTTCTTTACCTTAAATATATGAAAACTTGAAAGGTATGTATCAAACTTATTATCATATGAGCGTCCGTCTCTGTAAGCTTAAACCTTCTCGATAACGTTATTTGTCATCTCTTGGTGGATTTTGATGATTTTGATCTCTCCATCAGACGATGTTATACGGCCTCCAAGATCACTAGATTTAACGGTTCATGCACTATATAGTAGAAAAGGATTATTTGGGAGGGCTATCAAAACTTACCAAAAAGTGATGGAAAGTGTGATCAGGAGAGCTCAGGTTTGTGAGGCATCCAAAAATGTGTATTTATGTGATATCAGACTGAACCTACGTCTCCGCTCGCGTGGACGTAGTGCTAAGTATAGGCCATTCGATTTACATTAGTGCTAAATAGATTGCTTTCAAACAAAGAAATGCGAAATTTAAAGTGATGCAACATTACCTTGGTAATTAACATTTCTTATCCAACATTTTATTACAATAATAAATTTACTTCAATGTTTCGCTTTATTATTATTATTTTCTAACTAGCTATCTACCTTTAACTAGCTCTAGAACGTTTCGTCAATTTCATTAGTTTCCCAATCGACAAAAATTGCTGCTGTGTAATCTGATATTTCCTGAGGTCGGCCAGATTTGTGCAGTTAATTGGTGAGATCCTTCCATCATCTAACACTATTTGCCGTCATAATACTAAATTGACAATTGTTGACAAATTCATTCTGTCAAAGTGAACTTTATGAGAAATTGATATAAGGAGTGTTCATATGCAATATGACCGAAAAAGAAGAAAAATGGAAGTGAAAACGAAATTCTAAAACCAAATATTCCAACTAGCGTAAGTGGAAAGAGTACCAAAGAAACTATTGTCAAAGACAATTATTATCTTAAACAGCTTTGAGCAGAAAAGGAAAGAATTATATATCGATTGATAAATGAAAACTAAGGCTACAGGAAGCATATGACGATTTCTGCCAACATAGTAGAGAAGGAATCCATTGTATCTACTTTGGCTATTGTAACTGATCAACTACAACAACTTGAGAAAAGAACGTCAGAGAATATATCATACTCACAAATTTTGAAACAAAATACTCCTAAAATTAATAGCAACAACAAGAACAACGATGACATCAAATCCATATTAGTTACTCCCGAAAGGACAAAACATTATACTGACACCAGAAAAGACCTAACTAGCAACATTAATCTAGCAAGTATTGAAGTCAAGGTAGAGAAAGTAAATAATTATAACAACGACGGCGTCGAAATTCAGGTTGAGCAATGTTATTACCAGAAACTGAAAAATGAACTAGAAACTAAGTTAAAGGGGAAATACAATATATCAGGAGCAAGAGAAATGAGACCGAAAATTAAAATTATAGGCTACAAAACTAAAAAAAAAACCTTCAGGAGCAGAAATTAAAGAAGAAATCATATCCCAGAATACATTCATTAACGAAAACGAAATCGAAATCACTTTTGTACCATTCCGAAATTCTTATACTATATTCGCTGAAGTTTCTGGAGAGCTATATAGAGACATATTTATCAACAAGAAGTCAAGAATACTACTAGGTTCGGTCACACAGACAAAAAATGTAGGGGCGAGGAAATGTGCATTAAATGTGGACAAGCACATAGAAGTGAAATTTGTACTGTAAACATTTTAAAATGTTCTAACTGTATCAACTATAACGTTGATACAGACAAAAAATGCCCGTCGTACTTATATTTTCAAAAACAGTATTCATCCAGAATGATGTTTTGAGCGTTTAGTCTTTTTTACGTTTTTCGAGCTACATATCGTTTGCAAAATTTTACATGGATAGTTACGTAAATAATTTTCAGGTTAATCATATCAATACAAATATTGCTCAAGACACAAATGCACTTAATAAATGGTTAGAATATTCTAATTTCAATGTTAGTTTATATCACATGATATCTTTCTGACTACAATTAAACACAAATTTGATATTATAATATTAACAGAAACTTAATGATGTATCTTTATTCTATTTGGATGGTTACGATATGCTTTACAATAATGGTACGTACAATCAGAATGTTGGGGTGGTAGTATATGTAAGAAATTATGTCAACTACAGATGTGATTTTGTTAAATTTAATGATGGTATCACAGTGTTGGATTTGATATTGAGAATTAATAACAAAGGTGTAAAAGTCACATCTGTCTATCGACCACCATCATCAAACCCTTATACATATGTAGAGAATCTTGAAAATATTTGTTAGATAACAAAAATGCCATATAGTCACACCACATCATAATAGGAGACATGATTATTAATATACTGCAAGATACCAAATTAATAAACAAATATCTCACTGTTCGAGTAATGCAGAGCACTGGATCCATATCACATATAAATTTACCAACAAGAGTAGTCAATAATAGTTCTAGTTCTTGCATTGATCATTGTTTCATCAAAGAGTTTTCAACTTTCTTTCGGTACATACCGTTAATTGTTGAAAACCATATAACCGATCATTTATCCACTGTAATACTTATATCATCACCAGAAAAAAATAATAGTAGCTCCACCTCCAATAATTAAACAGTGAAATTTAGGTGTTTGGCGATAATAAAAAACTACCTGCAAATATCAAATTAGAATCGTGGACATCAGTTTACTGTGCAACAAATGTTAATGATGCTGCAAACACACTCATTGAACGCATAAAGCATTCAATTGAATGTAGTACTAACCGAGTTAAAATTAAACATTTTGAAAGAAATAGGAATCCCTGGATAACTAAAGGTTTGATAAAGTCTGCCAACAAAAAAGAGGAACTATATAAAATAATGAAAGCATCACCAGGTTATAAATTAATATAAAAATATTTTTATCAATCTAGTTAGAGAAACAAAAAGCCAATTTTACTTAAAAAAATTACAAGATGCCAAATCCAAGAAAACTCTGGTCGGTTGTCGATCACTTAACTAACAAAGACGTGCAACAGAAGCCAAATATTGATGAAATTAAGAATCGTGATGGAACAATATTAACAGATAAACGACAAATATCCGCATTTATAAATTTTTTCATCAATGTTGGAGAAAATTTGTCAGTCAGTATTAAAAAAAATACTTTGAACGACATGTTCTCAAAAACCCAACTTCCCAATTCATTCTTTTTAGAAAGCATTAGTCCGATTAAAGTACAAGAAGCTGTCCTATCACTTAAAACCAAAAAAAGTCCTGGTGTAGATGGTATCAAAGCTGAACATTTAAAAATAATAGCCTACGACTTAGTCGAACCACTTTCTTACGTTATTAATTGGTGTTTCCTATCTGGAATTCGTCCTGATGCATCTAAAACAACAGTTATTGCTCCTGCTTATAAAAGCGGTGACAGAATGGAAACATCAAGTTATAGATCCATATCAGTACTATCGAATATAGCAAAATTACTACAAGAAAGGATATTACAATTTTTGGACAAAAACAAAATTATATGTTTTGACCGATATGGATTTAGAAAAGGAAAGTCTACTACAGATGCAATTTTGACTGCAATGGATGAAATTAACTCTAATGTCAACAAAAAATACCTACTATTGGTATCTTTGTTGATCTAAAAAATGCCTTTGATACGGTTAACCATGTCGAGCTTCTGAAAGTTATGGAAAGATTGGGATTTAGGGGAACGTCACAAATACTTTTAAAAAATTACCTTTCAAGTCGGGCACAGACTGTTAAAATCAGCAACACTTACAGTAAAAAAATGTACATCAAGTGTGGTGTGCCTCAAGGAACAGTACTAGGCCCACTATTATTTAGTCTCTACTTAAATGACTTATTCAGAATTAACAGTTCTTGAAAGATTATATGTTTTGCAGGCGTCACCCTCATACTATATAAAGCTGATGACTGGAGCACATTGCAGCAAATAGCTGAATAGGATTTTGTAAGGATCATTGACTGGTTTGATACTAAAATTTTAACAGTTAACTTCAAAAAACAAAATTTATAGCATTTACATTCTATTCAAAATTTTACCTACCTTCGAACAAATTTCGGTTAATTATCATGGCCAAAAGACCAAAATCAACACTTTGAAATATCTTGGAATATTTATGGACTCACATCTAAGGTGGGATAACCATATTAAATACATATGTTATCAAAAAAATTAGAAATGTTGCCTATAAACTCAAAACGCTTGCTAACATTCTTACAGAAAGTTATCTGCGAATCCTGTACCATGCCTTATTTGAAACCCATATAATATACGGCATCACAGCCTGGGGTGCCGCCTGCAAAGACATATATTTCTGACCTGAATATATTCAGTGCTATAGCTGTAGCACAAAAAACTGTTTTGAAAGCCATTTTCCATAAGCCATGATTATATCCGACAAACAACTTATATCAAGAAACAAGGATACTTGATACAAGACAAGCAATTTTTGGTTGTGATGTTAACTTTGGCTTAAGTTCTGCCTCTCGAGACAATCAAAATGATCAAGAATAAGGAGGATCTAAAGAAAATTCTTGAACAGCTGAAAAATAACAGTAGCGAGGTAAATAAGACAGAAATCGAATCCCATGGAAATGAAATTACAGAAAAAGCAGTTCGCCAGATTTGTGACCAGAAGGGAGGTGAAAAGTATGACTTGTGCAAAAATAAATAGATAATAGATAATAGTAGGAAAGATGCGGCAGTTCGTTTAGTATTACAGGCTAATAAAATGACAGCTTCGTCAAATGGAAAGTTTCCTCCTTGTAAGGTAAGTGATACCGCCCGTGTAAAAATTCCTGACGTTGATAGAGGATAGTTCCCAAAGCCTTCATTGGTGGTACGTTAATGTACTGCGGATGGTTTATATAAGTTGGGCAACCAGATTGGCACAGTGTCCGAATTTTTTTCTAGAAATCAATTCAGCATGTGCGAATCAAAATGTTTAGACCTTGAACATGTTTCGCCCGAAAACAAATCACTGCGTGAAGTCTTCATCTGGTGGACAAGGCTATAAAAGATGGTACTGTAAACACTAAACGTCATTCTAGTTTAAGTTGTTCAAATAAGTAGATAACCCATAGTACGAGCTTTTTTCATATCATTGGGTATGTTAACCAACTACTTTTTTTACTAGTTACTTGGTGAAATGACAGTTTCAATAATTTGTGTTAATTAAATTGTTATACCCGCACGCAATATTTAAAAATTGTAAAGTTCAGTTACAGTTACGGAAAAAATATTTAAATTGTCATATTGTTTATACCCGCATGAAATATTTGAAATTGTAAAATTCAGTTACAGTTACGACAAAAAATTATGTTCAAACTCTTGTACGGTTACACTCGCATCTGTACCTACTTTTGTAGTTGCATAATATGTGCATTTATTTCCGGCCAGAGCCCCTATTCTTGACTTTATTAGAAAATCACACACACTCTCTCTTTTACTACTCCCTCGGCTTCCTATCGATTGGAAAATACTGTATTCTTGAAAGGACTCGATAGAAAGGAGAAAAGAAATCAAGACATAGGGTTGTCAGATATAAGTAAACGTGTTAAAACCAATCAAAACGGAGATAATTTTGACAGTCCAAAACCAACCCAAGTTTTGGGTCAAGATTTCCTCCTTATAATTTTATCTATGGAGCCGAAAACTCAAAAAACACAGTAAAAATGAAGAAAAGGGCAAGATTCAATTATAGATTAAAGGATACTGTTCTAGAATCACTAAAACTTAATATCTAGTCTTGCCTTTGATGTGATCGAAAGTGCAGAAGCTCGTGGGGGTGGTTGTGTGAATAGAGTCAATATCTCGAGCAGAACATACACCAAATCTTTGGTCAACCTAAACATCTGTACAAATTTTCGATCATGGGTATCATGTAACTTGAAAAGTGACATTATGCCGATTTTTGAGAGATTATGCTGTTTTTTTGACATTACGTAGGTTATTCTACAAGATATTAACTTAGCACTTAGTTGTACGTGTTGCCTAAACGTCATGAGGCTTGATCTCAATCTTTGGCTCTGATGTGATGTAAAATCTGCTTCTGAGATGGCATTACTGGAGGTCTAAGCTGTAAGTTGCATATGATGATGATGATTACATTGATTGACGATGAGTGCCTAGTATGCGGCCTTCCATATACGCATTATGGACGCGTAGAAAAACGTGGTAGTCAGGATATGCCGCCGATTGTGGTCCACCTCTTCTAACCACATACTCCCAATACATGCGAGCAGCTGCTCGAGCAGTTCCTAGGGCAGCACCATAATAGTAATGTATTTCTGCATAATCTCGCAGGGAATATGATATGATTCTACTCAGATGCCAAACGTTAGATACAAATTCCGCGCTGGACCATTGCTTGACTTAGTAATTTCGGTCGGACCGAAGATTGAATGCTCCCGCACCTGGAATGCCAAGTTGAGTCTCCAAGCTTATTAAGCTGATATGGCTATTTGCGTAAAAAATCCGCCATTTTGATTTTACAAAATTTTAATACACATACAGAATCAGTCGCACTCTAGGACGAATCTAACTGTACCTCATATCTCAAAATCCATCAAGTCGTTTGGACTGTAGCTCGTAAAATAGAATTTCTTGTTTACATGTATAGATAGATACCCACCTGAGTCAAACATACAGATTTTTTTAAGGTGAGGCAATTATCGTAGTTAGTTAAAATTGTCAGGGTTTATTCTACATGGATTGAAATAGTTATTACAATAAAATGGATAATGAAATACAATCTCAATTTTTTACCGCCCTCCAAAGTTAAGGGATGGAAGAGATTTTTAACAAAAAAATGAATTTAACTACATTGCTAAAACTAACCATTTAGCTGATCTCAATAAAAAAATCACAGCCCTAAACCTGATGGCTTAGTTGTAATTGAGATGGAAAGTTCATTATCCCGTTTTTTTAGAAATTTCTCAAAATTGCAAATATCTCCTGAACTATAAAACTTCGGACCACACATATAGAGATTGGTTCGATATGTTTTGATGGCTTAGAGGTCAGGTGCTCTGTTGATCCACTACTAACTTCATACCCTGTACATACATATATAGATTTAGATAACTCAAACATAACTCCCAACTTTCCATAAAATGCTGGGATAAAAAATTTTATCAATTCCGTTGCATCGTAAAAATAGTCAGTATTGGCCACCCAGCACGTTTATGAATTTAGTAGGCAAAAAGTCATACCAAAAATTTTGCATAAATATTTCATCAATATCTCGGATCGACTTAAGCACTTTTGTGATCGATAAAAAAATATTATAAGATGGTTTCCATTTTGGAAGCATCTACATTAGACAATAAGTTGAATATTATTAACCATAGCTCTGATGGATGATAGAATACTTGTTTCAGACGAAAATATGCAACTGTCATCCTCTCCAAAATAAGACAAGATGCCTCAATCTGCGCTTACATTCACTATGTGATTCACCAGCATTTTATCCAGAAGATCGCATTCGCAAGTTGTTGGAGAGGAAAAAGAAACGGTAAGAAAAATTATAAGCATATGCACCCGCAGAGAGGGTGAGTGAAGAGTCAACCTATCTTTGTACATTTTGTACATTGAATCGTTTATTCAATAGCTAATGATCAAAACATGATAGCATGCCACATCAATTTTCTTCTTCTGAAAAGGTCTATCTAATGTGCAAATAAATATGGCACAATGCGTTCAAAACAGATCTTCACAATTTTTTAATGTGAAATATTCCATATTTTATTAATCATTCGGATAGACCTTTCCGAGAGAAGAAGATTGACGTATTAAACGAGTAAATGTACAAAAATGTTCAACTTTGACAGCCTGTCATTCTGCCATTTCTAAAGATAGTTATTTTATATTCCGGCCACGAAATACTCATAAAGAGCTTCAGAATGGAAAATTATATGACTACCGATTCCATTTTCCAAGGAAATAAATATCTCTTTATTAGAAACATGGACAGTCTTCACATATCACCCGGTATACTTGTATAGCTATCGATAGCTACACTTCGACTCTGAAGTTTAAATGGTGTTTAGTGCCTGAATGCTGCACTGTCAAAACGAAAACCCCCGGCATCGTGAGGCATTAGAGAAACAGAGGAGTGTAATAGCCTACCGGTCCGTGCTATCGATACCAACAGACACATCGCGGTGGAAGTAGCATTCAACTAATTTGCTCTAGATCAAAGCAGGCTTTGAAGGCTTTCATGACAGGTACAGTAAAACAAGTCTTTGTTGGTAGCGCAGATCGGGGCCAAAATGGTATTACATACAAGTAATGCAACAAGTGATGTGTAGTTAACTAGTTAGGTACCAGGCTGTACCGACATTTTTGTCAATTGGCAATACAGCTGATTATTTAAAAACGTGACACTAGTCGATTATACATTTTTTAAACTTATAACCAGGTTTCTTGATTCCTGAACCACGCGTATATATCAAAGTGTATTACCCCCCTCCAACCACAACATGATCACTACGAACATATTCACATTATCGCGAAATAAAAGCCATAAACAAATCTATCGTTCTCGGTTACACTAATTAGGTTGTTACTGCATCATAATAGACAGACACACTAATAATAATTATTATGATCATTCATACCATTTTAGCTAAATACCCAAGTACTTACATCAAAATGAAATTCACAGCAGTGTAATGATGATATTCCCGATAGAGGCAATTCTAATCCTTTTGTGTTTTCGCACAGGGAAAAACGTTATCCTGGAGCTAATATGCTTGTCGAAGGTCCGACCCATATTTACACAGTTTTACCGTAAATCATGAATACAGAGCAGAGCAACATTTGTAAAAAGCGCGAATCGCACGCGGCGGGTGCATCGCTTTGCGGTGGCGGTGGTCGCTGGTGTAAGGTGACGTCATCATCCAGTCACGCGTTCCAGCAAGATAATTCTCCAAATAAGAAACTTCTGGGTAGCGCAACTTTGTCATTCTTTTAAGATAATCGAAAAATTTTCCAGAGCTGTACTTCACTTTATTTAGACTATTTCAAAAAATATGAAACTTCCTCACTGTCACTGAGATTACATGCTTTCTCCATTTTTGAATATTTCCAATGATTATTAATTACTACAAGTCATTACTGAGTGTGTTTTATAGTAAATCATTGTTGTTGTTTGCATTTATTCATCTTATTATTTTGACAGCTTTTAAGTTCCATGCTTTCTGATAAATGTGAGTATTTGAAAATGAGCGGGAAAGAAATGACGTGTCGACAATCGTAGCATCTTTTGTCTCAACCGGACTCTATCAATGTAGCAGTGAGTCCCTCTCCCACGCCACGCTCTGTGATCCAGGTATTTCGTGTGCTTTATTCGGACAGTGTTGCCGGATATCAAGTAAATTCTCAAACAAGGTATATTTCAAAGTCTCCTTAAATTAGGATCAGGATATGAAAGTGCTCGAACAATGATGGCACACTTCTCTAATATAGTACATTGTCTATTTAACCCTAAACGCGAAAAGATGGAGTTAAAAAATGTATCTGTGTGTAATTGTGCGAGTATCCACAACGAATGAACCAATTTGAATATCCACCCAACTAGCAAAGTAGTGCTATGAGCTTTTGGTAAAAGAACCATTCAGCCATAAAAGCTCTCTATTGTTGTTGCCTGAATACCAAAATGCTGGCTTAATGTTCTGTGGAATGCAAATTTGCTTTCTGCAATATATTTGCTCTAAAACGAGGTGTTTAAAATATTCTTTAGCATAGTTATACAACACCTTATAGGACAAATTTTTAACTGTTGCATAAACGTTTATACAACTATTGTATACGGCATATTTGCACGTTAGTCAAAATGGTGGTGTTGTGGCATACATGGTAACGTTTATAAAACAAACCCGAGCCTTGTTGTTTTGCTGGGCATATTACTACTTTAGCCAACAAGTTGCTCCCAACGGAAGCACTTATACAACTGTTGTTTAGTAACTGTTAAAGGCTGTACATATGCTAAATATGTTGGTATACACCTTCACCATAACCTAACTTTCTGCTGTCATATTTTTGTTAAAATGCCATAACCAATGATTTAAGACAAACAACGCATGCATATTGGTACAAAAGGTTTTATCAACTGATCAAACGGAAGATATAGATCTGGTACAAATTCTGGGTAAATCATTGGACTCTGTCGGTATTTCATTTCAGACATTTGTCAAATTGTTGTATAACACCTGCAGGCAACACCAAAATATTCTAATAAACTGAAGACAACATGGACCATGCCATGATTATACACAACCACCAGCCATAGTGGGCAAACATTTATTCTTCTATTTAATATTAAATAATTATGTTTCAGTTCGAAATTACAGATATAAAGTGATAAACATTAGTGTAATTGTGTCTAAATATAGGATTTGTGGAAGATTTGACGCAGATAAGTTCAGTTTTCCATCTTAAAAATCTAGACATACTTTTGATCATTAACAAAATATGCATGAAATAAGAAGCCCGTAGAAATTGCGTAACTACTTTGCACGATAATCACAATAAAATTTGCTGCGCAAGTAATTCAATATCCCTATATCACAGTGTAGAAGTTTATCATATACCTGTGTATGAAATTCACAATGGCCGATGACTGTAATGTGTTAGTTATATATTCTTCATTTCGTCTATACAATACATAAGAAATAGTTTGGTTGCAATAAAGTAGAATCACGTAACAGAATAGTTGTATAGTTGACAAAAACTGAATCTTGCACTGACGCAAATGTCCTATAGCGGCTGCAAGGGGCATACACTTTTGTTGTATAAATGTTACCTGCAGCCTTTATACAATCTCGTAAATGACTGAAGTGTTCTATTAGGTGTGCCTATTCCGATTGTATACCTGTTCTAAGAGGGTTTTGCCAATGTTCTTACAGTATACAATGCTCTGCAACTCTAATAGGAGTGACAATTGTTACTTGGGCATGATACTGGCGAGGAAGTATTGCAATTCCAAAAATATCGAAAATGATATATCATGCTTTTTTTGCTGTTTAATGATATGTACGTCACGAAAATGTATCCCACTATTTTTCGTCGCATCGGTCTGAGTGTCGGCCTGTTTGTATGTTCGCCAATATTTGGCTGTCTATAGCTTGGATATTGATGAAATTTCAATTTCAAATTCCATCCAATGACGAGAAAGCTTTGTAGTTTTCGAAGATGAGTCTAGGGACTTGTTCAAACTTTGTTTTTTGACGTTTCAGACTCCTTATCATTTTAAGAAATGTTTCTGTAGTGGTGAGAAATTGGGGGCTGGAAGTTGCTTGGGGTGAAGAAGGGTATAGCTCAATTTTTGACGTTAGCATACTTATATGCTTCTAACGTTTGCCTTGAAAATTTAGGATTATGTTTTTAACACACACATCTCTGAATATACCGGCGTCGCGGTCTGATCGATGGAAATCTGTGTTTCGCAGTATGTGGTGGCTGCCGTCGGGCAGAGGCTGGCTAGTGGCGAGATTAGTCATAGCAACGTTGTCAGATGGTTGGTACCGTACTTAGGGTAGAGGAAACAATTATATATATATATATATATATATATATATATATAAACCTGTATAGTAGACATACATATGTGATGAATAATTCCAGATTGAAAAAAGCTATCAAAAGTGCACTGCTCACCGAGTGTTTCAGCACAGCACTGGTTTTAAGTTATTCACTAATTTGAGTCTTACTCACTTAGGTTTATCAATGCTTTGATAATTGTATACACCTTGTTGAATACGGTCTACACCAGTTCCTTGTATTGTGACCTTACATACATTCGCCGTATCAAAATGTGAATAGATATTACAATTACATTTACAGTTGTATGGGCCCGTTTGAGTAAGTGGATACGTTTGTTTTTTGTTACACTCGTACGTAGCTAATTTTTTTCTCAGATGGGCTGACTTGTACGGAATATAATCCTTTATGAATTGATGAGAACGTTGCGTGAGACGTACAGAGTCAAGCTACTGGACGCCAGTTTTTCACATTTTAACGTGATGAATCTGCCCTCCAATTTTCTTGAAAACCCTACCTATATATTTAATTGATCTGACGATAAGCTGTTACAAATCTATCGCAGGTTTCAGATCCTGTCTGGAACAGTGATAACACCCACGAGCGACCCCAAAGGCTTGGTTCCTCAAGTAAGATTCGATGACTCACGAGACTTCAAGAATTTATGCGACACTAAGTTGGAGACAATTCTGCCCAAATCTGGAATTGATGAAAAAGGAGTGCAGAGATACATTATCAACCAACCCGATTTCAAACAAGCCATTATCTTTGAGACATGCAAGTAAGTGGCAGTTAATTCACAATCTGTGTAAAACAGTTGAAATTTGGCATAGCTACACCGTCGTCTCTATGTTGTGTTTGTTGACCGGTGTTGGTAACCCTGAGATGAAAACCACGTCGCAAATGAAGCACGTCTTTTAAAATGTTTGTCAGTTAGACAGGATGATGCAAATTTTGACCCACCTTCAATAGTGAAGTTGTTTATGGCGCCTACTTTCAAACCTTGGACCATTCAGAATTATATTGTACTTTACAAAAATTAGTTATAGCAAGAGTCAAAACGTTGTTTACACCCGGTATGCTATACTAAGTGACATATAAATCCGAACACCCAGTTTAAATGGTTTTATTTTAATAAAATTTGGTGAATGTATTTATCTTACTGTAAATAATAAGTGAACAAATTTTCAGCCTCATCAGTTGGACATTCCGCTTTTTATACTGCTTTTTTTTAATTCACTAACGCTCTAAAAATGAATATTTCAGCCGCAGTAAAGAATCAACATTGGCGGATTTTGGTTCTTGACATCCTTTACGATCGGTTACGATGCCTAGGGTACGGAGACCTGTACGATTTCGTCAACTTAGTGAGTTTGATAGGGGCCGTATAGTGGGACTTCGGGAAGCTGGACTTTCTTTTCGGGCAATTGCAGTTAGAGTACAAAGAAGTGTAGACACTGTGGTTAGGTGTTGTCAGGCATGGCTTTGAGAAGGCCGTACGCAAAGAGCAAGGGGCACTGGACGCCGCCGTAGAACAACAGACCGTGAAGATCGCCGCCTACGATTATTGGCCTTAAGGGACCGTTTCTCCACTACTAGGTCCATTGCAAATGAATGGTTTGCAGAACACGGAAGACCTATTGGCATGCGAAGTGTTTACCGACGAATAAGAAGTTTTGGCTTGTTTTCATACCGGCCACACTGGGTCCTCCCTTTAACTCGAGAACACCGACGTAATCGCCTTGAGTGGTGCAGACAACGGTCACTCTGGGATCAGGAATGGAACAGTATTGTCTTTAGTGACGAGTCTCGATTTTGTTTAGGCATGCACGATGGTCGTGCCAGGGTTAGAAGGCGACGTGGTGAAAGGAGGAATCCATAGTTTTTTGTTGAAAGACATGTTCATCACACTGTTGGAGTTATGGTTTGGGGTGCTATAGCTTATTGTTCCAGGTCACCTTTAATCTTCATCAGAGGTAACATAAACGCGCAGCGTTATATCCACGAAGTTCTAGAACCCCATCTTTTACCCTATCTTGACACCCTGGCAGATCCAACTTTCCAACAAGATAATGCCCGACCACATGTTGCAAGAGTCACAATAGACTTCTTTCAATATAATGATGTCACATTGTTACCATGGCCACCAAGATCTCCCGACTTATCCCCAATTGAGCACGTGTGGGATATGATGGGTAGGAGATTGCTCAATTTGCAACGTCCTCCTAAGACTCTAGAAGCACTTCGAGAGGAGTTGGTGGTTGCCTGGAATGAGATACCACAGGAGGACATTGACCACCTGATCAGAAGCATGACTAGGCGCGTTGGAGAATGCGTAGCACATCAGGGTGCATCCACACATTATTAAAGGTCAAAGGGCTTTAAAGCAGTGCAATCATTTTTATCATTTACTTATTATGCTTCATTAAGTACTTATACAAAATATTATTAAAATAAAACCATTTAAACTGGGTGTTCGGATTTATATGTCACTTAGTATATTTTTGACGAGTATCCATCACAGCGTGACGTCTAATGAGATAAAAGGCAAGTGACGTATTTAGACTTCGCTAACAACTTTCTCGTTTACCAGGGATATCAATAATAAATGAATACGATTTTATTTTTATTAATAAACATCCAGTTAAAATATATTATTTATCATCGTGCTTCATTTATTTATGCATTTCTCTTTGTGGACAAAAACTCCAGCTATTAACATAAAAAAATATGTAATACAAAAAATCTATACTAATACTTGACATTTTGATGATCCGATTGGCAGGGCTATTATCTATGTAACTTGAAAAGTAACATTGTGTCGTTTATTTTAAATTATGTAGGTTTTTTGACATCATCAAGGCTTTTTACGACATTATGTAGGTTTTCCTACAAGATGTCATCTTGGAGCTAGCTGTCGGTCACTTCATGCTCACATGTAGCAGGCGCGGAATGCACTATTTGCACTCTAGCAACTACATAGACAACAAGCTGACCTTTTTATCTCTACTTTTGACATTATATAGGTTTCTTACGTAGCCAACAAAGAATAATGCCATCGTAGTTCTTTTTCTATTGTATTGTGTTGCCATTACCCTTTGTCTGATCGGCACGTGTATTATGTATCTTGTAAGCTGACATCATGTCAATTTTTTAGACATTGTATTGATTTTTTGTGACATTATGTAGGTTTTTCTACAAGATGTTAACTTAGCACTAGCTGATGGACACTTGTGAACTCGTTTTGTAGTTGTACATGTTGCCTAAACGTCATGATGCTTCAGTTATCAATTTTTGCCTCTGATGTGACGTAAAATCTGCTTCAGAGATGGCATTTTTGGAGGTCTAAGCTGTAAGTTGTATACTATAGCTAGAATAAAACGGCGATGCATAGGTGCATTGTGAGGATTTGTGTGCATATAATATGTGTTGATGATAATTCCATTTGATTCTTGTCTCAAATACACTTAAGATTCTAAGCTAGAAATAAATTAGTTGCGCATCCGATTTTCTCATTCGTTCTGGAAATTACATATGCAAATTTTCTGAATTTCAGACAGGAATATTTATGAAATTTTATAGGAATTTATTTTGCGATGTGAATAGAAAATACAAATCAGCGCCTAGATGTGAAGCACTGCGAAAATGTTTGGTATGTGATGCGTTATTACTATTTTTTCTGTTGTGTGGCTTAATTGCACAAACGCGGGCGCAAGGCGGTTTCTCGTAGTGCTCGTCACAGTTTTTGAAAACTAAAAAACAACGGGAAAAAATCGTAACTTATTTCTTTGAACATAACCTGTCTTCAGGAAGAACAACATATAAATTACCAGTCGGGCACATCTGATAGATATACTTGATTGGCAGCGTATTTAGTAATAATTTTCTCACTCAGTAAATATCACTGATCTTAGACACATGCAGACCTATACACCTAATCATCCAGATGCCATCTTGCTATTCAACCAACCTTCTTTGTTTCACAACTTCTCAGAGATGAAAAATACAGACCTCTCGGCTTCACAAAACATATGCAACCAACAATGCGTGTAGTTGAGTCATTCCTCCATAGATTGACGCTCACAACGATCCTAGTGAATGACTGCACCCTAAAAGCTACCTAGTCTGCAAGATGACATTTTACACTTTTTTTGCGTTTTATAGGTTTTTTATATAATACCCGTACCGTGCCGGTCACCAAAGATCTCACGTAGTATAGATTTTTGTTGATATATTTTCTATAGTTATTAATAGCTGGATATGGAGATTTTGCACACGTAGAATATTATACAGTTGAAACACCTGTTGTTATATGTTTGCCTAGTTAAGACTAGTTTCGACATTCACTTTTAAGCAACAGTTAGTTTTAGTTCAATTATATCACGCGTTAAGTGGAAGTGGTAGAACAGCGCATACTAAAGTTTGTCCGAAAGAGACGTTTTATTATTATATATATTTGAATTTTAAACTCAAACCACAATTTTAACCAACAAACCAAAATGTTTGCTTTTTGGTTTAGGTTTTGGTTTGAGCTTTAGTTTGGGTATTGATTTAATTTTTGGTTAGGGTTTGTCCCATGCTAAAACCCAATGCAACAAAGGCTGAAAACTGTCGTAGTAGCTCGGCACGATACCTAAAATGAGGTTACACAAAACGCGTTTTGTCTAATTAGGACTAGGGTAAATGACATCCATTTTTAAGCAGCAGTTCATTCTAGTTCTTGGAAAGACACTCAGTCAAAACTTGTGCAAGTGCGTTATAACTAAGGACAGGTGTTGGCTGTAAAATATTCATACAAAGTACTGTATAATTCTGAACGTACTAAGATTTGAAGCTAGGGCTCCATAATAACTTTTATTTAGCGCGACAACAGCAATGACACACTACATGTAGCTATTGGAGATATGTTCCAGATTCTATACAATATCTTTTGTATAGTGTCGTAAGTGTCATCGCGACACTTAAAACTGGTAATATATACGTATGTGTTTTCACTGCTTAAAAAAATAATTTCTGTAGATATCAGAGATGAAGGAATGTACCCTAAGATTTTCTGTTTTTTTTTTAATTCTTTCTCCCGTAGAAAACAAATGTTGTGATCTTGAGTTGCATATTGCCTATTAATTGCATAGATAACATTTAATGGGCCCATAAACAAAACTTGATTTTTCAAATTTATAGGCCGCTGGTAGATACACTTCAAGTGGTGAAGACATTATTTCTTTTTCTGATAAATTTTGACCAGGGTATCCCTTTTTAAGAAAGATTGGTTTGAGTATTTAAGGTAAAAGCCTGAATCCTTTAGTACAAGAGATATCTAAGCAGATGCTCGAAAAATACTCTGGACCGGTTTTGGTTTTTTTTTCTGTACAAAGTTCTTTATACTTTTAGACCATTGAGAACAAATAAGACTCTCACTAACTTCTCCCTAAAGTTAATAGTTTTCGAGAAATGAGCGATTTATTTTTAAAAGCTGCGCAAAATGTGCAAGTAACAACAATGTGAAACGATGAAAACTTTAATGCTTCCAAAGTTCATACATCTTCTAAGTCATCCACTAACAAAACTCAAAATATTCTAGGGGTTATTGCTATTGTAAGTCTTTGCTTTCCAATTCCTAGAGTATAATTCGTTATGACATCTGTGGTTTCTACATTTGTAATGATTTTCAGGAATGAATCACCCTGTGTACAAGAAATGATGCCGATGGGTTATCAAACGTTATGTCAACAAAAATACTCAAAAATTCGCCTGCTTACCTTCACTGAGAACGAGGCGGAAAAGTGTAAGGGGAAGAGGTCTACCATGGAATATATCACATTCCGAGTGCCAAGCACTTGCGTCTGTACGATAACTAGGGTCAGTACCTTAAAACATCCTTAAGGCTATTGGTGAATAAATCCTAATATCCTGTCACTTGCTCAAGACAGTAAAACGTAAGACTTTTATTTTGTATCCTTTGTATTTTTACATAAATATCAAGTGAGAACTATTTGAAGCATGTAGCTAATTTTACGAAACTTATCCTCTGTTTTTCATGTTCATAGAACTCCAATGTGTGGTCGAATCAAACCACATATATGTTTTAATTTCTCTTTACTGTACGACGTTTCGCCATCACGGTGACCTTATTCAAGTCCAATGACAATTAGTTGTCATTGTAATTTGTCATTGCACATTAAAAACGCAGGTGTGGGGTCGAAACATTGATTCAGCCAGGCAATAGAGCTCTATTTACAAAACGTTTACAAATCTCAATTCGTCTTTTGATTTTAAAAATTTGAACGTGTACCCTTATTTGCATAGCTCAGTTGTGTTTTTGGTGAATCTTTAGGAAGGAATAGTAAATAAACGTGATTTTTTTCACCAGCCTTTATTTCTAGAGACAGAATGGTGAATGTACGATATCGAGTAGTCTGTAGTAAGCGCATTCAGCAAAAATGAAAAAAGGTACTTTTGCCATTGTTAAAAAGTAGCGTCAAGTAAGTTGACTCTGTAGTTCCCACGCAACGCTGTCATCAGTTCGGAAAGGGTTATGTTCTTACTACGAGCATGTATAAAAAAATGTCGTTCCCCTCCCCCCGAGAGAAATTCCGCATGGATGACGAAATTGACTGAAACAGCATACAGTCCACAGCAGCACGGAAGCGACTGCCGACTTCGAAGCACGACCATCAGTCGGATCACGGCGCACGTATCGACTTGCAAGTGTATGTGTATGAGTACAAAGGGTAAATGTACGACACCTGTGATGAGTGAAAAGTCTCTAATAGGTGCGTATTGAGACTGGGGTTCTATTCGTATAAATATACTAACCTCAAAAGATGTAGATATACTCTACCTCACCTCTTGCCACCCATCACCCCCAGCTTCTAACCACTAAAAAAAATTCCGAAAATGATCAGTAGCCGCTAAGCGTCAAAAAACGAAGTATGGACGATATTTACTTTTTTCATTTTCCACCTCTTCCCCTGCCGCCGCTGAACCGATTTTCAAAAACTTCAAAACTTATTCGTCCTTGGCATAGTAGTAACGTTGTATGAAAAATTCAGCGCCAAGGATTTGGGAACAGACAGGCAGACGGACAGACTGACGGACCGTCAGAAATGAGTGACATGGTTTTTCGTGCTAATCCTGTCATGTGACATCCAAAAAAACATATCTCATTTTCGAAATTCTCCGCGATCACAATACTTCCTCGCCTGCAGGCGTAGGAGGTGACAGAAAATTCCAAAACCTACCACACGTGCAGTGGCGAAGCGTGACTTTTCCTAAACTGTTGCCAAAACCAGATGTGAAAGATCTTATTAAAAAAAGGCTTATTTTGAATCTACCAAGTATAAGTTTTTGCTTATTTTAGGTATTTTATTTAAACTTTTTTTAAATTAAGGTAAACATTGCTGGACTGGGCATCGGGGCACTGAATGTACCTCATCGTCTTATGCTATGACTAATCCAAGCCTTCTGAAAAAACAGTTGACGTTATTAGAAATTTTTGATGTTTTTGGGCAATTAATGTTAACAATTTTCTGTAATTTCCACTATTGTCAGCGTCATTCCCTTCAAAATGTCCCCGAAATGGTAATTCTTGTTTGGCCAAAAAACATACGGCACCTGTAAGAGGGCTGCATAAAAGCTTGGTTAAGACAACTTTCGATTCTTGTTTTGCCAAACTGAATTAAATTGGCTACACATCTCACATGTAACGGATAAATTTCATGTCTCCTCTTTAGAACCCTAAGGGCCGATTTCACCAACATTAATATTATGGACCAATAGGAAAATACCTTATCGAAATGCAATTTGACGGATTTGATTTCTATTAAAATGTTGAATAAAATCGTGAAAATTCGACTGTATTATAAACAAGACCACTTTTTGATTCCAATATGATGCTCTTGTACAGAGAAAACAGGACAACATTCATGTATTTTGATTTATGTTATAGGTGTACATTTGACCATCCGTTATCCCCTCAGCGAATAGGAATGGGAGAAATAATAGGTCTATTTTCTAGCTGTTAAATTTGGCAGCAGGTTTAGTCGTTTGTTAATTCATGGCAATCTTGAAATTTGTTAAGTTCAATATACTGTGTGTATATGTGATCATTATAGCTACACATATGTGTTGAATTGTGCGGATTTGCAAGAAAATAGAATATAAAATGTATTCCGACCAATTCCTCATCTCTCTTTACATCATAATAGTAATCATTTGTTATAAATTCATGGGTTAATGAATTTCTTCAAAGCAATCAAAACAGTATGGTCGTCTCTATCCTAAAACTCCGATATGTGTAAAACATGTTAATCCCTACATCTCCGAGGTGCATAATGCAATTACTGTAAACATAGACCTAAAATTATTAGTAATTACTGAAAAATAAGAGCTAAAAAGAATTATAAATAGTGATAAAATATTGGTGGTTAAGGTTTTTGACTGGTGACTGGTGGGGATACAATATAGGGATGTCGACGATAGACGATACATTGATGTATCGAAAACATTGATACATCGGACGTAGAACATCGATTTTCACGCATCCATGGTTTCAAGACGATATATTGATATCGAAAGGAATCATAAACATCCGTAACCGTATACCTCGAGTCTATCCTTAACTGTGCTACCGTGTCTAACCGAGAACTGGTAGCTTCGAAATTGAAACGCCAGAAAGCTATTTAGGTGTTTAGTAGTATTTGAATATAATCATTACAGACGAGCACTGAGCCACTGTTTGTCCACTGAGCACTGTAGTCTTTTCTTCATTCTGTACTTCCCCAAGGGATAGAATAAAATAGACTGAAAACAGCGCGTTTAATGATTTTCAGTTCTCAGAGAAAGATTTGCCCCTGCCGGCCCTTGACATCGTTTCGAAATATGAAATTCTGGAAACGCTTTAAAAATAAAAATGAATACACAAAGCCTACTTACCTATTTCAGACAAAAACAAAAACAACTGCAACATAACGATTGTCACCTTGACATCATTCTGCAATCTGTCAAAGTAGTGATGGGCGTGCCTGCTGCACGGTATACGGTACAGATATTCGATAAAATATTTTTCTGTCTACCATGAATGCGTGGAAAGAGCAAAATAAGGAGAGATCTAAAATAAGGAGTTATTGAAGGCCTAAAATAGCCAGGCGCTAATAATTCCTGGCTGTATTTGAATATCTAAGCAGGCACAGTAAAACAAAAATAAGACTTGGAATTAATGAAGTTTATTTTGACAGTTGGCAGAGTCATCAAGTAGGTGCTTAATGACTATCTGTAAGAGGTTTATAGGAAAAAACACCCAGTAGATGATCTTGAATCAGTAAAATCGCATATCCATTGAAGAAAATAGTATAAACATGAATAAAAAATCAACAATAGTAATTAAATCATGAATTTTATTCAAAAATCAAACATTTGTTTAAATTTTGACTGAATTATATATCTTAATATTCAATAAGCTGATGATGTTTGAATGACAAGATGTCATCTTATACTTTGAAAGTATTTTGTTTTCAACATTTCATAGCTATTGGTTGCTAAAATTTGTTGATTGGAACTTGAAGCTCATTCGCTGTATTTGACGGGCTGTTACCCTGTAGGTGTTAGGACTGTTGTTGGTGAAATTGGCCCTTAGACTATTTAAATCGTTGACTCCGCTGCTGGTCCACCCATTTTTTTCTGTAGAAAACAGAAGACATGGCCAACAATACAATCTTTTGCAGCCACATAACCAAGAGTTTTCACTATACCAACTTAATTTAAAATATCGAACTACATTTTTATCCCTATTTAAAATTATCTAAAATGGGTGTTGGTCTTCATTGTCCATCATCTCCTTTTTTTTCTTCAAAATTATATAAGGAGAATGCCTTTTTATGTAGTTGATCGATTACGCAGCGACATTTATCCGTTTAATTGCACGCATACTACAACCGGTAACCGAAACGGCTACTTACGAGTGAGAAGTCAGTAACCAAAGCAAAAAGTGGTAACAAGCCCACATAATAGTCGCGATCAGACGCCCGGCACCGACGCCGACGTCCCCGATGGACTATCAAATGTATCCATAAACGAAAATGGTAACAACCGACAACCAAATCGAGGCGAGTCAGCTTCATCGCGTTCGCAAAATCTAGACAGTATAGGGCGCCTTATTGTCTTGCGGCTAATTTGCTATTTACTGAAGTGCTATTACATATTGCTGTTGGTAAACATATAAATGAAATTATTTCACAGTACTTAGTCATAAAATATTTATTTTCAAGATTTTTAACTGTTAGCAATGGTAACAATGGTTACATGAAGGCTTCGCCACTGCACACGTGTTCATGAAGGTAACAAACAACCGAGACCCCAGTGGAAATCGATTCCTGAAACCTAACTCGCCAGCACTAGCGGAAGTCCTTCGGGTTGATTTTTAACAAACTGTTTGAAAGACACGCTTCTATTAGAATTGCTTTTGACTT
Source organism: Acanthoscelides obtectus (assembly GCA_963669975.1). NCBI lineage: Eukaryota > Metazoa > Arthropoda > Insecta > Coleoptera > Chrysomelidae > Acanthoscelides > Acanthoscelides obtectus. The sequence goes on along the minus strand of CAVLJG010000006.1, from coordinate 43,045,126 downwards.
AAACACTCTAAATTAAGAACGATCTTCTATCTGTATTGCCTGATCAAAGTTTGCCACTGGACCGTCACGGGGATTATAGCATGAAACACGTTAGCAACGGCTCAATACCCGTTCTAACGTGCTAGGCATAGGTATGTTACATATCAGGGACATCAACTACAAGTGCTATGTCGATTTAGACCTTTTGACACTTTTATACAATTTCCGATGTACTACTGGAAATTGCGCATGAGTTGAACACATTTTTAAGGCAGTCAGTTTAAGACGTGAAGGATCTTGAACTTTCGTTGATTTTTGGGGTACCTAGTCCAATTGGGGATTTTTTTCAATTATCAAAGTGAAGCAGTCGCCTAGGCAGAAGTTTAAATACCTGGACACCGCGACAGGTATAAGGAACTCAAAGATGCCTTGTTCATCCGACTTTTGAACTGCCTCAGGTTAACCGACCTCCTGAGATAGGTTGTTCCACAACTTCGACACCATAGAAATGAGAGAGCGGTCCTATCAGCTAGTTCACGATGTACGAAGTTCAAGACAGTTGGGATGGAAGGCAGAAACGTGGCGTGTCTGTTTGGTAGGCTACACACGCGGCGGTGTCGTGAAGGAGAGATCTGAGGAGCAAGGTACATTGACATAGTGACAGAAGAGAGCGACTTTCTCCACGACACTGTCCGTTATAAAGGATCCATGATCAGTCGGACAGCCATAGAGAATGTAGTCGGGATGGTAGCATTAGTATTATGTTGATACAATGCTGCCACTTTGGTAGGCATTGGTAGTCAAATAGATAGTGTACACTAAAGCTAGTCAAATTCCAAAGGCGTACTTAGGATTTTGCCTAGGGAGGGGGGGCGCAAACGATATTTGGGGCTGGTAATTTTTCAACCTCAGTGCAACTTCTAGAATATATCCTATTATTGCTCCTTAAATCCATTGTGTTCTATCTGGTCAAAGCCAGCTTGGAAAACACCGTGGAAAATGCTCAGAGTATCTGTGATTTAAACGAATTCAATATAGCAACATATGTTAAATAGACTCATACGTGGGAAGAGATGCGGGACGTGTGGTATTGACTTTGAGCATCGATCAACGCATTTTCTGGACAGGCCATAGGCGCACCGCTAAACAAATATCATAAATGTCTATTTCTAATTTAGGCGTTTATATAACATAGTGCTTCGCGGCAACACCAACGCCAAACAAAATCAGTCAAGCTTTACACATTTTTCATATTACTATTGAGCTTCTTGCTCTGTTTCTTACAGAAAATAAATCACTTTTTAAGTGCAATCTGCATAGTTAATGTATTACTCAGACTTAGATTTATCACAAGTCACAATACTCGTATATAGGTATAAATCGAAAGAATTGTGCTGTAAACGTAAGTGATGTCGAAGAGGCGAAGCGTTTGGAATACCAAAGGATACCAAAAATCGCAATGCTCAGTTCATATAGCTACAACTTATAGTTACTAGGCTTCTGTCGCCATGATGGGTCAGGAAGTAACACAATGCTGGTAGATTACAAAAGCAAGTGCAGGAGATCTAGGGTGGGACGCCCCACGCTCTCCCCCTAAATCCGCCATTGGCAAATTCGGTTACAAACGATGCAATGTAGACATATAGCCTTGGCTTTCTTCTAACTTATTCGAATTCGTTGTTCAGAACCGATACAGATATAGTGCCGGAACATAATGCGATACATGTTGAGGGGGAGATTCCTCTAAGTTACCTCTCCCAGAGGTCGCATGGGTTACTTAGATGAAATGCCAGAATTGACTCAAATAACTAGTAAACTCTATATTGAATTGTAGTAATGTCTTCTTCCAACATGTTGCTTTATTCTAGGATTTTTCACACTATTAAAAAACACAAAATCACGGCTACTAACCCAACATTAAATTATGTATTTATATTATTCACACTATTAGGCAAACACAGCATGACGGTAACTTGAAGGTGTCGAACTCAACTTAGTTTACTAGAAGTCTTCACCCAAGGAGGCTAAACACTCTGCATGAATATCTTTGCTCTCAGTTTGTTTTCGCGTCTAACGGAGCGTCACCTGAACTACACGAGCTAGATTCACTGAAAATAATGAAAGTGGATTATTGAATTGTATACCTTCTGACACAATTGCTGAATTTCGCCAACCCGCCGGAAGAGCATAGTGGCGGGAAACTGAATCGATCGCCATGCACGCGGCGAACAAAAAGGGAAACATCATCGGACTGATGGTGGAACCGACGAAATTAGTAGAAAACTATTAATCATTCATAGAAATCAAGTTGTATAGAAAGATCAAATACCTGCAGATTCAAGTGACCGGACTATTAGGAAAGTGCTTATATGGCGGATCTGTCAAAACACAGCCTTTCTAGATGGGTTGGACCGATTTTCCTCAAAGCAAGCACAGATCCCCCAGAATTGCTACTTTTTCAAAACAAAAAAAAGCTCCAGGTAAAAGTCCACCAGATTTGACGGGAAATGCCCCCAATTGGCAACCCGGTAAAAGAACCAAAGGCGTCAAGCTTTATGGTCGTTTTTACAAAACGAACAGCATTGCCGTAGTTTCTCTTATTCTCGTACAGGCTCCATGCCTGAAAATGGTGCAAATATTCCCTAACCTCAAAACAACAACTAAGTACCTTTTATTTTCATTACACACAGACACATTTTTATACAAACTATAAATATTCGGGGATGCAACCAACCTTCAAAATTTAAAAACTTTCTGAAATATTAAATCTTTTAAGATTTTCACATTATTTAGTTTTCAACATTTCCTAAATTATCAAAATTTTGGGAAGCTGTAACGTTTTCAAAATTCTCACAACATTTTTCCAAATCTTCATATTTTTCCGAGTATTTTTCACAAACATTATTATCAGATTTTTTAAAATTTTCCATTCCTTTCAAAATATTAAAAACTTTCAAACTTACAAAAATATTCAGTTTTCAAAATTAGAAATTCTGAAAATCTGCACTTGATTCAAAGATGCGTGACTATTTGTTTCACATCCAAGAGCTGACAAGCCTCAATCGGCACTCGGTCCTCAAGGGTCGACCGTAAATGTAGACCTTAAGAAAGCCGAAGATAGGAACCGAAGACACGCCCCTTGATTGACTCGGAAATGCACTTCTCGTTATAATTCTCACTGTCGCGCTGGATACTGAGGAGCTCTAAGTCAGCAGTTGATAAATTACCCTTAACAATATAGATTTTTTGTACAACTGAAGTCATTTATTCATACTCACTCTACACATGTCTCCAGTACAACTCCTTGGGGTGCCGGATATTCCACTTATGTCTACTTTATTCTGAGTAGCGAAGTATTTTTTCAAGACATCTGATTCTTCTACAAGCTTGCCAATCTTCTCTTCTGGATAGTCATTGACTTCTTGACAAACTCCGAAATCACAGTTCTTCCATTCTGTTTAAATCAGAAAATAGTAAGGCACAGATTTGTTCAATAGGGGTTATGTACTATCATACTAAATATTTCTATTTGGAATAAAAAAATTCGCATTTTTCACAAAATCTGAAATGTATCAAAATATGTAAATTATTATTTAATCTGCTCCCCACCCCCGAACGGTGCAAGATGCTAATCACATTCAAAGCGAATTTGCCTGTTTCAAATGAATTATTTATTGATTCATTGCGAAGTAATTCGCATGTTACAGGTTTGGGATTTGAGATGCTTTGTTGCCCTTATAAACCTTTGGTGTTAATATTTTACTGTTATAATGTACTTACTACTTACACTAGGAAAGTGAGATACGTTTTTTATGAACATCCCTTCAATATTTTGTATACATATTTGAAATACTAGAAAATACAAGCTCTTTTCTTTGCACCATTTTCACGATGTAAGTTAATAACATAAAACATCCTACGACAAAAAAATTATGGGGGTTCATTTCACCCCTTAAAAACGTTTTTCCATCGATATAGGAAAAACGTACCTGTCTCTGATTTGGATGTAGAATGATATATAAAAAGCCCATCAGAATCGGAGGTGGACTCCTGCGACGGCTCAGTGGACTTTACCCCTTTAAAGTTGCGTATTTGTAAAAAACACAAAAGCACGTAGCTAATTTTCTTCTCTCTATCACTTAAAATTTGGATCACGGAAATATAACTAATAGATTATTTGTTATAAAAAATTTGTGATTTTCAACCATTATAACTTTTATTTTTTTCATCCCAATTAAATGACCCCAAAGCGTTTGCCATTATTTTTTACGAAAAACTTATTTCACTTAGTCCCATTCGTTTATCACAACTACAAAAATGCATGTCAAACTGCAAAACTACCGTCTTTCGATCCCAACTTTGGGGGTTGATTTCACCCTTTAAAAACATTCCTCTGTCGTTATAAAAAAGTGGCCTGAGATAATTTCCTTTTAAATAAATAGTTACCTATTTGATTATTAAGCTGACTGCTCCTTCGGTGTGCGCTAGTCTGTGTAGAATATCTGAAAAACTAAGGAAGAATCATTTGATCACTTAAGAAGGCTTTTAATCTGAGTCGGTGCAACATTTGAAAGATTCAGAGAACACAAGGGACATAACGGTGTTTGCTTTTTCTGTTGCAATGGTTATAAAATTTAATTAAATGTAGCTACGTACTCTAAAGGATGTTTTTTTGGCATATCCAGGTCCTGGCAAGGGCAGGTCCAGCCTTTGGTATCGGCGATTGAAAATTGGTGCTTAGATAGCACCTTGTATTATGTTCTGCGGAGGGCTTAGGAGATCAAGTACCAGTGTTGGCACTGATTCCTCAAAATTTAAGTTTGGCTCACCTGTGTAGCAACAGCCAATAGGAATAACAGACTTGTATGTTTCATCGTATCTCTATCTCGAGGCACCACCTACACATATATTGAGTTGATCCAGATTAAATTACTGGTTTCGTTGTAATCATTTTGACTTAATTTTAATTAAATTTTTCGACTTAACAAAAATACAAAGTAATCATGATAGACGAAAATTATTAATAATATTGGGAAATAATTGTAAAGTATGGTTTCAATAATACGTGTTGTTCAAGGGGGTATTTCAAACATGGACGCATAAAATAGACACAACAAATACCGTTTGTCCGAGAATCCAACGTGGTGAGCAATCATTCCACCAAATGTCAACAAATGTGTCCGTAAATTTATCTTTGTGAATCAAGGTGCGTTCATATACTGCTCGAAAATGAATCAGATGTCTCACCACACTGTCAACCATTCCATCATACATTTGATAGCGATGGAACACGGGTATCATGTAAAAAACCAATAAAACGTCAAAAAAGCCTATAAGATGTCATCTTGCAAACTAGGTAGTTTTTAGGGCGCAAACAGTGATTCCAGGTGTGCTTACTAGGATCGTTGTGAACGTCCATCTATGGAGAAATCACAAAACTAAACTGCACGCATTATTGGTTGTATATGTTTTGTGAGACCGAGTGGTCCTTGTCTGTAGTTATCTCTGAGAAGAAAGTTGGTTGAATAGCAAAATCGCATCTGGATGATTACGTGTATTGGTCTGCATGTGTATAAAATCAGTGATATTTGCTGTGTGAGAAAATCATTACTGAATATGCTGCCTATGAAGTATATCTATTGGCTGTGCCTGACGGGTTATTTTTATGTTGTTAGGTTAGGTTTATGTCACAGTTTTATTTAGCTGTTCCAAAATTTATCATAAACAGCAAAGTCACTGGTGGACACCTAGGCCAAACGCTTGTGGTGTCACCACACTCAAGAAGTTGAATTCCCGAACACACGAATAATGAGGAAACGTGTTGTTTGGAAATGAATCAGAGGGGTTGGCAGGAACGAAAAAACTCTCCAAACTAGATTTTTAGGTATTTAAGAGATCTATAAGATAAAAGCACACATAAAAAGATCCGACTAATAGCAAAAGAGCTATGTCCTAAAACCTAGTAAAAATACAGGTTTAGGCAATTGTGGGTAATGCGACAGTAGTGTCAAGTACATCAATGAAATTCCTCACATCCGGAGGGTTTATACTTCTGAATAACCACAACAAAATTGAAGTGGATTGGTCAAGTAGTTTTTGAGAATTTCTAATTACTTATCCGAAAACACCTGTTTTGCGGTCTTCACTACTAGTTTATTGAGCATGTACAAGGTTCTTTAAAATGGCAGCTTATACCAAAATACACGAGTTCCTTTGCCGAAATGAATCAAAACCATTCCTTATAAACAAACATTTCGTATTTATGAATAATTGAAGAGATGCGTTATTATACAGATTTTAAAACAAAGCATCTATCACCTTTTGGTGTTAAGAAAAAAATTTTCTTCAAGATTTCTTCATACCCTTGTGTATTCATACTTAGAGCTGTCATTTTTACAGGGTCACAATGAGCCCTAAAGTTTATGAAAAACCTCATACTTAAATGCATTAACCTGTTATATAGTTAGCACGTAAACTGGAGACGCAACCATGTCTCAAACTGTCAGCTTAGTTAGTATGTAGAATATGCTGCATAACTACAGCAGCGATGGCTGCATGACTTTGTCATATACGTAGGTCACGTAATCCAGTTTCTTCTCAAATAAATATACTTCCCTGGACCTTCTTTTTAAAAACTCTAATATATACTGAATATGTCTGTTTTGGAAATCTCGTAGTCTTAATAAATTATTTCAGTTTCAGAATTGTATTTTGTACACTGTTCAAGATTATTATTCGCTTAACATTTGTTAGTGTCAGGTATAGTGGTATAAAGACCCAGTACACCAAGAGACGTCGTGGTGTGGTGGAAAGGAGAAGGATTGAAACCTAAGGACGCAGGTTCGACTCCACAAACCTTCCTCTTTTTCTATTTATTTTTTTTAAATTTGGTAAAATAAATGCTTTTTCACATTATGTGCACTTTTGTGATCAAACAGCTTTCGCGCACCATAGACAAAGTAAGTTTGCGAATAGGAAACCGGCAATATACGTGTAATTGCTTCCGATTTTTTTTTCATTATTTTGATAGGATTTCATGAACACCTTGTTTGATTATACCAGATAATTTTTCAAACATATATCTTAGATGTGTAAATTATTAACCACAAATAATGAACCACATCCGATGTTTTTTTGTGATATGCTCAAGTTTTCACTTGGAGCCGCAGAGGATGCTCATAACATTAATTAAATGGACTAACTCACAGTTTTTATATTTATAATGACAGCGTGAAGTAAAGACAACCTCGCTTTACAAAGCAATGCCATTTCAATAATACTTCAACAGTTTGAATGAAATAGACTTTGAATGATATTATTAGGAACAACATGTCTCAACACGATATCATGCTTATATCGTTTCTCAATATGTATGTGGGAAGTATAATTATTTCAACAAACGGAATGCTTACTTCGATCAACATTAGCTAGCCATCGTTTGAGGAAAACGTAGGATATGTCTACAAAGGTTTATTCATCACGTAAAAAAAGTTCTTTTACAAGAAAGAACGTTACGTAAAAAAAATATGTTACTTTGGAAAATTAGTCCGGCCAATGGAATCGCATGTTTCAAATGCTTGTCTAATGGATGCAAATATGGACGATGGTTACGTATTTGGTACATTAAGGCTCGATTTTATTGAGACAGGGCGCCAAAAAGCACGTGGGTCACAAATTTAATCAATGAAGCGTCTTTGAAGCAATGTATCTAATGAATATAATAATAATTATAATAATAATAATAAACGGTTTTATTGGTGGAGCTTAGCACAGCTATTCTTACACTCAACCTTTCTAAAGATTAAAGCTTCATGCTAATTTGGCATACAAATATGGTATTTTACATATACAGCAAACGATTATATGCCTGTGAATCTAACTAAAAAAAAAAGAACATAATGGTAATTGATTACAGGGCATTTATTTATTGATCCTATGCTGAATTCCTAGAAGATGTTGCCTGAGATGCAGTTTGAAACGATGGTCGAATATGGTCGATTTCTTGAAAAAAATTTCCCTCAAACTAGAGAACCATCATACGATTTGTGGAAGATGGGCCCTAATTCTCATATTAAATTAAGAAATACATGATAAATCAGTTGGTTTAGCTACAAAAAGTTTTTTAAGTAAGCGGCCATGATCATATAATGCACCAATTAAAATAAGCATTTGCGCCATACTCCAAGCATGGACACAAATCTAATACAATATCTATATTGATATTTTTAGCAACTAAATTGCATTTTATTGAAAATAACAGCATGTCACAGTTGCTATACAAATACTGCATGGTAAATTGTTTGAGAACATAAATAAAATTACAGAATGCTTATTCTAGCTAGCTATAGAGTGATAAAGCATATATTTTACACATCCGCTTTATTTTAAAATGTTTCTGTTCAATTATTTACAAATACGAAATGTTTCAATTTGGTTATCAAAAATTTCTTTGTTTTTCGCATACAGATAACGTTCATCTTTCGAAATGGTTTGTGAGTCATATCGGCTAAGTAAACTGGTGTGTTTTGCTATAAAATGCCCTTTAAACGAACCTTGTGTATGATCAATAAGCTAGTAGTGAAGGCCGGAAAACAGGTATTTTGGGATAAACAATTAGAAATTCTAAAAAACATCTTGACCAATCGACGCCAATTTTGTTGTGGTCATTAAGAAGTATAAAGCCTACGGATGTGAATTAATTCAAGTATATGCTTAACATTATCTTCGCATTACGAAGTGCCAAAACCTGCTTTTTGACTAGGTTTTCGGCAATAACTTTTTTGTTATTGGTCGGATCTTTTTAAATGTGGTTTCACTTTGTAGGTCTCATGGATACCTAAAGATCTTAACTGGAGAGTTTTTTAGTTCCTGCCAACATGATTGAATCCCAAAAAACACGGTTTTTCATTCATTGTTACTGAATAGAAATAAGTCTTCCCACAACAATTGGTGTACCCCATATTATGGGTCCATGTTTTAAATACGCTCTTGAACAACTTGCATCAATAAAATCAAACTTTACAGTTGAAGACACAAGTAGATAAAGGTGTCATGTAACAAAGAAAATTTACTTTAAACATTTTTTTTGGGACTTTTTACTTTATTGACATTTTAAATATTTAGTTTAATTATTTTGTTATATTGTTTCTGCAAAAAAGTAATCACAGAATGAAAGAATCACTCTTCAAGGTTAGTTTAATGCGAAAAAAGCAATTTAAAAAAATGTTACAGACACCTTTATCCACTTGTGTCTTCAATTATTTGAGGAAATTTGCTAATTTGATGAGACTCTAGTACTATTACTGGGATTATGCATGTTGAAAATCATGTTTTTAACATTGTGTAATTGATTGTTGTTTACGTTGAGGTAAAATAATTCACTAATATCTTCAAACAATTTTCTACCAGAGCTCATAAAACAGTTCAATGGCTGCAAGCTTAAACAGGTTTTGTGCAGGACATGGTTCCTGCTGTGAAGTTGAAGCACACTTTTAAATCTAATCCCGCACTACGAACGCACTTTGCATACTAGTCCAAATATAGTACTCTACGTCGACTAACATTGGTTTCGGCTTGTCGTAGTCGAGATCACTGAGAATCTGATTTGTCATGAGGATATCGTGTCAACCGCAACATATGCTTAAAAAAGTTGGATTACTTGCTGTTGCTGAGTATTTTTAATCACATAACCTCACTCTGTACAAGGCTCAGATAAAACCCAGCCTCAAGTGCTGCGCACATGCTTGGAGTGCTATCATCCCGACTACCGTGTTCACACTCGATGTGGTTCAGAGGAGGATCGACGAGACTTCCACAACGGACTGTCTCGGGGACCTTTCGCACCGGGCGGTCGGCGATGTGGTTCTCTTTCTACCGATATGTCAAAGTGCTCTGCTGCTCAAAGTTCTTGTCAATTATTGCACTGCGCGTTGAGCCTGTCCGACGGATCCGCCAGCTTCTGATTAGCATCCAGCCGAACTTTATGGACAATAATAAAATCCAAAGCAATTGGCATCTCCTTTTCCAGATTGCGAATGAAGCTTTGGACTATATACTTACTACGAAGAAAGACTACTTCAATTTTTAAAGGCCCGGATTGGAAGAATTTCGTAGTATTATGAATATTCTTGCGTTCTTTATTTGAGTTTTTTCGTCACTTTACCGATTTCCTCTGCCAATAAATCTCATCTCGTACGATACCAGCATTTCCCTTAAGTTGTAGTATCGAAAATTGCAATCGAAGTTATATAACAATAACTACAAATAAAAATGATGCACTTACCTCCTCAATCTTGTATAGTAGTTGAATACCCTAGGTGAATAGTAAAGTATGACTTCACACAACTGGTGGCTAACCCATTGCACCGCCACGAGAAAAATCATAAAACCGAGATAAGTTATCGCATTTTCTAGCGGATCTATGCAGTCCTATTAACTTAGTGTACCAGATTAAAGTTTATCAACCATTTTGCGGCAGCAAATCTTATACATGGATATGCTGGTGTGTCAGTCATTTGCATGTGCGATTTAATGTAAATTAATATGTTAGTTTCGCTGGAATTGTTTATAAATCAGTCTAGTAAGTTGTTCTGTTATTCGTTTCATTTATCAGAAAATTACTACCATAAAATTTATTTGTAGTACATATCACTAATAATATTAATTAGCGTATAACTTATTGATATTTTCTAACGAAGAGGGAAGCCCGTCAATCACTACGGATATCTTGTGACCAGAGAGGAAGGTCCTAGGATGGAAGCTTGCGTAAAAGGGATGCATGCTACAGTTGATCGAAGGCTTTCGTGATGTCAAGCATAATGGCATAAGACTCACGATGTGACTGGTAAAGACATGGCACCTCGGCACAACCCTAAAGAAGGTACATGCTACCACCTGTAAGTATTAGTAATATGTTGATACAACGCTATCACTTTAGCTGGCATTGGTAGACAAATGAGTCGATAGTGTGCACTAAAACTACGCAAATTCGGCGACAAACAATGCAATGTAAACATATAAGTTTGGCTTCTTCCAACCTATTCGAATTCTTTGTTAAGAGCCGACACAGCACTAGTGGCAGAACATGATGCGATACATGCTGTGGCGGAAATTTCTCTTAGTAGAAACGTCTCTCTAGGTGAACTGTCTTAAAGCTCAGGTGGGCTACATTGACAGAAGGTTTGAGCTGACTCAAATGACTAGTGGGTAAACTGTATATCGAAATAGAGGAACGTCCTCCTTCAACATATTGCTTTATTCGAGGTTTTTTTAACCCTTTAATTCACAAAGTAATTGCTGCTAACACAACATTAAATTATGTATTTACATTACTCATACTATTAGGCAAACACAGCAAGACGGTAACTTGAAGGTGTCGAACTCAACTTGGTCAGAGTCTTTACCCAAAGCGAGTAACACCCTGGACGAATATCTTTGCTCACACTTTGTTTTCGCGTCAAAGAGAGTGTTACCTGAACTGCACGAGCTGGAGTCACTAAAAATGATAAAAAATGATTATTGAATCTTTTGGCACAATTGCGGCTCAATTTTGCCAGTTCGCCGGAAGTGCATACTGGGAGGAAACTGAATCGATCTCTATTCACGTGGTGGACAAAAAAGGAAACATCGTTGGACTGATGATGGATTAGAGTCGTGGCATCTATGGTGGAAACCGTCGAAGCCAGCAAAAATTGACCCCGAAACTTAACGCCTGACTGAGAGCGCAGTGATCGAAGCGAGCACTAGCTACTGCGCACGCGCAGGGTATCTGATGTTATAGCACAGCTTAAATAACAATGAGCTATGAATCTCTCCTGTCACTGTCAAAAACCGCCGCCATTAAGGTGGAGAATGTCAAACGAAAATTCCCCCAGTGGCAGGGGCCAGCGGCCGCAAAATGGCTTAGTTTTACTAGTGAAGAATGTTTCTTAAATCTCTAATTTAAATGTTCATGTGCTCTCGTTTTTTCTGGAACAAACGCGTCGACATTCTTGTGGTTTATAGAAGGTTGTAGTTGTTTGGTGTTTTCAGCACTTATACCGAAAATGCAATGGGGTGATTATATCGCAGCAGTGTAGAACACATAGCAAAAGTAAATATATTTCCGTTTATTGTAAATACATCCGTCATTGCAAATTTATTTTCAAGCTTCCTCATAAATAAATAGTCATACACTAGATCATATCGAAATATTATTATTTTAAGAATATCTGGGGTAATGGCAGATACGTGGCAACACCGGCTGCTGCTCAACACTAAAACCTGTTTCATAGATGTACAAGGGGAATTCATATGCGATTTTCTCCGCCGAAATAGCGGTTGTTTTTGACCATGACAGGAGAGTTTCATAGCTTCGTTATCTAGCCTGTGGTTACAGAACGACGACCAGTCATTGCATTCATTCATAAAAATCAAAATTTATAAAAGAAACAGATGCCTGCAGAATCAAGTGGCTGGATCTTAGACTATTAATAACATGTTATTACGGCGGATCTGTCAAAGTACATCGTTGCCTGATGGATCGGACCGAATTTTCCCAGAATAAGAACGAATGTCCCTCAGAATTACTACTTTTTCAAAAAAAATCTCACAATTCACAGTTAATGGAAAGATGATTTTTTACAGAACATGACATACTCAAAAAATAAAGGTCCCCCAAGATAGCAACCCTGTCAAAGCATCAGTAGTACCCCAGGCGTCAAGCTTTGAGGTCGTTCTTACAGCACGAACAGCATTGCCGTAATTTGTCCTAGTAAATAGGCTCTATGCCTGGAAATGGCGCAAATAAATTGAGGTCAAATTGTTCCTAACCTCAAGTCAAGCATATATCTGTATTTTCATTGACAATTAATTTTTATACAAACTACAAATTTTCGGGGTGCAGCCAGTTTGCAAAATCTTCAGAATCTTCAAAACCTTAAGATTTTTTAAAATAATCACTATCTATCTACATATTTTGAAATTTTCAAGATATTCAGTTTTCAAAATTTCCTAAATTATGAAAATTTTTTGAAGCTTCATAATCTTCAAAATTCTTAAAACTCTCAGAATTTTGATAAATTTTCAAGTATTAATATTTTTAATAAAATTTAATATTTAAGGTGTTCATAACTTTCAAAATTTTCAGAATTGTCTAATTTTTTCAGAATATTCAATTCAATTTTCAAACTTATGAAAATATTCAGTTTCTTAAATTTCCAAGATTTAAAATTCTGAAAATGTCCACTTGATGATTGCGTGAATATTTGTTTGACATCCAAGAGCTGATCTATCCTCAATCGGAAGGTGGTCCTGAAGGGACGACTGTAAATGTGGGTCTTAAGAAAGTAGAATATAGGGAACTGAAGACACGCTCATTAATTGACTCGGACATGCATATCTCGTTACAATTCTCAAGGTCGCGCTGGATACTGAGAAGGTTTGAGTCAGTTGATTAGAAATTACCCTCAACAATGTAGATTTTTTTGTACAACTGAAGCCATTTCTTAATACTTACTCTACACACGTCTCCAGTACAACTCCTTGCTGATAGTCACCAAGGTTAACAATGTACATCTCTTTATCCCTTGTGTTATTCAGCTTCCTGTAAAAATATGTTTGAGTCATTGTGGAGCAGAGAATCTTTCCAGGCGTGCCGGATCTTCCGCTTATGTCTACTTTCTTCTGATTAGCCAAGTATTTTTTCAATACATCTGATTTTTCTACAAGCTTGGCAATTTTCTCTTCTGGATAGTCATTGACCTCTTGGCACACTCCGTAATCACAGTCCTTCAATTCTGTTTAAATAAAACAAAAGTAAGTATCAAATTTTTTCAATAGTAGTGAAGCAGTGAAGTACTCACGTCCTAAATATTTGTTATTTACAATAATGTTGTTCGCATTTTTTCAAAATCCCAAATGTATCAGATTATGTGAATTGATATTTAATACAGTACTCCACAAAATTAACGAACTTTTTTGCATAGCTCGAAATGGTCTCATTTGGTTGGATCATGAACCCTAACCGACTGACAATATTTCTTATTGGCAAGCTCAAAGCTCCTCTAAATAAGAAATTGAGTGGTTGCTTCCAGAGATCTGAAAAGAGTTTTTGTAATCTCTCGTCAACAAAGAATCGATATTGAGATTCACCAGTACGACCTTGATATTGTCATATGAGCGTACGCATGGGGGTTCCAGCGGGCCGTGTCCCCTCTGAGAATCCGGTTAGACTTTGACATTTACATAGTTTCTGTAAAGTTTTGTGGATTTTTAGACTTCAGCCCGCCTCTGACAAAATCTGCTACCATCTGGGGCAGAAACACTTCTCTTGCCGATGATCGAATTTTTATTCGATCAATGTGGGAACCGCATCGCAATGGTCGATTCTGGTGTGATAGATAACGCTTTGCGATGTCTTATTTCGATAGATCGTACCTCCGGTACAGAGAAGAGTTGCGATGTTTTCGTTCGTTAATCCAGAGTCAACGGACCAAGCTTAGACTAAGCTGATGAGTAGCCTTGCAGCACTAAGCAGCTGTCCACGCTTGGCTACTGCGTAAAGCGGATAGCAGTCTTACCTTTCTTCTAGATTTTTTGAAATGCGGAAATGCGGAAATATGACCAATAGATTTTTTTGTTCGTTGTTCTTCACGGTGAATCTTTTTAATTTGGTGCCATCCGTTTATCATAACTGCAAGTATGTAAAACTTCAAAACTACTCTCTTTAGGTACCAATCTTGGGGATTCAGTTTACCCCTTGAAAACGTTTTTTCATGGATATCAAAATACGTGTCTCTGATTTGAGAGTAGAATGATATATTTAAAGCTCATCAGAATTGGAGGCGGATACCTGAAACGACTCAGGGGGTAGTGTACCCCTTGAATGCTGCGTATTCTTGAAAAACGCAAAAACAAGTATGTGCTAATTTTCTTCTCCCGATTATTTAAAATTTGGAACACGGAACGATTCATAAAGATTTTGTGATTTTCAACCATTATTAATATAACTTTGAATCTTTTCATCCCAATAATATGACCCCAAATGCGTTTACAATTATTTTTGACAGATATGATCTATTTAGTACCATCCGTTTATCACAACAGCAAGTATGTGAAATTACAAAACAACAGACCTCTGGTCCCAACTTTGGAGGTTGATTTCAGCCCTTAAAACCTTCTTCCGATTCTACAAAAATAGGTCTCTTAGATTTTAACGCAGAATAATAAAAAGCTCATCAAAATCCGAGAGAGATATCTTAGACTATGTCCTTTTAAGTCAATAGTTACCTATTTGCTTATTCAGCCCGTTGCTCCTCCGGTTCCTAGTATTTTGCATGTGATGTGCGCTAGTTTGTGTAGAATAACTGAAAAACTAATCAAGATCTATTTGAGAAGACTTTCAAGCTGCAACAATTGAAACATTCGGGAAAAATATGGGTCATGACAGTGTTTTCTTTTTGTGTTGCAATAACTATAGAATTTAATTAAATATAATTAGGTACTCAGAAGGATAATTTTCCAAAAGAACAACTCTTCTAAAAAAAACTGACAATGCGTTTCAAATTAAAACAGGAGTTAATAATAATAAAGCTTAAATAAACAAAGTACTAAAGAAGACGCTGATTTATATTACGCAGAAACCGTGAAAATGGAGAAAAAATGTAAGCAGCTTAAGGATGGATCCAGCCTTTGTATCGGCGATTGATTATTGTGACTTACAAGTGTCATCCTCCGCCCTAAATACTCCGGTTTTGACGCTTATCCTTAAAAATTAAGTTAAACTCACCTGTGTAGCAACAGCCACTAGAAATAAGACACGTGTATATTTCATCATATCTCTATCTCGAACCACCACCTACACATATATTGAATTGATTATGATTAAATTACTGGTTTCGTTGCAATTATTTTAATTTAATTACCGATTTAATAAAAATACGAGCCCCTTCCCACTTCAGTTGGCCCAACTATTGAAATCTTAGTTTTTTCTTATCAAACACAAATAATAAAAATGTAGCAGGGTGTTATAGGTTTAAAATATTAACAATGAATATTTTGATAATATATAGTAGAAAACACCAACTTTATCACGCCCCAATCAAATTTGCAGCATGAAAATAACACATGTTGCAATTACAGCATATCAACCTAGTTTCATTTCAATACAAAATAAGTCTATAACGCATAGTATAGGTGGCTGTGAAAAATAAAAGCCGTGACAATTGTTTTTATTAATCACAGCTGTCAGAATACGTTTAAAATAGTTTTGGGTAGTTACGGTTTTCAAATGGGTAGAGGAAAAGTTATTAGTGAGAAAATTCGGTTACTGATAATTAAAATTTTTAATTCTGGGAAATCAAACTCAGAAATTGCAACTTTGTTAGACTTATCGCGGTACAGTGTGAGAAATATTGTTAGAAGATATAACGCAACTGGTTCAGTTAATATTAAGCCACGATATGTGAAAAAAGTAATGTCACAAATGCCGACCGAAGAGCATTAAGAAGAATAATCGTGAAAAACAGGCGTGCCAATTATTTATAATTAAGTGATCTGTGGAGTGGCGCTGTTGGAAGGAAAATTTCGAGGTCTACAACTCATAGAGAGGCCCGCAAACTTTGATTCAGCACTTGCAAGGTAAGTTTACTTATAAAAAAAAAGTGAAGTAAAAACCCTAAAGTTGCACAACTCGTTTATAGGCCAAAGAAAAGCCACTATTAATTCCACTGCAAAAGAAAAATCGGCTTAGATGGGCTAAAGAACAGAGACAATGGACACTTCAACAATGGTGTGCAATACAATGGAGTGATGAGGCCCGATTCGAAGTTTGTGTTGGTAACAGTCGCAGTAGAGTTATTCGCAAAAAAATACCGACATCGACGTTCTGATTTGTCATAAAGACATCTTGTCAATCCAAACAGATGTTTAGAATAAGTTGGATTATCTGTTAAGGCATAACATGTGTTTTTATCAACATAAACTCACTCTGTACAAAGCACAGACAAGACTCAGCCTCAAGCGCTGCTTGCATGTTTCGGGTGCTATCACCCCGACTACACTGTCCATTCTCGATGTTCAGAGGAAGATTGTCCGACTGATCGACGAAGATTCCCCGACGGACGGTCTCAAGGCCCCTTCGCACCGACGGGCAATCGGCCACGTGACTCTCTTCTACCGCTATGTGAAAGTGCTTTGTTCCTCAAAGTTCTCCCGCGTGACTGCACAGCACGTTGAGCCTGTCACACGGACCCGCTAGATTTTTGCCTAGCGTCCTGCCGAACCATGTTGACGGTAATAAAATCAAAAGGAACTAACATTCCCTTTACCAAATTGTGTATGAAGCCATGGATTATACAGAGTGTCCAAGATACGCACCGTATGCATGGGGATCTTAATACCTGAGATACAGCTTAGGTTAAATTAGGAAAAAGTTGCATACCTTTTGGAGTATTTACATGCCATTGAGAAACTCATAAATATTTCATGGCTTATTGAGATGTTTGGCAAAACCTATAATTTGGACAAATCGTTTTTTTTTCTGACTTAATTTTAAGAAATATCAAGAACCTAATGAAACTTTGCCATTGGAACTTTTCAGGCACTACATGATGGTGTTTATAAATTTTGTGCCTGACGGTTCGCTATCTTGAGAAACCATTCAATTTTTCATATTGTCCCAAAAAAAGTACACCCTGTATCTAATAGCATTTTAAATATGAATTCAACGATGTATCAAGTGTTACATTTATTTTCTTGGTTATAAGCAAAAATGCCTTTTTCTGATTTTTTATTCTTTTTAAGTAGGGGTTGCAATCAATTCCTTGACTTGACGTAAATACCTGTCACCGAGTGTTGTTATTATTGTGTACCTATTGTTAATATTGCTTTATTATCGTCAAAGATGCCGGGTGGTCATTTTAGCAATGGAAAAAAGTTCGACATGCTGACGTGATCCATTTTGTGCCACGAAAATACTAAAAATACTGCAGAAATGTATCTTGATAAATTTTCCGAAAGAAGACAGCCAAGTAAATCCATCTTCTTAGAGTTGGCTCGAAATTTAAATGAATATGGTTCATCCAATACCCTTTTACTTCTCGAAAACTACAATCTATTTATTGGAAACTCTGAATAGTGTTTTACAAGCAGTTGCTGAGAACTCTGAGATATCAATTAGGCAAATTGAGAAAAATGTAGGATTTGCCAATATCTTAGACTAGGGGATAACATACGGCGCCAGCATTTTGTGAGTGTTACATAATATGAAGGTGTGAAGATTTTAATTTCCCTTCAAAGATGGGAAGACAAGACTTTGGTGACTAATAATGTTCATCTTTAATCGCGGCAACAGTCATTACAGTGCCCAAGAAAATCTGCGGGCTAAAAAAGTATCTAGACATCGAGAACGTTTTAGGGCTTAATGTTATGTGGAATTCTGGGGACCAAAATATTAGGTCGATTTATCTACCACATTTCATTCTCTGACGGTACGTTCAATTGTTGCCACATGACCTAGAAGACTGCTTGGATAATTTACCTTTGGCACAGGTTAACAGCTGTTGGTTTGAACAAGACAGTACTCCTGCGCATATCTCTAGGCAAGTTCGAGAGTATTTTTCTTAGCAATTCCTTGGAAGGTGAATAGAAACCACCAGTGAAGTGTTCTGGCTGGCGCGTTCCCCAGACTTAACTGCTCTGGACTTTCTTGTTTGGAGTTTTACTAAAAACCAAGTGTATCAGTATGCTTTTGAAACTGAGCATCAGCTTCAAGAATGTGCAATGGAAGCATTTAGTATGATTACCCCAGACATTTTACGTGATGTTTTTAATTCATATTTGTGTTTACAAAATAATGGCAACCTATTTGAATACCTACTGTGAATAAAATAAAAATAATGTTAAAATGTATTCGTTATTCTGAATATATAATACATCACGCATTTGTTTGCAACGTTTACTTAAATAAAATAAAAAAACTCGTCTTTCTGTGCAACTAAGGAAACAAATTTAACATGCGATACATCGTTGAATTCATAGAAAAAGATGACATCTGGTACAGGGTGTACTTTTCTTTCGGATCATATAAAAAATAAACTTGATGATGGTTTCTCAACATCGAAACATCGAGCACAAAATTCAAAAACACCATCATGTGGTGCCTAAAAAGTGCCGCCGAAAAGATTCTATTAGTTTTTTGATATTTCTAAAATTAAAGTCAGAAAAAAATAAAAACGATTTGGCTAAATTTTAGTTTTCCTCAAATACTTCAGTAGGCCTTGAATTTTGTACAGGTTTCTCAACTGCATGTAAATTGATTCCAAATAATTTAACCTAAGCTCTAAGTAAGGGACATGCATATCGGTATTAGTTGATCAGCATAGTAGTCTCGAAAATTGTAATCGGGGTTAGATATAACAAAAACAACAAAGAAAGATAATGCACTCACCTCCTGGCTGGTTGCCCTAGCTGAACAATAAAGTATGACTTCACACAACTGGAGGCTAACCCACTGCACCGGCACCAGAAAAATCATAAAACAGAGATAAGTAATCGCATTTTCCTGCATCTATACATTTCAATTAACATAGTATACGACATTAAAATTTATCAACCAAAAACATATCTCAGGTTACGTACTCTTGCTGCAAATCGATATTTACTGAATTTTAAACTTCGTAAAAAACTATGCGTTAAAACGGTATTCAAATGATTCAAAATAATTATGCATGGTTTATTTTTCGATTACGAAAATTTTACCATGTTTCAGTCAGTTACCAAATTCTGAAGTGGATGAAATTTGAGAAATTAGTAAAGTACTACTATTTAACTTTCATACATAAATTATTGCACACGTCGAAGCCCTTGTGTTTCAGAGTAAAAACTGTTTTTAGTAGGAATGTACACTACACAGGTATAATTCAATACCTGAAGTGTACAAGATATGTATACGATGAAGATCACAAATTTAAGTGGAGATGAAGATCTTTCGCTGAATATATGAGCTCTAAAAAGCAGAAATAAAAATTACATAGGCAAATGTTGATAATTTCCATGATTTTCCTCCATCATGTAATTAGTAATATTAATCTTATTTACGAGTATTTCTTTCGAGTAAATTAATTTAATTTCCTCCTCTGCTACTGTAGCAGACCATGCTTCCCCTAAAGTCAAAATAATGAATTCTTTCAGCTCGAAAAAATAAGACTTCGTACAATTTCTTTTCTCCAAGTTACTCATCTCTCATTAAATCTAGCATCTCGATTTCCCATTTTTATAGAAAAGATGTACCGAGAGTAAATCAGAAGACAGTAAATTCTCTCGAATTTCAGATCCTACATAGGGAAGCTTGATAAATAATTTTAAACCCTGCAATTAAGCCAATAACCCATATAACCATCTGTTCCAACAGAATATGTTGGAACTAGTTCTGAATTATACTTACCTGGGGCATGTTCGGAATAATAGTTCAGAATTAGTTCTGAACTAGTTCAGAACTGATGCCCTAATTAGACTTACGGTTATTGCTATATTCTTCATCAAAGGTAATCTCAAATCGCACTCACATGACAAGTAGATTGATGAAACACTGGTAGTGACACTAGAATTTCATAGGTTCAAGAAAATTATCAAGGCGGTGTGAACGTATACAACACCTTAAGACAACGGTGGACTGCAAGTGTATGTGTGAGGGGATAAAGATATGACACTGACACTGGTAATTTTCAAAGATTTTCATTTATCTGTCCATCGACGACTATGTTCTCCGTGGGATGTGACACACCCAACACGACGAGAAGTTGAAAGTCAAAGATATTATTATTCATGACATCTTTTTTTTGTTCTGTTATTGGCACGCATCCTTAAGTTCAGTATCATGCTCTAATAGAAAATAGAACATCCATTACTTAATATTACCACTATACTATTTCTGTTATAGTTACATAGAGTATGCGAATATCTATATAATATACACTATATCTATAATCTTATAATGTTACGCCTATTTTCGATAATGCTTATATATATATATATTTTCCTACTTGTTGTTATATACTTTTCTCCGCATGATCATATTCTCTTTGTAGATCCTTTGGGCTTGAAGTACCACAGCAAGTGGCTATAACCGGCCGCGTGGTAGTGGTTAGACGTCTCCTTGAAAATTCGAGGTCGTATAGCCATTTTATACTACAATGTGTAGGTTGGCTCTTGTTGTGGACTTCGTGTGTCGTTTTTTCCCCTCCAACTCCGTTTCCTCAGGTTACACCCGTATCCGGATGTGTGGGCATGTGTATCTACTTTTGTAGTTTCATATGTGCATTCATTTCGAGCCTGATGAAGCCAACCAGCAGAAATACGTATCGCTCGGGTTACCTATCCTATTTTCTGCTCGAATCCACTTTCCTCCTTTTTGCGGATTTTGCCCATTATTTTCCTACTTGTTGTTATATATATATAAGTTCGTAAAATTGCTGGTTCTCAGAACTGAGAATCGAGTCTAAATTTAGAGGCAAAGGAAGGTGTTTCGCTAAAATTCGATACAATCCAGTATTTTCTCTATTAGAACTTGTACATTCTAATATGAGGTGGTGTGAGGTTCCTATATTTCCGCAACTGCAATGTGGATCATCTCCGTATCCAATTCTTGATTTATGGTGGGGGTTCAGGACATGACCACTTCTTAAGGCCAATTCCCATCTAAGCAGCATCGAGCGGCGCGACGCAGAGCGACGCCGAGCAGCATGAAGCAGCGCTTTTATGTATCTGTTCCCACCTAAACAGCATGAGGCAGCATACGCGACGCGTAGTTTTGATCTAGCCGTCAAGATGTCATCATCTTCGTCATCAGACGATTTTATATTTCTCGCAGCTGTATCCCATGAACTCGAAAAGAGAAAAAAATGCAAGCGAAAATATTGGGTCCATGACATATTTCGTGCAAGGCTGAATGAAGGCGAATTCCATACACTTTTCGGACGACTCCAGCAAGATGAACAGAAATTTTACAAGTACTATCGAATGTCTTCAGAAACTATTCGATCTCTTGCGCATTCCATTAACCAAGCAAAATACAAAATTTCGGCAAAGCATCAGTCCACACGAGAGACTGACAATTTTTCTAAGGTAAGTAAATAATTCATTTAATCTGTGTTATACATTTATTGTTAACTGAGGGAAATATTTCAATATTGTTTTTTATTAATGCAACAAAAAAAGCTAATATTACGCTTGATACTACTGATTCGAAAAAGAACACTAGTTAACAAAATAATCCTAAGAAAACAAACAAATTCACAGCCAACAAAAACATAAAAATATAATTCTTCACTAACAAAAAATTAAATGACTTAAATATATCTTTGGCATGATTAGTGAGGTAATGTTGAATTTTCATTAGGAGGTAAGTGGGACCCGAATAGTGAATAGTATGTAGAAGAGTTTTCACAAAATGACGAAGATTCGTCTTGTATAGAGGTTTGATTTGACATTGGCTGGAGTTTGTAGAGGTGGTTGATTCTGCATAGGTGACTGAATTTGCGTTGGTAGCTGAATTGGTACTGCCTGATGAGCTTGCACTGGTGGTTGATTGTGAGTCAGTATTTGATTTTCACTTGGAGTTTGTGTTCCCAGATTAAACGAAGAATTTGATAACATTTGTAATTCGTATGAATTTACTATTTGAAACACTTTAGTTTTCACCGAAGCTTGCCACAATGGGGGAAATGTAGCTGTAGTTTTGCCCATATTAACAAAAAATTCTATTAGTGGCCTGTTTTCATTTATTGGTGTTACTTGATCTTTGGCCTGCTTTTCTAAACGGCTACGTTTTTTATCATCAACATATTCTTTTAATATTTCCGGTATTGATTCAGCATTTCTGGCTGCATGTTTGATTTTTTTGGAACGCGCGACACTGTTTACACTTGTAGCACGGGATGCTGGTCTTGAAATATCCACGCTTGAAGAACAAGACAATGGTGTGTTTGGCTGTGAAATGGAACGTGGAAGATTTGTAATAATTTCATCATCATAATATTCGCACATGTCTTCTCTCTGGCTTTGTGTATTATTTTCCACTTGAGTTTCGACATCATCGTCCTCACTGACATCTTGCGATATTTCGGAAACATTTGAATGAGTTCTGAAATAAATACATTACTGGCTATTAAATTCATAATAATAGCATACTAAAATATAAACGTACTCTCTTCCTTCAATATGAGGCTGAAGAAAAGCCATAGCATCCCAATATTTCCATTTTTTTTTTACTTTTGGCAGCTTGTCCACTTTTTGTTAGACTGTTTCTTGCTGCTCTCTGAAAAGCATCTCTTAAAGTTTTTCATCTCTGCTTACAAACCTCGGCTAAAAAAGTACATGCAATATTATTTTTAACAATCACGAAATTTAAAAAAACTATATATTTATAGTATACGTTTGATGTTTTTTTCAGGTTTTTGTCAACGGAAGCAGACTACCAGACACTGTTTTTCAACTTTAGAATAGGACACTCCACTATACACAAGATTATAAATCATACCGCCAATGTTATTTGGGAGACTTTAGGAAACATTGTTATGCCACAACCCACAACACAGTTACTTCAGTATTGTGCAAACAAATTTGAAAGTACTTGGAACTTTCCTAATTGTGTGGGTGCGATAGATGGCAAGTATGTCACTATACAAGCACCTCCCAGAAGTGGATCCTTGTATTTCAATTATAAGAAATCATTTTCAGTAGTGTTGTTAGCTATTGTAGATGCAGAATACAGATTCGTTGCGGTGGATGTTGGAGCATACGGTAAAAATAGCGATGGTGGAATATTTAATGATTCAAATATGAGAAGAAGTCTTAAAAATGGAACTTTTGGAATGCCTAAGGATCGAGCCATCACCGCAAATGGCGAATCTTTACCACATGTAATAGTGGGAGACGAAGCGTTCCCTTGTAAAACTTATTTAATGAGACCTTATTCAGGACGCGGATTGTCACAAGATAAAAGGATTTTCAACTATCGTCTCTCAAGAGCTCGTAGACTCTCCGAAAATGCTTTTGGGATTCTTTGTCAAAAGTTTAGAATATTCTTGAATAAATTAAATATTCACCCAAAAAATGCCGATAAAATAATTTTATCTAGTCTATGTTTGCATAACTTCCTTAGAAATGACAATTACTTTTTAACCGTACTAGAGCAAGAAAAAACAGAAAATGAAGCTCCAGTTCTTACATTGGAGGAAAATGCTCTAGTGAAGCAATTCAAATAAGAGATGCTTTTAAGGCATATTTTCGGGGGCAGTTTCTTGGCAGGAGGGTGCAATTAATGCCGGAAAATGGTAGACGTTTTGAAATTTGCGTTTTTTTAAATAAGTCATAAATGCTTAAAAATGTTGCATATCCAGTTGATCTATGTAATTGTTAAGCAATCTAGTAACAGTTTAACGAAAATATCCTGTTTGTATTCAATTATTTCTTAAAAAGGACCCGTCAACAATAAGTTCTTTCATATGTTATTTAAATGGATAATTAAAGCAATAGTTAATTAGCACTTACCTTTTTCATTAATTTTATTCCCTATTTCCAACCAAACTATATCCCTCCTATTTTGATTACTGTAGTTTTTATTAGCCATATCATATAATTCACTGTATTCA
Organism: Acanthoscelides obtectus; assembly: GCA_963669975.1. Taxonomy (NCBI): domain Eukaryota; kingdom Metazoa; phylum Arthropoda; class Insecta; order Coleoptera; family Chrysomelidae; genus Acanthoscelides; species Acanthoscelides obtectus. The sequence continues at coordinate 43,020,518 of CAVLJG010000006.1, read as the reverse complement.
CCCACAAGAAGGATAAGCTTTTCGATTTTTTCTCCGTCCATAATTAAAACTGTGATGATGACTTTTTAGCAAAATTCAAAAAGTTGCTGCTTGCATGCGAAACCTTCTATTCCCACCTGTCCGTCAACAAGCAGAGCCGCGCATGCGTAGCGACAATGCTGCGAGTCAATGCTTCACGAGGAATTAAAATTTTGCTGTGTCGCGCTGCTCTGCTCTGCGCAGCGCCGCTCTGCTTAGGTGAAAACGGTTTCATTTAATTACAAGTAGACAATTGTAAGCAGCATTTGGCTGCACCGCTCGGCTCTGCGTCGCGCCGCTCGATGCTGCTTAGATGGGAATTGGCCTTTATTCTACTCACGGTTCTAATGTACGGACGATTGGTAATTACTCAAAACCAAGGTCTGCTTCGAAGTCTCTTGTATACATTTCAGGTTACTTCCTGTTGGCCTGCTTTTGTCATGGTTATTCTATTTATTCTTTAGTCGTCTGATTATTAAATATTCGTCAGTAAAAGGAATTTTCATGCCCGGAACGTAATCGCCTCTAGTTGTAGCTCTTTTTGCAAAATTATCTACTATCTTGTTTTCTTTTATACCTGAGTAACCTTTGATCCAGACTATGTTTATAGTTTTGTCGATTCTGTTCAGCTCCTGAACGCGGTTGATGATATACGCCATTAGATGATTAAGATCTGCAGTGAGGTGACAATTGTCCATTTTTGTTACAGAACTTCTGCAGTCGGTAATTAATTCACTGATCAACAGCCAAAAAATATCCTAAATAAACTCAACAAAATATTACTATTTTTAATGTGCTAAAACCGGAATGAAACTTATTTTTTCAATATTAGTTCAAGTTTTAGAGATACGGTAATTATATGTGTTCCTGCTGTGACAGTGTTAATATACTGTAATTCACAAGAATGCACGTGCTACATTTTTATATTCGGCAAGGAAAGATGATGACGGCATGATTGTGTTACGTTATACATACGTGTACATTATATTGTTTTATATTAGCCATTTTTTCCTCAGTTGGCTGACAGCGTTCATGCAAGATGTCTCGAAAGTGTATAAACAATCCAGATCAGTTTTGTTACGTGTGTGGTGATGTGACTTTTGCGTCTCAGAGACGGTCTATTACTCCACTAATAACAAGGGCATATCAGCTTTATTTCGGTTGTAATCCAGGTGATCAAGACAAACAGTGGGCACCCCACATCTGCTGTAATACATGTGCTTCAAGTCTGAGGAGCTGGTTAAATGGCAAAAAACGGTCTATCCGCTTTGCTGTCCCAATGGTTTGGAGAGAGCCTACAAATCATATTAATGATTGTTAGTTTTGCATGGTACCTTATGTTGGACAAGCCACAGGTATATCCAAGAAAAAAAAATCGGTTATTAACTACCCAAACATACCATCTGCGGTGAGACCTGTGCCTCACAGTGACGAAAATCCTATTCCAAAACCCCCAGAATCCGACACTTGTGAATCAGAAAACGAATCAGATCATGGCGATCGAGTGATTCGTCAGGAAGAAGATATGCCATCAACGTCAAGAGATCCTGATTTTATACCGAGCACGTCATGCCACCAACCGCACAAAATAACACAGTCAGAATTAAATGATCTTGTAAGAAATTTAGAACTTCCAAAATGTAAGGCAGAGTTACTTGGATCAAGATTGCAGCAGTAGAACTTGTTAGAAGACAATGTTTCGGTATGTGTTTTTCGTAAACGCCACAAAGACTTAGAACCATTTTCCAATATGGAGAATAACTTGGTTTTCTGCAGTAACATTAATGGCTTACTGGCGGCTTTAAATATAAACTATAACCCAGAAGAATGGATATTGTTTATAGACAGTTCAACATTGAGTTTAAAGGCAGTGTTATTGCATATTGGAAATATTTTACCATCTCTTCCTGTAGGGTATGCAGTTCACATGAAAGAATCATATGACAATATGAAGTACCTATTGACATGCATAAAATACGATGAGCACCAATGGCATATTTGTGGCGATTTGGAAGTTGTTGCACTTTTACTTGGGCTGCAGCTAAGCTACACAAAGTTTTGCTGTTTTTTATGTGAATGGGACAGTCGGGCAAAGGCACTTCATTACACCAGACAAAACTGGCCTGTTCGTCAATTCCTAGAGCCAGGTCAAAAAAATGTACAGCATATGCCATTAGTAGATTCGAAAAAAATTTTATTACCACCACTGCATATCAAGTTGGGCCTAATGAAAAACTTTGTCAAGGCATTAGATAGAGCTGGGTCAGCTTTTCAATACCTGCGTCAGAAATTTCCAAGACTAAGTGAGGCAAAGTTTAAAGAAGGTATTTTTGTTGGGCCACAGATTCGAAATATTTTGAAAGATACACAGTTTGAAAACACTTTAACAGGTATTGAAAAAACTGCTTGGAATGATTTCCGTCTGGTGGTCACTAATTTCTTGGGAAATAGAAAAGCTGACAACTATAAAACCCTTGTCAAAAATATGCTGTCATCAAAGATGGGTCTCTTAAGATACATTTCCTACACTCACACCTGGACTCTTTTCCTGACAATTGCGGAGCCGTAAGTGATGAGCACGGCGAACGTTTTCGTCAGGGTATTTCAACAATGGAAAAAGGTACCAGGGAAAGTGGAATCCTTCCATGCTTGCAGACTACTGTTGGACTCTTGGTAAAGATGCTCCTGAAACGATCCAGAAAAGAACAGCAAAAATACAGCGGATATAGTGATTCTTATAAGTATATATATAAGTTATGAATCTTGTTACTTTTTTTAATATATCCTTAAAAATAAAAAGTTTTTTTTCTAAACTAATTTTTTTATTTCATTGTCATTTTTGGATTCAGTGCCCCAAAATTAACAAAGAGGTGCAATTTTCCCACAAGATACAATTAAAAAACTAAAATTTGTTGTCTATTAAAATTAAATGACAAAATTGTTATTTCCCTGGAATTGAAAACAGTAAACAGTATTATTCAATAGCGTGATTGATCGCGACCAGTTTTGCTGTGTACACAGAACATTCAGGTAGTAATTTGAATTCTTGGTGATAGGAATTGTTGCTGCGATAAAATGAACATCTTGTTAAATTTTCGTCCTTCGAACTATCCTTGAAGATATATTCCCATCTACTCCATCGTGCTTGAATATCATGCCAGAATTTGTAAGATGTTGATAAATATAGTTCGTAACATTTCGTATAGATAACTTCGGATGGATAATTATACGTAGAATAGTCAGGTATGTAACTTGTAGTCATTTGACTAGAGTGTACCTTCTTGATGGTCTGTTAATCCATGAATAAACAATTTGTGGGTCTCACTAATCAATCCCTTCCTGACCAATTTAACCAGAGCTTTGCCGCTCAACTTTCGTCGTCTCAATGGAAGAGGAGGTTTGATGCATTCGACCTCCAGGACATTGATGGGAGTGCTATTTAAATACCCGATACACAACATAAGACACTTATTTTTGATCTGTTCAATGTTCTTAATATGAGTTCTTGATTTATTTCCGTAAAATATTGATCCGTAGTCCAAAGTTGATCGAACTAAGGTCCTGTCAAAAGCACATTGCCTTGGATCTGCTCCCCATTTCCGATGAGAAAAGGCCTTCAGAATGTTAAAAGCATTCTGACTTCTCTTGAAAATGTATGTATTGTGTTCTTTCCAGTTTAAGTTTTTAATCTAGCATAACTCCCAGGTATTTGACAGAAGTTTTATGTGATATATTCTGCCCGGCTAGAGTGATGGTATTTGAACGACTAAGGCGAGATCTGGTAAACGTACATACACAAGATTTTGAGTAGGCAATGGAATATCCATTATTCTCAAACTATTCTTGTGCAATGGAAACCGCTATATCTAGAAGTTCCATAGGTTGAGATACATTTTTGTTCTGGGTCCTAATGACATAGTTATCTGCAAACTGTTGTAGTTCAGCATCTCTCGAATTAAAAGCTATTTCAAAGTCATAGGAATACACGTATATAATATACAAGATGGGACTCAAGACACTGCCTGGTGCTAGTCCTTTAGATGTTGAATAAGGTCCAATAGTCTGCTCAGCGGGACTAATGAAAATTTTTCTATTTCTATACAGTAATAACTAATAAATGGTTGGCAAGTTCCTTTGGAAGACCAATATTAATAATTTTACTGTATAATAATATTCGAGTCTACATTATCATATGCTCCCGTAATATCTAAAAATATTACAAAAGTATTCTCGTTATTCGAAAATCCAATTTGGATATCAGTTGTTAACTTTATCAACAATTCTTGAGTAGACCGTCCTTTTCGAGATCCATATTGCGAGCTTGGGAGCAATTGGTTTTTCTCCAAGTAGAATTCCAACCTGTACTTTAGGAGCCTTTCGTATGTTTTCAAAACGCATGAAGCTAGTGCAATGGAATAATATGAATCTTTCGGTATTTCAGCATCCCCACAATATATGTTATTGAAAATAATAATAAATAAATTCCCGTACCCACTGTGATGAAGCTTCTATATTATGATACCTACTCTGTTATTTAAAGATGGACAATACTGACGCCAACTGACTCTCTTGATCTTTTTGAATATTTGTTTGACCTTCACGTCAAGTTTTTTAAAATTGAGTAAGTTTTCAAGATATTGTATAAAACTATCCTTACGTTTTTCTAGTGCTATATTGCATTCATTGGTCGACCACGGTTTTCCTTTAACATTATTTCTGTTTGCATACTTCAGAAAAGTAGCTTCAGCTGACTGGTTAACACTTTTAATGAAAGTGCTATAATCTATACTAGGTGACATATAAATCCGAAAACCCAGTTTAAATGGTTTTATTTTAATAAAAGTTGGTGAATGTATTTATCTCACTGTAAATAACAAGTGAAAAAATTTTCAGCCTTATCAGTTGGACTTAGTGAGTTTGATAGGGGCCGTATAGTGGGACTTCGGGAAGCTGGACTTTCTTTTCGGGCAATTGTAGTTAGAGTGCAAAGAAGTGTAGACACTGTGGTTAGGTGTTGTCAGGCATGGCTTCGAGAAGGCCGTATGCAAAGAGCAAGGGGCACTGGACGCCGCCGTAGATCAACAGACCGTGAAGATCGCCGCCTAAGATTATTGGCCTTAAGGGACCGTTTCTCCACTACCAGGTCCATTGCAAATGAATGGTTTGCAGAACACGGAAGACCTATTGGCATGCGAAGTGTTTACCGACGAATGAGAAGTTTTGGCTTGTTTTCATACCGGCCACACTGGGTCCTCCCTTTAACTCGAGAACACCGACGTAATCGCCTTGAGTGGTGCAGACAACGGTCACTCTGGGATCAGGAATGGAACAGTATTGTCTTTAGTGACGAGTCTCGATTTTGTTTAGGCATGCACGATGGCCGTGCCAGGGTTAGAAGGCGACGTGGTGAAAGGAGGAATCCATAGTTTTTTGTTGAAAGACATGTTCATCACACTGTTGGAGTTATGGTTTGGGGTGCTATAGCTTATGGTTCCAGGTCACCTTTAATCTTCATCAGAGGTAACATGAACGCACAGCGTTATATCCACGAAGTTCTAGAACCCCATCTTTTACCCTATCCTGACACCCTGGCAGATCCAACTTTCCAACAAGATAATGCCCTACCATATGTTGCAAGAGTCACAATAGACTTCTTTCAACATAATGATGTGACATTATTGCCATGGCCACCAAGATCTCCCGACTTATCCCCAATTGAGCTCGTGTGGGATATGATGGGTAGGAGATTGCTCAATTTGCAACGTCCTCCTCAGACTCTAGAAGCACTTCGAGAGGAGTTGGTGGTTGCCTGGAATGAGATACCACAGGAGGACATTGACCCCCTGCCTAGGCGCGTTTTAGAATGCGTAGCGCATCAGGGTGCATCCACACATTATTAAAGGTCAAAGGACTTTAAAGCAGTGCAATCATTTTGAAATTTTTATCATTTACTTATTATGCTTCATTAAGTACTTATACAAAATTTTATTAAAATAAAACCATTTAAACTGGGTGTTCGGATTTATATGTCACTTAGTATATAACAGGTTCTACATAAGATCTATTTATATTCTCGGAACAGAACTGATCTCAGCAAGCTTTGTTTATGTTCCATTTTCTATTTGATTCTGGAGTAAAGTTACAATTGAAAGTATAGGCAAATTATCTGACCCACATGCGTCTGGCAAGGTTCGCCATTCTAGCTGGTGGTGAATTTGAGGTGAACATAATGTAAGGTCTATTGCAGATCTTGATTGATATTTAACATAAGTTGGATCTACATTGTTAATAAAACTTAGATTACTGTCGTCTAGCGCTTCAATCAGGATTTTTCCAAATACGTCATCCTGAGCACAACCCCATGAAATGTGATGTGCATTAAAATCCGCTCCTATAATACATGGACCTTGTAAGGAACTAAAAAATTGTATCCGTTCCTGCTTAGTGATTTTGGTTTGTGATATACTTTCATTATTTTTAAGGGACTAATGATATTTGGGTATAGCTTAAGCAATTTCTCAACAGAATAGCCACTCCTCATTTGCCATCTAGCCGTTCTTGACCGATAACTTTATGACTTTTAAATTTCACAATTTAATTTATTTTAACCCACGTTTCAGACAAAAGTGCGTTGACCACATTTTGCTCTTCTAAAAGGCGTATCAAATTACCTTTATTTGCTATAGCCCATCTACAATTCCAGTAACATATCCTCAGAAAATTCGTTGTGGATTTTAAATACGTTATATAAATTGTATTTTACGTTTTTCATAACGTACAAACACGTTGGTAAAAGTGTAAAATGATTAAGAATATACTGTAATTTTCTTAATACACTTATTTGTCTATATTTAATCGTTCTCTTATGAGATTAGTTATAGTTGACTTATCTAAGCTGTCGATGTTTGTTTCTGTAAAATTTGTAAGAACAAATATAACCAATTCTGAAACATCTCTGCTATTAAATTCATGTACTCAGTAACTGAGGCTATTAGTGATACCACCGGATACTTGTGTAGTATTTATTTGACTCACGATTTGTCTCCTAGCTTGTTCTGTCAAATTTGGCGAGGAAGGTGAGTTCCGTTTCAAAGACTTAGGCAACCTTTGTGTAGAGTGCGAATTCGCATTTGGACTATTTAGTGATGTTTGAGTGTTTGATGATTGAAATGAAAGATTAGAACTATTTATTTCTTGAAACGTTGTAGAATTATTTTTTGTAACTGAAGCATGAGATGTGGTTTTTGGCACCGCATTGTTTGAGTCTCTAAAAGAAGAATTTGTCATTGTCATGTTTTTTAATTGCCATTTCCTCACATTTTGAGGTTTCAAATGAGTCGTGGATGCCACCGCAAATTAAACATTTTTGTTCTAAGGAGTCATTGTGGCATGAGTTAGTAACATGTCCTTCGTGGCATTTTGCACACCTAGGCTTGCTTCTACATTGATTACCCAAATGACCAAAACGCATACAGTTACGACACAAAACAACCTTCTGTAGATAATTATTTACTTAAAAAATGCTTGTGCTTGAAAAGTAACTACAACCCTATTTTTTAGGTAATTATTTAGCCTCACTATTTTGATCTGATTTCCGGTGCATATGTTCAACCTATTCTACCGAGAAAATGCAGTGAAAATCGAAAGGTTTGACCCTTTCCAATAAATATTCCGTCTCATAAGTGTTTATCCACCGAAATAACACAATCCCTGTACCTATTAAATGAATTTGGGTATATTGATAGTTTTGAACACAATAGTTGTATTTAATAGGACATTTGCTGATTATGAATTTTTGAACACAATCCTTACCGTATTGCGTCCAATCGATTCAATTGTTTGAATCATATTGTCAACTTTCGGCATACTTTTGAGAATAGTTCCACCAACCTTGACTGGATTTAATTTGGTTCATTGTTTTCGATGATAGGGGCCCTTATCAGTGTGCTAATATGTTAGAAGCGGTCGATCAGCTGTTTTGCGAGAAATATTGTTGAATGTTCTACCTGCATTACTCCTGATTGTAGATCATGCTCATTTATATTATCAATATGTTATGTTCCATTTATACTAGCTATAGTGGATACCAAATAAAATCCGATGCACGTCATAGGTGATGTCATTCATAAAAATCATGGTTACCAACAGTTGACTACATTCAATGTGACATTTCTACTTGAAGTTTAAATTTCCCCGTCTCGATTCGGTTGGTAGTACCGTGCAGAGAAATGTGAGGTTGCCACTTCTCATTTGTTGACATCAGTTGCCATTGTCCTTTTGTCGTACTATTAGTTCTTTATTGTTTAGTTTGTGAGTTTTGCGCTATTTAAGCTTTGAATCGTTGCCTTGCCAATTAAAAATTGTTCTTTTCAGAACAACAGTTACTGTGAAGTGGTGTAAAGTATCCAAAATGCCAAAACAACTTAACAGTCGGTATAAAGAGCTCATATCATGCTTATTAGAATACTTCGAACGGGAAAGGGATAATAATGGCCCACTTTTGCCTTTAACTGCTGTAAGGGAGGTGAGTTTACGCTTGTTGATAGCATAAGTAATAGGAACATTAAGGTTAATCTTCTTTTTCTTATTTTTAAAAAACGATGTACTCCAAAGAGAGTCACTAATATTTCAAGGCTCAATACAAGTGGTATTCGTAATACTATTTACAACATGTATGAAAACAGTAAGTTGCCCAACAAACATATTTTGAATTAGAGAATGTATAATTGTTTTTTTGTAGAACAACATGTAACACTGTCTGGCTTGTGGGAGCAATTAAAAGCTAAGCAATTATTTGAGGGCAGTCGTATGTCGTTAAGCAGACTATTAGAAGAAATAGGCTTCAAATGGGAGAAAGATAACCCCAAACGAGGGCTTATGGAACTTCCCAATATTGCATCTAAACGTGTTAGTTTTTTCAGATCATACATACAAAATAAACAAGAGGCTATTTATCAGTTTGTCTTCTTAGATGAGACTTGGATTTTCCAAAATGGCACCGTTCAACGTTCATGGCAAGATAATGACAAGCGAAGTGTTAGAAGTACCAAAGTTGATGGAAAAAGGTGGGCTTTCAAATGTATAGAAAAATAAGCTATATATAAAAATGAAATGCATTTGTAGGTATATCATAGTTCACGCTGGCAATGAAAATGGATTTGTTGAAGGTGCGTCGCTCATATTTTCATCGAAAATCCAGCTTAATGATTACCATGGTGAAATGAACCAGCAAAACTTTTTATATTGGTTTGAAAATCAATTACTAATAAGTTTGACCCAACCCTCTGTGATTGTTATGGATAATGCATCATACTATAGTATGTTATTAGTAAAAACTCCCAATAGAGCTCATGGAGAAAGGCTGAAATTCAGAATTGGTTAACTGAACAAAAAATACAGTATCCACATGAAGCATTCAAATCTGAACTTCTAACGATTGTTGCACAGTGAGCAGAATACCCAATCTTTATGCATTTTGTTCCTATTTTTTTTTTAGGAATAAACCAACCCAAATGTATGTGGTCGGTAACTTGGCAGAACAATATGGACATAAAGTTTTACGGTTACCTCCATACCACTGTATTTTTAACCCAATTGAGCTAATTTGGGGGATTGCAAAAAATTACTATAATCGGCATATTGGAAGAGATAGCCACACTGAAAATGACTGCCTAAAAATGTGGCAAGAGACACTCCAAACTATTACCCCTGATATGTGGAAGAACTCCATTAGACATACAGAGGAGATAATTATGAAATGGTATAGAAGGGAACAAGTAATGGATAGACAGGAAATTCTTCCCCTTATTATCCATGTTAACGATGACTCTACTGATTCCAGTGATTCAGAATAGTTAAAACATCAAAATATATTCTGTATAATGTAATCAAACTCCGGAATTGATATACAACTTAACCATACCATGCGGTTAATATCAGGCTCGATAAAGAGTACTCCTTGCCGCTAGTTGCCGGTATTGTGTAACATCGCATCACCCGAGTTCTTTCTTCTCGTTGATGTGAATTGAAAAAGTGTTGCAGTTCCCATATCATAAATAAATAATCAAATTAATTAAAATACGAGAAAACAATTTATGTTCTTTAAATATTTTGTGTTTTTGAATACCTACCAAATCAGGCGTTTTTATTCAGAAAGGAATTTAATTTTACAACAAGTTTATTTATTTTTAATATAATGGTACTGTAGTAAATGGTAGGTATATATAAACAATTTATTTTATTAAATTTATTTGCTTAAAAGAAAATGTGCAAATTCTGGCAACAGCGCACAGCTCCAGATCGATGACGTGCATCGGATTTTATTTGGTATCCACTATATCTACCTTTAACTAGCTCTAGAACTTTTCGTCAATTTCATTAGTTTCCCAGTCGAGAAAAATTGCTGCTGTGTAATCTAATATTTCCTGAGGTCGGCCAGATTTGTGGAGCTAATTGGTGAGATCCTTCCATCATCTAACACTATTTTGAGACCGTAATACCAAATTGACAATTGTTGACAAATTCATTCTGTCAAAGTGAACTTTATGAGAAATTGATATAAGGAGTGTTCATATGCAATATGCCCAAAAAGAAGAAAAATGAATGCGAAAACGAAACTCTAGAACCAAATATTCAAATTAGCGTAAGTGAAAAGAGTACCAAAGAAACTATTGTCAAAGAGAATTATTATCTTAAACAGCTTTTGGAAGAAAAGGAAAGATTTATATATCAGTTGGTAAATGAAAACCGTAGACTACAGGAAGCATATGACTTGATTTCTGCCAACATAGTAGAAAAGGAATCCGTTGTATCTACTTTGGCTATTGTAACTAATTAACTAGAACAACTTGAGAAAAGAACGTCAGAGAATACATCATACTCACAAATTTTAAAGCAAAATACTCCTAAAATCAATAGCAACAACAAGAACAACAATGACATGAAATCCATATTAGTTACTCCCGAAAGGACCCAACATTATAATGACCACCAGAAAAGACCTAACTAGTAACATTAATCTAGCAAGTATTGAAGTCAATATAGAGAAAGTAAATAATTATAAAAACGGCGGCGTCGAAAATCAAGTTGAGCAATGTTATTACCAGAAACTCAAAAATGAACTAGAAACTAAGTTGAAGGGAACATACAATATATCAGGAGCAAGAGAAATGAGACCGAAAATAAAGATCATAGGCTACAAAACTGAAAAAAAACCTTCAGAAGCAGAAATTAAAGAAGAAATCATATCCCAAAATACATTCATTAATGAAAACGAAATCGAAATCACTTTTGTACGACACATACCATTCCGAAATTCTTATACTATATTCGCTGAAGTTTCTGGAGAGCTATATAGAGACATATTTATCAACAAGAAATCAAGAATACTACTAGGTTGGCAAAACTTATTTGTCTATGATAATAACCAGATATCGCAGTGTAGAAAATGCTTGAAGTTTGGTCACACAGACAAAAAATGTAAGGGCGCGGAAATGTGCATTAAAATGTGGACAAGCACATAGAAGTGAAATTTGTACTGTAAACATTTTAAAATGTTCTAACTGTATAAACTATAACGTTAAGCATAATAAGAATAATGATGTTGGTCACTCGCCCACAGACAAAAAATGCCCGTCGTATTTATATTTTCAAAAACAGTATTCATCCAGAATAATGTTTTGAGCGTTTAGTTCTTTTTACGTTTTTCGAGCTACATATCATTTGCAAAATTTTACATGGATAGTTACGTAAATAATTTTCAGGTTAATGATATCAATACAAATATTGCTCAAGACGCAAATGCTCTTAATAAATGGTTAGAATATTCTAATTTCAATGTTAGCTTATATCACATGAATATTCGAAGCCTAAACCAAAATTTTGACTGTTTTAATATCTTCCTAACTACAATTAATCACAAATTTGATATAATAATATTAACAGAAACTTGGAAAATTAATGATGTATCTTTGTTCTGTTTGGAAGGTTATGATACGCTTTACAATAATGGTACGTACAACCAGAATGATGGGGTGGTAGTATATGTAAGAAATGATATCAACTACAGATGTGATTTTGTTAAATTTGATGACGGTATCACAGTATTGGATTTGATATTGAGAATTAATAACAAAAGTGTAAAAGTCACATCTGTCTATCGACCACCATCATCAAACCCTTATACATTTGTAGAAAGTCTTGAAAAATTTTTGTTAGATAACAAAAATGCCATACAGTCACACCACATCATAATAGGAGATATGAATATTAATATACTCCAACATACCAAATTAGTAAACAAATACCTCACTGTAATGCAGAGCAACGGATTCATATCAAATATAAATTTACCAACAAGAGTAGTCAATAATAGTTCCAGTTCTTGCATTGATCATTGTTTCATCAAAAATTTTTCAAATTTCTTTCGGTACATACCGTTAATTGTTGAAAACCATATTACCGATCATTTACCCACTGTAATACTTATATCATCACCAGAAAAAAATTAAAGTAGATCCATCTCCAATAATGAAACAGTGAAATTTAGGTGTTTTGTCGATAATAAAAAACTACTTGCAAATATCAAATTAGAATCGTGGACAGCAGTGTACTGTGCAACGAATGTTAATGATGCTGCAAACACACTCATTGAACGCATAAAATATTTAATTGATTGTAGTACAAACAGAGTTAAAATTAAACATTTTGACAGAAGCAGGAATCCCTGGATAACTAAAGGTTTGATAAAGTCTGCCAACAAAAAAGAGGAACTATACAAAATAATGAAAGCATCGCCATGTGCAAATACCTCCCATAAATATAAAGAATATAAAAATATTTTTATCAATGTAGTTAGAGAAGCAAAACGCCAATTCTATCTAAAAAAATTACAAGATGCCAAATCTGATCCAAGAAAACTGTGGTCAGTTGTCGATCACTTAACTAACAAAGACGTTCAAGAAAAACCAAATATTGATGAAATTAAGAATCATGATGGAACAATATTAACAGATAAACGACAAATATCCGATGCATTCTTAAATTTTTTCACTAATGTTGGAGAAAATTTAGCATCCAGTATTAAAAAAATGGTTTCGAACGAAAAGTTCACAAAACCCAACTTCCCAATTCATTCTTTTTAGAAAGCGTTAGTCCGATTGAAGTACAAGAAGCTGTCCTATCACTTAAAACCAAAAAAAGTCCTGGTATAGATGGTATCAAAGCTGAGCATTTAAAAATAATAGCCTACGACTTAGCCGAACCACTTTCTTACGTCATTAATTGGTGTTTCCAATCTGGAATTTGTCCTGATGCATTTAAAACAACTGTTATTACTCCTGTTTATAAAGGCGGTGACAGAATGGAAACATCAAATTATAGACCCATATCAGTACTATCGAATATAGCCAAAATTTTCGAAAAATTACTACAAAAAAGATATTACAATTTTTGGACAAAAACAAAATTATATGTTCTGACCAATATGGATTTAGAAAAGGAAAATCTACTACAGATGCAATTTTGGCTGCAATGGATGAAATTAACTCTAATGTCAACAAAAAGATACCTACTATTGGTATCTTTGTTGATCTAAAAAATGCCTTTGATACGGTTAACCATGTCGAGCTTCTGAAAGTTATGGAAAGATTGGGATTTAGGGGAGCGTCACAAATCCTTTTAAAAAATTACCTTTCAAGTCGGGCACAGACTGTCAAAATCACTAACACTTACAGTAAAAAAATGTACATCAAGTGTGGTGTGCCTCAAGGAACAGTACTAGGCCCACTATTATTTAGTCTCTACTTAAAATTAACAGTTCTGGAAAGATTATATGTTTTGCAGATGACACCCTCGTATTATATAAAGCTGATGACTGGAGCACACTGAAGCAAATAGCTGAAAAGGATGTTATAAGGATCATTGACTGGTTTGATACTAAAATTTTAACAGTTAACTTCAAAAAAACAAAATTTATTACATTTACATCCTATTCAAAATTTTTACCTACCTTCGAACAAATTTCCGTTAATTATCATGGCCAAAAGACCAAAATCGATAGAGTTAACACTTTGAAATATCTTGGAATATTTATAGACTCACATCTAAGGTGGGATAACCATATTAAATATGTTATCAAAAAAATTAGAAATGTTGCCTATAAACTCAAAATGCTTGCTAACATTCTTACAGAAAGTTATCTGCGAATCCTATACCATGCCTTAGTTGAAACCCATATAATATACGGCATCACAGCCTGGGGTGCCGCCTGCAAGACATATATTTCTGACCTGAATATAGCACAAAAAACTGTTTTGAAAGCCATTTTCCATAAGCCAAGATTATATCCAACGAACAACTTATATCAAGAAACAGGGATACTTGATACAAGACAACTTTATTTCTTACATGCCACCACCTTATACCATAAGTATTGTAATAAAAAGAAAAAATCCTATAAACACGAGCATAACACACGATTTCGAATAGGCTCATCTAATATCCAAAGACCACACAAAACATTATTCAAAAAATCATTTAAATTCTTAGCAGCTAAATTATATAATGTAGTACCAAACGAAATAAAGATACTTAATTTTGGAAAAAAATTTAGAAGAAAATTGAAAGACTGGGTTAGTAATGTGCAGCGAATGACTACATAATTATATAGAAAACTAAATCTACAAAATTCCAATTACATTAATACCTTTTAGATTTAACAATAATTGTTATACACATATATGATTGATTGTTAGTTATTAAGATATAAACCACACACAGGCGATGCCTTCTGTGGTTTTTTCATATTTATTTGCCCATTTTTTGTATTTTGGCGAATAAATATTATTATTATTATTATTATTATTATTATTATTATTACCAACCTGGGAATTATTTCTATAATTTCATTCATGGAATCCTCCGATTCCTTCATTTTCTTTCCAGGGGGCAAGTCCCCTTGGGAGATACTCATTTATATTGCGCGGCTCCTGCTCAGTCTTTATATACCCAAAACTATTTACAGAATAGCTAAGTTTCAGCACTAAATAAATATTCAAGCTCGGAGTCAACGAAAAATGATGTTCGCCCGTCACGTCATTTTGACGTATCTGATTCTTGCCCCCGAAAGGTCCCTAACAGTCACCTAGAGTACTTTTGTTTGCACCCTGTTATATAGCTTTGAAGAGGGAACTCGGAGGACTTGCACTAGAAAAAGTCGAAAAACATGTTATATTAGCCTAAAACATTCGAATCTAAGGTTTGTTAGTTAGATGTGACTAAAGCCATTTGGAGCAACTCAAAACCTACTCAAATACAAGTTTTAAGTATCTGTATTCGAAAAGCGTATGTATTTCAAACATCTGCTGTCTTGTCTTTACCGACAGTGTGAAGTAAGATACTATCGTAGCAGCCGAAACATCCGTCTTTTATGATGGGAAAATTTTCCCAAATTTTTGTTTCTATAAAATATCAACGTCTTGACCCTCCACTCCAAGAGAAACTCTTACGGGCGCACATGATCGTTGCTATGACACATTCCGTATGGATGACGATCTTGACTTTTACAGCATACAGCCCACAGCAGCATGGACGCGACTGCCGACTGAGATTCACGACCATCAATCGAATCACGTACCGACATACAACTTTTGGAAATATATATATATATATATATTATATGGTACGGCTTAAAGTGTGAATGCACGGGGACATTTATGATGAGTGTAATATGTCCAATAGAATAGAAAGTATAATTATCAAGTATAATTACTGGGGTTGAAGGCGTATAAATATACCAACGTCAAAACATGTATGCATAACCTCCTCACCTCCTGCAACCCCTAACCCCCAACTTCTGACCATTACAAACTTTTGTCCGAAAATAATTAGGAACCTCTAAAGCAGCGGTTCCCAACATTTTTTCTTCTGCGAACCCCTTATAAAAATTGGATTATATCGGCGAACCCCCTGAGCAGTCGTTAGTGAGAGTAAATAAAACAGTAAGTACTATTTGGCTTCTATTCTATCATGAACATTTAAAATCGTGATTCCTGGACCTTGTTAAGACATATTTAGTTCATTTAATTCAGAAAAAATATCGGCTAAGTACGCAAGTTTTTAAACTAACTTCTGTATGAAATAATAAAGAGACGTGGAGACTCCCAAGTCCTCACATAGTTCAAGAGATAGACCAGAATTTGTAGCACGGGACTTTATCAAATTCACAACTTTTACAGCTTTGCTTAAAGTACTGGCTAACTCTGCAGGAATATGCTTACATGCCAATGCTTGCCTATGAATACAGCCGTGAGTCCATTCTATATTCTCGTTGATCTCCTTTATTCGTGCCACAAGACTAGGACATGTTCCAGTCATTGATTTTGCACCATCTGTGCATACACCTAAGCAAAATGACCAGTTGATTTCATGCTTTTCAAAATAGTCATTGATCAGATTAAACATTGCTGCACCAGTTGTATAAGTTTCTAGTGGCAAAAAAACATCTTCTTGAATGGAATTCTTAAAAACATATCTAACGTACACGAGCAGTATTGCACAGTTTGCTACATCGGTCGACTCGTCAAGCTAAATAGTAAAATAATTCAATGTTATTCTTTTCAAAAGTTCACTTTCAACACTGTTCGACGAAGAAGCGATGGTTTTGAACTGTTGGCCAGGGCTTCATTACAAATAACACAAAGTGATTCTGACCCTTTTCCGGTGAAATAAAAACCTATTTGCAAATAGTCAGTGTCGTATTTTGGTTTCTTTCCTTTTTTCCACCATGCTTGTCTATTTTCTCATTACTTTTATTCTGGCGAGAAGGTACCTCACTATAACTTTCAATATCGCCACCTTGTGTTGGACCCAAATCGGGAACCGAAGAAGAAGATTGCTCATCTTGCTTTTCGTCAGAGTTCACAAAACTGCCCGCTTTTAACCAGCTATCCATCTTCACGTTCGACATGCGTACGGCTCACGAAGCGCCATCGACTCTACTCGTACTTCTATAACTGCGAGAAAGATCTCGGTGCGCTCGATTCACTGAAGTAGAGCTCTTGCCGGATTGTTGTAACGGCGGTGTGGCAATATTGAGGACAAATTCCGCCATTACCATACCTTTTTCGCGAACCACCTTCATATAACACCAGTACTTACAGAAACGTTAGCAGCTCTTCCAAGGACGAACCAAGCATTTTCGGTCATTTTTCTTTAACCTCTCCCGAAATTGTGTCACAAAAGTCACATTTTTGTCAAGATATATCAACTTTCAACCTAGCCTATACATAGGGTGTTTATCCGATATGACTAGACGAAAAAAGAAGGATGGAGAAGAGCAACAAGAAGATAAAGATGAAAGTTATTTATCCAAGAATAATGCAAATACTACAATAGAGCAAGAAGTACAGTACCTGAAGAAGCTATTAGAAACAAAGAATGAAATAATTTTAGATAAAGAGAGGTATATCAATCAATTAGTTAATGAGAACAGACGTTTACAGGAGCATTATGAATTGATCATTAGCAGTATAGTGGATAAAGAAACCATAATCACTTCTTTGGGGAAAATAAATGAAAGAGTTGAAAAAATAGAAGCTACTACCTCATACACCCGTTGTAATGATGTAATTAAATTATATAGTGGAGCTGTAAAAGAGTAAAAAAAAAGCAGAGATGAGAAGATTGTAGATAAAATTAATAATACACAAAAGTTGATGATAAAAAGTACGGACAAATCAAACTCTAATGTGTTGGAAGATTTGAAGAAGAGCATTGATCCAGCTAAGTCAAATATCTGTGTGAACTCTGTGAGGAGGGTGAATAATGGCATCATTCTTAGCTGCGAAAATGAAGCATCAATGTCCAAGCTGATGGCGAGTATACAGGGAGAACTCGGTGCGAACTTCACTGTCAATGAGATCAAGAAATATCGCCCACGCATTGTAGATTGCGCCTACACAAAATCTGAGGGATTAATCGATAAGATCTTGTCCCAGAATGAATTTGGTATTTTCAGTAGTGATGATATAAAAACTGTAACCACTTTTAGATGTTCCGAATCTACTTTAAATGTTGTCATTGAGGTTAGCCCAAAATTTAGAAAAACGTTGCTAGATAGAGGTCATATATACATGGGTTGGCAAAGATGTCCTGTGCGGGATTATGTACGAATTATACGCTGCTATAAATGTTCAGATTTTGGTCACATGGAAAAAATTGTATACATTCTAAAGTATCATGTCATTTATGTGCTGAAGATCATTTGGAAAAAAATTGTAAATCTGCTTTTAAGAATTGTTCAAACTGTATGAATCACAATTCTAAATTCAACACTCAATTTGATACTAGTCATTCTTCTAAAGACTTGGATTGTCCAACTTATAAAAAATATGTTACATACTTGAAATCTAGAATTGAATATGAATAGTGATAAATTCAAGGTTTTAAAATTTGGTCATATAAACTGCAGATCAGTTTTATCAGGATTTCATGAATTTAGTACACTGGTTCAAAACAACAACCTTGATATTGTTGGAATATCGGAAACGTGGCTATCAAAAGATATATCTAATGACCATATAAGAATGAATGGATACAACTGCTATCGCTGTGATAGAGATGGGCGAGGTGGTGGGGTTGCAGTCTTTGTAAACAACCACTACAACTCTTCCATAATTTCATTTGGGCAAGACCCAAGTCTTGAATATATATGGTTGAAGGTGCAGCTTCCAAAACAAAAAATTGCTATTGGTATATTCTATCGGCCCCCACATAGCTCTGTTACAGAAGCCGGTAATACCTTTGATAACATGTTGCCTGCCATATTAGCTGAATATGATGATATCATCCTTGCAGGGGATATCAATGTTAATTTGCTCTTAGTTTGTAACAACTTGACTAAATGCCTTGATTCTTATAATCTGAAACAGGTGATATCTGAACCGACTAGGATAACTGAATCGACACTCACTCTCTTAGATTCTATTTATTTGAGCAAGCCTGAGAGTTGTCTTAGGAGTGGCGCTATTAATGCTGATATGATTACTGATCACTATTTAACCTTCTGTGATATACGTATTGCACTTCCTAAAAATCAACAGAAATTTGTTACATAGTTTAAACGAAATAGCGTTTGAACAAGATCTCAAGAGTTTTGCATGGTGGCATATTATATCGATAGATGACATTGAAGATAAAATTAACTTTTTAACAGATTGTATTTTATGCTTATTTAATGTTCACTGTCCAAAAAAGGTAGTGCGTGTAAACAAAGCTCCAGCTCCTTGGTTGGATGATAATATTAAAAGTGTATTCAGGCAGAGGGCTGAAGCTTTGTCAAAGTTCAAACGTGATCGTACAGCCGCCTCTTGGCAACAGTATACATATTTCAGAAATCGTGCATTAACGCTCGTGCGAAGAGGAAAAAGAGATTATTTACAAGCTGTTCAAAATCAGGATATAAAAAAGTTTTATAAGACCCTAAAGACTTTCAAAGTACAATCTCAGAAAGATTCTACAATTCCCGTGAGCTTGTCCGATCCGTATAAAATAAATGAGGCATTCATTTCAATTTTCGAGAATAGTGATTTGGCTTGTGCTGATAAAATTGCATATTACCGAGCTAATAAAAATAACTCAAAATTCAAATTTCAATTTAATAAAGTGACTATTGACACCGTTGTTAAAATTATACATAAAATAAAATCAAATTCTAGTGGTACAGATGAAATAACTTTGCATATGATACTACTATGTATACCTGAAATTGATGTCTACTTAACGCATATTATAAACTGCTGTTTAGAGAGGGGATATTTCCCCAATCAGTGGAAACGCGCTATAGTTATTCCGCTACCTAAGTGTTCTGATCCTACTAACTATGGTCAACTGAGACCGATCAGTCTACTGCCAATTTTCTCTCTAAAGTATTGGAACGCGTTGTTTACGAGCAGTTGTGCGCCTACTTATATTCTAACAAAATTATTCCATCTAAACAATCTGGATTTCGACAAGGTCATAATACAGCTTCGGCACTCTGTGATTTAACAGACAATATAACAATGGCACTTGATAACCAAAAAGCAGTAGCTCTCATACTTCTTGACTTTACTAAAGCATTTGACACCATTAATCACTCACTTCTTGTATCTAAATGCAGTTACTATGGATTTTCTGAAAAACCTCTTTCGTTTATTCAAACCTACCTTGAAAATCGGTATCAAAAAGTTCGTCTAAATCAACAGTACTCTACGGAACAAAAAATTTGTTCTGGTGTACCACAGGGATCAGTCTTAGGACCGCTATTATTTTCATTATATATCTCAGATTTAGAAACAGATGTAAAACCATGCAGCATACAATTTTTTGCAGATGATACTCAAATTTTCTATTCATTTAGGAGTAATGACTTGGAAACCGCAAATAATAAAATTAATCAAGATCTTGCCCAAATTGAAAAGTTCAGTAGTAGTCATAATCTTCGTTTGAACCCTTTGAAGACAAATATGTTGGTATACGCAAATAGAACAAAAAAGAATACCTTAAAAAAGGACATAGACATACATTTAAAAGGTAATAAATTAATTCCTGTGGATCATTCGAAAAACCTAGGTATTATAATGGATGATGACTTAAAATTTGTTGCACACGTGAACTATCTAATTACGCAGTGCTACGCTATTCTCAGAGTTTTATTTGCAAATAAGGCTATATTACATAAATCTGCGAGAAAGCAATTGTGTGAATATTTCGTATTTTCAAAGATATCGTATTGCTTACTGGTTTACTATCCCTATTTAGATATTATAACAAGAAATCGTATTCAAAGTATTATGAATACATGTTGCAGGCTTGTAAATGATCATATATCGAATGCCATTAATGAACTCAAATGGATGAAAATTGATAAAATGTATAAGTACCAGCTCCTAAATCTGACTCATAAGGTTCTTTATTCAAAAACACCGTCATATTTAGTAAACAAATTCATACGTAGAGGGAATATGCATCGTATTAATATTAGATACAGAGAGACTTTTCCAATTCCACGCCACAGCACGTCTCTATTTCAGAATTCATACATTTACAATGCGATCAAATCATATAATTCTTTAGACCGCAGTTTAAAAGAAACCAATCCATTATCCAAATTCAAGAAAAAAGTGAAAGAAGTTCTTCTTGATCAGCAGCGAAATCGGTTGTAACCCATAAGTGTCCTCATATTTTCCTTATGTATTTACTTGGATTATTCGTTATTGTATACAGGTGCCTATTAATTTTCAATAAATTCTTTTTTTTTTTTTACATCTCGTATTGTTAAGGGGGTTAGATGGTAGAATAGATATATAATCTAAATCTCGCCTCCTGTAAGAATATTACAAATAAAAGACGTTAATTATTATTATATAGCTCGCGAGCCCCTAGAGTTTAGCGAACCAACCCTTGAAAAACCCTGCTCTAAAGCATCAAAAAACGAAGTATGGACGATTTTTTACCTTTTTCGTTTTTCACCTCTTTCTCCGCGGCCGCTGGACCAATTTTCAAGAACTACAAAGCTATTTCTTTGTCTTTATCTTAGTAGCAACAGTTTCCATTTTTGCACATGTGCCGGCTAGAGCTGGGCCAAATCATTCCTTTTGGTGATTCAATTGCATGGTTTAGATGCCGGCCTTGGAACCGATTTCTTCGATTTGTTCAGGTTTTCCGTTAATTACGATTCCTTTCAATCCCGACCTTCACAAAACCAAAAATATCATAGGTGCTAATGAACATTACAAAGGATCGAGACCTCAGTACAAATCGATTACTGATTCCAGAAACCTAACTCGATGGTTTCGATACCAGCTCTTACGGAAGCCCACCGGGTTGATTTTTAACGAACTGTTTGAAAGACATTCGTCTATTAGGATTGTTTTTGACTTTAAAAACTCCAAATTGAGAACGATCCTGTATCTGTATTGGCCGTGAGTTATGGAGTGCAAAGTTTGTATTTCGACCGGTACGGTGCTATGTCGATTGGGACCATTTGACACTTTTATACAATTTCCGATGTACTACTGCGAAGTACATATAAGTTGAACACATTCTTATGGCAATCAGTGGGTTCAGATGAAAACGTGAAAGATTTTGTCAAATTTCCTTTATTTTTGGGGTACTCAGTCCAACTGGTATTTTTTTTCAATTATTAAAGTAAAGTAGTCGGGTAACCAGAAATCTAAATACTGGGACACCGCGACTGCTATAAGGAACAAAAGGTGCCTTGTTGATCTGATTTTTGGACTGCCTGAGGTTATCAGAATTGAGATAGATATGTTGGGATGGGAGGCAGGAGCGTGGCGAGTCCATCTGTCAGGCCTCACGCGCGGCGGTCTGAGGAGCAAAGTACATTGACATAGTGATAGAAGGGAACCAGTTTCTCCACGATCCGTCGATAAGAAAGGGTCCAGAAACTGTGCGTTTTAAAAGCGTCATTGATCAGTCAGACAGCCCTTCTCTGAACACCATCAAGCATGGAGCATGTCGTCGGGATGGCTACACCCCAATCATATGAGAAGTACTCAAGGCTGGGTCTTATCTGTGTCTTGTACAAAATGAAGAGGTTATGCGGAAGAAAGTACATCCTACCCATAAACAAATAACCTAGCATTTTATCTGTAGCTGTGGCGATAGGCGAGATGTATCCATACCAAATCAATTCTTTAGAGTTCTAGACTCCAACCAGTTGAAGTGAATGCCTGTTTGGCAGAATGCGGTTATCCATCGAAATCGGATAAGCGCTAAGGGGCTTCTTGTTGGTCAAGGTACAGTACTGTGACTTGGAAGCATCCTGCAGGACATGAGTTCGTTGATAAGTAGAAAAAAAAAACAATTTTGCCGACCGATCTATGGGAACGCCTGCATTGCTATTGTGGAACGCAGAGGGAATCCCATCAAGTACTATGGATATCTTGCGGCCGGAGATGAAGCTAGCCCCCGATCTTCAATGCTTCTCTTGGAGGACATAGGATGGAAGCTTCTGTAAGAGGGCTGCATGCCACAGTTGATCGAGGGCTTTCGTGATGTCAAGAGCAACGACATGAGACTTACGATGCGACTGGTAAAGACACGATACTTCTTACATAATTTGCAAAGAGGGGTACAACCCCAAAGAAGGTAGAAATTTCCACTTGTAAGTATTAGCATTATGTTGATACAACGCAGCCACTTTAGTAGGCATTGGTAGACAAATGAGTAGGCTTGGCTTATTCTAACCTATTCGAATTCGTTGTTGCGGCGGAGATTTATCTTAAGCGAAACATATCTCTAGGTAACCTGTCATGTCAAAAGTCAGATCGGCTACTTTGACGGAATGCTAGAATTGACTCAAATGACTAGTAAACTGTATATGGGAATAGAGTAACGCTCTCCTTTAACATATTGCTTTATTCGAGAATTTTTAAACCCATTAATTCACAAAATCATCGTTGCTAACCCAACCTAATTGTGTATTTACATAATTCACACTATTAGGCAAATACAGCACGTCGGTAGCTTGAAGGTGTCAAACTCAGCTTGGTCAGAGTCTTTACCCAAAGCAACTAACTTTCTGGACGAATATCTTTGCTCACACTTTGTTTTCTCGTCAATAACAGTGTCACCTGAACTGCACGAGCTGGAGTCACTGAAAACAATAAAATAGGATTATTGACCTTCATATCTTTTGGCACAATTGAGGCTCAATCTCGCCAATTCGCACTCACGCGGTGGACAAAAGGGGAAGTATCAAAACTTTCATAACTGAAAATTCTGAAAATCTCTACTTGAGGATAATTCAAAGGTGAATGAATATTTGCTTAACATCCGGCCCTCTATCGACACTCGGCCCTCAAGGGCGACTGTGAATGTGGGCCTTAAGAAAGTAGAAGATAGGGAACTGAACGCCGATTGATTGACTCGGAAATACACATCTCCTTACAATTCTCAAGGTCGCGCTGGATACTAGGAGCTTTCAGTCAGTCGTTGAGAAATTACTGAACAATGTAAATTTTTTGTACAACTGGAGCCATTTCTTAATACTTACTCTACACATGTCTCCAGTACAACTCCTTGGTGGTAGTCATCATGATTAGCAATGTACATCTCGGTATCCCTTGTGTTTTTGAGCTTCTTGTTAAAATATGTTTGGGTCATCGTAGAGCAGAGAGTCTGTCCAGACGTGCCGGATCTTCCACTTATGTCTACTTTCTTCTGACTAGCGAGGTATTTTTTTAAGACATCTGACTTTTCTACAAGATTAGCAATCTTCTCGTCTGGATAGTCCGTGACCTCTTGGCAAACTCCGTAATCACAGTCTTTCAATTCTGTTTAAATGAAAAAGTAGTGAGGCTCAAATTTGATCAATAGTAGTGAAGTGGTGAAGTACTAAAGTCCCAAATATTTATATTTAGAATAAAAAATGTTGTTATATAATAATTATTAGTCATTTATCGACCGCTTGAAAACTAACATATAACTTACTTGTTTCTTATGGAAGCTATTTTTTATAAGCATGCTTAAAATTTGTTTAAATAAGAAATTAAGTGTTTGGTACCGGATATTGTCTGAAAAAATATTCTTGTAAGCTTTCGTCAACAAACAATCAACATTAACATTCCCCAGAACGACTTTGGGTATTGTCATGGGCGCTCGCATGGGGAGCACTTATTTGTTAAGACTTCAAATGCCGGGTTCTAGATTAAAAAACTAAAACAGGGACGCAGACGCACTGTCATCTTTTTTCTCGTATCAGATATCGATGTGTGAGACAAATCTTGGATATGTTTTTTCAAACTAGATGATAGCCTCAAACATTAAAACCTGTACTTGAAGCCTTATTTTTATTTCTCATAAATCTTTGCCAGTTTTCCTAGTGAGATATGTTTATTTTCATGAACTCTCCTCCAATATTCTTTGAATCAAGATGCCTTAGAAATACTAAAAAATACAAGATTTTTCCCGCTGCAAGAGTAAAGTTTCACATCCTTTCAGGTTCTTTAAACAGTAAATATTCTTTGCACCGTTTTCACTCCACAAGTTAAAAATATAAAATATCCTAGAAAAAAATCATGGCGACCTTGACGATGAACTTCACAGATACCTTCAAGGCAATACATCCATATCCAAAGGTGTGAGCTTTATGAGAGCTACCAAAGGTGACTCTGACCATGACGTTGACCATCACCTAATTTCGTAACTGGACATTTGATATCGACTAAAGCAGAAAGAGTGGTCCTATTTAATAGCAATCAACTGCAAAAAGAGGTGGGCAAGCACTGTTAAACAAGGTAAGAGCTTCTAGTATTAGATTATGTCACCCTTTTTAACAAGGACACCATCTAAGGTATCCCTCCCCGATTTTGTTTTTAATATATTATGCCAAAATCTAAGAGACTCATTTTTGTGATATCCTCATAAACTTTATATTTTTTCTGCCCAATAATATGATCAAAAATGTACTTTCCATTATTTTTGGTGATCAAACTTCTTCATATAGACCCTTCCGTTCATCACAAGTCGAAGTATGTGAAACTTCAAAGCTACTTTCTTTCGGTCCTAGCTTTGGTGGTTGATTTCACCCTCAATAACGTTTCTCATCTGTCATATAGAACACATGTCTCTTAGATTAAGAATTACAAGAATAACATTATCTAAATGCTCATCAAAATCGGAGGCGACACCTGAGACGGTTTAGGGGGTGGTATACCCCTTTAAAACTAAGTATTTATTTAAAATCCATAAACACGTAGTTTATGATTTTTTTCTGTATAAACAAAACTCAATGTTATCGTTCGTCCTACCAAAAAGACAGCCAAGGCTGAAGAAACGAAAGCATTGCAACGGTACCGTCTATCGAAATAAAACAGCGCTAAGCGGGATCTATCACACCAGAATCGGCCACTGCTATGCGCTTTCCGCGGTGGTCGATTCTGGTGTGATAAATGGCACTTTGCGCTGTCTTTTTTCTCTATATTTTCTTACAACTCGGAACGCGGAAATATGACCAATATATTTTTGGTTTGAAAACATTGTGAGTTGCAACCCTTACAACTTTTATTAGTTTTTTCGTACAGTAGTAGGTAACTTGTCGGTGAATGTCAAAATCAGAATCAGAGAGATGTGACCTGTTCGTACATTTCTGACTGTTTGCCGACAGCTAGTCCGCTGTTCGTATACAGACTTCTGACAGGTCAGAGAATGCGAGTCAATCAGTGACAGTGACAGGTGCCAGAGTGTGTCGAAAGTATCTTGAGGACTGATATTGCGTCGCAAAGGGCTGCGGACACTTTCGCACTGGTGGGCCGTCGGCGATCTAGCACTCTTCTATCGCTAAGATTTGCTCCTCGGAGCTCTCCTCGATGATGCCGCCGCGCGATGTGCCTGCCAGATAGACCCGGCTGACTGATAGTGTATCGAGATTGTGAGGGGGATGCTGAGGCTTTTCCCAGTTCTATCAACATTAGGCAGTTTGAACATCGGATTAACAAAGTTACTTTAAGCTCCTCATAGCAGCCTCGCTCCCCTGCCGTTTAGGCTTTGCCTGCGCGGCTGCTTCGGAGAAAAAAACTGTGAGCGATACACCAAGCAGCGAATACTCCGAGAATGAAACCCAAAAACCTAAATTTATTGGAGGAACCAGTGCCACAATTTCAACAGCAACGAGTTTTTGTAACATTTTCGACTGAGCAATACAGTCGCAGAAAAAATTTCAGTGACGTTCCGTTGTGGTAACCATTTTCGATATCAGGCAGTGCCATATGGAAAGCTAACTCGGTATAAAGAAACGTGTATATTTTTATGGTTTGCTGGATATCAAACAGCTATCTTCAGGGATGTAGTTGATAGGTTCAATGTTTTCGTCAGTTTGCCAAGCATCCTGCCGAACATTGTGGACAGTAATAAAATCAAAAGCAACTGGCATCCCCTTTTCCAGATTGTGGATGAAGCCATGGACTATACAGAGTGCCCAAGATAAGAACCTATGCCTGAGGATCTCAATACCTGTGGGAGATGCAGCTTAGCTTAAATTAGGAAAAAGTTGCGTTCTTTCGGAGGTATTTACATGTCGTTGAGAAACTTCAAATTTCATGACTTACTGAGATATTAGGAAAGAACTAAAATTTGGCCAAATCATTTTTATTTTTTCTGACTTTATTTTAAGAAATATCAAACAACTAATCAAACTTTTCCATTGGCACTTTTTAGGCACTACATGATGATGTTTTTAAATTTTGTTCTCGACGGTTCATTTTTATACTCATACTTTATCTTTTTATATATAAAAAGTACACCTGTATCTTATAGCATTTCAAATTTCAAATATGAATTCGACGATGAATTACATTATGTTACATTTATTTTATTGGTTATGAGGAAAAATACGTTGTGTCACAAATGCTTGGCGTAAATACCTACTCGTATTACCGAGTATTGTTATTATTGTATTTTGCTAACATTGTTTTTTTATAATCAAAGATGCCAGGCGGTCATTTAGGCAAGCAAGATCAGTTCGACATGTTGGCGTGCTGCATTTTATTCTACAAAAATAACTAAAACACTGCATACATGTTTCTTGATGAATTTCCCTAAAGAAGTGTGTCAAGCAAGTCCATTCCTTAGTTGGCTCGTAATTTAAATGAATATGGTTCATCAAAAAATCCGAATACGTCTTGAATAACGGAATCTCTGGATAATTTACCTTTGGCACAGGTTAATCACTGTTGGTTTCAATAAGACAGGGCTCCTGCACATAACTTTAGGCAAGTTCGAGAGTATCTTTCTCAGGAAGTTGGATTAGAAACTCCAGTGGTGTGTCCTGGCCAGCTGGTTCCGTTTTGTTTGTGGTCTCATTGAACAACAAGTTTATAGGCATACTTTTGAAACTGAGTAGCAGTTACGAGAGTGTATAATGGAATCATTTAGCACGATTACACCAGAAATGTTACGTGATGTTTTCAATTATACTGTTAGAAGATCATATTTATGTTTAGAAAACAATGGCAACCTATGATAACACCTATTGTGAATAAAATAAAAATAATGTTGAAAACATATCCGCTGTTCTGAACATAAACAGATTAAGCATCATTTTACAAAATTTTACCCCATCATGTGATTATGTTGTAACATTCATCTATCAGTAATCACATAATCTTACATCACGCATTTGTTTGCAACGTCTACTTAAATAAAATGAAAAAACACGTTTCTCCATATAACCAAGAAAACAAATGTAACATGTGATACATCGTTGAATATGTATATGTAGAAAGATGCTATCAGATAAAGGGAGTACTTCTTTCCGGATCGTACAAAAAAATAAAGTTGATGATGGTTTCTCAAAACCGAAACGTCGAGCACCAAATTTAAAAACACCATTATGTAGTGCCTAAAAAGTGCCAATGAAGATGTTCCATTAGTTTTTTGATATTTCATCAAATAAAGTCAGAATACAGTAAAAACGATTAGGCCAAATTTTAGTTTTCCCCAAACACCTCAGTAATCCATGAATTTTCTCAACGGCTTGTAAATACGCCCCGAAGCTGTATCTCCCACAGGTGTTGAGATCCACATGCATAGGATCCTTATCTTGTGCACCCTGTATACTTACTATGAAGAAAGGGACATGCAGATAGACTATTTCAATTTTTAAAGGCCCAGATTGAAACAATTTATAGCATTATGAATATTTTTGCGTACTTAATTTGAGCTGTTTCTTCGTCACATTACTGATTTCCAAAGTGATTTCCTTTGGCAATCTCCTAAGATGCTAATCCAAATACGAGACACTTAATCGTCATTTCCCTTAAAGTAGTCTCGAAAATTGTGATCGAGGTGAGATATAACAATAACCAGCAAGAAAGATGATGGATCTTGTGGATGGATACC
Organism: Acanthoscelides obtectus; assembly: GCA_963669975.1. Classification (NCBI taxonomy): domain Eukaryota; kingdom Metazoa; phylum Arthropoda; class Insecta; order Coleoptera; family Chrysomelidae; genus Acanthoscelides; species Acanthoscelides obtectus. The sequence continues at coordinate 42,991,598 of CAVLJG010000006.1, read as the reverse complement.
CAAGCTGAACAATAAGTTATGATTTTACATAACTGGCTAACCCACTGCACCGGCACGAGAAAAATCATAAAACATTTTTCTACTAATCCTAGGCAATTCAAAAGTCGGAATAACAAAATTTCTTTGGGATCATCATAGCAGCCGCGGTGTCCGGGCATTTAGGCTTCTCCCTGCGCGGCTGCTGCGGTATAAAAAAATACCCTTCTCATATTTCCAAATCTACTCTTGTTGAACATCATTGACATTGACAGTCAGCTGCTCTACATTCCTAGTCGAGAGCGCCCGTTTTGGGAACTTCTTCGTTTTCATAGTTGGAAATATGGTATTATCCCCGCTGTCTTCTCCAAGCCGAGTGCCAAATCCAAACGATTTCCGACCTGCTGTCAACATCGACGATTTTTGCATCAGAATACTCGTCAACATCTTCACATATTCTGTGCAGCTAAGGTTGTTTTTATTTTTTATTAATAAATTTGGTAGAGTGTTCTTCTGATGGTGGAAACCTCATCATGCGGGAAAATCTATTGTTGAAAGAGATTGCAGGTTAGTTTTCAGTTATGTTACAAAAAGGGCAAAAATGCATCCGTCAGGAATGCTTATCATATTCTTTTTGAGTTGCTGAAGCCGTTTTCGAAACTCGACTATAGGTCTTTCCACGGTTTCTGGCGGGTCACAGTAGAACTACAGAAATTACTTTCAAGCATCCACCTCTCTCACGCATACAGATGCAATCTTCCTTTAAGTGCGGACGTTTGTCTGTGTAGATGTATCCTAGTAATCACACTTTACTGTTAAATATTTTAGACAAATTAGGTTTTCGTGTGAAAATAAATTCTTTGAAGCAAAGTTATTTATCAAAAAGGACCCAAGTAGTGAATCTATCAGAATCATTCAATAAGGAAATGTTTGTCAAATGTGGTGTACCTAAGGGTACAGTGTTAGGCCCTCTTTTATTTAATATTTATTTGAACGATATATTCAATATTAACTGTGTAGATTTAATAATTAGTTTTGCTGATGATACGATAACACCATATGAAGGGCAAGACTGGTATGCTGTGAATAAAATCATTGAGAATGACTTTTATAAAATCATTCATTTTTTAAACGCTACAAAATGAACAGTGAACTTTGAAAAACCGCATTTTCTACTCTGCAGATCATACGCAAGTCATTTAGCCGATTATTCAAATATTTCCATCAAAATAAAGAATACAAATTTAGAAATTGACAGAGTGGACAATATCAAATATTTAGGAATTTTTTTAAACCAAAATTTAAGGTGGGACATTCATGCAGCCATTGCTTTGAAGAAAATAAGATTTGTTACATACAAAATTAAACTTCTCACAGGCATATTGACAGAAAATTATATGTGTACTATATGTATATCATGCCTTAATTGAGCCGCACCTAAGATATGGTATATTAGCACGGGGTACAGCATGGTACTTAAACGATATAGAAGTATTACAGGAAACCAAAATTATACTCAACAAATGATATATATATATATATAACGAAACGAAATTGTTTGATCTCAAGCAACTTTATTTTTTACATACTATCAGTCATTATCACAAAGTTGTCAGTGAGCGCGATAAAATCACACATTGCCATGATACAGGATATAAATCACGAGCAAAAACTGTCCTTAAGCCTCATAATACAATAATGAAGCGGTCTTTTTTTATTCTGCTTCAAAATTATATGAACTCATACTCAAAGACTTGAAACAATTTCGAAATATACATAATTTTAAAAAGAAATTTTCTGAATGGATACGCGCAATAGGAGACACGTTATTGAATTCTTATCAAATATTCCGTCAAAATTATCATCCTCTACATATACGTATATACACACCTCCTTGACATAAGTTTTTATTTAAACTTCTTTTAACTTTTTTATTTATGATTTTGGAACACATTCCAACATACGACTGATCCATGTACTGAACAGCCATTGTCGTTCTTTGGATTGAAACATTTATTTACCCATTCTACGTCGTTATTGTTCTTATACAACGGAATAAATAAATGTCTATTACTACATACGTTTTTAATTTTGTCTCGTCGCGTCGCATTGAAAATTTTCTCGTAATGGTGCCTAAAGATACAAACTGCATTGTCCACAGTTTGTATAAGAAGTATATTCAGAAAGTGAGTGGAAACGAAAACTACGGTCTCCTATCATCCAGTTCATGTGTGTGTACAAAGGCGAGTAGCAGCTGTGTTATTGATCGGTTTGCGTAGCATGCAATTTCGTTTAGGAAATTTGAGCTGCCACGCATATGGTATCATTAGTCAATCCATCTTATTAGGTTGTATGACATCGTACCGTAACAGCCAAAAACTGTGGAAAGAACTGTAGTCCGTTAGGAGCAAGAATTTTAACTATTAAAAAACGTATCATAAAAAAATTAAAAAATTTCATAGTTAAATCTGTTGCGTAGATTCCTGGTCTGATGTCTGTTTACTACTGGGATTCACTTTTTACTCAAAGTCGAACCCACGATACTTTAGAGCTTTTTCACGGTCATATTCGAGTTCGGCGTGCCATTATAGCTGATTGCACCAAAATACGTACGGTAGAGGTCATTTGAACCGGATCTATCCCAAGAGTACGGGATATTCGTAAAATTTACGATTGACAATATTTGTCGTGATATTCCGTTCATTTCCGGATAGCGTATCAGGATGAGACTCTTGGTACCTTCCTATTTAGATCTCAGCTAGACTTCGGCTTACGCAACGCTGTGTATTTGTCAAGCGCAACGGAGATTTTGCACTTTCGTCGTAAATTTTACGACAGACCCGTGTTACTGTTTGTACGTTTTCGCACAAGCTGATTTTATTCCATTCTGTAAAAAGCGGTTTTGCTGACATTTATTTGTAAGATAAGGTGTTTTCTATTTTTTATACTTATGACCTTCTGAGATCGTGTGTTTCTAGCGAAATGATTTCAAACCGGTCCTTATCTCAGGCAGCACTGGAAGAAGTGACAAAAATTATGGTGGGAGAAGACGGTGATCTTGATCCATTTAAGGATAGTGGCAGTGATTGGGAACCAGATAATCTTGAAGTAGAATCGATGAAGGGGTCAGATGATTCAAATGATGATATTTGGACGACAGTTTGCCTAAAATGAACAAGAAACGACTACTTTAGCAGACAAAAATAATGATATCGGCCATGTGAACTACGACGATCCAACTTGAAGCTTGTAGAACAAATCACTAGGAGAACTGCTTCAAGAAACCTCATCCATTTTGTGTCGGGCACAGAAATATGTGGCACTGGAAGATTATTTTTTACATTTCTTCACTGATCCTATTCTCGATATAATATTACTACACACAAGTGAATAAATTGCACGAAAAAGGCAAAGTTACACGAGTAACAGCAATGTCTCACCTACCACTAAAAAAGAACTACAAGCGCTATTTGCAATGTTGATACTCTTGGCTGCCAAAAGAGATAACCATCTATCTACCAGACATATACTGAGTGACGAAAAAAGGTAAACACCTACGTATGTTCATCCGATTTTAATATTTTTTTGGCATATATGTTCAGTGTTCTTTACTTGTAAAGTGATTACATTTTCAGCTTGGTTCGTCAACAGACTGCAGAAGCTGATTCAATAATATGTGGAGGATCCATGATTTCTTATACGCTCATTGACACGCCTGGGCATCGTGAAGATAAGGTGGTCGATATTCTGTTGGGATATCTCATTCCAGGCTACTGCAACTCCGTGAGTAACAGCTTCTGAAGTCTGTGGAGGATGTTGCAAATTCAAGAGCCTGCGACCTATCATGTCCTAGACATGTTCCATTGGAGATAGGTCAGGCGATCGTAGTCGCCAAGGTAAACGGTTGATGCGATGTTGATCCATGAAGGCTAACGATGTCATATTATCTCTGATGAGAATTAGTGGTGATCTGCTACCATAAGCAATAGCACTCCATACCATAACTCCCACGATGTGGTGAACGTGACGCTCTCTTTTAAATTGTGGGTCACGTCTTTCACCACGTCGCCTTCTCACTCTTGTCCGGAGATGGTGCATCCCCAGACAGATGCAGATATAACTGACACCGTAAATATACAAAAACTGAATGCTTCTTTATCACCAATTAATACACGCAGCCACTATAAAAATGAACAGAAAATCCTGACCTTCTTATCACTTGTTGTTCATGGCAAGATAAATCGATATGTAAAAAATTCTTGAATTTCAACAAACATAACAATAATCTACATTTGCAAATACAAATACTATATACAACAGCTGTAAGCCACTTGTGATACAAATAGTGTCAACCAAACAAAATTAAGGATAAAATCTTGTTTTAAAGCATATTATTAAAATCTGTCTTGAAAAATTCATCGATTGTATATGATGCTAGATTTAGTAATATATTATATAATATTTTTAAAATGCACTTAATCTTACAACCTTTTTCACAACTGCTGGTCAATGATTAAAATAGTTTTAGACAATTATAAAGAGGGCCTTTTTCAAACAATCTTAATCTTTGCTTAGGATAAACACAGTTAAAAACTCTATTATGGTTACTTGTAGACTCATTAACTGTGAACATTGGCTTATTTCTAAATAGATATATGAGGCACTCTTGAATAAACAGTCCAAAAACTGTTAACAAACCAAATTGCTTGAATTTGCCTCTAAATGATACATTCAACTTCAAACCTAAAATATTTCTCAATATTCTCTTTTGTATTACAAAAATTCCATCAAAGTCACTACAGCTTCCAAATAACTTAATTCCATGCCTTAATCTAGATTCAAAATTTGACTGATGCACAACTTTCAAAGTTTTTCTATCCAAATATGTATATAGCAATAATTCTTATAGAATACCTTGTTGAGATTCTTTCTTAAGTAACTTATATGGTTGTCCCACCTAAGGTAACTATCTAATTCAAGACCAAGAAATCTAGTATTGTCAGACATTGTTATTGTTGTACCATTAAGACAAATTGAATTTTGAAAATTTGCTCTACAGTGAGTAGTTCGAAAAAACATAGCACAAGTCTTAGTTTATTTACATATGTAGGTGTTTACCTTTTTTGTCATTCAGTATATGTTTAATACGACGATTTCTGGTTCTTTCTATACAGCAACAAGGCAGGAAAGAGATATGGGATATTTTCATTGAACCCTTGCAGATCATCATATACATAATCATCTTACCTCACTATAGACGAACAACTTTTGGGATTTCGTGGACGATGACCTTTCCGCATGTACATACCAAATAAACCTTCAAAGCATGGTATAAGAATCGTCTTGCTATGAGACACCTCGACAAGCTAATTGGGGGATGGTAGTCAATACATAGGAAAAAGTACCAGACGGAATGGTTTGTGTCTTGCTACCTACTATGTAAAGGAGCTTACAAAATCTATCCATGGAAGTAATAGGAATATTACCATGGACATTTGGTTCACATCCGTCAGCTTGGCAGATGAACTACTCCAAAATCCTTACAAACTGACAATAATCGGAACACTAATAAAGAATAATAGGGAAATTCCTCCCGAACTCCTTGACATAGGTGTAAGACAGCGAAACGCAAATACATCAATGTTCTGTTTTGATCAAGAAAAGGTATTACTTTTGCACGTGCTTCAAAAGCAAAAATAAATTAGTTTTGCTATCGTCTAAAATGTGTTGAAATTTCAACAGAAACAGGACGGCCAGCGATTGTTCAGAACTACAATGAAACTAAAACACAATCGACCAAATGTGCTCTATCATGAGCTGCAGCAGAAAAACTAAAAGATTACCCCTGTGTGTGCTATGTGCTAAAGTGAATATGGTCAGCATCAAGTCCTTTGTGATTTACTCTTTTAAAGTTTCAACAAGAGGAGAGAAACCCCTTTCACGTTACCAGTACAAACACGGTAGATTTCAATAGTCGCCTTGCTGAGCCATGGATGAGGAATAGATTATCGATTACTATGTTGCATCGAAACAAGTCAAGAGGTTGCCCTTATTTTCAATGTTCGAAAAGATACAACACCTGAAATCCCTCAAGAAAAATAAAGCGTAAAACGTGTTTTTTGCCCTACTCGGGACGGGAAAACGAATCGCTTTATTTTTTTCCTGACTTTATTTGTAGTGACATTGTCACTTTTTCTCCTCTACAAGATGGTACAACTAGAGTTTTAATATGACGTTTTATCTCTTGCATCAACTTAATTTTTTTTAATGACGCCTCATTGGATTTCGGCATAAATAAATAGAGTTTTTAATGCTGATTCCAAAAATGTATAAAGCGCTATAGATTGACATTGCCAAACCTTCATTATTTCAAAAAACAGAATTTTCTTGGTAGACCTTGAAATTATAAGGTATTTATTAATTTATTTAGCATACCAGATTTATCCCAGAATGACAGTAATTTCTTCCTGACTTTATTTGAGATGGGATTCCAAAATAAATAGCATGTTTTCATTGTCTCTACAAGATGGCGTAGTCAAATTTACAATTCGACATTTCTTCTTTCGACTTCCATCACCAACTTTGTTTTTTCATATGGACGCTATATTGGACTTTTAAATGGACTATTTAGTCCTATAGTCAGTGATGTATTTCCTTAGTTGGCCATATACCTGTTGTTGAATGAAAATTAGAAGGAAATAAAAAGCGATGTGAATCCTAAACGCAGAATGAAAATTTTATCTATGGTAATGCCATTAATAGTCGTAAATAAGCAGAAAAGTTCAAAATGTCCGCTACTTTGTAGGCAAAGTCTGACTCTTCGTTGAACATTGTTCAGTGCTCGACTAAATTTCTCTTCTCTCTCAAACTGAAATCCTAATTATGCCATCTTGTAGAGGAGAGAAGGTGGCAATGTTGATGTGCAATTTATTTAGAAATGCCACTATAAATGACAACGATTTTGGTTAAATTCGGTTTTTACCGTCTTCCTCCGGAAGTACTTAAAATTTCGAAACTTTCTAAGAGGCATCTTGTTAGTTAGCTAAACACGCAACTTTGCCCCCATTCAAGCCACTTCGTATCCCTTACAGTTCTCGAGATGTCAATGGTGAAGGTCGAATTTGAAACACCTTGTATACCTATGGAGGAAATTACAGTTATGATTTTTTTAATCTATGATATAATTTTCCATACAACGGGTGACTACAGAACGTTTTCCAAGATGATCAATTTCCTGTATTTTAAAATAAGATACTACATATCTTCGTTTTTTCCAAGCTTTCTTCGCTGCAGCTGGAATTTGAGACATTCCTATCTCTTTCCCATCTGTGAATATTTTTTTGCCTTCTACATGCATAAATGTGCTCATCTGAATATAGAATATCACTTTGTTTCTGGAATTACATAACTTATATATTCTAACATAAATCTACAGTACAATGCAAAATAATGATTTTAACCGTCGTACATTTTATATGGTACAATGATTGTACGGCTTGTGGAAAACATCTATAGTTTGAAATCCTGAATATAAGCACACTGTGACTTGTGATGGGGTAGGCGAGAAATCTGACGATCGCCACTAACTGATGGTATGACAAGTTGATCTTCATCCTCATCGCATGCGACGAAAGATGACCGAAGACCCCTAAGTTACCGGCTCACGGCTGCTCTACGTTCTGTGCAATGCACAGATACATGTAGCACTACCAAAACGGTTGACCCATCTAGCAGCGGGAATACCAAGCATTCATAGAGCAGACCAACAATGGCTTATTATGCATATTATATGCATAAATGGACACGATTGACATTACCCCCTACTTCGAAATGGAGACTGTGTCTATATCGTATTATTGACCATTTCATGAAACGGTCGTATTTCATAAAATGGCCAACTAAATTTGCCCACATCGTTGAATCGTCCACGTTTAACGATTTGGTCATCCAAGATTGATTATATCGTAAAATAGGGTGTCCATAAAATATTGAAACTCCAGAATATATTCTTAGAGCACCACAGTCATTTTGATTAAAACTAGTAGCCTCGGGAAATTAAAATAAAATGATTATATTGAAACATTCTTAAATTACACAACGTGTCACAAATAAAAATTTTTAGCATATCAGATATCACAAACCGAGATAACAGCTCGTGTGGCTACCGTACTCTGCTTTATTTGACGTATAACCTAAAAATAACCAAAGAAAGCCTATTGGGGCGGTTCTATATTCGTTCTGAGACAAATGCTGATCGAAAATTCCGTACACACTGCGTACGAACGAGGCAAGTCTCGGCTAGACCGTCAGGCGATGGCTCAGGTCGCGCACCGCATGAGTCAAACCGAGCCTGTTCGCAGCTGTGTTGGCGCGCCGGACACACTAGCGCATCTCGGCTTGCCGTGGCTACCTCGTTCGGTGCGGGGCTTGCCTCGGCGCAAGTGTATTCCCGGCATAATATTCTCGCATGACACACAATTTTGAGTTCTAACAAATTAATGATAATGTAATTTAATTGTGAAACTCCGAACTCCACAGCTTTTTGACGTTTTGCTCGGTACTTGCGTGTCCCGCATAGCACTCGAGAATTTTCTTCCTCATTTGGTAACGAGTTATTAGAATTTTCACTTCGAAAAATAACTTTTTTATTAACGAATACCGTGCTGAACTGTAAATAAAGCGATCCCAGCATCTCTATCGGTAATTATTGTAAATATTTTATGAGTTGATCAAACATGCTTGATCATTTCGGGAAGTACTCGCGCGTTTAGTTGATTGTAACGTTAAATGATATGTTATCATTCATCTGGTCAACGCACATCATGATCTGGCCAGTAGATAATGAAACATATGAAATGCAACCATTGCATGAAATGCTCGATCATGTCAAGAAATGGCCAATTAATTCTACGGCCACGATACATACATGTCGCATACCATCATTAAAAGGATGATTCGTCAGTGAGGCAGAATACGAGGTTTCCTCAAGGCTACCATCAGCAATGGCGTGCTATGCAAAATTCCATAAGTAGACACATGCTGAACTGAATGTGTTTGCCTCCAGTCTCTGTAACCATGACCAACCGCCACCAAAACGTTGTTCCGTACAATTTAGCTATCAACACTACGGTTGGAAAATTTGCTACCCCCCGCTCCTCGAATAGTTTTGGGGGCACGTGCACTGTCGAAAATGATCGCCTCCTGCCCTGAGAAAAATTCCAGCGAGGGCCCATGAACCGGTTTATATGTCGGCGTCAAACGCTGAAATCCGTCATTTCCTGAAATGCCTAGTCAGTCTCCGTATTGCCGACAAACACAGTAATAGATTGATTATCACAACATTTGACTAAGCATTTCAGTCATTCCCTGTAATGACTGAACAATTTCAGTCAAACACCGTAACAACCACATTGACCTTTGCATTCTCCTATTTCAGTCAAACGCTGTAATCAATACAGTGTTGCTCCAATGAAGTACATAATATAACAATATACTACTTTATCAATAATATTGATTATATAAGTTGGACACATTTTCATGGCGATCACTGGGTTCAGATTAGGCATGGAAGATTTTGTGATCTTTTGTTGATTTTTGGGGTACTCAGTCCAATTAGGGATTTTTTTATATTTTTATAGCGAAGCAGGAACGACTGACGATACGGCCCTAAATACTGCGGCATCGCGACTGCTATAAAGGACCCAAAGACGCCCTCATGATCTGAAATGTATACGGTTTAAGGTTAGCAGAACTAAGAAAGGCCTCCTCAGGCAGAACCTCAAAACCATAGGAATGAAAGAACGGTCGTACCAGCCAGTTCTCGACTTACGAAGTTCGACAAAGTTTTGATGGGAGGCAATAGCGTGGAGGGTCCATCTGGCAGGCTTAACGCGAGGCGGCGTCATGGAGGAGAGTTCTGGGGAGCAAAGTACATGGACATACTGATAGAAGAGAGCCAGTTTCTCCACGATCCGTCGAAGGATCCTGATACTGTCCGTTATAGAAGTGTCATCCATCAGTCGGACATCTCTCCTCTGAACACCATCAAGCATAGAGAATGTAATCGGGATGGCAGCACCCCAAACATGTGAGAAGTATCCAAGGCGTCTTGTACAAAATGAGATGTGTCCGGGCTAAATTTAGTCTTCAGAAATCTAGACCCCGACCTGCCGAAATGAATGGCTCTTTGGCATTGGTAGACAAGTGAGTCGATAGTGTGCACCAAGACTATGTAAATTCGGGTTGAACAATGCAATGTAAATATACAGACTTGGTTTCTTCTAACTTATTCGAATTCATTGTTCAGAACCGACAGATCTAGTGCCGGAATATGATGAAATACATGTTATGGCCGAAATTTCTCGTGACCGAAACACCTCTACGTGAACTGTTCCAAAAGTCAGATGGGCTACTTTGATGGAATGATTGCATTGACTCAAATGACTAGTGAACTGTATGTAGAAATAGACTAACGTCGCCCTTCAACATATTGCTTTATTCAAAGATGTTTTAATCTATTAATCCACGAAATCAATGTAGCTAACACAACATGTATGTATTTACATTATTCACACTATTAGGCAAACACAGCACGACGGTAACTTGAAGGTGTCGAACTCAGCTTGGTCAGAGTGTTTACCCAAAGCGAGTAACACTCTGGATGAATATCTTTGCTCACACTTTGTTTTCTCGTCAAACAGAGTGTCACCTGAACTACACGAGCTGGAGTCACTGAAAATAATAAAAAATGGATTATTGAATTTTATATCTTTTGGCACAATTGCGGCTAAATTCCCCAAATTGGCTGGAAGCGCATAGTGAGGAGAAACTCAATCGATCGCCACGCACATGGTGGACAAAAAGGGAAAGATCATCGGGCTGATGGTGAAACAGGGTCGTGGCATCTATGGTAGAATATGTGTCATGTGGAGTCAACTGAGGCCTGAAAATTATGGGGCCTATATACCAGGAAAACCGGCGAAATGAGCAAAAAACAACTCCGAAACTTAACCTCTAACTGCGGGCGCAGTGATGGAATCTAGTACCAGATGCTGTGCATGCGCATAGTATGTGAAGTTATAGAACGAATCTATTTGCATCTAACAGTTCATGCTTTTGATTCGTATCTTCATTTATATAGCCTGCAATTTCCTACAATTCAAAAAGAAAACAAAGCCTCACAATAGGAGAGCGCTGACACTGACACGGAACAGTAGAAATCTATAAATACCGCCTTTCTGGAGGAGAGCAAAGACTGAAAATGAACGAGACAATAAAGGCGTCCTACAATTGCAGGAACAACTAACTATACGGCCCTTAGACTATTAGGAATGTGTTTATATCGCGGATCTGTCAAAGCATAGCGCTGCCAGATGGGTCAAACTGAATTTCCCCAGAACTAGTACAAAGATCCCTCAAAATTGCTACAGTTCACAGTTAATGGAAAGCGGGAGAATAATTTCTGCCCGCGAAATGTGTGGTCTTGTTCCAGAACTTCACATCCTCAAAGATTTCCTCAGGACAAATCCGTCAATTTTTGAGGGAAATCCCCAGAAATGGCTCATCTCAAAGCACCAATGGTACTCCCGGCGTCAAGCTTTGGTGTCGTTTTTACAGAACGAACAGCATTGCCGTAGTTTCTCCTAGTATACTCGTATAGCCTCCATGCCTGAAAATGGTGCAAATATTTCACAGTCATCATTTATCAGCTCAAAAGAGAATTGTCAGTTTGAAGTTCACATTGTTCCTATCCTCAAATCAACGAAGTACCTGTATTTTCATTGATCATCAATTTTTATACAAAGTACAAATTTTCGAGGATGCAGCCAAATTGCAAAATTTTTAGTATATTCAACATTATAAAAATTTTAAAATAGTAAATATTTTGGAATTCTCAAAATATTTAGTTTTTAGAATTTCCTATATTATCAAGATTTTTCGAAACTTCATAACTTTCAAAATTCTCAAAAGCTTCAGATATTTTCTAAATTTTCAAACCTTCATCTTATTCAAAAATTCCAATTTTTCAGATCTAAAGAATATTCAAAAATTTCAGAATCTTCAATTTTTCCAAATTTATAATAATATTCGGTATTCAAAACTGTTTAAATTGAAAATTCTGAAAATCTCCTCTTGAGGATCATTTAAAGGTGCGTGAATAATTTGTTCAACATCCTAGGGCTGATCAACCCGCAATCGACACTCGGCCCTCAAGGGTCGACTGTAAATGTAAGAAAGCGGAAGATAGAGAGCTGAAGACACGCCATTTAATTGACTCCTTACAATTCTCAAGGTCGCGCTGGATTCTGATGAGCTTTGAGTCAGTCGTTGAGAAATTACCCTTAACATGTAGTTTTTTTGTAGAACTGAAGCCATTTATTGATACTTACTCTACACAAGTCTCCAGTACAACTCCTTGCTGATAGTCACCATGATTAACAATGTACATCTCTGTATCCCTTGTGTTATTAAGTTTCTTGTAAAAATAGGTTTGGGTCATCGTAGGGCAGAGAGTCTTTCCAGGCGTGCCAGATCTTCCACTTATGTCGACTTTAATCTGACTAGCGAAGTATTTTTTCAAGAGATCTGATTTTTCTACAAGATTGGCAATCTTCTCTTCTGGATAGTCGTTGACCTCTTGACAAACTCCATAGCCACAGTCCTTTAACTCTGTTTAAATAAAATAATAGTAGGGCTCAAATTTGTTCAATAGTAGTAAAGTACTGAAGTCCTAAGTATACTGAGTGACAAAAAAGGTAAATACCTACGTATTAGAATTCAAGAATTGTTTACATATCGCTTTATCTTGCCATGAACAACAAGTGATAAAATGGTCAGGTTAAGTTTTTGTGATGACTGCGTATATTGTTTGGTGATAAAGAAGCAATCAGTTTTCGTACATTTACGGTGTTAGTTAAATGTTAGATTTCGTGTAGCCTATTAAGAAGCCTTTTGTGATTGCTCAAAATGCCTAGAGTGCGTGCAATTCGCCGCGTGTCCCAGCTAAGTGACTTTGAGAGGGGTCGAATTGTCGGGTTGCATGAGACCTGTCTACTAGGACCAACAGATCCTTATGAAGTATACTGCAGTGTGAACGAATGTGGACGCAAGAAAGCTGAGGACAGCGAGTGAGGGGTCCTGGACGTCCCAGAGGAACCACAAAGCGACAAGACCGCCAGGTAAGACTTCTGTCTCTGAGAGACAGGTTCTGTAGTACTCGAGCCATCGCTAATCAGTCGTTTAAAGAGCATAGAAGGATGGCTGGTATGCGTACGGTATATCGCCTCGTTATTCCATACCTAAACACCATCCAAAACCAGATTGTTCAGCTAGACAGTGCCAGAGCGGATATTGCCAGAGCATCGTTAGCCTTCATGGATCAACATCACATCAACCGTTTACCTTGGCCATCAGGATCGCCTGACCTATCTCCAATTGAAGATGTCTGGGACATGATAGGTCGCAGGCTCTTGAATTTGCAACACCCTGCACAATTCTTAACAGGATATCGACCACCCTATCAGCATGATGCTTGGGCGTGTCAATGAGTGTATAAGAAATCGTGGATCCTCAACGCATTATTTAACCAACTCATGCAGTAAGTTGACGAATCAAGCTGAAAATTCAATCATTTCTCTAGTAAGGGACACTAAATATGCGAAAAATTATTAAAATCAGATCAACATACGTAGGTGTTTACCTTTTTTGTCACTCAGTATATTTGGTCGTAGAATAAAAAAGTAGTCCGCATTTATTACAAAATGTATCAAATTATGTGAATTATTATTTAAAGCAGTATACCACAAAATTAACGAACATTAACACTTTATGCATAGCACGTGTAATTACTATTACTCCTTTATTGAGCACTTGAAAACTGCAACCTACTTGTCTCTTATGGGCGATATCTTTTATAAGCAAGCTTGAAGCTCCTCTTAATATGAAATTAAGTGTTTGCTTCCAGAGATCATCTAAAAATATTCTTGCAATCACTCGTCAGCAAGGAATGAATCAATATTAAGATTCCCCAGTACGACCTTGGGTCGCCCGCATGGGAGTACCAGGGGAGAAGGCGGTTGAACCTCAAAATTTCCATACTTAGCATGTTTTTTGTAAAATTTTGTGGATTTTTAGAATTCAGCCCTCTCGCTGAGAAAATTTACTACCACCGTTCTTCAAAAGATTGGAGGCAGGTACGCTTTCTCAAAAAGTTGTTTCGTTGTCGATGATCGCTCCCTCCCTAAGAAAAATTCCCGTGGGTCTCCATGGGTATCGTAGGGGGATGGGCAGTCGGTTAAATGGCAATTCTCCTTCTTCTAGTTCTTTGATTAAGTAAAGGAGGGGAAGTGTAAAGATCTAAGCATCCTAACTAGCCAACACTGTGACGATGTTGGCCCTTCCGCTACCGGCACCCTGTGTGGTAAAGGTGTTAATGGGCAATGGTAACATTTGTAACAATTATCAAAATATCTCAAACGTTGTTATATGAAAAAAACCGTTTATTCTTAAAAATGACGTCAACCTTTCAAGGAAAGTTATCCCTCAGCCTAGTGCCGGATATAAGAGAAGGGTACAAGGGACCTGCCCTCCACACCCTAACGGTACAATGTGCTGATCATGTTCTGAGCGAATTTGCCTATTTTTAGGTGAACTATTTATTTATCCACTCCGAAATAATTCGCATGTTACAAGTTTGGGAATTGGGATGCTTTGGAACTAAAGGGTATCAACGTCTGGCTTTAATATTTTTACGGTTATAATGTACTTGTTTGTTAAGATTTTGAAGGGGTTCTAGGTTAAAAAAAAAACTGTAGCACGAACCCAGACGCACTGTCATCCTTTTTTCTCGAATCAGATATCGATGTGAGAGACAAATTTGGGGTCTGGTTTTCTCAAACTCGTAGATGATAGCCTCTAACACCTAAAACCTGCTTTTAAAGCTTTGTAGTCATTTAATATTTGTTTTCTTATAAATATGTGGCAATATTGATACCTGTTTAGTTTTTATTAACTTTCCTCCAATATGTCTTATTCGCCTTACAAATACTAAAAAATTCAAGCTTTTTCCCGCTGTAAAAGCAAAGTTTTACATACTTTCTTAGGAAGAGCATTCTGATGATATTTTCAAGTTCTTTAACGTGTAAACAAAGTTGTTATGCACTATTTTCACTCCACAAGTTAAAGATATAAGAGATCAAACAAAAAAATGATGGTGACGCTGAAGATGACTTTGACAGGCATCTTCAACGCCATTTCAAGGTCAAACGAATATTTTCAATCAGAAGTCTCCCTTTTTACACCGGAAATTTGACATCGGAATATGACCTTGATTATGACCACCACCATGACATTCAAGACCATTTCAATATCAAATCAAGACATTGAAGACAATTAGCTCTGGCCAAAATGTTCAACAGCACAGGTGTGAGCTTTGTGAGGGCCACTCAAAGGTGACTCTGACTATGACCTTGACTATCACCTAATTTCGTAACTAGCGGCTAATGCAAAAAATGGTCCTTTTTAATATGTTATGCCAGAATCGAACAGACTCTTTTTTATATCGGCGAAACAAACGTTTTAAAGTACGAAATCGGCTGCCAACGTCGGAACTGAAAAAGAGTAGTTTTAAAGTTTCATACACTTGTGATGAAATGGAGAAGATTCGTCATCAAAAATGATGAAAAAGCGCATTTGGGGTCATAATATTTGGGTGAAAAATATAAAAGTTTAAGGGTAGAAAGTCACAAAGGTTTTACAACAAAAAATCTACAGATGATTCCAATAGTGAACAATAGAGAGAAAAAATGAGAAGATAGGCGTTTTTTGTATTTTTCAAAAATGCGTAGCTTTCAAGGGGTAAGCTGCAACTAAGCCGTCTCTGGTATCCACTTCTGATTTTTTTATGAGCTTTTAATATTTTCTTCTACGTTGAAATCTATGAGACAGGTATCTTTTATATCAGCAGAAAAACGTTATTAAGGGGTGAAATCAACCCCCAAAGTTGGGACCGAAAGAGGGTAGTCTTGAAGTAACACATACTTGCAGTTGTGACCAAATGGAAAAGATTTGATGAAAAGCGCGTTCGGGATCATATTATTAGGATGAAAATTGTAAAATTTATGAGGGTTGATAGTCACAAAATTCTTATGACAAAGAATCTGCATCTTCATTATTCCAAATATAAAAAAATAGAGGGAAAAGATTGCAAGATACGTGAATTTGTGTTTTTCAGAAATACGTAGCTTTCAAGGGTTAAATTACCACCTAAGCCGTATCAGGTGTCCGCCTCCGGCTTTGACAAGCTTGTAATATGTTATTCTACGTCGAAATCTCAGAGAGAATTTTTGTATCGGGGGAAAATATTCTTAAGGGATGATCAACCTCAACGATGGGAACGACAGAGGGTAAGTTTCATACGCTTGCAGTTGTGATAAACAGATGGGACCAAAGGGAGAATATTCGTCTTCAATAAAGGATTTTGTCGTAGAATAACATATTAAAAGCTTATCAAAATCGGAGGAGAACACCTGATACGATTTCCTTCCAAGTCGATAGTTACCTATTTGCTTATTCAGCCCACTGCTCCTTCGGTTCCTAGCTTTATGCATGTCGTGTGTGCTAATTTGTGTAGAATATCTGAAAGACTAAGGACGGTTCATTTGATCACTTAAGAAGACATTCAACTTGAGTCTGTGCAAGATTTGAAAGATTCGAGAAAAACATGGGACATGACAGTGTTTTCTTTTTCTGTTGCAGTGATTATAAAATTTAATCAAACATAATGACGTGCTCTAAAGGATGATTTTCCAAAAGAGCAAGTCTTCTAAAAGAAGCAGCAATGCGTTTCAAACTAAAACGATGAAGTTTAAAAAAAACTGGTGGGGTTATGGGCGAATCCAGCCTTTGTATCGGCGATTGAAAATTGGGGTTTACAGAGCATCTTCTATTATGTATTGTGTGGGGCGTGAGCACCCCCTCACCCCTTAGACGTCAGTATTGACACTTATTCTTAAAAAATTAATAAAATAAATTAAGCTTACCTGTGTGGCAACAATCGCTAGGAATAAGACACGCGTATATTTCATCATATCTGGATCTCGAGGCACCACCTATAGATATGTTATATTGAGTTGATCATGATTAAATTACTGGATTCGTTGTAATCATTTTCATTCAATTTTAATCTAATTCCCGACTTAATAAAAATATAGTCTAATCATATTAGGCGGAAATTCCCCTGGTTTGCGGACTTAAAGTTTGACTTTAATTGATGCAAGTTGTTCAAGGGGGCATTTAAGAATGGGAACACCAATGTTTGTAGAAAAACTATTTCTCCAACAAAAAATAATTCGGAAGATAAATGTTATTCAATAAAGGGTTTCGTTTTTTTTCTTATAAAATTCAAACATTTCGTATTACTGAGTGATTGAACAGATGCGCTACGATATTCGAAAAACATAGTTATTAAACACATTTTAAGACAAAGCCGATGTGATGTGTCTATCACCTTTTGTTAAGATGAAAAAAAAATGTTAAAGATTTCTTCATACCCTTGTGTATACAGGGTGTCCCGAAAAAGGTGTGCAATATTCTACCAGCGGTTTCTAGAGCTTCAAATAGGAAGAAAAGTTTATATAAACATAGGTCAACAAACGTCCTCTAAGGGCGCTACGGTCTTTTAAAGGGGCTCCCCTGAAGATGATTTTTCCTTAATATTTCCGAAAAGTGTTGAGATAAAGACATAAAATTTGGTATTCTAGCCTGGTTTTTTTATGCTGGATTTAAAAATATTAACAATTTTAGGTTATTTTAGCCCCAAAATTTTTGTGATTCTATTTTTGAAATTTAATTTTAGAATTTGAAAATTAAGGGTTTTCTATACATATAAAAAGGTACTCTTATTGAATATCGATGAATTGTGCCATTTTAGAATAAAATCAAACTAATAAATTTGTCACATGATGGGAAATGTACTGCGAAATTCAATGAATTGTTGAATAAATAGCCATGGCAACGAACAAACTAATTTAATAATTGGCAAATATTACATAAATACATATTTCTATTGCAACATAGCTAACATTTAGGCAAAAACAAAAGAAATAATTTTTTTCTACAAACGAAATTAAAATTGTTTAAAAAAGAAGACCTGCAGTTGGATATACTTAAAACTAGCTTTACAATAAGTGTTCAAATAAATTCCCATTTTGTTGGATACAGAGTCTCGATCGACGAACTAATGATTGCGTAGCCCGAAAAGTGGAAAACCTTTTTCTTCTTATTTCATTTGCAGCCTGATGGATACTTTGAAGTAAATCTTCTTGAGTATTTACGTCAGTCGAGTAAACTAGGTCTTTTAATGACCCCCAAAAATAGAAATCTAATGGATTTAGGTCAGGTGAACGTGGCGGCCACGCTATAGGACCTCCTCGACCTAACCACCTGTCTGGAAAATTGACATTCAACCAATTTCGAACATTGCGTCCAAAATGTGCGGGGGCGCCATGCCATCATGTTGAAAAAACATATTTTCTTGAAACTGCTGGCGCACATCCAATGGTATTATATCCATGAGCTAATTCTGAAGAAAGTTCAGATACACCTCTGAGTTACGACGATTGGGAAGTACAATAGGCCCAATTACTTGATCCCCAATTTCTCCTGCACATAAGTTCAATGAAAATCTATGTTGGAAGTTTTTTTTTTATACTCCAACTACCACGAAAGCCTAAGGCCTAAGCACCCATTGGTTACCGTGAGGCTATAGGGGGATACATGGGAAAGGGGGGGACGCCACACGGACTCTGGCGAGGGAACACGTTTGCATGCAACATGCACACATTCTGGCTCCGCCTACGAGAACCGCCGGGTGGTACCTCCGCGTTCGATAGTCAGAGACCATCTACCACCTACGGACAATCACAACATCCATAGCCAAGAGAAAAATTTCTCCTGGGACGGGACTCGAACCCGCACAGCGCACGGCGACTGATCAGGAGACCGAAGAGTCTACTACTGCGGCCACCGCTGCTGCCTGTATGGCGAACAAGTTTTGGATTTTCATCTGACCAGTGATGCATGTTATGGAAATTAAAAGCACCATTCCTAGTAAATATTGACTCATCCGACCATAATATTCTAGAAATAGTGTTATCATTTGCTAATATCCACTGACAAAACTCGATTCGTGGTAAAAAATCTGCCTCCGTTACATGCTGCACTCGTTTAAAATGATAAGGATGTAATCCTTGCATCCTTGTCATTCTTCCTATCTAAAATTATTATTTTTAGGTTAACTATCAAATAGGTATTCATAAATTTTTCTTACTATTGATCGAGGTATATCCATAATTTCTGAAACATTTCGTATGCTTATTTGTGGATTATTTTCAAACATATTTAAAGCAATATCCATACGATGATTTCCCAGTGGCCTTCCTGAGCCCTGCATGCGCTGAAAACTTCCATGGTTTAACAAATTCCGGTGAATATCAGTAAACATTCGACGTCCAGGTACTATGCGATTGGGAAATCTTCTTTGATATTCTCTTACGGCTGCCAATGAACTGCCTTTGCAGGACCCGTACACAAAATGCATGTCAGTCAGTTCTCTGTCTGTAAATCTTGGCATTTTAAATCGATTCAATAAAAATTTTGATTATAATCTAGTAATTTTACACTGCTAACAATGTGAGCTTAACGTCAAAATAAGTCATAACAAATCAAAACAACTTTTGTTTGCAGTCATGGCTAACTATGTATAATCAACAATTATTCATTTAAATTCGCAGTACATTTCCTATCCTGTGACAAATTCTTTAGTTTGATTTTATTCAAAAAAGGCAGACTTTATCGATATTCAATAAGAGTACCTTTTTTATGAAGAAAACCCTAAATTTTCAAATTCTAAAATTGAATTTCAAAAATAGAATCACATAAAAATTTTGAGGCTAAAATAACCTGAGTCCGTCTCTGTTACATACCCTTCCAAACAAAACTGTCTAAATTTGTTAATATTTTTAAATCCAGCATAAAAAACTAGGCTAGAATACCAAATTTCATGTCTTTATCTCAACACGTTTCGGAAATATTAAGGAAAAACCATCTTCAGGGGAGCCCATTTAAAATACCGTAGCGCCCTTGGGGGACGTTTGTCGACCTATGTTTATATAAAGTTTACTTCCTATTTTAAGCTCTAGAAACCGCTGGTAGAATATTGCACACTTTTTTCGGGACACGCTGTATACAGGGTGATTTCGAAGTTGAGTCATTTATTTTAACAGTGAGTAGACCTGATCAAAAGAAATGTTTTTTTCCTTTAACATTTTTCTGGTAAAATTAAAGTAACAAAGTTATAGCCCTTTAGAAGTTTGAGTACCGCCCTGTCTCAATAATAATATTATGTGCTCGTGTTTGGCAACAACGGATATAATCCGCGTTATCGGTTCATCGCATCGGAAACAAAAAAGCGAAAGAATTTGAAACGTTTATCACGATGTTTTTCGTCAGTCGGTAACGCGTGAGTGAATAGTGGTGTTTGTTGCGTGGCTCAAACGAAATAAAAAATAGCACATGTTTACGAAAATGCTGAACTTGTGGACATGATTCTTATTACAAAATGCTGCCGCGGCATCACGGATTTGTGCGAATCGGTTTCCCAATCGAGTGCAACCAACCCCTCGTGCCTTTGTTAATGTAGTACAAAGGGCTCGTGAATCAGGAGACTTAAGACCTTACAGGGGAGGGCTTGCCGGTGCTCCAAGACCGCACGATCAAATACAGGTCCGCACTGAAATACTTGTCGGGAGGATACTTTATAAAACAAGGTAACATTTTTTTTAATGTTTTTTTATTTTTACACACATATTTTGGTTTATCTTCCTTCTACAATCATTATCTGAAAATTAATGACTCAACTTCCCTGTATATGTATTTTCAGCTGGCATCTTTACACGTCACAGATAAGCTGTAAAGTTTATAAAGAAAATAATTTCATAATCAATTGCACTAGAAGCTTTAACATAGTATATGTTTGTCTTTGAAATATCGTGCCATTAAAACGACTGCGAGCTGAAGGTGTTGGAAAATAAACTCGTGAAAGCGAAAAAACAGTAGACAAATAACATCCAATTGTAGCGAACTGACCAATTCGGCAAAAAGCTCGGTATTACTCTTTAATACATTATTTAAAGTTTCAGCTTTGTATCTTGTATAGTTTTTAAGATTATTCTATTTGTTTATAACGGATTTGATGTACCGTCAACATTCGCTTGGCATTTGTCAGTGTCAACTATAACAATTTCATTTAATACGATATCATGCTTTTATCGTTTCTCAACATGTATGTATGATGAATAGTTATTTTAACAAGATACATGCTAGCTGCTGTCCGAGGAAAAGTTAGAATCCGATACTGTATTAAAACTTTTAGAAAAAATGTCCAGGGCAATAATATTTCTTCGAAAAGAAGCTACATTACGGGACCTACTTATTTGACATGTCGCATGCAGCTACCAATAACGTAGCCATTCAGCATATGTTACATACTAGTTGGTTTGAAACATGATTGTGTCTTCAGTTTGCTCGTAGGATGCCTTTATGGCCTCCTTGATTTTCATAGCTTTCTACTCTTTCGTGTCAGCGCTCTATTTTGAGATTATGTTACGAATATCTATTTGCAGCAAATTGTTGATGCTTTTAACTTATATCATCTGTTATATAGCCTGGAATTTCCTACAATTCAAGAAGAAAACATTCTGAAGGAAAGGAAAGACTATGAAAATCAAGGGGGCCATAAAGGCGTCCTACAATTGTAGGAACGACTGATTATACGGCCCTAAATAATACGTTTACAAAAGTATGAAGAGATCTTGAAAAACATTTTTTCTTCGCAGCAACAGGTGACAGACACATCAGCTTTATTTTAATGTGCAAAATAACGTATTTTATTCGAATATCGTAGGGCATCTGTTAAATTACTCAAAAAACGCAAGACTTTGTTTTTAGCATAAAAATAACATTCATCTTTCGAAATGGTTTGTGATTCATATCTGCAAAGTAATTCCTTGTATTTTGCTATCAAATGCCGTTTGAACGGACCTTGTATATTGCTCAATAAACTAGTAGTAAAGATTTGGGAAAAGCAGTTAGATATTTCCAAAGCTACTTAGCCAATGTACTCCAATTTTGTTGTGGTTATTAAGAACCATAAAGCCGACAGATGGGAGGAATTTCAAGTATCTGCTTGACACTACCGTCGCCTTACCAACAAGTACCAAAACCTGTATTTTCACATGGTTTTCGACCATAACTTTTTTGGTATCAATCTATTTATATGTGGTCTCATTTTGTAAGTCTCGTAAATATCTGACAATCTTATGAGAAGAGTTTTTTCGTTTTTGTCAACACTTTTGATTGAATCCCCTCATTCTTTGTTTTTCCCACAAAAATTGGTGCACCCATTTTTACATGCCCATGTTCCAAATACCCCCTTGAAAAATTTGCATCAGTAAAACCAAACTTTACAATTAAGTCGGGGAAATTTGCTAATATGATTAGACTATAGTACTGTTAATGGGATTGTGCATGTTGCAGATCCTGTTTTTAATATTACATAATTAATTGTTGTTTACGTTGAGGTAAAATTATTCAATGATACCTGCAAGCAATTTTCTACCTGATCTCATGAAACATAGTTCAGGGGCTGAAAGTTTACAGCGATTTTGAGCAGAACATAGTTCCTGCTGTGAAGTTGAAAAAGTATACTTTTAAGTCCCGCACTATGAACGCAGTTTGCAGAGAGCCAAGCTAATCCTTGTCGTTGATTGGTATACAAGAAAACTAGTAGCGACTTCCTCTGTGACGAGAGACTTTAAAGTTATCACTGCTTAGGGACACAAAAAGTACAGTTCTGTACCTGGACTAACAGGAAGTCCCGCAGGAAGCGCTCTGGCATACTTACGTTTCCGAAGGAAGGCCATTGGTTTCGGCTTGTCGGAGTCCAGATCACTGACGATCTGGTTTGTCATAAAGACATCTTGTCAACCGCAGGTGATGCTTAGAAGGAGTTGGATTATATGATAGGGCTATGAAGTACTTTTACCCACAACACTCAGCCTCAAGCTCAAGTGCTGCTCCCATGTTTGAAATGCTACCACCCAGACTACACTGTCCATACGGAGGATTGTCCGACTGACCGACGAGACTTGCTAACGGACGGTCTAGTGGCTAGTGTCACACCAACGGGTAGTCGGCGATGTGGCTCTCTTCTACTGCTATGTCTAAGTGCTTTGCTACTCAAAGCTCTCGCCCATGATTGCAATGCGCGTTGAGCCTGCAGACGGACTGGCCAGGCTTTTTAGCCTAGCATCCTGCCGAACTTTTGGGGACAGTAATGAAATCAAAAGCAACTGGCATCCCCTTTTCCAGGTTGTGGATGATGCCATGAGCTACTACTAAGAAAGGGACATGCAAATATGTTGTCGTCACCGTTTTTGGCGGTTACGTCATGGGCGGATCTATATGTATGCTACTCTCTCCAGTACGCACGAAATGGGTAACAGGGGGCCGCTGTTTTCATTCTTTTCCTGGAAATACGTTAATAAATTTAGCTCGAGCTGTGGACTTTCTCCATTGATCGTATTTCCGGGCATTGCACAATTTTATATTGGAGATAACAGAACAACTTAAATTGCACGCTGATGTCAAGTGTTAAGTAGTCACTTTGACAAATGTGACTGAAGGGCACTCATAGGTAACGACAAAGTTTTCGAGACGGAGATAAACATTTAAAAAACGTATATTTGAGCTTACCGAACAAAGGTTCACACACTGGGTTAGGTTGTATGTGTATGTATGAGGGAGATGGAGATATATAAAGGCAAAATGGTAGTCGGTAGTGTTACTTTAATCTGTCAAGGACGGTGACTACAACTATAGACTACTTCAATTTTCAGAGGTCCATATTGGAAGAATTTCATAGCATTATGAATATCTTCGCGTACTTTATTTGAGTTGTTTCTTTGCCAATAAACCGTATCTCGTAAGATACTTGTCAAAGGGCCGTATCGTCGTTCTTACAGTTGTAGTACGCCTTTATGGCCTTCTTGATCTTCATAGTCTTTTTTCTCTCCTTCAGGCAGGCTGGGTTATTTCTAGATTTCTAGTGTTCCGTGTCAGCGTCAGAGCTCTCCTATTGTGAGGCTACGTTTCTTTTTGAATTGCAGGTAATTTCAGGCTGATATGACAGATGATATAAATCAAAGGCATGAACAAATTGATGCAAATAGATTTTGTAACATAACCTCAAAATAGAGCGCTGACACGGAACAGTAGAAAACTATAAAAATCAAGGTGCCTATAAACCCGTTATACGATTGTAGGAACAACTGGCGCGTTATACACGACGTTAGAGGGCAGACTTATAAAATATTGGCAACTATACAGGGTGTCCCAATTTTGAACCACATATCAAAGTTTTACATATTTAGATAAACCAATGCAAAAGGAGAAGATTGATATAACATACTACGGGGTTTTGGTAATTAGCTACTGAGATGTAAGGTGTTTTGTCCAGAAAAACCGTCCGTTTCGGCAACCCCTCAATCCGTCATTTTGAAATTTGGAGTGCTGAGTTTTGTATCAAATAAAACTTACACACCTCAGCTTTTATTTTATTTTATTATACTACTTTTTCGAATTTCCATTTTTGCTCATACAGGGTGGTCAAAATCGCGAATTGTACTTTTTCTCAAAAATCAAATTCATCACCCTGTATACTTGTGCAAGATTGGATTCAGTTTTTTATAAGCCTTTCTTTGGTACAAGGTTTGATTAAGAAAAAATCACTAGATTTTGAGTTATTGAGCTTTTAATAGAACAACACACCAAAATTAAGGAAAAAGATCATCCATGGAAACAAAAGACAAACAGTGGACTAGTTCTATACTGCCACTAATAGTACAGATTTGACGTAAAAACTAATAATAATTAGGACAGTATAAATCAGCTTCAAGCGTAATAGAGAAAAGCAACTATAACAACAACATAAACAACTATCACTACTTAAGACCCAAATCTACAAAACCTGCTCGAAAATATCTCCACCATGTTGAATACACAGCAGTAGTCTTTGGATAAATGACGGTTGCACATCCCTCAGCATGTGTTCCCTTATGTTCAGAAAAGCATCCTTAATCCTTTTCTTCATATTCTCCGGGGTAGATGGTGGATATCTATAAGCCTCTTGCTTAACGTAGCCCCATAGAAAGAAATCCATCCGTGTCATATCTGATGATCTAGGAGGCCAAGATATAGGCCCATCACGATCGATCCAATGACTGTTACTCCAGGTGTCCAAATAGTTACGCACACGATTATGATAACGCGCAGGTGGGCCGTCATGTTGGAAGTACATAGGCATCCGAGTTTGCAGGTTGACATCCAACAAAAGCAAAGGCAAATGCTCGATTAAAGAATTCAAGTACTCTGTCTCTCTTCATCTGTTGTCGAAAAAAAAGGCCCGATAACTTATCTGCCAATAACTCCTTCCCAAACATTCAAGCCCCATTTATTTTTGAAATCTATTTCCCTAACCCAGCAAGGGTTTTCTGTCACATAATGGTGCATGTTATGCCTGTTATCAACACCTATGCTGTTAAAAGTTGCCTCATCGCTAAAAAGATCCTTATCCAGGAAAGTAGTGTCTTCACTCACTTTATTTAGCATTATTCTACTAAACTCCACTCGAGCTGCGAAATCCTGAGGACGAAGGCCTTGATGCAAGCCTAGGTGATATGGATGATATCTATGCTCGCGTGAATAATCCATTGTACAGAAGTTCTGCATATATCACTTTCTGCTCCAATTTGCCATGCCCTTAAATAGGGATTTTCCTGCAACTCTAATAGAACCTCCAACTGATTCGCCTCATTGGTGACACTTGGATTATTATTACATTTTTTACTACATTCCACTGCTCCACTTGATTCAAAACGTTCTCGTAGTTGAAAAATGTTGCCGGCCTTGGATGTCGCATATTAGGGTACCGTTTCTTCTATTTCTTTGGGTTTCGCCCAAAACGAGCACCATATTCACCATTTCTTCTTTAGAAAAATCCATTTTCAAACACTTTTTTATTATAATGCTCACAAAGATAATTTTGACAGTTTGTAACAATTAACAATTTATTTTTTCCAAGAATGATGCGATATTTTAGGGAATTAAGCAGTTCCATAAAAAACTGAAAAAATAGCTGTAAAAATCCTTATGTGTTTAGTATTAAAAAAGCTTATAAAAAATTGAATCCCAACTTGTACAAATGTACAGGGCGATGCATTTGAAATTTTTGAGAAAAGCTATAATTTGCGTTTTTGACCACACTATATGAGCAAAAATTAAAATCCGAAAAAGCAACAAATAAGATAAAAGCTGAGGTGTGTAATTTTTTTTGATACAAAATTGAGCACTTCAAATTTCAAAATGGCGGACTTAGGGGTCGCCGAAGTGTGGGGTTTTTCTAGACAAAACACCTTATATCTCAGTAGCTAACTACCAAAACCTCATAATATGTTATATCAATTTTCTTCATTTGAATTAGTTTATCCAAATATGTAATAAAATCTGCAGCATTTCATTTGAAAAATCACAACTTTTATATGTAGATCGAAATTGGGACACTCTGTATAATGCCCAATATTTTAGAAATGTGTCCGCAAATGTCATGTATAACATCCCATACATAGATTTTTCCAAAATGTATTTTTTATGAGTAATATTCCGTCCACACATGGATGGGCGACCCTGTATATATATATATATATATATATATATATATATATATATATATATATAACAATAACCACAATGAAAGATGATGCACTTACCTGCTTAATCCTTTAGTTGAATACCATAGCTGAACAATAAAGTATGACTTGACATTACTGGTGGCTAACCCACTACACCGAGACGAGCAAAATCATAAAACTGAGATAAGTAATCGCATTTTCCAGTGAATCTATGCAGTTCAATTAACTTAGTATACGACATTAAAATTTATCAAGCATTTTGCGGCAGCATTATGTTATGTATGGATTTGCCGTGTGTCAGTCGTTTGCATGTGCGATTTAATGTAAATGAGTCAGAATGGTTCATCCGAGTTGTTTATACGTCAATCTAGTGAGTTGTTCTGTTATTCGATGGGTATATTAATAAGGTTCAACTACACTAGCTGTTTGAGTTTCTGAGAATTGAATTGAAAGAAACATGTGTTTTCTATACAGGATGTTTCAGAACAATGCTACCGAACTAAGTTGTATTTTTAGAAACATACACTCTATATGTAATTAGTGAAAATTATAGGCGCTTGTTTCTGATTCCAAATATACATGTATGTGGTCTGTCATACTTAATTTCATTACACCTAATAGATACTTAATGCTACCACATACCTAATTTCACTAGCTGTAATAGACCTCTGGTAGAGGTTTTCTTTTGCTTTGCTTCCGTTTAATGTTCCACCTAGACCGTGTTGATGATTGCCTACAAGCGTAGGCGATTGGTTGGACAGTCGAACACAGTATTTTTAGAATCAAGTTATCGTAAATAAAACACTTTGTGGAGATCAGAATATATTTTATTTGTATTACATGTCACTAATAACATTAATTAGCGCATGCTTATCACACAAAATGCTACATCACGTGTTGAATTACAAAATATATACAAAAAATGTCGTAGAGATCCGACAACCGAGAATTCTTCCTTAGACGAAACGCAAAGATTCGTAAATTCACAAATCCTGTGAGTGTGAGGACATTAAAAAATAAGGTATCGATTGATTCTGTCTTAAACAATATTCATATCCAAGGAGGTAGAGAAGCAGAACATCATGAAGTAAGTGAGTTAAGCAGGTTTTTAGGATGAGAGAAATCTTTTAACGGCTAGAACCCTTAGAGTTTAGATAAAACTAGGTATATTTGTGTACTTATCCTAGAGCAATTGCAGTTTCCAAATGATAAATGTGAAAGACAACTACCGTAAAGAAGCTAGGAATATTTTGTTGGTTCTAATTTTGAATTGAGCTGACTGTTAGGCTTCTCGTGGCCATAAACTATTTACTCTCTGTCTTCAGTGGATGCTTCTAAAATATTAACCTCTGCGTGCGAGTAACGTTTTTAGCGTCTTTCCAACGTTTTCAGCAGGTACGATCTTCAAACGCAGCTGCCACTCGCTCGTTCATTTAATTTGCTTTCTTTAGACAGGTACTCCAATAAAAGCTTGTTCCAGCAAACTACCGAACTACTTCTGAACTGAACAGGTCATGCACTGAAATTACTGTTTCAACAGAAAATGGAACTAATTCCATAACTGGCAGTTCTCTGTCCTAACAAATTTCTTGCTGATTCCGAACCGTTATGAACTGGTTCTACGTGATTTTTTTTCTGAGAGAGAACAAGACGATCGTACCTGCGCGCTTATAGAATAAATGCCGTCGATCAGGTGTTCATACCTGAAAAGCTGGTCTTTGTGGCTACCACTTTGTGCCTTTTGTATGTTTTAAATTTTCTCATATATTAAAGCTAAATTTAAATCGCTTATTGTGCCCTTCATAACAGCAGATATTGAAAAGCCGGGCTACGATGAAGACCACAGATTCAAGTGAAGATGACGATCTTTCGCTGAATATATGAGCTCTAAGAAGCAAAAATAAGAATTACATGGGCAAATGCTGAAAGTTGTCATAAATTTCTTTGAAGTTAATTAATTTCCTCATCTGCTACTGAGCAGAGCTTGTTTCCTCTGAAGTCAAAATTATGAAATCCTCCAAAAACAAGATTTCTTACGAGTTCTTTAAAATATTTGTTCAAACTACTCATCCCTTATTAAATCTGACATCTCGTTTTACAATTTTTATCTAAAAGATGTACCTTCAGTACATCAAAAGACAGTGAATTCTCTCGAATTCCAGATGTCTCACACGGAATCTTGACAATTTTAAATCTTATTGCAATCAAGATTATTTTTACGACAACAACCCATAATTACGTGTTCCAACAGAATATTTTGAAACTAGTTCTTAACTGTATTTATCTGGGGCATCGCGGAAAAAATAGTGTAGAATGAACTAGTTCGGAACTGCTTGTTGGAACAAACCTAAAAGCACAAACCCTTTATATTGTCCACCAATTGAACTTACAGCTATTGATATATTCTACATCAGAGGTAAACTCAACTCGCATCACATGACAAGAAGGTTGTAGCACTGACAGTGGCGGTAGAATTTCATAAGCTACGAGAAAATTATCGAGGCGGTTCGACAAAATTAGAAGACGTAAGTCTGTCAACATATACACCTTAAGACAACGGTGGACTGCATGTGTATGTGTGAGGGAGATGAATATATGAGAGTGATACTGATAGTTCTCAGAGACCCGCCAAAATCGCTAAAGACCTATAATTTTCAATGATTCTCATTTATCTGTCCATCGACGGCTATGTTTTTCGTCGGATATGACACACACAACACGACGGGAACTCGAAGGTGTCAAAGATAGTGTCATTCTTGCCCTCGTTGAAGGTCATTAACAGTCGCCTAGAGTACTTTTGCTTACACTCTGTTGTATAGCTTTGAGGAGGGAACTCGGCGAACTTGCAGGTACTTCCTTCACTGGAAAAAATTGAAGAACATGTAAGAGCTTGGTAAACATGAAAGGGTATATGAGTAGTGCATTCACTGAATCAAAGCAGTTACGTCACAACGTCCAATAATGTCAGTGACGCACATGGTTGGCACATTAATTGAAACTACTAGAACCTAGGACGTTTTACAGAATCTACTTTATTTCTTCGAGGCCTTACCGCAACCAACATTACGGAGCGTATGTTTTGTAAACGCTAGAGATAGGATAAATTCTATTTACTACCTAATACCTCCTTTACGGACTGTAAAGGCAATAATACAGCTTCATGATCTCGTTCGGTCCCAAAATATTTTGTCAAAGAAATGACAGGTTTCGCATTTTAGCAAAATGCTTAAAAAGACACATCCAAGTTTTGAAAAAATAACAATGCAAGTATTGAGGCAAAAAGAACGAAAATTAACCACAAATAAACAACAGCCATTGGCGTAATTACCTGACAAGCTTTGCGAAAATGTCACAACACAGGAAACTGTTACCAACATAAATGTTAACGGGGAATTAAAACGATACGTACTAATTTAGGATGTATTTTGTATTAAGGTTGGCATTCAAATTTACTAAATATGACGTATCTGCTTTGTTTCAGGTAATAAACTATACATTCACACTCTTAGAATGTACTTATTAGATCATAAAACAGGTAACGTAATAAAGCCTGTACTCAGCACGCACTGTCATTTCACTTTAACGAATATTCTTCTGAGGAACGTTCTAAGGATATGCACTTAGGAACATTCGGAAAGAAAATGTTCATATTCGCTAGAATATTCATCTTTAGGACATGCCGATACAAAATCTTCCTTCAACGTGACCGTAACATTCCATAAGGTAATAAAAAGGGACATTATTGGTACGTGTTAAGCACATCCTATCCGAATCCCTGAGGTGAATTTCTTGGCACATCGCTGAACTGACCTGCTTACCGACTTCATGTTCTTTCATTCCATGCTTGTGCGTATTTATTATGTTCCGTCCTCGTTGAAGTGAATATTTAGAATACATATCGTAGTACCCTCGTAGTACCCAACCGCCACGATTTAAAAGCGAGCACGCAGAGAAGGAAAGCGGCACCGTGCCCCTTCCCCCTACCTTTCACCCCTCTGGCCGCCTATAAACCTTCATTCCTGGTTCTCGTGCCCAACCGTCAACACGTTAATCGGCGCGCGTCGTTTACGTGCAGTGCAGTGTAGAGGATCCGCTGAACATTTAGAATTAGAAAACAGGACAGACGGTTGGCCGATAGATGTGCATTGTCGAACGAGATACCGACAGACGGTCGCTTGAAGGTTCCTTTCGTCGCGGACCAAAATTAGAAGACCTCTTTTTCTGAAGAGGCGTCACCATCAGGTAACTGTCAACTAACCGATCTGTTTTAGGTGCAAGTTAAATGAATATTAGTATGGATGCCTCACCGGCGCTGCAAGTTGTACCTAACATGACGTTTGGGATAACGTTCTGACACTGTTGCTTGGGATAGCAACCTAGACCTAGCTTGTGATAGCCAACTCCATATCTAGGACGAACAGAGGCGTTTGGGATAACGCTAAAACATTACACTCGGTTGCTTGGGATAGCAACATGGACCTAGCTTGGACCAAGGACGAATGAAGATGTTTGGAAAAATGACTCAATACTGAACTTCGTTGCACAAATAACAACACTTAAAGCGTTTGGGACAACGTAGAAGCAACGTATGGTCAACAATCTTTTCTCATTTGCTTGTGATAGCAAATTTCATCTGGTTTGTGATAACCATGGAACAGGACTGTAAGTTTGAACATGGCAGGCTAGGAAGTTGTTAAGATATATTTTTTCCTTAATACCAGATAGAGATTAGGTATATTATGCGAGGTTAGCGTTACATTTTGCTTGTGACGGCAAATCCCATCTGGTTTGTGATAACCCTGGAACAGCATAATAAGAATGCACAAGACAGTTTAAGAAACCGTCGAAGTACCATTTTTCATTAATAACAAATAGAGGTTAGGTTCATATATGCGAGACTAGCGTTATATTTTGTTTGAGATAGCAAATTCCATCTAGTTTGTAATAGCAATATAGCATTTTTCATTTATAACAGATAAAAATTGGGTACATCTATGTGAAAGTAGAGCGGTACATTTTGCTTGGGTTAGCAAATTCCATATGGTTTGTGATAACTATGGAACAATATTGTAAGGATGCACATGAGAGGTTAAGAAGAAGCCGAAGTACCATTTTTCATTAACGTAAGGCAGAGTTTAGCTACATCTATGCGAGACTAGCGTTACATTTTGCCTGTGATAGCAAGTTTCATTTGGTTTGTGATAACCTTGGAATATCTTTGTCAGAATGCACATGACAGTTTAGGAAACCACTAAAGTACCATTTTTCGTTAATAACAGATAGAGATTAGGTTTTATCTATGCGAGACTAGCGTTACATTTTGCTTGTGATACCAAATTCCTTATGGTTTGGAATAGCCATCGAACAGGTCAATAATATGCACATGACAGGTTACGAGACAGCTGAAGTACTATTTTTCATTGAAAACATATAGAAATTAGGTACATACATATATGGTAGACTAGCGTTACATTTTGCTTGTGATAGCAAATTCCACCTGGCTGGTGATAACTATGGAACAGGACTGTACGGATGAACATCTCCGGTTAGACAACCTCCATAGTGCTAATGTTCAGTAATAACGGAAGCTAAATATCATTATGCCCGATTAACGTTACATTTTGCATAGGTAGCACTCGAACAGAGGAGGGCTCTGGATTGTGTTGTCTTAAAGGCCATGTAGTCTGTTTCAATAGATGACGCATCACCGCGATGATGCGGTGACCTTATGATAATTAATGTTCGCGCGTTGTTCCAAGGCTGACATTTAGAGTGCAGATCTTGTTGGTGACGATAGATGAATAAATTCTGTTCTATTCTAGCCACCTAAAGTGAACCCTGAGGTAGCGAAAGCCATAATAGAAATTGTCGCTCGCAGGGATGCGTGCTTGGACTGTGTACAGCAACAACATGTGAGCGGTTAATTACATGGCAATACTCTATCCTCTAGGTTCAAAGAAGGGAGAGGAGTACATGCTGGCAGATATTCACATTAAAGCAAAGAACTCAGGAGTAATCTGACAGAGGCTTCCAGTTATATCTTACTCTTCGGTGTAGGTCTGACCAAGTAAGTCAATTCTAAATAGAAATCAGATAAACTGAGCAGCAACTAAAGGCCAAAAGGCCAGACAACGTACTGATACCATCACCCACTATTGCAGATGAGGTGTGTAGATTAGCGTGGACATTAACGCGTATTCATCATCAATGGCAGAGCTTTAGGAGTGGCGCTGAAGTCCTAAGTTGGACTCAAGTGATCACTTGCCATTCAGATGGCGACTGGTTTAGCACTTTGCCATAGCTGAATCTCATTAGTCCATCTATGAATTGCTGAGCTGTGTTGCTATAAGTGAAAAAGTTGAGCTAACTAAAAATCACCACCTATCCAACTTTTGCTTGCCCCCAAGTCTGATGGGTCAACACGTTTGATTCCTTACCTCAAGACACTTTGTCTGTTTATAGGGATATAACAGTTAAGTCTTGAACTGGGATCAGACTTCTCCGTAGAGATACTTTCTTAACGAGTCTGGATTTGAGATAAGCAGGGATTTTGGTGCCCATTAGGGAGAGTCATAGAATATATTTCAGATTCATATTCAAGGAACAGCTCTTCCAATACAATGCTGTATCGTTTAGGGTAAATTGTACCCCTTGTGTGTTCATAAAGTTAATAAAACCATTTCTGGAATACCTTAAGAAAAAATTGAGCACTTTCAGGTTCAGTATTAAATTGTGACAGAAAGAAAGCAACTTTACTTGAGCGGACGATGCAGACATTACTAAACCTAGTAAGGGCAATAATGGACAGCAACAAAGACAGAGTCTGAAGCTTTGCGGTGAACATCGGGATCTTGGTGTCAGCTTGTCCTTTATTTCGTTACATCCGACTATACACTACTATTAATTATGTGAGGTCCTCGTCGAAGTAAATAGCTCCCTCTCTTCCTATGTATCATCGAATTGTTGCAACAACTTGGCTTTGAAGAAAATGAAGAGTTATTGGAGGCCGAGGGGAGAAAGGTAGGGGGAAGGGGCGCGGTGCCGCTTTCCTTCTCTGCGTACGCGCTTTGAAATCGTGGTGATTGGGTACTACTACAAGGGTACTACGATATGTAGTCTAAATATTTACTTTGACGAGGACTTCACACAATTAAGATCGAACATCACTTACAGAGATAAGTTCGTATGGTTATGTAATTATAGCGTGCATCGTATGTGTCTCCAAGTACAATATTAATTTGATTGTGAAAGTTTCGTGGTATTTATTCACCTCAATTCATTTGATTAATCACATTATTGTGTCAACTGAGTGAAGTGTTGACTGGATCATAACCTCCAAAAAGATCGCTTAATTGGAAGTAATTAGTAGTGAGAAGAAAATGGCATCTGCGCTTATGATGGAGAGTCTCAGGAGCTATATGAATAGCACAAGAAAAATACAAACAGACTTTTAGAATACAATAGAAGGAGACCTTGAATTTCCATGAATACATAAACATGATATACATATTTTTTATGAACATATGGTTAATTTGCTTTATTAGGTGTTCAATTGTTCTACTTCCTTTTGAAAATTTTACTCGGCAGGTTCGCGTACCTATGCTATGGTATAATCATCCGGGCATATCTGAAGCAGCCATTAGATATTTTTATGTCGAATCACGAACATTCAGTGGATATATAAAATCATTATTGTAATATCCAGATTTTTTGATATAGGTGGTCATATGGATATCCATATCCGTGTATTGGACTCATCTGTCCACTAAGTGAATACCCTGGACATCCAGCATAAATATCTAATAGACAACCAATGGATGTATGTGTGTTCTCTGAGGGTACTTTGGAAAATCAGATGATGATAATATTAGAACGTGTGAAGATCTTGAAGAAAACATTATTAAAACATATTTTCAATGGATATGCTAAATCACCTAATGCGAATATTCTTAGAACGTGCTGCAGCATTACTTCCGTTAGATGTGATAAAGATAACGTTATTCTCTGGCGTTAACAGTTTGACATGAAATGTGTGGTCACGTTCTTAGGTATCCGGAATAAAAATTAGATCCTACTCCTACTCCAATGTATGAATGTCAAATACTATGAATCAGAGTAACTACAACTACAACATACCCTTTACATATTTCCAAATCTACTCCTTGCTGAAAATCATTAACATTGACAATCAGCTGCTCTACATTCCTGGTCGAGAGCGCCCGTTTTGGGAACTTCTTCGTTTTCATAGTTGGACATGGGGTATCATCATCGCTGTCTTCTCCAAACCGAGTGCCAAATTCAAACGGTTTGGGTTGACTTTTGAAGAAATTTACCAGCTCTTTCGACCTACTAACAACCTCCACGATTTTTGCAGAAGGATAGTCGTCAACATCTTCACATATTCCGTGCAGGCAAGGTTGTCTTTCCTTTTTCTTTATGAATTTGGTAGGGTGTTCTTCTGATGATGGAAATCTCATCATGCGGGAAAAATCTATTGCTGAAATAAACTGAAGGTTAGTTTCTTATATTATGTTTCACAAAGGGTCAAAAACAGATCAGTCAGGAACGCTTACAATAAGCTTTTTGGGCTGATGAAGCCGTGTTCGAAACTCGACTATAGGCCTTTCCACGGTGTCTGGCAGGTCACAATAGAACTACAGAAATTACATACTTTCAAACAGCCGCCTCTCTCACGCATACATATGCAATCGGCTTCTATCTGCGGACGTTTGTCTGTGTAAATTAAAGAAATAAGTTTTTAGTTTTGTCTCACCGGTTTAAACATTTTCTCGTTAACCTATGAGATAACTTACCTATTGAGGGCGTATGTTAACTCATGTTGATTTTCGATATAAAACGTGGTAATGCCTGAACATACAACATGTTGACATTTTGTGTTAGAAGCATTTCCAGAAAGTGAGCGAAAATGAAAGCTATGGTCCTCTATCATACAGTTCATGTGTATGTACAAACCCGAGTAGCAGCTGCGTTGAATCGCCCTGTATAAGGGATAATTGACAATACGTCATATTTTTTCTCGTAAAAGTTTTCTAGTTTTTCAATCGAAAATCCGATTTAAGAACATGGAGATAGACTATGGAGGTCAAAGTAATGATCCCCCAGCGTCCCCGATGATGAATGGACCCAGCCAGAAAGACAGTATATTAATTACCATGAAATCAAAGGAATTGATGACACCAGCGGTAGCAGACGAAAAGGACAAAACTATCCAGCGCCTGACCCTGATCATCGAAAGCCAGGCCCAGCAAATTAGGGGACTGACTGAGACAGTTAGGGACCAAAACAGTAAAATAGACTGCCTGACCACCCAGGTAACACAGTTAATCAATAATCCAAATTTCAATTCTAAATCTGACAAGGCTGTCAATTTAAAAAGACCTCTTGAAAATTTAGCTGACGTGACATCGACCGACGATGAAATACAGAATGACGGATTCGTCCAGGCCAAGTCTAGGAAAAGACGGATCGACAAAACGAACAAAACCGACAAGACGGATGACTTCCCACCTCTTCCAAAAGCAAAATCCAAATTCAAGTTGACAGTTCCCTCAAAACCGCCTGCTTCATTAAACGTATCAACTTCTTCTGCTACTTGTCCTATGACGGTCCATGCAGCGACCACATCTTCTCAATCTTTGGCCACTGCATTTACTGCCGGTGCATTATCTCAATAATCTCACGTTGCTGGTGAGTTGACCAGCACAGCACCCCGCCAGGAGCGAATCACGCCCATTGTTTTGCGTGATGCGGCCAAGTGACGAAATCTAAACTACACCTTTATAAGCTTAGGCATTAAGATAGAACGCGCATAATCTCAGCATAGCACATCAACGGAATCTTCTGAGATTCCGTTTTGCACACCACCAGAGCTCCAAGGCCACATTAATAATAACAATAATAATAATAGTAATCTATATTCCAAATTGTACAATGACATTACCAAAATTGTATAGCCACTACAAAATGAAATGTTGCGTCACTGTCACCATAACTATAGTAGTTTACCTGAGACCTTTTTTTGTGTAACGTGGTCATTTATCTTAAACCAGCTACTATCTTTTACTATTACAACTCCCATAGAACTCATCTATTGTATAAGGCTCTGACTGTACTAGAAATTGCTTAATAGTCTTTTTAAATTCATGTAAACTGTTTATGTTTTTAATTTCATTTGGTAGATTGGAAAAAATTTTAAACATTAAGGACCTAAAGGTGCGTATAGCACCTGGAGAGGAACAAATCACCAACAAAGCACTGAAGTTCCTTTAGCTCAAGGCTTTGACTTATCTAGTGGCAATAGTAATAATAATCAATGCAATGCTCAGAACTCATTACTTTCCTAAGGCGTGGAAGGTCGCTGAAGTCACCATGATCCCAAAGAAGGCAGGTTCGATATTCCCTCAGGATTACCGACCCATTAGTCTGCCTTCAGCTCCTTCTAAGCTCGCTGAAAAGGTGATTTATAGTCACCTTGAGGTGGTTACACTGGTGGAGCATGTAACCAGGGGGTTCACCCTGAACAAAAGTACTGGTATCTTGCTTTTAGATGTATCAATGGCATTTGACAAGGTGTAGCACATGGGCCTCTCGTATAAGCTCATCCAAAAGGGTTTTCCATTTTGGCTACTAAAACTGTTGAAATCTTTTCTAGAAGGAAGGAAGTTTCGGATCAAAATTAACAATGCGTTGTCAACAACACGGCCCGTAAGAGCTGGTGTTCCTCAGGGTTTGGTCTTAGGTCCAATCCTTTATTCACTTTATATACATGACGTGCCTTGCCCCAGCAACTGTGAAATCTATCTCTGTGCTGACGACACTGCATTGCTAGCCCAGTCTTGTTCTGGTAACCTGGTTCAGTGCAGGCTGTAGAGTGCAGTGGAGGAAGTATAGGAGTGGGCCGATCGGTAGTTTGTCAAAATTAATACTTCGAAAAGCAGGAAATCTACTGTACTAAAAAACGTTGCGGTGCCCCCTCAGAGATATTAGTGAATAGAACTCGTATACCATGGGAGCAATCTGTCAGGTATCTTGGAGTCATCATTGAAAAGGAGTTGACCTGGCAGAAACATACTGATATTTTGAAAACAAAATTCCAAATTACGTTTCGGCAGCTTTATCCTTTGTTGTGCAGAAATTCAAAATTAAGTTTGATCGACAAGATTCAGTTGTATAAAATGGTTATAAGACCCGCAATCACCTACGCATGCGCGGCTTGGTGTTTTGTTGCTAAGACGCACATGCAGAGACTGCAAGTCCTGCAAAACAGAACCCTACGCATAATTACTAACGCCCCTTGGTACGTGTCAAATGAGACCATTCACAGAGATCTTGATATTCCATATCTAAGGGATTATGTAAAACAACAAGCGCAGCGGCGTTATAATCAAGCGGATTCGCACAGCAACCCTCTGCTGCGTGATTCAGTAGACTACACAGTCGAGCAAGTTCGCAAACATTCCGGGCCGCGCCTCGCACTGTGATCAAAATTAAATTGTAAATTCAGACCAGCCAAAATTATTTCAGTATACAAAACCGATCAAAATTATTTTTTAGAGTTACAAGGTAATTCGACTAGTCAAAGCAATAATGCTTAAGCTATTTCAAATGATCTACTTCTTTTCTTTGCTCTATTTCTTCCTTCCTTTCTTCGTTCCCTTTTCCCCTTAAACATGTTTGATATCTGGGTATCCAGACCTGACAGACTAACAGACCGACGAGCCTTTTAACTAAGAGCAAAGGTCCACCGGACCGCTCTGACGAATAATGACGAATAGTAAGCAGCTGCGTCACGGATCGGCTTGCGCAGTGTGCAGTTTACGAAAGCTAAGCTACACAGGTGGTAACATTAGCTAATGTGTTTTATTACTTCATATGACATTGTGATGTATCCGCCAAAAACTGTGGAAAGAACTATAGTCCGTTATGGGCAAGAATTGTAATTATTAAAAAACGTACAACAAAAAAATCAAAAATTCGTAGATAAATCTGTTAGATTTCTGGTGTGATTTCAGTTTTCTGCTGGGATTCACAAGTGGCCACTGGATAGTTAATTTTTTACTCAAATTCGACACCACGACAATTTAGAGCTTTTTCACTGTCATACTGGAATTCGTACCATAATACCTGATTGCACCAAAATACGTACAGTTGCGGTCATTTAAACGGCATTTAAAGCATTTCAGTAATCCAAAATGAGACAGTTACTCCAAGAGAGGTTACTGAGGTTATGAAAAACATAATATTGGCGATACTCAATACCGCGTAAAAAACAATGGTTATAACTACATAATTTGGTATTAATCGGTTTTGTAGGAGAATAAACAAACAGTGCATTTATAATCATAACGACTTTGTTCAATTGAACTTTTATTTTGTCTGGTGTCGTTTGAAGCGTTCTGAATGAATGACGCGCTCACTTGGTCTCTTGGGACGAAGTTAACCGCTGTAAAAAACTTATACCTATATATGAAGGGAATTACAGTTTTGCTTTTTTTGTAGTTACGTGGGTTAAGCTAAAGTAGGTTAAAAAGTATTGCACTATAATGGATGGTATTTTCTTTCATACAAAGGGTGACAGAAGAACTTTTGCAAATATGTTGACTTTCCTGTATTTTGAAACAAGATACTATCT
Organism: Acanthoscelides obtectus; assembly: GCA_963669975.1. Lineage (NCBI taxonomy): Eukaryota > Metazoa > Arthropoda > Insecta > Coleoptera > Chrysomelidae > Acanthoscelides > Acanthoscelides obtectus. The sequence goes on along the minus strand of CAVLJG010000006.1, from coordinate 42,952,166 downwards.
ACCTTCATTTTTTCCAAAGCCTTCTTCACTAGAGCTGGAATTTGACGTATCCCTATCTCTCTCACTTCTGTGAATATATTTTTGCCTGCTATGTACAGGAATGTGCTCATCTGAATATAGAAAATCATTTTGTTTCTGAAATTACAAATTTATAACTTCTAAGATAAATATACAATACAATGCAAAATGATGATTTTAAATGTCATACATACTGCTTGTACGGCTTGAGGAGAACAACCATATGATATATTCGATATTTATAATATGAAGACTAGTGGCGGGGGTAGGCAAAACATCTGACGATCTCCACTAGCCAATGGCTTAACAAGTTGATCTTCATCACCATCGCATACGATGAAAGATTACGGAAGATCCCTACGCTTCCGGCTCATATCTGCTCGACGTTCTGCGTATCGCATCACCAAAACAATCTAGCAGCCGGAATACCAAGTATTCATAGAGCAGCAGAGCAGCAATGACTTGCTATGCATACATGCATGAATAGACATGATCGAAATAAACAGCTTGCATTTTTTCTCTGTAGCCATGACCAACCGCAGACTGAGCTGTTTAGTGCTAATGCACATTGTATACGCAATGGCTACAACGAAACGTAGATAACCAATGTATACGCGTAAACGCCCATCACTGCTTGACCCGTTCAAAAATAAGTGTGAGGGGATACATTTTTAAAAATCACTGTATATAGAGATGTATCCTGTTTGAGAGAAGGAGTATCTTGTAATAAAAGCTTCACGTGTTAGACTGAAAACCATCTTAGACAATGAAAATGTCTTTCTTTTACGAAAAAATGTGTGAAACAAGACTCCAAGAAGTTACTAAATGTCCAAGTCCACTTTTTTAGCGTGCTTACCACTTTGCTGTCAAACTGACCTCCATCATTATGGCTGCGAACCTTCACTGAACCAGAATGTGCTGGATCATCTGAACGAATCTCATGGCTATGTTGAGAGTTGTTATTTGAGGTCCCTACATTTTCGCTTCGGTTTGACGTTGAGTAGGTTTGAATTAGATCTGATTTTCGTTGACTGAAGCCTATCACAGTTTGGATCTGAAAATAAGATTATTCTGTAGAAGTAGTTACATCCATTTTCTCTTTTGCTGTTAAATGTAACAAGCGCCTATTAGATTAGAGTAAATTAGAGTCAAATGAGCTTTATTATCGTTTAGTGGTTAAAAAGTATAAAACGGCATAGTCTCTAGGGGAACAGATACCTTTTAAATTTAAATTCGCTTTATCAATAGTAACTTATTTTTAAAAAGTATTTTATCTTTCATCTGTTTTCAACTTCTTAGTGCTTATAATGCCAAATAACTAGTTTAGTAATTTCTACCTGCTTCATACATATTCTATTAATGGGAAATTATAAAACTTCTAACTAAAATTGTTTGAACATTTACCAAATAATTTAAAACAATTACGGAATACATTGAAATTAAAAAAAAATTATCAACACGATTGGGAGAAATAACATTAATAGAATAATCTCAAGTATTACAGAGTAAATGCTATCATTCCTACAAATAATTATCTTTTTTCTCTCTCTCTCTCTCTCTATTATTTTTTTCATCTTTTGCAATTCAACATACATATGATCCAAGCACAGGCATTGTCCTTCTATGGATAAATTATATTTATTTACTCGTTTCATGTTCCATGTATTTTAGAGTAAATAAATATTACTATTTCTTTAATAAGACTTCGGCCCATATTAATGTTGCGTAAGTTAGGGAGTCGTGCTTATATCTATATGTATTCTTTACTCAATGTTAAAAAGCTGAAGTTGGATATGATTATTGTAGATGAGTATTTATTTTTCATAATAGTCGATTGACTTATCCATCAGAGGCTAGGAGGGCATAGTTGGGCACCCATGGCCGACTCGTTGCTTCATCATCAGATCAGCTCCACGTCTTAATAGTATTGTTACACTAGATGTCTGTCATAGTGGATTGACAATAACGTCGATTTACTTATTGTGCTTCGCTCGTCAAGCCTTTAATTCAATACCAATATCATAAGGAGTTAATGTGGTACTGTAATAAGTTGCCATTTTGGATTCAAAATGGCGGCATTCAATTCATTGTGTATTGTTACGAAAACCAGACGACTACATGAAATTTGAATTAGTCAAGATTAACTGGATCAAAATTCAGATTCAAGATTTATTCCACACATAGGTACTAACAAACTAAAATCTCAATTTGAATAAAGACTTGTAAAAAATGGCGTACAAGAAGATTGGCTCTATACTTATCATTCCTTGACTACAAATTCTAGTAAAAAGATTCATTTAGTGCAATGGAATCAAAAAGACGTATGTTTTGTCAGAAATATTAGTCCACTATTATGGCTTTTCATGAAAAAAGGTTTACGGATTAGCTTGGAGCACATGGTGGCCTCATTTCTTTGGAGCTCTGGTGTAACAGTGTTTGTCAACAATGTTTGATAACTGATTAAAGTAGCTCTTGATACATACTTATACACTATATGCTATACTATACAGGGTTTTGCATCGGGAAATTCATCGATAGATTTCTCGAAAAGTACGCATATGATATTTTTGAAAATTTGGGAATATACTATTGTCGATGTAGCAAAGGCAGCTAAAATATTTTCAAAATGGTGGCACTTCCGGTTATCCCGGAAGTTGATGCCAACTTGCTTATTTTAAGTTTATTTTACTCAATATTCCGATTCTACATAAAATTCACGTGTAATCTCCTATACCCAAGTCTAATCGTTTTTCACATTTCAAATTTTATGACAAAAATAATTGTTCATTGCCCCCATGTAGAACACCTCACTGTTTAATGTGGATTGATTTTCTGGTAAACAGGGATATAGTTTAATAGACTTTGTATGATATTTGCATAATGATTTATACAGGGTGATCAAAAAATTAGTATAAAAATTGAGTGTAAAAGTCGCTTTTTTCAAACGAAAGCCCCCTATTTTCATAAGTTTATCGCATCAAGCATCAATAATTAGCGTAACTTTATACAGAATTATTTATCTCAAAAATGTTACTTTTCGAGTAATTTGCAATTTATTACTTTTCTATTGTCAAATTCCTATAAGTACAGATATAGTTTTGAGCACTACAGAAATATCACTACGTCTAATTTTAAGCTCCTAATAATAATATAATTAATAATTTTCATGTATTCGTAATTAGAATAATATGAAGACTAATTATGATAAGGTTGCTAGTAGCACACATACAGTGAAATGAATAGCAGGAAACAATAAGCCATTTCGATTTATATTTAACTTTCATACTCTTATAAAACAAAATTAAAACATAACAAGAAAGAACTTATTTTGGTAAATGTTCAAAATAACCACCCCTAACTTCCAAACATTTATAACATCTACGTATTAACTCCTGATGAGTGGCAGTTCTTATGATTTCCGGACCCAAACTAGTAAATGCATTTCTTACTCTCTGCTTACAGTCATCTAACATAGAGTGGTCAGTGGGTTCTGGTAAACAATATTTGTTATTGTCCCCCACATAAAGTAGTCCAAGACTGTAAGACCTGGCGTACGGGGCGGCCACCAGAATGGTCCCTTATTAGCAAACCATTGGTCGTAAAACGTAGCTTCTAAGAAATTGTTTATTACGTATCCGTTGTGAGGTGAGGCACCGTCAAGTTGATAGATTACTTTCCGATGATCAGCAAGTGGTATATTATCCAAATAATTGTTTTCTAAATTTCGAAGAATGTTCAAATAACATTCACCTAAAAATATTATTAAGTATCAATAAAAATATTTTTTATAACTGCAACATAACGTTTTCTTTAATATCCAACTATTTTTAAATGAGATAAATTAGTACTAATGTTGGCAATGCTGACCTTATGTGGTAAAAAACTTATACTACTGGGATTTGCACATTGTTATCAGTTTCTTTTATAAAAAAACACTGTTAATTGCTGTTTTACCCCTTATATTTTCTTCAGAAAACAAAACTTGATTACCTCTGTCAGCTCAGTATAGGAGTACATTGAATTGTCAATTGTCTTGAAAGTTTCTTTATCTTATTACATGAAGTTTCTCATTAGCCCAGAATGAGAATTGTGTCGATTGAAAAGGCCATTTTTGGTACATTCTGCTTCATCCATATAATATTTTTCAGGAAAGAATCATTTTGTTGATACCTAATAATCAATTCGCAAAATTGAATTCTTTTAAAACAATCGGTTTCTTCTAATTGTTGTACTAATGATAGCTTGTATCGATAAAAATTGTGTTTGTACAAAATTCTGCTAATGGTATCTTTCGTAAAACCTTACTCTCGTGCAGCTTGTCGTAAAGACATCATTGGAAAAGCGTAAAAATACACCAATAGTGCTATTTCAATGGCTTTATCGTTAACTGAAGGTTTATTTCTTTGAATCTTAGGCTGCACACACCCGAAATTTTAGAAATTTTCTATTGCTAGTTTAGCCGTATGTGCATCTGGTCTTCTTTTTTCTGGATATCTATGAGCAAACACATCACATGTTATTGATATCACTCTGGTGTTTTACCATAAATAATAAATCAATTGAAATAGTCTTCGTAAGTGAAATTTAAACGCGCGGGTATGATTATTATTAATAATTTATAAATGAACTGTAAAATGCAGGACATTATTATAAAGTGACGTTTTTGTAGAGCGCAATTGTTTTGTTCTCGGCGTCCCGCTATCATAGCCAACTAATTAAAAAACTAAATATGTACTTGTACGAGTTTTACAATAGAAAAGTAATAAATTGCAAATTACTCAAAAAGTAAAATTTTTTGGGATAGATATTCCTGTATAAAGTTACGCTAATTTTTAATGATTGATGCGATAAACTTATAAAAATAGGGGGTTTTCGTTTAAAAAAATCGACTTTTGTCAATTTTCGACATCCAATTTTTATACTAATTTTTTGACCACCCTGTATAAATAACTATCGAAGTCTATTAAACTATTCCCTGTTTACCAGAAAATCAATCCACATTAAACAATAGCGTGTTCTACATAGGGGAAATGAACAATTATTTTATGGCCTGCAAACGCCATTTTTGACATAAAATTTGAAATATGTATGTCGAAAACGGTCAGACTTGTTTATAGGAGATTATACATGAACTGTGATTAGAATTCTATGTAGAATCCGGATATTGAGTAATATACAAGGTGTCAATTGGCATCAACTTCCTGTACAATCGGAAGTGCCACCATCTTGAAAACATTTTAGCTGCCGTTGCCCCTTCGACATTAGAATACTCCCAAATTTAAAAAAATATCATATGCCTACTTTTCGAGAAATCTATCCATGAAGTTCCCGATGCGACACCCTGTATATAATATTACCCTATGAAATTAAGAAAGCTTAATAAATTATACTCCAGTCAGAATGTTCGTGTATATAATAACATCGCGCCCACCTCGTATGTACAAATCGCCTCACCAGGCGGTTCACTACCTTTTATGTCCCGTTATATGACATCCAAAAAACATTGTACATCATTTTCGAAATTTCCCGCGATTACAATAGTTCCTCGCTAGTAGGCGTAGGAAGTACGAGGGTGGTTCCAGAAGTACCCGGCCTGACCTAGAGATGGCAGTAGTTGTTTGATAAATATCATTGTATTAGAAAGTATGCAACCTATAAAGCATATGTGTCAAGTTTGAAGACGCCACGTTGTTTAGTGTTTGTTTGGCAGCCATCAATACTGAACGTTTTCAGTGAATTTGTGAAAATGGAGAAAATTGGTCATCGTCATGTGGTACAATACTTTTATTTTAAAGGCCTCAGCCCAACCAATATAAAAGCTGAACTGGATTCTACTCTGGATGAGTCTGCTCCTTCGTTTACAACAGTAAAATATTGCGTAGCAGAGTTTAAACGAGGCCGTATGAACTGCCAAGACGAGCATCGCAGTGGTCGACCAAAGACCTCCAGAAATGGTGAAGAAAATTCACAAAGCGGTACTGAATGATCGTCGACTGAAAGTGCGCGAGCTAGCAGACATAGTAGGCATTTCAAAAAGTGCGGTTCATCGCATATTATCTGAAAATTTGCACATGAGAAAGATGTGTGCAAGATGGGTGCCGCGATTGCTCACAATCGAGCAAAAACAGTGTCGTGAAGATGTTTCAATTGAGCGTTTAGCGAACTTTCACAGCAACAAAGCAGAATTTTTGCGTCGTTTCATAACCATGGATGAAACATGGGTCCACCACTTCACACCCGAGACAAAAGAATAATGGCGTCGGTTTTATGGGATGCGCGTGGCATAATTTTCATTGACTATCTTGAAAAAGGTAAAACTATCAATGGCGAGTATTATGCGAACTTATTGCAACGTTTGAGCGATGAAATCAAGCAAAAACGGCCGCATTTGGTTAAGAGGAAAGTGTTGTTTCATCAAGACAATGCACCAGCTCACAAAACCGTTATTGCAATGGCCAAAATTAACGAATTAAAGTTTGAATTGCTACCTCATGCACCTTATTCACTAGATTTAGCCCCCTCGGATTATTTTCTGTTTCCAAACTTGAAAAAATGGCTCAGTGGTCAAAGATTTTCCAACGATGAAGAAGTGATGTCGGCAGTTAATGGCTATTTTGAGGAGCAAGACAGTTCTTATTATAAAAAGGGTATCGAACTTGTTGAAGAACGCTGGGAAAAGTGTATAGAGCTCAAAGGAGATTATGTTGAAAAATAAATACATTTTTTTACAAAATTTATGTTTTCTTCATTGGGTCGGGTACTTCTGTGACCACCCTCGTAGAAACAGTTCAGAGGCATTTGGAGAATTAATAACGCATGATTATGTCTCTTGTTGCAGCACGCTTGACATCAACAAAGCTTCTGGTCCTGAGCTGATTCCTGCCGATTCCTGCTGTTGTACAGAGGAGTTTGTTCCAGTCCTTTCTCGTCTCTTCCAGATTTCTTACGAAAGTGGTACTTTCCCAGTAAATGGATCAATGTTTAGCCGATCCCAAAAAAGATGTAAGACATACCCTTACAACTACAGACCAATATCTCTGCTGTCTGTTTCCACAAATGCATAAACAGGAGCTTCAAAGCTATCTCAAATATCACAGCCTCATTAGCGACAGGTAGTATGGCTTCCGTCACCAGCAATCAACGGGGATCTCCTAGCACTCTACACAAGGCCCAGATGAGACCTAGCCTCGAATACTGCCCACATGTTTGCGGCTACATTGTCCATATTCGATGTCGTTCAGAGAATGGCTGTTCGACTGATCAATGACACTTCTCTAACAAACAGCCTCGGGATTCTCTCGCATCGACGGCTGGTCGGTGATCTTGTTCTCTTCTACTGCTAGGATAACGGGCTTTGCTCTTCTATGATGCCGCCGCGCGGTGACCCTGCTAGGCGGTCCTCCAGGGTTCTGCGTCCTATCACAACTCTGTCGAACTTCGTACATCGACGGTTGGCCAGCATTTAGGTATCTGTCTATACAGCTGCTTCAGTAAAAAAGCTTCAAGCATAATGCGTTTTGTTCCCCTATTTTCACCACCCTATTAAAAGGCCTGCTATTCATGTTAAAAATAATTTAAAATATCATTCATAACACCCACTGAATAATAACAGTCTTTCAAAGGAGCCACTTAATTTTTCACTGACTGCCTGGAAGAATGACTCACTGAGATTTTCCAATTTTATCAAATAAATTATAAAAGAAAAATCCCAAGTCCGTAGACAGAACTGATTTTTCATTCAATGGAAAGTAATAAAAGGTAATTTGATATAATTGTATTCAAGGTTAGCGAAGCTTGGGCTGCACCATTTTTAATTTTAATAATGGAAATTATATGCTGAAACGGATGTGAATTACCTACTAGATTTGCCGTATATAAAATTTACATACGCATATTAGAAAATACGAGCAACATCTTTCTTTGGGTTTTTTACTAAGTAATGTAAGCATGTTTTGTGACAATGTATAATGCACCAAAATCCGGAAAAGTATTAAAGCTTTGCTCAATTCAAACACGTTTTTCAGAACGAAAGTACACTATCATTCTAAATAAATGATTAATAAGCTACGATAAGCAACGGTCTATACCTACCATTATTAGCATGTCATTTTGAGAGAATTTATCAAAATATGTATGTTTCTACTCAAGTTTGCGTAACATTTTTCGCTTGGCTTGTATGCCCACAATTAAAATAACTTCCATTTATATTAATTAAAACGGTATTTTTGTTATTTGCACGTTTAATCAGCGTAACAAACATGTAGTTTTTCATTTAAATATGTCTTAATGATACTGCGTATAAAACCAAACAAACCTTCGACAACGATTTGGAGGTTTTACTCAATGGATAGTTTTGGCCATTTGCAAAATGTATTAAAAGAACAGTTAGATCGAAATCAGCGTTTATCTATTTATCTTACTTTGTTTAGTTCAGATGCAACAAATAGACCAGTATATTTTTAGAATATGACAGAAAAAATTATAATAACCTGTTTTACGATGGAATTATATCTTTAAAGTGAGATACAACTAATTTTGCTGAATAACTTTCTACTTACACGCCTACTGGCCAGTAGTACTGTAGTCGCGAAAAAATTTGAAATTGCGATATTACGTTTTTTGGATGCTCTATGAAGTGTACATCACGAAAAATCATGTCACTAGTTCCGTACAGCTGTCGGTGTGTCTGTCTGTCGGTCGATCTGTAGATCGGTCTGTGCGTCGATCTGTCTGTTTGTCCGCTAGTCGTTGGCCCGTCTATAACTTGGAAAGTACCGATCGGACTTTGATGAAATTTCCACACAATGATACAACTATGCCAAGGATGAAAAGGCTTGATAGATTTGGAAAATTGGTCCAGTGACTGCGGAGAAAAATACCAAAAATGAAATAGCAAAAATCGCCCAAACTCCGTTTTCTAACGTTTAAAAGGATACTTATCATTTCTGAAAAAAATTTTGAGGGTAAATGATTTGATGGTGAGAGGTTGTAGGGGTGGGGGAGGGTGTATCGCAATTTTTTGATGTTAGTATATTGACACACCTCCAACCCCGATAATTCTATGCAGCTATCAGACACATTTTACACTTCATAGATTGCCCCGTACATTTGGCCTTAAAAATTAAAACGATAGAAAGATGTTCTCTGGGACAATGAACGAAGGCTATAAAGGTTTACGGTGCTGTCTTATGTCGATAGCGTCTAACTGAAAATATCTCCTCAGGGACCTGGCGTCAAGCTGGTATGATTTGGCATAAAGGACTGCCACAGATTCTACGAAAGTTCATGGACCTGAATGTAGTGATGCGCGTTTACGCGTATATTTTGTTAACGTTTTAATGTAGACAATGCGTATACAATTTAAACAACACGTACATAATGGAGATAGTTATAAAGGCAATGTAACGAATAACATAAATGAGGTCAACTTTACTCGCAAACGTTAAAAGTTAGAACATTAGTGAACCGGAATCTATAAAGAGGATATGGTTAAGTGCGGTAAACAATAAGGTCGATGAACTAGGGTTCATTTTGTTCAAAGATAGAAGAAAATATTTCAGCGAATGCCGTATCAGTGCAAAGGTTGTTTAATTCAGTTACATGTATCATTAAATGGTACAGGTAAGTTAACTTTTGTCGTATAGTAACATGCGGTTATCGAAATGATATTTTACCGATTTCTACTTGCCTAACGAAAAATCAGAGAGTACAGTGTAAGAGGAAATAGTATTAAGAAAGCATGCGTACTGATCTTTACGAATAACGTTATTACAATAACTTAAATATTGACGAGTATGACGACGCTGAATGCTGCAAGTGGATGGATTTGGTTTTCAGGACTTTTTATTTTATCTGCGAAATGTTTCTACTTTATTTAAAGCTACTTTGTATATATAAATATTAAATATGCGCCGATCACTGCCTGAATAGCGATTATGGGGGAAAACATACAAATCCCAAAATAATTATTGAAGGTAACTGATTTATGGTGGTCTTACCTTTGGCATTACCCACGTATAAGGCGCATTGTAAAATATTTGACCTCTAGCCAGCGCTCAATCCCCCGATACTATCTGCAAGAGCTTAACATTCTCTCTTCTGTCATACTTCACATCACAAAATTACTTTTGAAAGAAACACAAAAAAAGAAAGCAACACGCTTTGCGAGTAGTCTGGATAAAAATAGGAATATCAAAGAAGCATGGTACTGAAACTGATAAGGGTGCGAAAGTTATCCCTCAAAATTATTAAAAAACTATCTTCGCTGATGCATATGGTCAGAAAATATAATTGTGGATTTTGTTATACAATGATTTATTTCTGAAAGGAAAAAATATGCATCAACATCCAATTTTGGTAAGCTTAAATCATGCAAGCCGCCTTAAATTTCTATTTTGCAAAATTTGTCCAGCCGCTGTCATGTCGAGGAACTGACCTTACCTCACAACAAACCACTACAACCAAAACAAAACACCAGCTGCCAACCATGCTGAACAACACAACTGCATCAACAAATTGCATAAAACGCGCACGCACTGTTTTATGCACCAGTTGATGCCCGAGGGTAAAACATGGCACCCGAAACGTCACAGGGATGCCACCCAACCACGTCAAGTTGTTTAGGTGGATACCAGAAACACTGACCACAAAGCCGGCATAGTAATATAGTGGTCAGCCGGTAGAGAAAACGCGATGGAAGCCAACAAGGTCACCAGTCGGATTATCTGTTATAGATCAGGAATTTTAGACGTTGACAGGGTTACAGCTAGCACATCGACGGATTCGTGTCCCGACCTTAGAAGTAAAATTGCATGCCATGGAGGTTGTGCTTGTGGATAGGGTATCCTTGGAATTGGGATTTTCCTTTACGTACATGTAACAATAAGTAACTTTCCTAGTAACGCATAATACCATAACCTTAAGATAACCGAGATATTATACTTCAAACAAATCTGAATAGGCCAGCCCGACCCCACAACTAACATGAAAAGTTTCCACCTAGGTCAAACCTAACAAATCGGATTTTAAAAACCAAAATTGGCACATCCTTATAGCAATCAATTATCATAATTATGAGACCTTCTTGTTTCGTTAACCAAAAGGATGATACACAAGTGCAGAAAGGAGGTCAATATTCAATTAGGTTGCTCTTTACTACGACCCCCAGATTGAAATACATTTTGTAGGTACAAATTAATATACAAATATATTAGGAGAACGACTTTCCAAATAGTACAGTCGATTGTGGGGAATATAGTAATTCTTGGAATGTCGGGTGCAACGATCATGTACATATAACCCGTTTAATTTTTTTTATATCAGTGGAAAAACCTTTTTAGGGGGTCAAATATCCCAAAGTTGGGACTAAAAGATGGTAGTATCGATGATATATGTACATACTTGCCATTGTAATAAACAGATGGGACTAAATTGAGTAGATTTGTCATTAAAAATAGTTAAAAAAGAATTTGTAGCCATATCATTGTGGTGAAAAATATAAAAGTTACAAAGTTTCTATAACAAAAAATCTGTACGACATATTTTGGCATATTTTAAATAATAGAGAGAAAGCAATAAGTAAACACGTGTCCACCTCTAATTTACCATTCTATGTCGAAATCTAAGTGACACGAATTTTTTAAATACATAGATGGAAAAACGTTTTTAAGAGGTGGAATCAACCCCCAAAGCTGGTACCGAAAGAGGGTAGTTTTGAAGTTTCACATACCTGTTGTAGTTGCTATAAATGAATGAAACCATATAAAGAAGATCCATCATTAAAAATAATGAAAAATGCATGTCAGATAATATTGTTGGGATGAAAAATATGAAAGTTATAAGAGTTGGAAGTCACAAAAAATCTATTGGTCATATTTCCGTGATTATAATTTTATAGAATAGATAGTGTTAGCACGTTTTTAACCCTTATATGCCTAGTGACCTACATGTAGGACGGCAGTTCTAAGTCGTACCCTGTTGTTTAGTGGCTGGTGATTGTCTGCGCTTGTATGAAAATGGTTAATACATGCTAGATTTCGACGTTGCGTGCACGTGTTTTCTGGCGGGTTTTGGAATTTGAGCTGTTGGAACAGAGGTAAACGTTTCGCTTTCGGCATAATGGCAGGGTATGGTAAATATTTTTGGAGTATTTATAAGTCATTGAAACATATTTTTTTAAAACATTTGGTATCAATACGTGTGTGAACTGATACGATTCTCAGTTTTAGATCTATTTTTCGAATATAGGTACTAATTGTAAGGGTTAGAAATATGGTGTCCTATATATAGGACATTAGGAATATGGGTCATGATTTTGGAAATTTATTTTCAGAGGTTTCTCGCTGCATGAAGCATTGGCTATGATAGAAGGAGATGATGTCGAGGCTGAATCAGTTACCCTTTAGCCCCCTATTAATGCATGTGATGATGTGACTGATGATGACTCAGGTAAGGAAGATGAAATTGATATAAACAATTCACCATCAAGTCAAATACAGTCGAAAGCAGAAGTTGCATATTGAACATTGCAAGAAAGTGAGTGGGACTCTGAGGATAATCTACCACTTACTTTTTTACAAAACAAAAAAAATATATCCAAAGTGAATAGGCAGAAGAAAGACTATAAGTTTGTCCCTGAAGACTTGCCAGCTGACATATATTTTCCCGGTGTCTGATGAAATGACTACAAATGTAACCTATTCTCCAATCGATTTATTTATGCTCTACTTTGATGATAATATTTTGCGTACCATTACCGATCAAACCAATAGTTATTCCCAACAAAAAATAGAAATGTCATTGTTGACATATCAGAAATAAAATGTTTCTTGGGAATCCTAGTCCTGAGTGGATATGCACCTATACGACGTAGACGAATGTATTGGGAAAAAAGTAAGGATACGTCCAATGCGCAGGTATCTGAAGCTATTACTCGTGATAAGTTCGAGCATATCATGACACACATACACTTTGTAGACAACACAAAAATTGAAAAAAATGATAAGTAGGCAAAAATTAGACCTCTGGTTCAGCACATGAACAATATGGTTTAACTGAACCAAACCATAGCATCGATGAAGCTATGGTTCCCTATTATGGGCACCATTTCTTCAAGCAATATATACATGGAAAGCCAATCCGCTACGGGTATAAGCTGTGGGTGGGTGCATCACGGCTCGGGTATATACGTATATATTGGTTTGAGATATATCAAGGTACATCCACATATGTGAACGATGTTTACAGACGTCTTGGGGTAGGAGCTACAGTAGTTTTGCGGATCGACTTAGAGAGTTGTGGACAGACCTAAGGTTTCATTTCTTTTTTGATAACTTCTTTACCTCCATGAATCTTTTAGAGAAACTGATGGAAAATAACATCTGTGGAACAGGAACCATAAGGGAAAATCGAATACCGAAGAATGGTTTGATTGATACAAAAACGTTAAAGAAAGAGAAGAGAGGTGCATTTGACTATAAAAAGGTCTAAAGCGGTAACATAATATTCGTTAAATGGAATGACAACAATGTAGTTTCTTTTGGTTCTACTATTGCCACAGTACTTCCTGTGAATTCTACTAAAAGATATTCACAAAAAGATAAAAAGTTCATCAATATTGATGAACCAAATATTGTTAAGCTATACAACAAAAACATGGGAGGAGTAGATCGTTGCGACCAAAATGTGTCCTTATATATAGGGTTTCGATACGTGGCAAGAAGTGGTACTTCCCATTGATACCACACTGCGTGGATATGGCAATCAACAATGCATGGATATTGAGCAGAAAGCAAGGATCCACAGTGGGCCAATTAGAAACTTGAAGAAGTATTGCGTTATCCATTTTGGAGACGTTAAAAAAATCCAACATACCAAAGAGGACGACCTTATGTCTCCACGTTTGATGAAATAAGGTTGGAGAGAATCGATCATTTAGTCATCCCACAAAAATCTCAAACTAGATGTCGCTATTGCCATGAGAAAACAACGACCAGATGCTATAAATGTGACATAGGACTGCACGTTAAATGTTTCATGATGTATACCCGTTAAATTAGATTTCTGTTGCAACATTTTATTTTCCTGATGTCTTATATATATGGGACGTCAAAAACAACTACTTTTTGGGGAAATATATGTAAAAAAGTATTACTGAGTATTACTGGGTCTTTCTGAAATCTTTAATGTATATTGATTTAAAAAAAAATACTCCCTACGCCGTCTCAGCTGTTGTCCCCGATTTTGATGAGCATTTAATGTTATTCTATGTCGAAATCTTTTATAGGTGGTAAAACATTCTGAAGGAGTAAAATCAATCACGAAAGTTGGGGCCGAAAGATGGTGGTTTTTACATTCACATATTTGCAGTTGTGATGAACGAATGGGATAAAATATAGAAGATGCGCCACGAAAAATAATGAAAAATTTGGGATCATATTATTGGGGTGAAAAATATAAAAGTTATAAGGTTGATAATCACAAGATTTCTATAACAAAGAATCTATTGGTTCAATCTTCAGAATTCCAGTTTTAAGAAATACATGTGAAAGATTGGAGGATACGTGTTTTTGCATTTTTCAAAAATACATAGCTTTCAAAGGGTAAACTATACCCCCTTAGCCGTCTAAACTGTCCACCTCTCATCGCTCAGCATATAGGAAATTTTCATCTATAATTGCTATACCAGAGAATTCATTCATAAAATATAATAGTTCAGTTGTATTTCTTCATAATTTGCTGTTGATTTCGAAATATTCATACTTTGAAATGTACCCAGAAGCAATTTCATCACTATCGTAAGGTTTACGGCATTTTTTCTATATCAATACTAAAAATATTTTGCAATCTGCTAATATTGAACAATACTAGGTGATACAATTGGTTGTATTGTATAACTATGAGTTGGGGAGCTTGCGCCTGCCTTCGCTGATAGTTATTCGAACTGGAATGCTGTCAGTTGCCAGTCCCTTTTCCCTCGCGCGCTGTAAGCGTGGGGTCTCGGTAACGCCAATAACTGTTCGTCGGCCGGTTAACCAGGGCGATGGCGCGGTGGCGGCGAGACAGTCGCCATAAAGCCGGGGCTCGAGAATTCGTCAACAATAGGTAGGGTATAAGCATTTTGCGCGGATATCAATACACGCACAGCTCCACAACTCATAGTTATTCAATACAATCTCAGTATCATCTAATAATTATTAATATTAATAAATTGCAAGATTCTTCGAATGTTAATCACAAAAAAAGACGTGGGCCTTATAAATGAACATATAACTGCTGTCAAAAAGGAAAAAATACAGTTGAAGGAAAAGCTCAAAAGCATTCTATTGAATACAGTGAACGAATTTTTTGGCATCAGTGTTCTAAAAGAAAACTCCGTACATTCCAAAGCATGTAATTTTCAATCCTTATGACATTCATACCATTCACCCTAATAATATGATCCTAGATGCTCTTTAATCATTTTTGATAACGAATCTTCTCCATTTGGTCCCATCGGTTTATCACAACTGCAAGAATGTGAAACTTCACAACTAACATCTTTCGTTCCCATCTTTGTGGGTTGATTTCACCCCTTAAAAATGTTTTCTGCTGATGTAAAAAATATTTATGTCTCCGATTCCGACGTAGGATGGCATATTAAAAGCTTGACAAAGTCGGGGACAGGCATCTAAGGCGGGTTAGGTAGAAGTTTATCCCTTGAAAGCTAAACGCAGACCGACGTATCTTTCAATCTCCTCCCTCTATTTTTTAAAATTGGAGATAGGAGTAGGATCAACACAGTTTTTGTTATAAAAATGTTGTAACTATTAACCCTTAAAACTTTTACAAATTTCACCCCAATAATATTATCTTGAACAAACTTTTCATTATTTTTGATGACAAAGCTTTTTGTTTGGTCCAATCCGTTTGTCACAAATGTAAGTTTGTGGAACTACCCTGCTTCGGTTCCAACATTGGGGATTGATTTCACTTCTTAAAATTGTTTCTCCACTGATATAAAATCACGTATCTCTTAGATTTCGAAGTAGAACAAAATATTAAAGGCTCATCAGAAATCGGAGGTAGAAACTGCTGAGGGATAGCTTACCTCTTGAAAGCAACGTATTTTTAAAAATGCAAAAACCCCTATCTTCTAATTTTAGGTTTTGACGTATACTAAAAGCTCACTAAAATCTGAGCGCGGTTTCTTGTGAGACTTCTGGAGAATATTCAGATCGTTTTCCTGCATGTTTCCGTCTCGAGCTGGGTAGGTTGATAATATCGTGCATTCGTCCAAGTGGACGCGATATACCTAACACGTAGCCAACCACAAACCACAAACTTGTGTTTCCGGAATCGAACCTCGACTACTTCATGGCAAATACGTGACATGACGGTACTATAAATCTAGGATCAAATGAGTAATGAATCCGTTGCTTCAATTTCAATTTCACGTTTTCGCCGCCATTTTACCGCCTTGCTATTTTAAACGTAGTATGTAAGTAATATTTCAACGTTTAGGACGCCCTGTACACTAGAGCCCAGAGTTTCTGAATTAAATTTCTATAGTCTATTCAAACCTCGTTTACTCCGCGTCACTCGACCGTCGCTTATATTCGTTTGCTTACGGCGCGCTGGCCAATAGGAGAGCGCGAATTTGAACGAAGCTTGTTATGACGGACGATAATGAATACAGGGTGTAAACGTTATGGTAGTCATTATTGAAATAAGGGGGTCAAAACAAGTCAAAAAGTTCATATGACCCATGGTCCAAAAGTCAATAGATTTTTGTCTAAATGGCTTTATAGTTTACAACTTTAAGTGCTATATATCGACCACAATCTTACTAATTTTTATAGTCTAATCCAAAACGCTTTTAAATTGGGTAATTAGCAAATAAATGGCATTTGGCATTAAGTTTTTCTGAGTTAAGCTAAAATTTGTAGTCAGTAAGTAAGTAAGTTTCATTAAATTAAATATTTAAAACACACATGATAACAGCGCGTCGGTCATTCATCACTCTTATCGAACCGGCAATCGATCGCAAACGGTAACATGTTGTTAGTTTATGGTGAAGCTCGTCAGAATTCAAATCTTGCAGGTCAAATTTATCGCGACAGATTTCGTCAACGGGCACACCCAGACAGAAGGACATTTGTGCAAGTGTACCAAAGACATCGAGATACAGGAAGTCTTCAGACTACTAATATTCGCACTCGTGAAAGACAGGTTACTGTAGGTCGGGGGAACAAATTTTAAATATCGTGGAAATCAATGCAGATATCAGCACTCGGGAATTAGGCCGTCGCGTAGGACTATCGCTTATCATTGTCCATAGAATCCTAAGGAAAAATTTGCTTCATCCCTACCATGTACAACGCGTGCAGGCCTTGTTACCAGAAGACTATCCTCGCAGACTAACATTTGCATTTTACGAGTACATTATCAAATAATGAAATAATACCTAAGAGCCAAAAATAACAAACTCCATCTTTATTTTCACTGCGTTTCGTTATAATTTGCGTCTGGTATTGCGGCGTTGTTAGATTTTATTTTACTTTAAAGTCAAATGACCAAGAGGCTCTAGAACGTCAGAAAACAAACTGTGCGATTTTTATTTTATTCGTTTTTTGCCTGAAGCTCCGCTGCCACTGGATCAACTTCCAAAAACTGCAAAGCGTGTTTGCCCTTGAGATAGTAGTAGCCTTGAGTCAAAATCTCATCAAACTCCAGACGATACTTTCCAAGTTAGAGGGGTCAAGGGCAGAAAAACAAACAGACACATTGACGGAAATGAGTGACAAGGTTTTTTGTGAAAAAACATAATATTTCGTCATCGTAAATTTTCGCGAGTAAAACAGAGGAACTGGACCATTTTGCCATTTTTTATATGTCTTTTGAACATTTGGAGAAAATGATGACCTTGTTTGGAGGACTCAGTTAGCTTGGATCGAATAATCAAATCGTGGTGCAATAGTATAAAATCTTAAAAATAAAGCAAATTTCAAATTGATTAATCAGTACTCGATATTTCGTTCGAGCGAACATGACTGTAGTATATGGATCGAACTAACACACACAAGACATGTAATGTGTAGTGTCTTGTTTGTGGAATATGTAAGCTATTAATAATTTCTATCATAGAAACTATGTACAAGATACTGCTAAGTTCCTGCGCATTCAAAACTCAGCTGTTTTTTATTATTGCTTCTTTATCGCCTAATGGTCTTGGGCTATATAGAGGTTATCATCAGCTATTATCAAATAGATAACATTTATATATATAGTATAACGTATAGTTAGTGACTTGTTGCAGTTAAAGCTAAAACTGTACAAAACAAAAATAGGAACAGGAAAAATTGAACAATGAATTTTCTACCAATAGAATGTTTCGATCAATTTTTCATCTACTTTATATGACACTGGGACTCGCGCAACACTGCTTCGCTGCTGCTGATTTCTGTGTTCCTTAATATGGGGAAAACGTCGCGAATATATAGGGTGGCCGATATGTAACTGACTGGTTTGTATCTTGAATATTTGTGAAATGAAATAAAATACGTTAATTTTTTCCATCTCAATCTTTTATTGAAACTTAGAAATTATGTACGAAAAATAATATCAGACAAATCCCTCCTCTAGAAGCCTGGCAAGCCTGAGCCCTCTTGATTACATCGTCCATCACTCTTTGGTAGGTTTCGGGAGGAATATTTTCAATCGCTTCCTTCTACTATACAGGCATAAGCACTATTTTTCAAAAATCCTCATAAAAGCCGTTAAATCCGGTGACCTTGGTGGTCAGCTCACATCACCAAATCGAGAAATTAAAAATCTCGCGAATATTGTTCGCAAAAATTCATTGTTTCCCTAGCTGTGTGACAAGTTGCTCCGTCCTGCTGGAACCACATGTTTTGCATAGTAAATTGCTTGGATTTGAGGAGCCAGAAAATTTTGCACCATATCACGGTAGCGCTTGACAGTGACAGTAAGACAACTACTTGCAGCATTTTCAAAGAACTAAGATCCAATGACTCCTCCATACCAAACACTGGACCAAACTGTGACTCGACGAGGATGTAGTGGTCGTCGATTGATGACACGAGGGTTCTCTAATGCCTAGATACGACAATTCTGCTTATTAGCAAACCCGTTCATATCAAAGTGGACTTCATCGCTTAGTATCAGTTGTCGGTAAAAATCGTTATTTTGGGTATTAAGTTGCAATTATTGCATGACTGTATTGTCGGCGACTTTTATTGTAACTAGGCTATAGTTCTTCGGTTAACTGAATTTTGTATGGCCGCAAATTCAAGTCTTTTTTTAAAATAGTGCACAATGACGTGCGACAAATACCAAGTTCTTGAGAACGATGTCTGGTAGAAGTCTCAGAGCGCTCCACTACACTTTCACGAACTCTCCCCGATAGCACGAAATATTCATTAAATATTTATTTAATATTGGATAATGTTTTTATCTTATGTAAATATATGTTATCTTAAATAAATATTTGATAGATATTTGGATTATAGCATTAGAAACAAATATTTATTAAATGTTTGTTATATATTTTGAATTAAATATTTCTTTTGAAGTATTCACCAAATATTTTTTTATGAATGGAAAATATCAAATATCCGTTATTTACAAAATATTCAATAAATATTTTTTATGTATCTTAGATGTAATATTTTAGCTCGGTGGAGTTCTAGAAATAATGAGTTTGAAGTTTTAACAGAATTAAAAGCCCATCCTATAAACCGACAAACTTGCATCATTTAACATCGGTTTTGTCCAAAATGATTAAAAATTGCCAAATTTTATGTATCGTGTGGGACGTTCCATATTAATGCTTGAAAATCTGTTGATTCATATATTTACTAAATTCTTACAAAAAAAAATTCAAATACACCTTTCCCCATACGGTGAGGTTCAAATTTAGTTGACGTTCTAATGTGTACGAGAGAGAAGCACGAGATGTGTGCAATATGTGTTAGAAAGATTGCGCCGATGGCATCCGTGACGAGTTGCTAGGCAAGGAGGTGCTTCTATGTCTTAACACACTATTGCATGCTTTTCGCGCTTTTTTCTCGTATAGTACATCGTATATTACAACGTCGGTGGCATTTGGTTTTCAGTGTATATTTAATAAATACCTATTTGAAAAAAATGTGGTGCAAATATATAAATTATATATAATACAAATATTTATAATGAATATTTTGTAAATATTTAAAAAATATTTTTTATATATAATAAATATATTTATTAAATATTGAAAAATCTGTAGCTACAAATATTTAACAAACATTTTTTTAAAATATTCAATGAATATTTCGTGCTATCGGGGCTCTCGATATTTTCCAGAGTAGGAACAGTTCGAACACGGCTTCACCTTGGCAAGTCTTTAACTTCTCCTGCTTGTTCAAATTCCAGCACCAGCTGACGAATGATGTTGACACTGTGCACATTATTTCGACCAAAATCTTGTCGTAGCTTCTCAATCGTCGCAACAATCGACTGATTATTTGAGTAAAACGTAGCGCTCCATGATGAATTGGACACATGTGCTTTAAAAACTATTACGGCACCACCTTTTGAAATGCCTGTATCAAAAATGACGCGCAATTTGAATCAATCAGTTATATATTGGCCACTCTGTATTTTTGCTACAGATTCTTCACATGACATTTACATTTTAAGCTTTTTTTTATTATCAAACTAAATTGATTAAAGTTAATTTAATAATTATTAGAGACTCAATTGGAACAAAGTTTTTCTAAAGAAGGTTAAAATAGAAATTGCCGCTTGAACTTCTTTTTCTACATTTAGCTTTTTGTGCATAAAATCCATCATCCAATTCTGCCCAAAATTCAAGGAGTAATTCATTATTAAATGTGGGGGTGGCGATGCAAATTGTGATTGAAAATTGGTTCGCATCTAATGAAAAGTTGAGGAACACTGATCTATCAGCAAGACTCATCAGTACAGAGGGGGCAAGTCAACAACGGAGAACGAATATATTTTATACGGGTTTAAATATACAGAGTGCGCCATAGCTGAATATACAATAATTTAGTTTTTGATAGAATGACCTCAATGGCAGACCGTAACAAATTCCGCCACATTTTTCAGTAGCTTTTGATCTATGAGGTATAAATGGAATATCCATATTTATGATTCTGAGTTCACTAGTACCCAATCTTACTTTTTTATGAAATAAGCAAACAAAAACGTGAAAGATACACTATCTATCAGTTTACCAACTTAATTTTATGTGCTTCCCGGGCTATTATGATTTTTTATCAAAATTCAGATATTCCAACCTAACAATAGCTTAGCGAACGTGCCACTGAAGCATATGTAATTCGTGCCCAATGGCGATTCCACTCATTAATCATTTATTGAAGATTTGGGAAAACTCACATATAATGTATTATCTTGTATTTTGTAGAGTAAATTTCAAATTTTGATATGTTTCCTTAATAGATCTGGAGCATAGATTCCGAATCCAGTATCAATTTTGGGTTGGCACTAATAAGTTACCACAAGTGTTAGTTTTATTCTAATTCAGCATCTCAAATTATCTAACTGTACGTTGATATGTAGCCATCGGTAACAAACATTTGCAACACGAAACAAATGACTTCTTATCCCAGCGTCTGTTAAATATTTCTAATTTCTTTAGATTTTTGAGATAGAGAACACGTGTTAAAATTATGTCTTTTATCTTATTCTCAACGCTTTGGCGTTCATTTTACGCCTTCCTCACGACTACCAAAATGTTAAAAATGCTAGCTCATAAATGTAACAATGAAGTGGAAAAGTTCAGCTTGAAAGATTCGGTAAGTATAGAATATTATTAATATTATTCAGACAGCAACAAGTTATTTTCTTTCTGAAAATGAGACATTACAAAGAAACAGATAGAACAACGACAAAAATATGTAAAATTACAGAAGCCAAAGCATCCTTACCTATTGAATGAGACAGGCAAACATGCCCCAAGGGAAAATAAGCATTCCTTGAATCAACTGTGAAAATAATGAATAGAACATAAAAAACAGGATAACTGGCATAAGGTATACTTGTTTTCTCCTTTGGAATCTGACTTATTTAATGTTTCTTTGTAATGTCCCATTTCAAAGAAAAATCTTTTAACTTGTTTAGTCTGAATAATCACGTAATAGCTAGACAGTATGTACGCCCGTTATTTGTCATTGATTTTTTTTGTTTGTTCTATTGTTTTTATATCCTTGTGTATTTTCTCAGTGATGCCCTTTTTACTTCATTGTTCTCTATATCATTTTAAAAATTCTATAAATGTGTTTTTTCAATTCGAAGGAGTAAATTAAACGTCAAGACGGAGGAAATTTGGTAAAAGGCATTTCTCACCTTTTCTGTATCTCAAGAATACGAAGAACTTAAGTGTACCTAGGTAACAAAAATTGATTTTTAGCATCTCGAATATGCATATTTTTTACTAAGTATTAGGACGCACACACATCTTATAAAAAATTAAGGAATTATTTTTATTTGTTGTGACGTTCTCTATAATTTGAGTAATGGAGCCTTTAATCGGGCAATACTTTTGCTGCATGATTATAGCTGTAATCGAGTGGCCAGCAATATAGAAATCTGTTTAGTCTGGATTGGCTATATTGCTACACATGTGACATTTCTGATCTATTTTTATACACTATATCTGACTATCTGTATTTCATTTAATGTAGTAGACCCCATAGAAACTCATACAAATCGTCCGATTTGCTTGTCAACTAAGTCGTCATGCAAGACGTACTGTATGTGGTATCCAACGGTTTGTCATCAGGCAAGGGGCAATACCATATGTCTAGATGTCCACAGATACAGTTTTATCTTGCACTTTTTGAAATCGAAGATGAAAGATAATTTATTAGCAGCTACAGCTGGCGCATTAATTATAAAAAAGAAACAACGAAGTCGAGCCAAGTGATCAAAGAAATGTATTTTAATGAGGTCGGAGGTCTCGCATATCATAATGTTGGATGAGTTAAGGTTGGAACCTGATCATTATTTCAATTAGTTACGGATGAGTGGCTAAACATAAAGCGAACTGTTGAGAATTCTCACTCCATACAAAGAAATCATCATCAATCTTCGATTTCTTAAGCTGCAAGGTTGAGCGAAATGTGACTTCCGTTTTACTTGATGACAAAACCTTCAATACTACTTGGTCGACAGGAGAGTCGTACCATTTGCAGACAAGCAAATCGTACTAATTATATAAGTGTCTATGGATCCTTTAATGTAATTCATGCTAGCTGCCACGACGCCTACAATGTCATTCTTGCCTTATCTTGTAGTCCATCTGTATGTGTGTCTATGAATTGCAGACGATATTGCATATCTGAGATATAGCTGATATAGCCGGGACATATGTTGCAATATGTTCATGATAGCTTTGCTATAGTTGCCATAATTATACAAAATGTTGCAATCATAGTATTTTATTGCCCGCTTAGATTTTCAATAACACTATCCTTGTATGAGGTGTCCAAGTGACAGACTCACTGTAAGCAAAAGAATGGCCCGCTGTGTTCGATTTAAAATTCTTTCGACAAACATGTACCCTTAAACGTGTAAATGTTCGCATGGAAGGCTATTCCAACTGACATACATTAATCACGTTTCCGATTTACCAACAGGAAAAAATCGTATTTCACAACCGCGGCGTACTTTTTCCATTTAATGTATTTTCCGCATTTCCCGCATCTCCCTTTGCGTAGCCTTGTGATAAATTTGCATCTGTGCTTCCTCAACTATATTAAAAGGCACTGTTGCCAGGTCATATATAAAACAATGTTTGGTATTATATTCTTTTTTGCAACTATACAAAAAAAGTAAAGATATTGGGACATTAATGTAAAGCGGCAGGGTTATTAGTCTGCGCTTTTAGTCATGGGAACAACTTTGTCAGTTGACAACTGTTTCCTCCTGGCTGTCAGATTTGATAGTATGTTGATTAATGCTGCGCACTGTCAAAGATATCCCACTGCTATTGCTATTCAGCATAAAAGCGCTGCACCGCTAGCTAGGCAACGAATATATATATATATATACAGTATCTTCTTCAAAAACCACTTTCCACTGCATTTATACGGATTTACGTGTTTATGGTCAATGTCCAAATTTCCGAGCCATATATGATTGTACTGTCCATTAATGTTGCAAATAAGTAATTTTTTATATCATTTTGTATATCTTTCGTGCCTAGTAGCGAGTTTAACTGACCTGTAATTGCTCGGTTAATATTAGTAGTAGTCTTGCATTTAAGATATCATCAGTAGGTTAGGTTTTTTGTGAGCGGATCAATTACAATCCTTCACTGCGATTTCCTGATCTATTTCGGCTAGCACCAACTTATATTTCTTCCAGTAAGTCCGACCTCCTGAGGCAGTCGAGCTTCTTATTTGGAGAAATATCCTTCAGGTCTTTTACTTGAAGTACTACCCGCAAGTATATTGTGCCTGACTCTGGGAATTGCATGGCATCTGCACAAAACATACTTAACCATTTCGTCTCTCTCCATGCACGTTCTGCACCCAGCGTCTTCTGCCATACCCTATCATTTCCCGCAAAAGGTCTTGAAAGGAAATGTTTTAAGAAGAATTACACAAAACGATAAAATTTTCCTGTTAAAATGTCACATGGGATCACATGACGTGACAGAAGCCTGATTCCGGATTTGCTCTAACTGTAAACATGCTGGTGTCAACCTTACGTGGCGTCGATCTCAGTGCGTGTCTAAAGTATCTTGATAAGGTAATTAATTGGCATGGAATAGCCAATAATCAAGTTGTTGCGTTAGCACGCGATTTTGGGAACTACGGGTTGTGGGGTTAAGTATACAACACGTATTTCTACCAATACAGTATAAACATATTTTTCATATATTACAATTTTTAACGATGAGTTGTGTTGCATATAACTCTGGCTTTTAAGACTTTATTCATCTAAAAGGTTAAAAATACCTAAATGGAAATTAAAAAAAAAAGGCACGACCTCTCAGAAGATTAGTGAGTCAGCGAGTGTTCATAGGGAGTAGTTTTTCTCCATCTAGGTAAAGGTCATTAAAGATTGAATCCTACAAATTTCAGAAAGACTAAATGAATTGGAAACCCTTATGGACCACAGAATAAAGGAGTACTTGATTGGGGGAGATTTCAATTCAAGTCAACAACTTGAAGATCCCGGATTACTGACAGACGAGAATAGCTCCTTGAAGAAATTCTCGCAACAAGAAGCCTTGTCATCGCAGACAATGGTGGCTAGCCAGCCTTTGTCAGAGGAAGCCAAACATCCTACATCGACTTTACTTTCCATAGTGAGAACGTGATTGGTAAAATCAAGAAGTGGAATGTACTGAATTATGAAAATCTGAGCGACCATGAGTATATTATGTTTGAAATAATAACTATCAAACATGAAAGACTACATACACATAGGATCTGCAGGTGGAAGATAAATGGAGTTAAATTAAAAGCATTCCCTGGAAATCTGCACTTAGCCCTATGGATCACAAAGCTTGATGATTACGAGGGCAAAGTTCAACTGTTCAAGGATGTAGAGATAACGGCATGTAACAACATCTTCGGCGTGGTCCACAAAAATGGTTAAGCAAGGGAAGCAAAGTATTGGTGGAATGATGGTACAGCACAAAAAACGAAAGAATGCTTAACTATCAGACGCAGAATAACTAGAGAAAATAGAAAGTACCATAGAGTAAATGGAACAAGGAATAACATTTTGATGCTCGAATGCAAAAATGACTCCGTACCTGGATACTGAACATCAAATAAAAATTGCAGATGGATTGTTTCCGAAGAACTCACATACCGAACGGAAATTTGAGGAAACTCTGGGCGAGCCAGAGCTCACCATGAGTGAGCTGGAAGAAGCTGCATCGCACTTGAAAACAGATAAGGCAACGGACTAGATGAAATACAAAATGAGATCGTGAAAGCGCTGGTTAAAGAGATACGCGCAATCGTGCTATCTGTGATGAATGAATGCTTGAGAAAGACACGGGTATCATGTAAAAACCTATAAAACGTCAAGAAAACCTATCAGATGTCAACTTGCAGACTAGGAAGTTTTTAGGGCGCAAACAGTCATTCTACGTTTGCTCACTAGGATCGTTGTGAACGTCCATCTATGTAAGAATCACTCAACTAAACTACACGCATTATTGATTGCATAGTTTTGTGAGGCTGATTTATCTGTGTCTGCAGTTTTTATCTCTGAGAAGAAAGTTGGTTGAATAGCAAGATCGTATCTGGATGATTATGTGTATTGGTCTGCATGTGTATAAAATCAGTGATATTTGCTGTGTGAGAAAATCATCACTTAATATGCTGAATATGATGGGCAATTTATATGTTGTGCTTTCTGAATAGAGGTTATGTTCAAAGTTATAAATTACGAAAATCTGAGGAGAATTACGGGAAATCATCACCGCGCCCGCGTTGTGTGTAGTTACTGAGAGCATGTATATGGCTTGTACTTTGACAGTGTACAGTGAATATAATTATTTCTGATCTCTCTCATTTTTGAAATTCAGCAAATTTGTATATGTAATTTCCAGAATGTATAAGAAAAAGTGTCTGTACAACTAATTTCTAGCTTTGAATCTCGATTAAGTGTATTTGAGACTAGAATCCAATGGAATTATCATCAACACATAGAACTTACAGCTTAGACCCCCAGTAATGCTATCTCTGCAGCAGATTTTACATAACATCAGAGCCAAACACTGATAACTAAAGCCTCATGACGTTTAGACAACACGTACAACTAAGTGCTAAGTTAATATCTTGTAGAAAAACCTACATAATGTCAAAAAAAATCGGCAATAATATCACTTTTTAAGATACGTGATACCCGTGCGGGAATCTTTCCGAAGAGGTGAAGGGAGCCTAAACATCCGAAACCCACCGATAGAGAAGTCAAATATAGACCTCTGTGGATGCTGACTTCACTTAGTAAGCTACTAGAACGACTGAAGGGCACTTACTGCTGTGGCACCGCTGGTGGAAATAGCAGATAGCGGCAGCAACAGTAGTAAGAAGCTTTGCGTTATGGTTGCTTTTAACACGGCATATGGCTGAAAATAATCGAGTCTTTCGAGAAGCTAGACGCCCCCAGCTATCTATTGAACGTGATAAAAAGCTACTTTGATGTGAAGACTCTGATAGTAGGGTAAAAAACGATGAAGGAAACCATGGAAATGCCGCAAGGCTCCGTCCTAGGGCCGGTGCAGTGGAACGTGCTTTATGATGGGGTTTTTCGGTTACAGATGCTGCCGAAAATTCGCATGATAGGGTATGCTGACGACCTTGCGATGCTAGTAGACTCTTGGCATACGGAATCACGAGAATTACCATATGGATGGACAAAAATGGCTTGAAATTGGCTCCTGAGAAGACGGAAGTAGTCATACTTTCTGGCATTCAGAAGCTGACTTCATTAGTTGTTAAGGTAGGTGGTCTCTGACTGTCGAACGCAGAGGTAACACCCGGCGGATCTCGTAGGCGGAGCCAGAATATGTGCATGTTGCATGCACACGTATTCCCTCGCCAGAGTCCGTGTGGCGTTCCCCCTTTCCCCTGTATCCCCCTATAGCCCCACGGTACCCTATGGGTGTTTAGCCCTTAAGCCTTCGTGGTAGTTGGAATATATATGGAATATAGAAAAGGTTGATAATTCCGAGATTCGGAACCAAAATGCAAGCAAGAATTTGGGTGTGAGGCTTGACAAAAGTCTTAATATGATTGAACATATAAGGCACACTACTGACAATTTTGTCAAATAAGCTCGTTGCATCACCTATACGGCTAATGTCATCTGATTGAGGTCCCAGTAGTGAGAGGCGCAGGATTTTGGTAGGGATTGCAAACTGGATTACGCTATAGAGAGCTCCTATATCTCCTAGCTTTGAGAAAAAAGAAATATAGACAGCTAATGGTAGTGCTGCGCGTGGTATGCGCTCAAAGAAAAACTTCATCATGACAGTTTTACAACTGAACCGTATATTCCGAAACATTTTATATATTATTTTCTCAACTAATATTGATTATGGCACATGTATTTCTTAAATATTCCAGTAAACGGGAAGGTATTAAAAAATTGCATTTACTGCTAGTAGAATTGAAACTCAACCAGCAAATGTATCTTTTTGCTATGATTATATCAGAAACCGCTAAAGGCCAAATAAGTTCAGCTTTGAGCTGCACCAAAGTTTTTATTGATAGCCATAGCTAAAAGTTAGATTGATCTTTTAATGCTTCATATTCGATCACCTTAGCACCTCAAAAAGTATAAGACACTTCCCAAATTATTTGCTCTCTAACCTGAGCGCAATCTCGTATATTGTATTGTAGGTAACGACACTTTTGACTAAGTTACCTTTCAAGCCATAACACAAAAAACGCAAAATGCCATCTATCTCTTAAACATGCTGCTTTCGTCCCTCCGACCACAGACAGCCAACCATATACCATTTGTTGTGTATGTTAATCTAATAATATATCTCTTTTCTGGCTGAGGGTTACACATGGAGATAAAGGTGGTTAAATTATCTGCAATTCTAGTATTGTGTAGCAATACTAAAGATAGAATGACGTTGCGATATTTTCATTGCTACGTTTATATACTGAGTGACAAAAAAATGTAAATACCTACGTATGTTCATCCGATTTTAATAAGTTTTGGCATATATGTTCAGTGTCTCTTACTAGTAAAATGATTAAATTTTCAGCTTGATTCGTCAGCTGACTGCAGAAGCTGATTCAACAATGTGTTCTGGATCCATGATTTCTTATACACTCATTGACACGCCTGGGCATCGTGCTGATATGGTGATCGATATCCTGTTGAGTAAGAGGTGCTAAAGTGTGTGGAGGGTGTTGCGAGTTCAAGAGCCTGCGACCTTCATGTCCCAGACATGTTCAATTAGAGATAGGTCAGGCGATCGGGGTGGCTAAAATGAACGGTTGATGCGATGTTGATCCCTGAAGGCTAAAGATGGTGTGGCAACATGCAGTCTGGCACTGTCCTGCTGAAAAATCGGGTTTTGGATTGTGTTTACTTATGGAATATGATGAGGCTCCACTACTTCCTGAATACGGCGTCGGGCTGTCATCTTATCTCTGATGAAAATTAGTGGTGATCTGCTACCATAAGCAATAGCACCCTATATCATAACTGCCACGGTGTGGTGGTCGTGACGCTCTCTGTCAAATTGTGGGTCACGTCTTTCACCACGTCGCCTTCTCACTCTTGCCCGATCATCGTGTATCCCCAGATAGAAGCCGGATTCGTCACTAAAGACCATCTGCTTCCATTGCCGGTCCCCGCAGAATTATTTCTCTACACCAGAGCAAACGGTTACGCCGATGTTCAGCTGTGTGAGGTAGCACCCAATGTGCACATAGCCACCCCGATCGTCTGACCAATTGAACATGTCTGAGACATGATAGGTCGCAGGCTCTTGAACTTGCAATACCCTCCACAGACTTTAGCACCTCTTACTCACGAAGTTGCAGTAGCCTGGAATGAGAAACCCCAACAGGATATCCATCAACTTATCAGCACGATGCCCACGCGTGTCAATGAGTGTATAAGAAATCATGGATCCTCAATACATTGTTGAATCAGCTTCTGGATGGTGTTTTGAGTTTTTTGTCTTATGGCTTGAAAGGTAACTTAGTCAAAAGTGTCCTTACCTACAATACAATATACGAGATTGCGCTCAGGTTAGAGAGCAAATAATTTGGGAAGTGTATACCTTTTGAGGTGCTAAGGTGATCGAATATGAACCATCAAAAGATCAATCTAACGTTTAGCTATGGCCATCAATCAAAACTTTCGTGCAGGGATGTGCAACAGCTCAAAGCTGAACTTATTTGGCCTTTAGCGGTTTCTGATATAATTATGTATAGCAAAAAGATACATTTGCTGGTTGAGTTTCAACTCTACTAGCAGTGTATGCCATTTTTTAATACCTTCCGGTTTACTGGAATAGTTAAGAAATACAGGTCCGCATCATCATTTTCTCTCTCTCTCTCTCTATATATATATATATATATATAGGTGAAAAATTAAAGCTTCCGCCTTTTGTTGGGTACTTCGACAAAATTTAAGCAAAGAGGACTCTTTATACTTTTTTTAATTCTCTCTAGCTTTCAATGGACTTTGCCATCATCATCAGGAGCTGCAATTACAATGATAACAGTAGCAACAAAGGTGTAAAATGAATTTAAATTGACTCAACTTACAGTACTATGTGAGGATGTTGCTAATTGTTGTTTACGTATAGGATGAGGGAAACGTCCAGTAACATGATGAGAGCGGGATAGATTGTACAATGGTCAAAATTATATAAAATATGACAAGAACAAGTTAAAAACAGATTAAAAATTATTTAAAAAATTAGAGCATTACATCGTGAAGCCACTTGATGATTGCACAAATTAGTGGTCATGGAATGATGAGTGACATGAAACCCTTTGACAGAAGGCCGAAGGATGTCAATGTCAGTGTTGAAAGATGGAACGAAATGTGGGCGTGTGCCAAACGTTGCCAAATCACTTCAGATGATGAGATTTTCAGAATTTTATGTAAGAATTTGTTAAACCGACCAGAGGCAGTTGAATAAACTATAATTTTTTATTAATGGGAATTTAAATTAACAATTATTAATAAATCGTGAGGAGAGAATTATTATATTTTGAGTGGAATGAAATTTACTGGTGGAATCGGTCAAAACACAGATTCTAATTATGGTTGTGAAGAGTTGATATTTGGGGAGATATGTAAGTTCTCCAATTTTTCGCAGTTTAGCAAATATGAGTAAATGACACTCAGTTGTTTAACATCTGTCTTTTTGTTGATACAGTTGTTATTCATGAAGATGTGGGACATTTCCAGGAGAACTTACATATCTCCCCAAATATCAACTCTTCACAACCATAATTAGAATCTGTGTTTTGACCGATTCCACCAGTAAATTTCATTCCACTCAAAATATAATAATTCTCTCCTCACGATTTATTAATAATTGTTAATTTAAATTCCCATTAATAAAAAATTATAGTTTATTCAACTGCCTCTGGTCGGTTTAACAAATTCTTACATAAAATTCTGAAAATCTCATCATCTGAAGTGATTTGGCAACGTTTGGCACACGCCCACATTTCGTTCCATCTTTCAACACTGACATTGACATCCTTCGGCCTTCTGTCAAAGGGTTTCATGTCACTCATCATTCCATGACCACTAATTTGTGCAATCATCAAGTGGCTTCACGATGTAATGCTCTAATTTTTTAAATAATTTTTAATCTGTTTTTAACTTGTTCTTGTCATATTTTATATAATTTTGACCATTGTACAATCTATCCCGCTCTCATCATGTTACTGGACGTTTCCCTCATCCTATACGTAAACAACAATTAGCAACATCCTCACATACTACTGTAAGTTGAGTCAATTTAAATTCATTTTACACCTTTGTTGCTACTGTTATCATTGTAATTGCAGCTCCTGATGATGATGGCAAAGTCCATTGAAAGCTAGAGAGAATTAAAAAAAGTATAAAGAGTCCTCTTTGCTTAAATTTTGTCGAAGTACCCAACAAAAGGCGGAAGCTTTAATTTTTCACCTAACTGGTCTAGACGACAATGACCACGTCTCAAGTTATATATATATATATATATATATTACTCATAAACAAATAGATTTTGAGAAAATCTATTTATGGGATGTTATACATGACATTTGAGGGCGCATTTCTGAAATATTGGCCATTATACAGGGTGTCCCAATGTTGACCTACATATCAAAGTTGTGATTTTTCAAATGGAATGCCTCAAATTTTATTGCACATTTGGATTAACCTATTCAAAAGAAGAAAATTGATATAACATTAGTATGTTATATGGGGTTTTGGTAATCAGCTACTGAGATATCAGGTGTTTTGTCTAAAAAAAAACCCCCACTTCGGCATCCCATCAGTCCGCCATTTTGTAATTCGGAGTGCTAAATTTTGAATTAAAAGAAACTCACACATCTCAGCTTCTATCTTATTTATTACTTTTTCGAATTTCAATTTTTGCTCATACAGAGTGGTCAAAAACGCATGTTATAGTTTTTCTCAACAATTTCAAATGCATCACCCTGTATATTTGTGTATAAGTTTGGATTCATTGTTCTATAAGCTTTGTTTTGATACTAACGTAAGGGTTTTTACTGCTATTTTTTCGGCTACTAGCACGTCTTTTATGGAACGTCTTGATTCCCTAAAATATCGCATCATCCTTGGAAACAAATGAATTGTTGATTAATTTCAAACTGTAAATATTAGCTTTCTCAGCATTGTAATAAAAACGTGTTTGAAAATGAATTTTTCTAAAGAAGAAATGGTGAATATGGTGTTCGTTTTGGGCGAAGCCCAAAGAAATAGTTTCCTAGCATCTCGCAAAAAATTTTTAATCTGTTTTTAACTTGTTCTTGTCACACAGTTGTGTGTATTTTATATAATTTTGACCATTTCACCATCTATCCAGCTTTCACCATGTTACTGGGTGTTTCCCTCATCCTGAACGTAAACAACAATTAGCAACATCCTCACATACTACTCTCCCGATGATGATGGCAAAGTCCATTGAAAGCTAGAGAGAATGAAAAGAGTATAAAGAGTCCTCTTTGCTTAAATTTTTGTCGAAGTACCCAAAAAAAGGCGAAAGCTTTAATTTTTCACCTATATATATATATATATATACAGGGTGTCCGCAAAGTTGGGGTTTTCCTTTACACGACGTGTAGATCTTGAAAACATAAGCAATTTTTCTTAGTACCATATACACCAATGTCTTAAGGGAACCGAGATAAAGGGCTCTGCAACATCAAAAATATCTGAATACCGTCCTGTAGCCGCCACCCGCCGTGATATCTCAGACTGGTACCGGCTACTAGCTGAACCCGACGACAGAACTGGGTCGGGGGTCGGGGTCAGTGTGTCAGGTCAGTATGCAACCTTCAACCGACGGTAAAGGGTCACGCGTATAGAGGTAACGAGCCCGTATATTCGATTGCGTTTCAAAAAAAAAAATAATAATGGCACACTCATACACCAATAATGAACTCGTTGATATGTTGTTAATTTATGGCGAATGTCTTCAAAATGATACAGAATCGTCGCGAGTGTATGCAGATCGTTTCCCTAGACGACATCATCCAAGGCCCCGCAGATTTGTGTACCTGGTCCAGAGAGTCAGGGATACGGGCCATTTGGAGGAATTTCGAGGTGGGCACAGTGGGAGGCCTAGACAACCACGAATGTTGCGAGTTGAGGAAGAACTACTGAATCGCGTAGACGAGAATCCCTCAACAAGCACTAGAGACGTGCAAGTATCAAAAACTAAAGTGTGGCAAACGTCCAACGTGTACAAGCCCTTCAACCTGACGATTTTCCAGCAAGAGTGCGGTTTTGTGAGTGGTTGTTGCATCAACATGACAATAATCCGGACTTTTTGAAGTGCATATTGGTGACAGACGAATCTACGTTCACGCGTAATGGGGTGAATAACTTTCGATTTCAGGCAGAGACGCACTTAGCCCTTCTCGTCAACTGGAGAGTGAGTACTTTTTCCTTTATTTTTTTTTACTTGGTCGCCCTGGTTTCACTACACATTACCTTTGTTATTTCAAGGGTAGTTGTTTCTGAAAAGGAAAACCCCAACTTTGCGGACACCCTGTATATATATATATACGACGTGTAGATCTTGAAAACATAAGCAATTTTTCTTAGTACCATATACACCAATGTCTTAAGGGAACCGAGATAAAGGGCTCTGCAACACCAAAAATATCTGAATACCGTCCTGTAGCCGCGACTCGCGACATCCCCGAGTGGTACTAGGACACTAGTTCAACCCGACGACAGAACTGGGTCGGGGTCAGTGTGTCAGGTCAGTATGCAACCTTCAACTGACGGTTACGGTCACGCGTGTAGAGGTAATCGCGTAGACGAGAATCCCTCAACAAGCACTAGAGACGTGGCTAGAGAAGTGCAAGTATCAAAAACTAAAGTGTGGCAACCGCTGCGTGAAGAGGGGCTGTATCCATTTCACGTCCAACGTGTACAAGCCCTTCAACCTGACGATTTTCCAGCAAGAGTGCGGTTTTGTGAGTGGTTGTTGCATTAACATGACAATAATCCGGACTTTTTGAAGTGCATATTGGTGATAGACGAATCTACGTTCACGCGTAATGGGGTGAATAACTTTCGCAACACTCATGTTTGGTCAGTAGAAAATCCGCACGCTGTCCGTCGGGCACATTGGACCATTTATTCTCCCAAATCGTTTGGACGGGATGCAATACCTAGACTTTTTACGCAACATTTTGCATTCCTTGTTTGCCTGCGTCTGCTCGGTAGCGCATCAGCTGATTTCATTTTCTGCTGGAGCGGTATGATTTCGGGCAGAGACGTACTTAGCCCTTCTCGTCAACTGGAGAGTGAGTACTTTTTCCTTTATTTTTTTTTACTTGGTCGCCCTCGTTTCACTACACATTACCTTTGTTATTTCAAGGGTAGTTGTTTCTGAAAAGGAAAACCCCAACTTTGCGGACACCCTGTATATATATACAGGGTGTTTCAGTTTATTGTTGCATAACTTTAAGATTCGATAGAACTTTTAAAATTAATACATAAAGTCTATATAAACATGGGTCGAAAAATGCGTGGCTTCCGAAATACAGGGTGTTTAAATTTACTTTCTAAAATAGTTTTTTTTTAAATATTTCGAACAGTATTTGATATATAACAGTGAAAATTGGTATGCAAGGGTTTTCTGGTACGACAAAACGAACCATGGGCATAGTTTTACTGTAGCCGCTAGAGGGCGCTCTCTACTGTACCTGTAGTGTATTAAAATGACCGAAACATTTTTCTTATTGCAATTTTTTGCTTTTTGAATAAAAAACTGATTCTTCGCACTTTTCAACATAAAAAAGCTCGCTTGTGAATTTTCGTTATAGTTAGCCGTTTTTGAGATATTTCGATTTTTAAGGTTCGATGCATTTTTAATTATTTATGATAAAATAACGTTAAAAAGTCAGTATCTCGATAATTTTTAGAAGTAGGCTGTGCCTGCAAATATTTTTGAAATTGAAAGCAGAATAAGGTTAAACGTCAATTAGTTGACAGTTAGTTTTGTTGTCTGTTGAAACCTGAAACGTTTTTTTGCAATTGTGAATGCACGAAATTTAGTTTCTTTTACCTGTTTTTTTTTTCGTAAGTTTTATAAAAATGCCATTTTTATTCTCCAATCAAGAGTTAGCGGATATTCGTTTTGTGTATGGCTTTGTAAATGGAAATGCAGCAGAAGCAGCCAGAGAATACGCACGAAGATTTCCAAACAGACGCCATCCAACTCGCTCAGTATTTGTAAGAGTGCATCGCCAAATAATTGAAAATGGTTTTGGAAATCTCCAAAGGGATCAAAACATAAATGTTCGTCAGCGCAGATTTACCCGTATGATTCTGCGTGAGTTTGATAGAGATCCGACCACAAGTGTTAGGAGAGTTTCTGGTGCCTTGGGAATTTCAGCAAGCCATGTTAACCGTGTTCTTAGAAATGACCATAGACGTCCTTACCATTTGCAACCTGTGCAAGGACTACAGCCAGGGGACGGATAACGAAGAATCACATTTTGTCAGTGGATTCTTGATAGAACTGATAATAATAGGGAGTTTTTAAGTAACGTTTGATGGACCGATGAGTCATGCTTCACTAGACGTGGAGTGGTAAATTTTCATAATCAACATATTTGGTCGCGTGAAAATCTGCATGCAGTTCGGGAAAGAAATTTTCAGCATGAATTTAGTGTGAACGTGTGGATTGGTATCTACCGTAATCGACAATTTGGACCCTACCTTTTGCCTGCAAGGTTAAATGCTGCGACCTTCTTGGAATTTTTAAAGGCTGAACATGCAAATATGTGGGATGATGTTATGTTAGATTTAAGAAGATTGGCCTGGTTCCAGCTTGATGGTTGTCCAGCTCATTATTCGAGGATAGTTAGAAACTGGCTGGACGAAAATTATCCAGAAAGATGGATCGGCCGTGGAGGACCAGTCGCCTGGCCTCCACGATCCCCTGACCTAAATCCATTAGATTTCTTTGTGTGGGGATTTCTAAAAGAAAAAGTGTACCAGACTCCCGTAACCACAAGAGATATGCTATTAGACAGAATCGGGAATGCATGTGATGAAATAAGGCCTTATTTGAATAATGCTATACCACGTTCGATCATTCGTAGATGTGAATTGTGTATTGAACAATTGGGTTTACATTTCGAGCAACTACTTTAGATTTTGTATGTTTGTCCTAACTATCCAATAGCATTTTAGTTGTAAATAATTAATTTAATTTGTTAAAAATAATATTGGAAAATTAAACAAATTAATATTCTGTTTTTTGTGTTTATTTGGAGTTAGGAATTATTGCTGTGTTTAAAAACACAATCTAAACGATCATCTTAATTACTTGTAATGCCCAAATCGAAAATGTAAAAAAAAATATTATTTTCCCATAAATAATTAAAAATGCTTCGAACCTTAGAAATCGAAATATCTCAAAAACGGCTAACTATAACGAAAACTCACAGGAGAGCTTTTTTATGTTGAAAAGTGCGAAGAATCAGTTTTTTATTCAAAAAGCAAAAAATTGCACTAAGAAAAATTTTTAGGTCATTTTAATACACTACAGGTACAGTAGAGAGCGCCCTCTAGCGGCTACAGTAAAACTATGCCCATGGTTCGTTTTGTCATACCAAAAAACCCTTGTATACTAATATGTTCACTGTTATACATCAAATATTGTTCGAAATATATAAAAAAAACTATTTTATTAACGTAATTGCAGCTCCTGATGATGATGGCAAAGTCCATTGAAAGCTAGAGAGGATAAAAAAAGTATAAAGTCCTCTTTGCTTAAAATTTTTGTCGAAGTACCCAACAAAAGGCGGAAACTTTAATTTTTCACCGAACTGGTCTAGACGACAATGACCACGTCTCAAGTTATATATATATATATATATCATATCCAAGTTGAACCAACATCTTCACAAAATTAGAATACATTTTCTCAGTCACAATTCTTAATATAAACTAACATAACCCATCTTTTCAAGGTTGTATCAATATCAGACATTCGTACACTCATATGAACTACTCACATTTTTCCAAAACAAATTAATTCAGCATTTTAGTAATTTTGGGTGGAGGTTTACCGAGCGTCCCTCGTAAACTTCATAACCAAATTTGGACAAGAAGGTTTACAGTTCCACGGTCCGTCGCGTCAATCACTTGTCATCTGTCGACACTTTGTCTTTCCGTGCCGTCCCCCTCTTCACGTGTAGCGGAAGTAGGAGGTTAGAGACTGCATTCCGATTGTTTCACTAAAATGCCTTCTCACGTGTAATAATTTTTAATTCGTTCGGGTGGATTGATATTTTTAACATGTAACGAAGGTATCTGTCGGTTTCAACAAGCCCCGTCCTTTTGTTTTTATACTGATTACAAGTTCTATCTCCTCTACGTTCGTTTTGAAACATCTTGTGGCTGCAACCTCAACGACGAGTAAGTTGTTTGACAATTTATATCTGTCCTGTTTTCTTTGCTAGCATCACAGTTGTGTTTTCAGAATCCTGATGAAGGCTCCATAGAGAATGCCGAAGGCTTGATTTTATCATCAAAATAGTCAACTTAAGCCTAAAAATTTGCCATTTTCCCAATTAACAATTAATGGTATTTTGTGCCTATTTACATATAGACTTGTAATGTCACGTATTCCTGTTAAGGGGTGATAGACTAGGTCAAAAGCAACCGATTTTTGTCCTATAATGTACTATCCAGAAGTTGACCGTTTTTGAATTATTCGAATTTTATTTTTTTTATTTTTTATTCCGATTTCAGACGGTTAAATTTGAAATACAAAAAAACTACATGTTTGATTTTGAGTTTTTTGTTACCGTCGCATAGCGGACATTCCAATAGTTCATAATAAGTAATAAAATGTTGAAAACTTTTGAAATTACGCTTTTGAAATGTATGATTTTCTTACTTTTTTACTAACTTATTTGATAAAAAATGCAATTTTCTGTAAAAAATCTCCTAGTAACGAAATATGCAAATTATGAAAATAATATCTCTATCTAACAAGCTCTCATTTGAGGTATAAAAGTTACAACTAACTCAAGTACAAAGACATAAAATTAAAAAAAGATGAGTAAAGTTCTAAGAACGATAATTACGTAGGATAAATAAACGGCTTTTATTTTAATTACAGCTTTATTTAATTACATTTCCTTTAGTATTTTACAGATTCTGCTCAAATTATAGTCACCTGTTACGAATATGCCCGCATTCTCTTACGTAATTCACTTTTGGTAGTTGTTAAGCGGCTTTTTATTTGGTCAGCTGCACTGATTATCCTTGTAATTAATTCATCGCGCGTTGGTACGGGCGAAACAACGCACACTAGGCTTTTCATATGTCAGCACGCATAGTAATCCATCGGTGTGAGATCTGGGCTTCTTGCTGGCCAGGCAATGGGCCCGCCTCTGCCAATCCATTGATTTGGAAATTTAGAGTCTAAATACGCCCGTACTAATCTACTGTAGTGTGCGGGACAGCCGTCGTGCTGGAACCTCATATTTTGTCTCGTCGCCAATGGGACGTCTTCCATTAATGGAAACAAGTGATTTTTCAAGAACTCTTCATACACTTCTCCATTTAAATTGGCGGGCAGAAAATGATCTCCAATTAAATATCCATCAATGATGCCCGTCCACACATTGACTGAAAACCGGCTCTGAGACCCCGTCGGTCTTATTTTTCGGGGGTTTAATGCTTCTTTATCAGCCCAGTAATGAGCATTATGGTAGTTAGTGATCCCGTCCTTATCAAACTTCGATTCATCGGTCCACAGAATTTTCTTAAAATGGTCTGGATCTTCTGTATCTGTATGTAACATGTACCTGCAGAAATCTAGTCGTCTTGCAGGATCGCCCTCTTCAATCACATGCACAGGCGTGTAGTGATAAGGGTATAATCTTGCAGTATGCACAGTAAACCATACTTTGTATTGTGATATACCCAACTGAGCAGCCACAATGCGCGTAGGGTCTTCTTCCTGAAACACATCTTCAGGAGGATAGATTCGGGGTTGACCAGCATCACTATGTTGCCTTTGAACACGTCCAGTTTGGCGGATGCGCCGATACATAGAGTCAAACACAGTAACATGAGGTGTTCGGCGATTCGGGAAACGTTGCCGATATTCACGGCGGGCAGCTGCAGAATCGCCGTTACAAAGTCCATAACAGAACATTATGTCTGCGTATTCTTCATTTGTAAAAGTTTGCCCGTGCTCGCTATGGCGAGGTCCTGGCGGATTTCAGTTTTAACCGTCTGAAATCGGAATAAAAAGTAAAAAACTTAAAATTCAAATAACCCAAAAATGGTTAACTTTTGGATAAGACATGATAGGACAAAATCGGAACAGGAATACGTGACATTACAAGTCACCCTGTATATGTAAAAAATTCTTGAATTCTATTAAACGTACGTAGGTGTTTACTTTTCTTTGTCACTCAGCATAAAATCTATGGGAAATCAAAAAAACTTGAATCTGACAGAACAGGTTTTATAATATTGGGACTTCCTCTTTATTTACAGGTCTTCTTCGCTGTCAGAATGACTGAAGCAGTCTCAACTACTAAAAGACTGGTAACCACAAACCACAATAGCGATTGCAATCAGGATAGCCTCATTAACTCAAATATCGTTTCAGGTAAATATGAGAAGTAAATAGTGACACAGATTTGGATGTGATTTAATGAAAAAAATGCAAAGTTACAAGTCAAATCTCAGTAGAATGAAGGAAATGTTAAATTGAATTTGGGCAAAATTTTTAATTAAAGCCCAGTGCAGGCTATCGAAGAAGATCACTAAATTAGGGTTTGACAGTTATTTATCAAGAACCTAAAGAGAGATTTTAATAAAATAATGACAAGTCTTTGGGATAAGAAAATTTAGAGAAGTTTTAGGCTCAGTTACTGAAAAATGTTCTGATAGAGAAGCTGGCAAAAAATATATGGATCCTGAAATTATTCAAAACAGTAGTGTTGTTAACTCGTTTATTACACGTTACTTGTGAATATTGAACTTGATTCCATTACTCGAACGATGCAAATGGCAAACAGTAAGTGTAAGTATTGCTTCATGCGGTAGGTTGTCTCTCTTTCTGGTGGGAAGATTTCTTTCCTGCCAGTGACGTAGGCTTTATGGATTATCAAATAATTATGAATATTAATGAGATTACATAGATTGTAACTCAACTTCACTATTATTGGTTGCAAATCTGTTATAATCGAGTTGCTATCATGCTCCATCTCGAATCCTGATTGCAGTAGATCAACAATATATTTCGTCTAGGTCGTACTTTTTTATATGTTTCTGATAACAAATATTAAGTATGCCATAAAATTGACAGGAATGGCTTAATCTAACTGCAACCACAAATCTATTGGCTATCGTAAGATATTCATAATGTGAAATAATACATGTCATTTTCTCAACAATGATAGAACTGCCAAGCATACAAATATACTCAGTGACGTTAGAAGTGCTACACCCAAAAAATAATTTGCTCAACTTGATTTTTTGACAATGAGGTAGTCTTACATCAAGAACGAAACGATAACATACTCACGAAATTTTATTGACAAGTAATGAGAAAAAAATCAATGTGTTGGCGACCCCCCAGCTGAAAGCACTTCTGTATACGTCTAGTCGTCAAAAAAACGAGATGATCGATGTCCGGTTGTGACACCTCATTCCAAGCAACTCGAACTTCGTGGATTAGCTGTGCCAGAGTCTGTGGCGGATGGTGCAAATTGGATAGACTCCTCCCCATCATATCCCACACATGTTCGATGGGATTTAAATCCGGTGAACAAGGTGGCCTCGGCAAAACATTAACACCTGCTTCTTGAAGAAAATCCGTAGTACGACGAGCAATATGAGGACCTGCGTTGGCTTGTTGGAAAAGTACGTGCGAACGGTACTCTAGATACGGCTGTAAAGTGGTTTGTAGCAGATCATCAACATAACGCGCAGCAGTCATGTTGTCTTGTACAAAGAGAAGGAGAGATCGGATACCATAGGCAATAGCCCCACAAACCGTCAGTCCAACAGTTCTGTGTACATGCCTCTCAACAGCAAATCCAATATCAGGCTGTTCTCCAAGGCGGCGTCCTACCATTCTACGCCCATCGTGCGTACCTAGACAGAATCCCGATTCGTCGCTGAAGATGACATTATGCCATTCTGCCTCCCAATGTTGCCGTTCTCTGCTTCAGTTCAAACGTTCACGACAGTGGTACGCAGACAGAGGAAGCACTAACCGTGGACGGTATGAAAAAAGGCCCTAATGCGGCGATAGAGTGTACGCATAGATCAGGTCTACATTCCTCTCCAAACCATTATTCAGCGATCTGACGTGTAGTAGCAAAACGGTCACGTAGCGCTAGTTGTCTGAAGCGCCTGTCTTGATGGTCTGTCCTACGCTTTGGTGAACCAGGTGGCCTTCTTCGTGTTCCTCTACATTCTTCTATCCACACACGATACACACGCATTACCGTCATTCCAGTACAATTCACGCGGCGGCCAATTTCGCGATGGGACAAACCAACATCTCGATAGGCAATAATTCTACCCCTGTCGCTAACATGGTGATATCTTGAAGGTCTTCGAATTCGAGGCATTCTCTGTGACGCTTAACACTAGTAAATGAAAGGGCAATAACTAAAAATGTCTGTACTACTCACCTATCGGAAACTACTTTCTTCACAAAAACTAAGAGGTACCATTTTAACAAAGGTGAACAAAAACAAAGATAAAACGATAACATTGTTGCCACAGCATGCTTTAAATTATTAAGTTGTTAAAAAAAACAAGTTGAAGAAATTATTTTTTCTGGGTGTAATACTTCTAATATCGTTGAGAATATATGGCGACGGCACATACTTCTGTGGAGCTCAGCTGGACTTAAGCAGGTTAAGAAAACTCTACAGAAAAAATCAAATCGATCTTACTTCCATAGTTTTACAATTTAATCCCTACCATTATTCATTTGTCTGCACAAGAGGCGCATGTTTTAGGAAGGAGCTAGGCTTAGACCACCAAATGTTTGCTTGTTTTTATATGTTAGTTTCCTGAAATGAAATGAGCGACGTTTACCGTCAGGCTTCTGAAATGTCAAAGGAGAACTATAAATATATATATTTTTACTCCCAGACCTTATCGGACCAAATGTTAGATAGGCGCTGTATTTTATTGAAAACTTGGTAACCTTTACTATCGATATTCGGATGTCATTATTCAAGTCAACAGTTTTTTTAAAATTTGTCACATTTGCACACTAGCGATAATCAAGATTTAAACTATACTACAGCGAAAT
The DNA here is from genome assembly GCA_963669975.1 of Acanthoscelides obtectus. Taxonomy (NCBI): domain Eukaryota; kingdom Metazoa; phylum Arthropoda; class Insecta; order Coleoptera; family Chrysomelidae; genus Acanthoscelides; species Acanthoscelides obtectus. Next base: position 42,909,601 of record CAVLJG010000006.1, on the reverse strand, counting down.
CTACCGCAAAGTATACACCCGGAATCCAATTTACTTCAAGTAAAATAACTTTTACGAAACAACCCACAACAGACGAATCTTCTGTTTTATTGAAGAGGTGAATCTTGTTATCCTCAAAGCAAACCGTCAGTCAGTGCTGCAGATACAAGAAGTTTTATTCAGTTAATAGTATTCCGTTTCGAAAAAGTGCATCATTTTGTATTACAAAGTAGTATGCTATGTCTAGTAGTCCTGTCCTCGTAATTTCAGTTTGGATTTTTAAGTCCTTGAGGAGCATGGAAACATAAAAGTTAAAAATATACTATTCATTGCCCACTGCAGTGAATCCTAAATGTATTACAAAAATTAACGACAATGTGGTCTCTTGACGAACTCATAGAAAAGCTTATTTTTGACACATCTTCACTTTATCCCATCATAAACTCGTATTTTTTCGACCCTGTAAATTGAAATGTACCCTGAACTAATCTAAACATTTTGAGCAGGAAGTTTTTTGACCTGACATGCATAATTAACTCTGCCCTGAAAAGTACCTACCCTCTGATCATAAATCAAATAAAACCAGAAACACGAATGTATTGTCCTGTTGATGAATGTTTGGGCCTAATTTAAAATGAACAGCTTTTCTTAGACATAAAACAATACGTTGATGCTGAAGCTTTTGCGTTACTTCACATTTTTCTTCATTTGGACAATGTTCAATATTGGAAGTGCTAAGAGCATTGCTACGTTTCGTTACTACAATATAGGAGAGGTGAAATATTGTCCGCATTTATAACAATTACTCTCTCTTTCTGTATAATACCCAAGTATTCTACGCCTCCTGAACTCATGGAGGTTGTTCCAGGGGAATAATAACTGTTCCCACACGGTATCTCTTTCTATTGAAGTTCAGCGCGCGTATCGTTTTTTACGATTTTCTCGCCTCGTCTAGCCTGGTAAGATGTCATAAACGTTGGTTCGACCTCCCAATCTATCTCTAATCTCACGTGATATTTTTCAAGATTTCCAATTGTAGTGTGATGCACAGTTTGCTTTATTATTTTTATTTAGGACTATTGAAGAATATTTAACTACGGTGTTTCTTTCAACAACAACAATACGCGATATTGGTCGAACGTGATATAAGGTGAGATTCGACTCAACCACACACTATTCGTCATTGTCTGTCAGAGCGGTCCGTAGGACCTTTGCTCTTGGTTGAAGACTTGTAAGTCAGTAGGTCTGTCAGGTCTGGTTGCCCAGATACCAAACAAGGTCAGCGAGAAAGAAGGGAAGAAGAAAGGAAGGAAGGAAGGAGCGAGAGCAAAGAAAAAAGAATTGCATCAATTTGAGGGGTGCCTTGGCATTGCTAGTTAGTATTCGGCAATTTTAAATTGATCCTAAAATTAATTTTGGGATTGGTTGTTGAAGAAAAATTATAATTTTGGTTGGACCTAAAGTCGCACGATTTAATTTTGTTCACAGTGCGAGTCGCGGCCTTGTGTGCTTGCGAACTTGCTCGACCGTGTAGTCTACTGACCCGCGCAACAAAGGGTTGTTATGCGATTCTGCTTGACTGTAACGTAGCTGCGCTTGTTGTTTGATGTAGTCCCTTAGGTAAGGGATGTCAAGGTCTCTGTGAAGGGTCTCGTTGGAAACATACCATGGGGCGTTAGTGATTGTACGCAAGGTTCTGTTCTGCAAAACCTGCAGGTTACGCAAATGCGTTTTGGCGCACTTGCGTAAGTGATCGCTGGTCTAATAACCATCTTGTATAGCCGAACTTTGTTGATCAAACTTAATTTTGATGTTCTACATAGCATAGGGTAGAGTTGCCGAAACGAGATTTGGAATTTAGTTTTTAACGCTTCAGTGTGCTTCGGCCAGGTTATCCCCTTATCAAGAGTGACACCGAGATACTTAGCAGAGCTTTTCCATGGTACCCGAGCTCCATTCACTGAAACCTCAGACGGGGCGCCCCTAAGTTTTTTAGTACAATAGATTGCCTGCGTTTTCGAATGATTAATTTTGATCAGCCACCGATTCGCCGATTCCAATACCTCGTCCACTGCACTTTGCAGCCTGTCGTGAACTAGATCTCCAGAGCACGACTGGGCCACCAGGGCAGTGTCATCAGCATAGAGATAGGTTTCACAGCTGCTGGGGCAAGGAATGAATAAAAAGTGAATAAAGGACTGGTCCAAGAAACGAACCCTGAGGGACACCGGCTCTGATGGGCCGCGTTGTCGACAGAACGTTATTAACTTTGATCCGAAATGTCCTACCCTCGAGAAAGGATTTCAAAAGTTTTAGGAGCCAGAAGGGGAAGCCCTTATGGATGAATTTGTAGAGAAGGCCCTTGTGACACACCTTGACAAATGCCTTTGACACATCCAGTAGCAAGATGCCAGTACTTTCATTACGGGTGAACCCCCTGGTTACTCGTTCAACAAGCCTTATGACCTGTAGCTCCGTACTATGCTCAGACCGAAAGCCAAATTGCACGTCAGGAATCACATTGTGGTCTGCCGAGAAATTTTCAAGGTGACGTAGAATCACCTTTTCAGCGAGTTTAGAAGGAGCTGACAGTAGACTAATGGGACGGTAATCCTGGGGGAATATCGAACCCACCTTCTTTGGAATCATTATGACATCAGCGGTTTTCCACGCCGTTGGGAAGTGCTGGGTCCTTAGCGTGGCATTGATTATTGCCACGAGATAAGTTAAGGACTTCCGCGAAAGTAGCTTCAGCGCCTGATTAGTGATTCGATCCTCTCCAGGTGCTTTACGTACCTTGAGGTCTTTAATATCGACTCAACCACTTCTCCCCCTGAATACGTCATGCAATTAATGGACGGGTCCTAGTTCTAGACAAAATTTTGTTGACAGAAGCTTCACAGACTCATAATTCACGAGTTATTCTCTTTATCCCATAATGTTAACGCGAATGTTCTCCGGGGATCGATCTTGGCTCCAACATTATTTCTATTACATATCAACGGCCTCCTTTCCTGTATGATCAACTGGATCCACAGCTTTGCTAATGACAGCACTAAACATGCAGGAATTCAGACTGTCAAGTAGATCTCTGAAAATGGGCTGCAGAGAAGAAAACTAGCAGCGACCTCCCCTCTGACGAGAGTTTTGAAAGTTATCAGTGCTTGGGAACGCAACATTCTGGCAGTGTTTGAATCTTCCAAAACACAGTACTGTACCTTGGCTAACAAGAAGCGCTTGGCCAAATATTACCAAAGAGGACAAGAAGAGGAGTCGGAGTCCAGATCACCAAGTACTTGATCTTGCTAATCGCGGTAGCTGCTAGAAGAAAGCTAGGCTATTTGTTTAGGGATAAGAATTATTTTTCTCCACATAACTTCTTCACCCTATACAAGGCCCAGAGAAGTTCGTGTATTGCTCACAAGTTTTAGGTACTGCTTTCCCGGCTACATTCTTTATGCTCGATGTTGTTCAGAGGAGAACTGTCAGACTAATCGATGACTCTTTCACAGCGCTATGTCAACGGGCTTTGCTCCCCAGAGATCTCCCCCTTGCAGCCGCCGCACGGTGATCCTGCAAGACAGACCCGCTTCACTTCGGCCTCCAATCCCAACCCTGTCAAGCTTCGTACATCCATATTTGGGCAAAAGATCTGCTACTTTGTCCGTAGGGTTTCAATATTACGGAATAATTTGCCTGAGGGGGCTTTTATCGGATTTACTTATCTTGGACAGTTCAAAAATTGTCTACGCGGCTTCTACAGTATTAAAAACAATTACGAAGAAATATGTTTGTGTAATTTCTTACATGCCAAATAAAGTAATTTTTAACGCGCCTTAAAGAACTATAAATTATAGGCGTAACTGGTCTGAACGCGGGTTCGAATCTTCGCCTTTTAAGTTATATAATTTCGAGCTATGGATATTGTGTGTGTCTATGAATTGCGCACCTGGTCGGTGCAAGATCAACATGCGAACATCGAACCGCAGGAGCTGGTTGAGTCAATAAGCATTTACCATTAGATGGCATGCGCGGGGGGATCGACATAACCATGATACTATTACTTCAGAAGATAAGTCCACGCGCATGCGATCAGTCTATCTCTTTCGCACGCGCGACGTCACTCGGTGAAAAGAATCCCGAGACGTTGACATACGTAAACCTTTATATAAATCAAATTCAAGCGGATAACCAAATGAAAATGGTATTTACCATTTTGGGTTGGTATTTACCGATGTGTTCAAGCGAGTGTGGTATTTACCCAACTCAGGAATAGTTTTATATTTCTGGTTATTATTTGAAATGTGACAAGTTAGAATTTTGCCGGGTATTGGATATAGTTATTGTACTTCGGCTTCATTTTTGGGTAACTAGATACAGGCTGACTTCAGTGTTAGCATAAAGTGGAGCACCTTATTAGTTATACAGGGTCTTCCAGTTTATCGTTGCATAACTTTAAGATTCGATAGAACTTTTAAAATTAATGCATAAAGTCTATATAAACATGGGTCGAGAAATGCGTGGCTTCCGAAATACAGGGTGTTCAAATTTACTTTCTAAAATAGTTTTTTTAAAATATTTCGAACAATATTTGATGTATAATAGTGAAAATTGGTATACAAGGGTTTTTTGTGGTACGACAAAACGAACCATGGGCATAGTTTTACTGTAGCCGCTAGAGGGCGCTCTCTACTGTACCTGTAGTGTATTAAAATGACCGAAAAATTTTCTTAGTGCAATTTTTTGCTTTTTGAATAAAAAAACTGATTCTTCGCACTTTTCAACATAAAAAAGCTCTCCTATGAGTTTTCGTTATAGTTAGCCGTTTTTGAGATATTTCGATTTTTAAGGTTCGATGCATTTTTAATTATTTATGGGAAAATACTATTTTTTTTACATTTTCGATTTGGGCATTACAAGTAATTAAGATGGTCGTTTAGATTGTGTTTTTAAACACAGCAATAATTCCTAACTCCAAATAAACACAAAAAACAATATTAATTTGTTTAATTTTCCAATATTATTTTTAACAAATTAAATTAATTATTTACCACTAAAATGTTATTGGCTAGTTAGGACAAACATACAAAGTCTAAAGTAGTTGCTCGAAATGTAAACCCAATTGTTAAATACACAATTCACATATACGAATGGACGAACGTGGTATAGCATTATTCAAATAAGGCCTTATTTCATCACATGTATTCCTGATTCTGTCTATTAGCATATCTCTTGTGGTTACGGGAGTCTGGTACACTTTTTCTTTTAGAAATCCCCACACAAAGAAATCTAATGGATTTAGGTCAGGGGATCGTGGAGGCCAGGCGACTGGTTCTCCACGGCCGATCCATCTTTCTGGATAATTTTCGTCCAGCCAGTTTCTAACTATTCTCGAATAATGAGCTGGACAACCATCAAGCTGGAACCAGGCCAATCTTCTTAAATCTAACATAACATCATCCCACATATTTGCATGTTCAGCCTTTAAAGATTCCAAGAAGGTCGCAGCATTTAACCTTGCAGGCAAAGGTAGGGTCCAAATAGTCGATTACGGTACATACCAACCCACACGTTCACACTAAATTCATGCTGAAAATTTCTTTCCCGAACTGCATGCGGATTTTCATGTGACCAAATATGTTGATTATGAAAATTTACCACTCCACGTCTAGTGAAGCATGACTCATCGGTCCATAAAATGTTACTTAAAACCTCCCTATTATTATCAGTTCTATCAAGAATCCACTGACAAAATGTGATTCTTCGTTCTCCGTCCAGATAACAAAACTAACTGTCAACTAATTGACGTTTAACCTTATGCTGCTTTCAATTTCAAGAATATTTGCAGGCACAGCCTACTTCTAAAAATTATCGAGATACTGACTTTTTAACGTTATTTTATCATAAATAATTAAAAATGCATCGAACCTTAAAAATCGAAATATCTCAAAAACGGCTAACTATAACGAAAATTCACAAAAGAGCTTTTTTACTTTGAAAAGTGCAAAGAATCAGTTTTTTATTGAAAAAGCAAAAAATTGCACTAAGAAAAAATTTTCAGTCATTTTAATACACTACAGGTACAGTAGAGAGTGCCCTCTAGCGGCTACAGTAAAACTATGCCCATGGTTCATTTTGTCGTACCAAAAAACCCTTGTATACCAATTTTCACTGTTATACATCAAATATTGTTCGAAATGTTAAAAAAAACTATTTTAAAAAGTAAATTTAAACACCCTTTATTTCGGAAGCCACGCATTTTTCGACCCATGTTTATATAGACTTTATGCATTAATCTTAAAAGTTCTATTGAATCTTAAGGTTTTGCAACAATAAACTGAAACACCCTGTGCTCATTACTGTTGTTGGGAACACTTTCAATCTAGTTCCTATGTTTAACAAAGTATCATGTGTAGCCATAGTATACCACAAGAATATTAAAACATAGCAATTTAACTCACTGGATGATGTCCACCTGTATACGGTTTTGCTAATATCTTTTTTCATCATTTCTGCTAAATCAATAAATGTTTTCTTTGACATGCGGAAAACTTTAGAGAATTGAAAGTTATCATAGCTACAAAACCATGGTTCCATCATTAAAAAAATTTTTCTGAAAAAAAAACATTTCTCCCATGAATATTATGAAAGGTTTCTTATTTGAACTTTCCATACACCGTTGTAGACAAAAAGCACCGATTATCAAGTGATAATAAACATAATTTGAGATTATATACGCACTTTTCTAAAATAAACAACTTGCAACAAAACCGCGGTTAAAACCAACGCGCTCAAGCGGTTCTTGTAACTGACGTCATCAACCCGTGTGTCTTCTTGAACCATATTATAACCGCATCACATAACACAGAAATTTTGGTTATTCGCTTGGATTTATAGTGCTTTAGCGCGCGATTTCCACCGCGACATGTCCTCTATACGAGCAATCGGAGGGTTATAGGATCATCCCATCAAACCAAATTTAGCTTAAGATAATATCTTATGGAGCAAAACGATGACATTATTTTCAGATCAGCAAATACTTCTGGAATAGGGAACGTTCCAAATATTGCTAGTGAAAGCGTAAATGGTATTTCGCGCCTTGATGTATTCGAAAACGATGTTGATGAGTCTGAACTTGTAGCTGGATAAATGTTTGTGATCTTAAATGAGCCGAATGATGATGAACAATCTGAAGAACTGAAGTGGGATGGCTTTTTGAAGACTTATCAGGGTTTATTGCATGTGAATTAGAGAAAAAAGAAAATCTGGGTAAACCATATCTCCGAAGGTGACCTACTAAAGACAAACCCAGATTTTCTAATCGAATGTAATGATCGACCATATATTCAAAATTTCAAATTTCATAATTATTTAGCCACGCCAGTTTGTATTTGAAAATCCAGATGTTAAATGGAGATATAAAAGAAAAATAAACTCAATTAAACTGTTTATCAATACAAGATACTTTCATTAATAGCTACGCATGAAAAAGATTAAAAAAACATTTACACATAATATTCGATACAAAATTATAAGGATGTCATACATACTTTAATCCTGTTCTCCACTTATGGCTTCTAATCTAAAACCTACGTAAAACCTTTTGGAGTCCCTCAGGGCTCTAACCTGGCACTATTATTGTTTCTAGTTTTTATTTATGACCTGTGTGAGTCAGTAGAATGTGAACGCATGTGCTTTGCTGATAACTTGAAGATTTATTCAAGAGATTGGCGATTGTATTCAATTCAATTCAATTCTTTATTTGTGTTAAGTACACCAGCGTTTTTACACAAGTCAAAAGAAAAAAAAATAATACAAAAAGCAGTTTGACAAAAGACTGATGTTCAAATTAAACAGAAAAACATCAACTCATGACATTATCATTCAATAAAAGCAGATACAGCAAGTCCATATAAGTTGTAAAAACAGGAGGACATATATACGTACATAGAGACACACATATTCATAGAAACACAATACGTATGTTTACTTATACATATATACACATACAGTATGGGAAAAACCATTATTATACATTATGATGAGGAAGAGAGATGGAAATATACAAAAGTATGTAGGTGCGTGAAAGACACTCGATTGTAGGATCTTATCTGGCAGCGTCGCAGTGTGACGGACAACGGGGTAAAGTAGAAGAGTGATAAAAGAGAGAGATGGCAGAACGGGCGCTGGCGCCTACCGCTTAGACGGATGCGCTCAACAAATGCGATTTGTTTCTCCCATGCGCAGAGTTGCCGATACCAATATGTCATATTTCTAAGAAATCTAAGTCTACCCAAATTTCGGGAAAAATAGCTGCGGATTCCACATAAGAGTATTCCAAAAATGAAAAAAGTTCAAACTATTAAAATTGTATTAATGTTTCATGGTTCAAATCATATTTTTCATGTTTGTATATTGTTGTATAAATGATTTTGTAATCCCTATTCTTGTTGCCAGTAGAGATACAACAATATTGAGAGAAATCATGGACCGCTAGATAGGGCTACAACTACCATATGACTATCAAATAGTAGTGATAAACAGGGTTTGTTTATAGCACAGTTGCCTGGTGTGGCGAATTTGCGCCATAGGGGCGATTTGACAACTTTGAAGGACAACTATAACGGTTACTATGGTGCCCGGTATTCGGGAATCTGGCAAAACCTGATGATTCCTAACGTTTATTACGCCAGATTGTTTGCTGACTTGCGCAGTACAACATGACAATCAACGTGACTGAGCACCTGGTAACCCTGGTTTAAGGTGTTATATCTAAAGAGCTTGGGGCAGTTAGGTATCTAGGTCACATTTTTTAATGTATTTCGAGAAATCCGTAATGTTGAGTAAATACTAGATCACGTTTCTTGCTTAGTTTGCTGAAAATTCTACAATAGACGTACATTTTGAGAAACAGAGATTTGGTGACGACAAAATCGTAAAAATATAACGCATTTTCGTAAAATAATTTCTTTGTTGAAAAGACTGTGGCTTGATGATCCATTGAACGAGTATAGTGTCCCGCTCCGCTTTGAATATTCGAAACACTATACTCCAGCAGCATTCAGCTTCAATGTTATCTTTATGAAGTTCTAACGTCTAGGCCATGCTGATTAAAAGCTTGAATGAATCAACACTTAACTCTAAATGCCCCACAATTCGGGAAGCTCTACTCAAATTGGCAACACAGCGTATCTGCCTATTATTCTCATTCGTGATACAGGTCTGCGGTTAACGGTAGGAAATATGTACGAAGAGCGATGAAAGTAGACGAGCCGATGCGCTGTTGCCAAGAAATGATTTCCCATGTATAACAATGGTTTTTCCTAAGGTGTATACACATATATACGTTAAAATGGTAAGACATATGAAATGTTGTTATAAAAATTTACCAGATGACATAGTAGTAAAGTTCAAGAAGCCTAGAGTGTAGGAACACTGTTATATTTGCTAACAATCCAACAAGTCTGAAAAATTATTGCTCAAATACTCGTTGATCGAGTAAAATGCTTTAGTAGTCAGATAAGCATTAATTTTATTTTTAAAAACTTTCGCATCCAGTTTCTTTATACGATCTGGCAACAGGTTATAAAAAACTATCCCATAATAGTTTGTGCCGTGCCTGATGGTTTGGAGACGGCTATGAGATTTTATCCATATTTCTGGTTCTATAACTGTGGACATCACTGTGGGTAATATATTGGCTCAGGTTAGTCTTTATATACATCAGATATTAAACGGCAATCTCAATTAAACTTTGTACAGTCTTGGTGTATTAATAAAAAGTTACAGCTTAATGTAAAAAGTGTAAAATAGTCACTTACACCAGGAAAAAGATTATTTGTGAGTATCCACATTTTATTGATGCTCCGATGAACGGGACCTAGTTATTATATTTCATCAAAAGCTCAATTGTGGTGTATGGCTTCATAGTAAGGAACTGCAGAACTTTTAATAGATCATTTCATATTCCAACATTGCATATACCAATCATATGATCTTCAGGCGTCCTAGGGCAATGATTATTATTGACTTAAGTAACCATATGTGCACTAACAGAACCGGATGGTACTGTGATATATTTTCCATTAATGTCAATTGCTTGCTTAAGACAGCTAATACTGTGAATGATGATACCTATTCATAGCTGTTTATATTCTTGGTGAAGGTCAATTATCATGCATTATCTCTTTTACCATCGCTCCTTCAATATGTTTATTCATTCTCCTATAAACTTGAGGACAATAAACTTGTTTTTATTATTATCATTATTATTGTTATTCTTTTTTGTATAAAAAGACAATATAACAAACTAATATATGTCACTGATGCACAAATGTATTATTTGAAACCAATTTACTTCAATAGAAAAGTAAGACCGTTAATTTGGAGCTCAAAAGAAATTTCAGTTTGAAAAGCTACAAGTACATTTTGAATTTTATATAAGTATAATGATATACTTCATTGAGTTGTATATGTATATATATATATATATATAAACAAAACATTCTATATAATACTAAAATTATAACGTAAAATCGATAACAGAAAAGGGTAGGCATGTCATCTACAACTTGATCATTACCGGTTTGTTTTGATGGACGCGGATCAATTAAGTTCAATCCTACTGCAGCTTCAGGACTCACATGCCGTAGTGGCTCCACTTTCTCACGTGCATATGTAGGTGGAGTAGCTGCGGAATCAGCCACAGAAAAAAATAATGATCCGGCATAGCATTTGGGTCCAATGGATAAATTCCAGTGACTTTAAACCCATTGATAGCATTAGCTAAACAAGCTGCTTTCATCCACGCTTTTCCAATAACTTCTCCAGCCTGGTATCTCGTGAAATTTCTATTATTGTCGTGTTTCATCCATAGGTGAGATTCTTGATTAAAATTAACTTTAAGTGGACGAAAGAAACTCCTGTCAAGTAGTTGGAGAGCCTGTGAACAGTGACTGGGCAGACAAAGGATAATAATGTCGTTCTCATCCGCTATCTGAAGCATTTCTATATTTGTGCTGTGAGACGTGTGACCGTCAAGAATTAACACTCACTTACCGACTGGTTTATGTGGTATGCATTGCTCCACCAACAGCTGAACGAAGAGCTCCGAATTAATGAAGGAAGACTTTCTGTTTATGTACACCTTAGATCCAGGGGGCAAGCCATCTGAAAGCTCTGGTTTTCTGTTAACCCCTTTAAAAATAAGAACTGGATGAATAAACGTGCCATCTGCACTGCAACAAGCACTGTGACATTCTCTCCGCGTTCTTTCGACGTTAATACATGTACATCTTTGCTACCTTTCTTGTTACAACTTTACTAGGTTTATTTAGGAGTTGTACGCCTGTTTCATCCATGCTAAATATACAAGAAGGCTTTTCCATTAGACCATTTTTTGTTAAAGCTTCATCCAGCAACTCAAAGAACCTTCTAGCGTCCTCTCGATTCATTCCCTGGGCCCTTGACAACGATAGGCCCTCAGCTTGCCTTACGGACAATTCAGGATTTCTGTCCAAGAATGAATGAAGCCATGCAAATAGTGCCTTTTCTGTTGCAGCTGAAAATGGGTGTTTTATCCCTAGCTTTTCAGCAAATCTAAACGCAAGTGTTCTAACTGTGCTTCTGTCTGGAGCAGAGCCAACGACTGACAAACGATGAGTGTGCGCAACTAGTCTTGTTTCATTGACCCTGCCCAAAATTCCTAAAACACACAAATGCTCATGATTTATTACAAAATTATTTTCTAAGAAATACCTTCTGGGCCAAGGGCACCCTTCTTGAAATTGCCACATGTTATTCTCCTTTTTGTGATTCGAGGGGGTACATTATAGCGCCTGTGTGCCACCCTTTTAGATATTTCTCCTGTCTGTACTTTTGCTACAACCTCCATTAGTTGCTCATCCGACCAGGTGGTCCTTGGTCGAGCTGTATTTGTTCGTATGTACTTACGAGGCATGATTTATAGACAAAAAAATAAAAAAATTATTGTTACACTTTTCCCAAATTAAAGCTTTTTTCGTTTTTTCAATTATTGTTATAACATTTTTTTCATTAAAAGCGTCAGAAGTGCAAAAGTCATGTGATAACGAATGCGGCTTCTCTCCCGATAACAAAAGCGGCGACTATCCTTTTTGTGGGGATAGACGCCGCACCTGCCGTCTGTTAGAAGTGTTAACGAAATTAACCTAACCTTTACACAGCAACCTCCATACTGAGCTACAGTCCTAACAAAACCCATGACGGCACTCTTGTACTACGCGTAAGATTTGTAATACACATAAACCAAATCATGCTTAAAATATTTACCACGTGTTGTGTACTTACGGTTCTTAAAATCCCAGATATTTTGTCGACTATCGCTTCGATGGCACAAATCACAAACTACCGGTCACTTTGCAGTATTCATCTACCACATATTGCGGCAACAGCTCCATCTCTGGAGCCTATGGGAAATTACAACCACCGCGGCGTCTGTCCTGCCGCGGCATCTCTCCCGCATTTACCCTATGCACTGTTTCGAAAAAAGTTGATTTCTCAAAAAAAAAATGTAATAAAAGTGCTACAGAAATCGAGATAATAAAATAATACAGTAATAGTAATACACTTACTTATAAAAGATGTTCAAAATTGTTTCCATTGACTGCAATGCAAGCTTGGGCGCGTCTAATCCAATTTCGGCGCTGTAATTCAAATTCACCTCCCTCCTGCTATTCCTGAAGGCTCAAATTATCAGCAGCCACTGTGATTCGGTCACGCAATTCTTCAATATTCTGAACTGGAGTACGGTATTCCTCGTTTTTGAAGTATCCCCATAAAAAGAAGTCCAGAGGATTTAGATAGGGAGACCATGGAGGTCATGCAATTGGTCCACCCCTTCCGATCCAGCGTACCTGGTACTCTAATTCAAAAAATCACGAACTTCTAAATGAAAATGCGGAGGTGCCCCGTCGTACAGAAACCAAATCCGTGCTCGGACCGCCAATGGCACATACTTCAAATAGACCGGCAAATCATTCGAAGAAATTCCAAATACTGGTGACCATCCATCCGATCTGGCAATATGGACGATCATCGACAATACCTACCTACGCGTTTAAAGAAAAACAAAGAAAAACGATGCTGGAAATGTGTCTGGACCACTCCGTCAGGCTTCTCAAAGGACCAAACGTGTGTATTATGAAGATTGGTTATTCCATTAGGAGTAAAAATAGCTTGATTTCGAGCATTTTATTGCAACAACCACTCACAAAATTTTACTCTGAGGGAGTAGTCTGTAGGTAGCTACGCCTGGACTCTCTGGACGTGATCAGGGTACAGTTGATCCTCATGTAATATGCGCCCCGCTATTGCATGTGACACTTCTGGATTTTCTTCCACAATATCCAAAACTTCGTCTTCGACATTTAAAATGCGTTGTGAGCGAACCCGACACCCATCCACTCCACGTCTGGGGCGCAAATCTCCACTAGCACGTGCACGTAAAACAATTCAACTAAATGTTTCGTGATGTGGTATGTGCCTATTCGGAAATCGGTGTGCATACCAACGAGAAGCCGATCGCGAATTTTGCCCTGTTTCTTCGTACGCAAAAACAATGTCCACTAACTCCTCAGTAGTGCACATGTGCCATTTTTTTAATAAATAGCTAAAAACAAACGCAAAATACTTTTTTATTTAACTTCTCAAAAATCGACCTTTCATCATTCGGATCACTCACGATACAGATTAAACCTTATTTACACGTTCTTATCAGTATGAAAAAACAAAAAAATCCCGCTATTTTATTTTCGTCAGTTGTTTGGTTCAACATTTGCTACAATAAATTATTAACGCGTGTTCTAATATCACGACGATGAACGCAAAATACAGATATTTATTTTTCATAACTAATTTCTGTAGGACTTTTATTACGTTTTTTTTTTTGAAAAATTAACTTCTGTCGTAACAGTGCATATGTGGTTAAAATTTGTCGGATAAGTTGTGAAACACCATGTATTGCTTGAGTGCTACCCTAAATGTTCGTACCGATAATTGTTTAAGTTTTAAAGGAAGTATAGATAGTTGGTGATCTATACATTGCTTAGTGCCAGACAACGTGCATCAGAATTTACTGCCGCCATAATTATCTAAGAAGAAGAAGTCAAGCCCCTGTTCTACAAAATCTTTACGCGTAATTTCCCTCTCAAAGCCACGTATTAGAATTAATAACATTGCATCCATATCATTTTCTGATTTGCGTCATGCATTTTCACTGCATCTCGATCAATCGCAATTTTAATGAATTTATCCCTGAAAACCTGTTGCATAGTTAATTATTTCCACATTCCTCTCAACCTCTACACTAAATCGTTCTACAGATAATAAAATACCCGTATTTCAAGAGGTTTAAACACTTGAACTAACAATGGATTTAAATACTGGTAGACAGGTATAATGATAAAGTCTGGAGTCCTGTTTATAGATCAGTTAAATTATAGAAACATTATAATTCTATGTATGTGTTTTGTGTTAGTATCACTGAGAGGTCTTACCGACAGGAAGTTAGTGAACCTATAGATTCAATATTCAATATCCTGGAAGCTGATATTATGGGATGGAAGATGAAGTACCTTTTGCAGCAGTACGCTAATTTTTTTTCATCTGATTATTTCATGGTGTATATGTTACCGGCAATCTGTATAATACGGTAATATATACAATACCTAGGTAATGTATAGAATACCTAAAACGTGTAGGTAATGTATGAAATATTACTTGTTTTATACTTTGCCTAGGTATTCTATACAACACCGAATGAGCAGTCGGTAATGTACGAAAAAGACGAGAACAAGGAACGGGTTTTGCTTAAGGGGAAGGAGTGGCTCCCAGCAATATCAGCTGCAAAACAGCTACAAGGCAGCTACAGAACAAAACTGGAGGAGTGTGAATGGTGGTTCTCCGCAATGCCTTCCCACGCTGAAGGTTAGGATCCCCCATAAGAAAATGGACCGTGCAGCACCCAAACCGAAACAGCTAAACGTAAGGTACCACATAAGAATTGTACTACTACTCCATCAACTGGTGTTTGGGGTCTAGTATCCCAGAATTGGGAAGTTAACAAAACGACGCCCACACAATCTCCTCAGGAAAGTAAAATTAAATTAGTTAATTTTAATAAAGTTGATTTTAAATAATATAACTTGTGTTATTTGCCCGTCATTCTATAGGTATGCCGGTTAACATTGATACATTTACACCAAGATCTATTTATTTTACATATTGGCCGTGGAACAGCAGGTACTCTATACAATCTCTAGGAATGTAAGTATGTGATGGATAATAATATTCATAAAATTTCATACATTTCCTGGGCGACCCAGGAATTCTATACATTGCCTAGGTATTGTATAGAATACCTGAAGTATACAGATTACCGGTAACATATATAGAGGTGACTAAAAAACAATGTTTTCAATTTTATGTCAAAAAAGCATTATTTGTGTATTTTTTGTACATTCTTTCTTCGATCGTAACTTATTGACAGATATTAGTACAGCTAATTTTGCTTCTCTTGAAAAATGGATTTGCTGCAAAATGCGGTCTAAACCCGTCACGTCAGTTTAATATTTCTCCAAGTTTTAAGAGCAAGCGTACGGGGAGATCTATGATGCAAGATATAGCTAAAAATAATAATAATAATAATAATAATAATAATAATAATAATTAATTGGTGCTGTTACATAGAAATGTGGTTGCACAAGTTAGCTAAAGTATGTAAAACATAAAAGAGTAAGTGAAAACAACAAACAATATGTAAATGAGACAAACATAAAACACAAAGTGGCAATAAAAGCTAAATAAAGAGTTAATAAAATTAAAGTTAAAATTTAGATTAATAATACATAAAGTTACATAAAAAATTGTAAAAGAGAATAATTACAATAAAAATTATTTCAGGCTGAAAAAATTAAAGTTAAGGAAGTCTTCTACGTCAAAAAATGTTTCAGATAGTAAGAAGCATTTAATAGTTTTGTCAAATTTTTCAGCATCTAGAGATTTTAATAATTGATTTGGCAATGGGCATTAGAATTTTAACCCGTGGTACTCGTAGTTAACACCATTTGTAGTTTTGGAAAGACGATGACGATTTGGACAAATGTTCTTTGTTTCTGGTGTCGTAATTATCAGTGTCTTGATGAGATGCGTAACTTTGAGATTGAGTTTCAACATGCACGAGGCAAGCATAGATGTATATCCAATTTGATGAATTCATTCATGCAAGGATCCCTGTACCTCAAGTTTGACATGTATCTAACACATATTCTCTGTAGGCTAAAGACTCTAGACATGTGTGGAGAATGACCCCATGCCAAAATGGCGTAAGTCATTCCACTGTGGAAGTATGCATGGTAACTGGTGAGCAGTGTTTTCTGAGATACGGAATTTCTCAGATTCCCTATCAGATAGATAGCTTTTGTCAAAGATCTGGTAGCATGATTTACGGGCTCGTCCCAAGTCAACGAAGAATCAATGCAAACTCCGAGAACCTTTACTGTTCTTGTGTTGTTATCATTTCTGGCGAAATTCCTCTCAGAAAAACTCATTGTCTGAGTCAGTTCGTTAGTGATAAGCCAGTTTTAAATGTCCGCCCTGCATGCAGATGATTCGTTGTCTAGGTTTTCTAAGGTGCTGTGAGTTGAAAGAATACAGGAATAGTTTGCTTCTAGTACCGTTACTGAGACAATTTTGTATGTCATTGATGTATAGCAAGCCAAGTACTTCGTTTGAGTCTAGATGACTACTCAATTGATCCTAGAGGATGATTCCGAATGTATTGGCAAAGTATGTTATAACTGATATGAGACGATGATTAGAGACTTCGTCAACCGATCCTTCTTTGAAAATAGGTATCACTTTAGATATTTTTAGAGACGCAGCGAATGTGGTTGATCTTGAACAAATATTAATAAGCTTTGTAAAAGGGCATACGATGACATTTATTATTGTTTTAATAATCTTACTATTAAGGCCATAAAAATCAGTACTCTTAGAGTTTTTAATCGAATTGACCACGTCTCTGACTTCGTTGTACGAAACCTCCCTAAATGCAAACGTAGATATATTATCCGGAGAGCTCATATAATTTAGCGAGGAACTATTTTGTTAAGGAAGCTTTTTTAGTAAGTTCTGAGCTACGTTGGTGAAAAATAGACTAGAATCGTTTGCATTTAAAGTGGAACTTGTATTGCTTACACGAATTGTGCTACTATTTTTAATTAGATTCCACAGTGACTGTTGTTTGTTACCTCCCGAGTTCACATACCTGTCATTTGCTTATTTCTTGCGCTTAGTAGATGGTGGTAAAGATGTTGTCTATACAATTAGACCCCCTTGTGTTAACATTGAATTCA
This sequence comes from Acanthoscelides obtectus, assembly GCA_963669975.1. NCBI lineage: Eukaryota > Metazoa > Arthropoda > Insecta > Coleoptera > Chrysomelidae > Acanthoscelides > Acanthoscelides obtectus. The sequence continues at coordinate 42,892,229 of CAVLJG010000006.1, read as the reverse complement.
TGATGCATACCATATGAGTTGAATATATTGATAACTTGAGCTGCCTGCAAATCCTTGCTACCAAATCTGACATTAAAGTCACCAGTCACAATAACATCCTTCTCATAGTCAAGCCTATCCAATGTGTCGGATAACCTATCAATAAAGCTGCTGAAATCGCTTTGCGCAGATCTATAAATTGTAAAAATTTTAGCATTATCAAGGCATATGCCCTGCTGAAACTAGAAATATCTTGATAACCATCCATTTTGACGTAGTCAATCTGATCACCTAAAAACCAGTGTTCATTTAAGCACAGTACGTCATATTGGGACTCTGAGCATAACAGTTCCACTACGTCAACTTTATGACGTAGGCTTTGTACATTAAGATGAAGAAATTTAACCCTAACTTCACCAGCGCTAGATCATGTTACTCTAGAAGGTGAAGTGTTACAATCCAGAACGTTATTGATCTTAGAACTATCCAGAGATAATTTGCTTAGAGCCACTAGCCTGATTGTCGTACGTGCAGCATATGGAAGTGTTTCTGATATTTTTTTATATGCGTTAAGTTTTGAGTCTACGATGTTTTTGTCAGAGTAAACACTTAACTCATATAGAAATATTAAATTAGTGGTATGCTCAAGAGGTAGCAGGTTACTTAATCCTCTTTTCAAGGTATTTATATTGTTGATATTCAGAGTGCATGTCATCAAAATCACATAATCATTACTTCCATATGATACACTGTTAGATAAGACATCTTTGGTTGCCGTTTGGTACTCACAATTCGGTCTTACAAAAGATGCTATTGAAAATTTAGCCTTATGCACATACAACTCTATTACCTTCCTAAAGTTTCTTTGTACTATTAGGTGCCTAGCATTATCGTGGTTGGAAGCATATGGATCAGCTACCGACAAAAAATTGAGATATTCTCTCCCCCACCCCGTTCAACCCCCGACTTTTAACACCTAAAATTTTTTTCCGAAAACGATCAGAAGCCTCTGAAACGTTTGAGCGATTTTTTTTTGTTTCTTGCCCATAGCTCTGCAGCCACTAAGCCGATTCTATAAAGCCTTTTCGTCCTTTCCAAGTCATTGATGGGCCAAGAATTTGCGGACGGACCGACGGGCTTGAGTGACATAGTCTTTCGTGATGTACCTGTCATATAACATCAAAGTACAGGATTGTCTAGGATTTCAGACAGGTGTTCGGATTTTGATATAATAACTAGATCCGATATTTCTTGTCTAATGGTACTGATACGTAACGTTTATGCTGATGTGTCCATGTGTCTAGCAGTCAGGAAATCCCGATGAGGGAGCAATCGCTCTAGCTTATTGAGAGCCCTGATCAACACGCCATATGTGTGTCGCCAATGATGGACGCATCGTTTTGCTTGTCAGGTAACAGTGGCAGTGTGATAAGCTCATTTGCGTTGTTTCATAATAGAATCAGAAGAGATTGCGATAATTTATTATCTACGACGAGAAAAAATGAAGAAAAACAAAAAGAAGAAACTTTTGGGTACAATCGTTTATTTCTGATAAATACTGAAATTGATTTTTTTGAAAAGAGAAAAACGTAGGTACCAAATGTCGTGATGATGCCAATGAGATACTTCACACAAATTATAGAATAGAAATTGCCTAGCAACGTGGATTCTCCAGCATGTAAGGGGTATTTCGTAAGAATCAATATTAAGTCATTCAAAAATAGCGTCAAATAAATTGACTCCTTACTTCCCAGCAAACGCTGTGATTATCATCATTCGTAAGGGATTTTGTTCGGCACCAGTTAGCCCTTTTGAGAAAGAATTAGCTACGAACATGTATAGCAAAAAACTAAATAGCTCCCCCTTCCCCTTTCTCCACCAACAATGGGCCAGTTTCTAAAAACTACAAAGCTTTTTCGTCCTTGGTGTAGTAGTAACCTTGTGTGAAAAATTCATTCGAATCCGAGCGATACTTTCCAAGCTATACGCAGGTCACGGATTAACTATCGGACAAACTGACCGACAGACAGACTGATGGGAATGGATGACATGGTTTTTCGTGAGGTACATATCATATAATATCCAAAAAACAGAATATCTCATTTTCCAAGTTGTTCGCAAATACAATACTTCTTGGGCAATAGGCGTGAGAAATAACATCAGTATCATGTCAACTTGTGTACTAAGTAGTCGGTAGCTCATCATGCGAACGCCACCTATGGAGGCATGACTCAACGATTAATGTTGCGCAGGATCCTGCAACTCACATTTCGCCAACATACTTTGAGGGTTGCAAGTTGCCACAATAATCTATAGAGTATACCCTGTGACCAAGATGAGACAAAGAAAATACAGTCGAATATTAAGATCGCATCTGGATGCTTGTGTGTATTGGTCTGCATATTTATAGCATCAGTAGTAATTGAACTCTGATACCTATGTCATGTGAGATCAATTATAATTGAACATGTTGCCCATAAGATACATCTATTACGTGGAAATGGATCGATTGATGTTATTTAATCGAAAACCACGCTGGAGGTTGAGAGTGTCGGGGAACAAATAAGGTGAGCATTGTTGATCTTGCGACCAAAAGGCTTGAAAAGATAAGCATTATCCAGAATCATCACCAAAACATTATTAGAACACTGATCAACACTGTGCACTGAAATGTTTCCTTACAGCTATAAATGGCCTCCGTCAGTACCATCTCTGTAGCATCACAACAAATCCAAACTATATAGCTCAAGTGTCATGACGTATAGTCACCACGCACAGTTACTACAAGCGAACGTGAAGTGAATGACAGCTAGTATCAATGTTCAATTTTTTTGGAAAATTTAATTAAAAATCGATACAATGTCACACAAGTTACATAATACGAGTGCAGGTCACCAGGCCTCCCATAGGTTGGAGTTGAGATGGTGTGGCTACGCTTCCAAACTAGCAACGCTACTTCAGTAGAATAGTCTGGCAACATCGCCATGAAGTCCCGGTGAGGGAGAGCTCTTAGCGTTACCCAGAACATATAGTATTTTATTACGGAGGCGAGGTGCTCTATATCACTGTGTTTACTTGTTTTTTTAACACTACGTGTCTAGCTATATGTGTGTGCCATAAGCTAAATGAGTATATTTATTGAAGGAAACTACTGGCTGCCACTAGCTACAAGTTTCACTAAACGCCACTGCTATTATCGTGTATTCACGCCTTTAGCAAATGAAGTTCATGAGCTTTGACATAAACACATTGTCGATCAGCAGGACAGAAAATCGAGAACTCGAAACAGTCAATCATAAATCTGCTTTTAGCAGTTTTTTGAATTGTTACACAATAAAGTAAATATTTGACCTGACTATAGAAAATGTAAACAAATGTAGCCGTGAGACTGGTCATTAAAGGTATAATGTTGACGGACCATCATTGGCTTATCAATTGTTCGGGTCAACTGGGCCGTAGGTAAAGAAGGGTATAGTTAATCCGCTTAGGGTACCTACCTAGGTACTCGAAAAGTAAAGGCAAGCTCTATATAAGGCACACTCATAGTGGAACATGCCAGGTACAAAATAAGATTTAGATAAATTGTTGAGAGGATGAGACAGATAATTTTCAACTTCTTACTAGGATACCCTTATGATTAAAATTGTTCTTTTAGAGTTTAGTATGACTATATGACTTTTCTGCTTCAAAAGGTTACTGGTTGAGTCAGAATGAAGTTTGGCGCTTTTTAAGAATACAGTAAAATGCTTCTGAGGCTGAAAATACGATTTTTGTCTCAGCAGGTTGCACCTGCATTCGACCTTTTAAAATCTCTAACCCTCTTGCAAGGGGATTATGACCAGTAGCGGGTGTCAAGTTTCCTATAGAGAAGATTTTAACCAGGTGATTTTGCGTGATCTAAGATTTAAGTCAATTGTTGTTTTCCCTAAACTGTTTTTCAACAAAAGTTACAGAACTTTGGTTCGCCCAATCAAACCACATATGTGTTTTAATTACGGTTTATTGTACCACCAGGCAGAAATGCAAAATGCCGGTTAACTGTCATGCAATCTTCGAATATACGAATGCTGCATCTGCATTGTTCACGGATCTGAATTACAACACAATTAGACCTTCGATATCTAAAGGAAAGCGTGTTTGCCTTGTGAGGAAATAATGTAGGGCAACAGTTTGGCCTTGCGATGGCGAAGTAAACATCTGCTCATTTGAGATCCAATAACAAAGTATAAGAAAGAACCTGGACGTGAAAAAACGTACAGTCTATGAATTAGTTTGGAGAATATTAGCTAGATCTTTCCTTCAAGGATACTCAACAAAATTCGGTCACAGTCCACAGATGATTTATAAAGACAGCTGTTGTTTATTTTTTTAACCGCTAATTGCTTTACCTGTCTTTTGAAATTGCGGGCCACGGGTCCGGTGCATTAAAAAACGACAGACAACTTCATTCCCACTTGTCGCTTTGGGGGCTGGATGTAGTTTGGCTATCTATGTATATAGGAATGGAGAAAAGAAACAATTAATAAACTGTCACATGGAAGACAGATAAAATAAATATTCTGTCATTAGTTGTCATTATACGGTGTCCGAAACGTCGTACAATAAACAGAAATTAAAGCATATGTATATGTGGTTTGATTCAGCCAGACTATGGAGTCCCATAAACATGAAAGTCAAAGGTTAAGTTTCAGGAGTTACATTTAAAAGCTACAGAGTAATGTAGATATATAATATTTATTGTGATGTTTTTAAATAACCCGTTTAACTCAATAGTGGTGAAACACAACACAGAACTCCACTATTCAATGATGAATAAAAAAATTGCAAATAATATGAAATCTGAATTAGTATGGAATCCTGGGTAGTCGAATAATATTTGTATTGGTCTGGCTCTTGTAAAGGTAGCTACCATTTACCGGCGCCACTGTCCATTAACATAAATAGATGTAAGGTGCCGGTGATGAGAACCCATCGACGATAAATGAGAACCTTTAACCCCAATTTAACCATTAGCCGTTAGTTTGTCGGACATCGGTAGCGTGGACAGTACGCAGTGAAACCATCCTACCGTAAAAGTGGCTCTAGGCATGGTAGATATAGACAAATTAGGAGAAAAATTTTGTGTTTGTGGTTAGTGAATCATGCTAGTGAAGTCGTGGGAACCAAGGACTATACTTTGTATTCTGTTATTGGTTAGTATCTCGGTGAGTTTGTTGTTAGATAGCCAGGGTCGTACCGTTTGGGAGGAGGCACTGTAACTCTTAACAGAGGCGTAATCAAAAATATTGTTGGTAATACTCTACCTTAACTACACCAGCCGTTTTTGATGAGGACATGATTTCAGCTCCTAATTTTTTGTGTAGATGAAAGAAATGGGACCAAAAATGACCGCAAACATGGAAGTTCTGAAATATTTGACTCTATGATAGGTTTTTATTGAATATTTGTTTTCAAAGGTTTTCGTGTTGATGGATATTCTTAATAATTAAATTTGTATGTATCCCTTTGAACTCCACACAACACTACATAAAGGCTAATGCACTAGCGGTGCGCTCACGTGCGCCGCGACTCAAGGGAGAACAAATTCTAGATTAAAAGAAGATCTGCTACGCGTGGAAATGCGTGTTTTCGTTAATTTCTTTATATTTCTTCAATGTGGCAACATCGCGGAATGTATTGGATCCGATTCTGGAACTAACCCATTTGGGGGCATTTTTAATCACATTTCCATCATTTGCAACCCAAACCTAGAGCCTATTCGGAAGGAGAATAAAAAAAGTGCTGGTATAGCTAAGCTAGAAAATTACTATATTGTTGATAGGCCAACCAATGTATGAGGGTTGATCCAGAAATAGGGTTACCAGAGTGCCCTCGTATAATTAGAACACTGGTTTTTTGACAAAAAAAATAGATCCAAGTAGTAAGGCTTCTGGAAGTCTGAGACACCTGAAAATGTTTTTTGACCTTGCACTAAGGAGCTAAAGATCCCTACCATGTAAATATGTTTCATGTATGGCTCAAATATTTGTTTTGTCAGTCCATACCTTCTAACAAGGTCAAACTAAAAAGTTTTTCTGTTCCAAGCTTCATTTTTGTATGTCTTGAAACTTTCTGATGATATTTGAGCATAGAGTAGTATTGATCTGATGGTAAATAGACATATGCGAATAAAGTGGAAACTACCAAATTCATCTACTTTACCCTAGTTTTTGTCAATCTTATATAAGGTATGTGTTATGTCCGGATGTACTTTTTCTACAAATATTGCCAGTGTTCTTCGATTCACCCTTCGCTCTGTATACACAACTGGGAGCAAAATACGCTACTTAAAATGCCGGACGACGTGCGCTCTGAAAGTGGCCAATGTAATCAAAAAAAGGAAAAGCGCTTCAGTTTATTAATCCTCGTCGAAATAATCATCCCAAAAAGCTATTCGGCTAAATAAAATGGAAATTCATTGTCCACTATTGTGCTGGTTTAAATCGAGTCGGATGGGAGTTGAAACATGTGTAAACTTCAACTATTATTTGTGGTGATATAACAAATATTTGCACGTTCCTTCACATCCGCATTCGCGAATGTTTTGCGAATATGAATGTCAGAAAAATATATGAAAATAATATTACGTTCTTGAATGTTGTAATAAATAAACAAAATATGTATTGCTTAAATTTTTCTCGTGGTGTTATACACAGACAATCAGATATTTTTCGTTAGAAAACATAGGTTTCCTTCGTTGTGTTATTGAAGTGATACACTTCAAACAACGATCAGACTGTCAAAACAGAGAATATTTGTCTCACTTTAGAGTCCAAAAAGAACAGCTGAACTAAACATAACCTTATAGATGAAATTTTTTTAATGTATCATGGAGGTTCACTCAAGACTTGGTATTTTTGCAGTTTGCTGATATGGATCGCAGCAAATATATAATTGTGAGCCAGATTAAGAATCCAACAATTTGAATTCGGTGGATTTTGCCCGTAAACCAAGTAATCTTGACCTAAAATACTGCAAGTGAGGAGCTCTCTCAGCTGAGATGAGTTCTGAGTTTTGGTAAAAAGGACGTGTAATAAACCAAACAAACTGATATGAACGTATGTGTAAGACGAATGCAGTTGTAATTATGGAATAAAAGTTTCAAACAAACAGAAACATTGTTTTTTACTTAAATCAGTTACATGTTCTATACAAACTACATACTTATTTGCTTTTTGTTCTTTTTTTAACAGCAATTCGTCAATCCAGCTTAACTGGAGGAATATCAAACATCAAAAGTAAACGCTTCATTTAAACTCTGTATGTTTTGATGTGATGTAGATATAGAGAATAACAAATACTCAAAACTGGTAGTCAAATTAATAGCCTATATAGATGAGAGCCTCTACCCATTTTGCAAGCGATGATTACAGACCTACACCGCTATTTTTGGAAACGAGAGAGTAAAATCACTGGGCGTGGCTTTCTTGCTTTCCGAGAAGCTGCGTTTCTGAACACTGACAGAATAGTCGTTCCTACACCCGTCTCAAGTAACATAAAAGGTAACGATTTTTAATGAGATTATGTAGGTTTTTGCGAAAAAAGGCCACCTTGGAAATATCTTCCATTCAATCCTTGTAGCTGGTGCTATATGGTTTGGTTCTGATATGATATAGCGTCTGCGTCAGAGGTGGCACTGGTGGAGATCATTTATAGCTTCCATGGCCTAAGCAGTAAGTCTTATGCTATAGCTGGAACGAAAGACTACAGTGCATAGTGATCGCTACTGATTACATTTGATTCAGGATATACTTCGATATACTTTTCTAAGCCTTTTGGTCACAAACCGTACATTTCTGACCTTGTTTGTATGTTCCCTGATGCTCTCAACTTCCAGAGTAGTTTTCAATTAACTAACACCAATCGTTTAGTATAGTTATCAATCATCAAATTCCTCCATAGATGACGCCCACAGCTAGTAGGCTAACAGTGATTACTAACACAAGTTGACACCATTTTTCGCAAACAAATGAATGTCGAAACGTCGGCTTTACAAGTTGAGTGCATAATTGAACAGCTTGTGAATTATATCCCAAAATCCGAAAATTAATATAAAACATAATACAACAGCTATTTTACTCCCTCATTTCAAGAATTCGGTCCCTCTCCAGTCCCAAAACCAAATTCCTTATAAAATGGAATAATTACGTTATGGAGCAAGGTGTACTAATGAATGGATTAGTCAAATCTGCCTATATACAGGGGTGTCATGCATAACCACAGTAACCGATTACTCTGGAAGATCGCATTAAAAAATTGCTTAAATTTGACGTTATTGTGTGACTGGTAGGTTCAATTCAGGTAAGATGATCGTGGCACATCCGGTTATACGGGTTATATGGGAGTAGATTTTATATAATGCTTTTAAGATGTTTCAAGCAATAAAATCATAAGTGCAAGCCGACACTATTATTTTTTTTTTCATCTTGTCCTTGTTATACAATTGCCTTATAGAGGGCACCACTGCATCAAACCTTATTAGATAGGCAGAAAATAGGTTGAAATCCAAGTAATCATCTTATCCAGCATTAAAGGTATAGTTTTCTAAAATGTTGTATACTTAAAAAATTAGTAGTTTCAAAGATATATTTGGTATGAATTATTATGATATTTCCTGGGCAAATGTCATGTGACTATTGCACTGAATAGTATTGATTGGAAGTCCTAAACGAAGTTATTGTTATTCTGTTTCAGATTCCTTTTGTGATTTCCAGACCTCAGACTTTAGGACCGAAAGACCTCGAGACTAGTCGTCTGGTGAAGAGGGATTCTGGTCGCTTAATAAGCAGAAATGGAGAAAGAATTGTCAATACTGATATTCGTAGAGGTGAGGTACGAGATTATTTAACATTCTTAGAAATAAGGAAATTATCGCTTTTCTCATAACTACTTCTATGTCCTATTCATTCTTATTTACTCAGGTATTAACGGCTAGTTGACCAATAGGAGCGCGTAAACTTGAACGTCGCGCGCTGGGGTTTGCTTCGACGGGAAGTAAATGAGATTTGAATACTTTTATAGTCCCTGCCGCAGTTGTTATTTTTTTATCCGTTAGAATTTTTTAAAGATAAACTGAAATAGACATATCATTCTAATGAATCTGCATGTTGTTAGGCTCAAAATTGCTTCAAAAATTGTTTGAACAGACTTTTAAACAAATTTCAAAAATTGTTTTTTCGCTACTGACAAAGTGTTTAAGTCATTCTGAGCAAAAGAAGCGTTCAAGGGCGTTCGCTTAAAGTTGACAATTCACGAGATTATAAGCGACATAATATTCCAAAAAGTGTAAAATGTGTCACTTTCGAATCCGAAAAATTGATATGAAAAAACGAAAATTTTAGTGTTGCCTGAATTCATAAATATTCTCCAACGTTAGAGGTATTGTTATTGTAAAACCTTGTTTGCTGCTTGTTTGTTGAGCGTATGCTCAATGTATATGTTATTTCCTTAGGGTGGATTTCACCAGGATTGTCAAATCAAGAAGCCGTTATATTCCGTGTCAAATATAGTGAATGACTTTTAAGATCCATTCATCAAATTTTAGCAACCAGTAGCTGTGAAATATTGAAAACAAAATATTGTCAAAGTATGAGATGACTTGTCATTGAAACGTCACCAGCTTATTGAGTATTAAGAAGTTACATATGATTACGTCAAAATTTAAAAATGTGTTTGATTTTTGAATAAAATCCATGTTTTTTTATTATTTTTGATTGTTTATTCATGTTTATATGATTTTCTTCAATTGATATGTGATTTTACTGATTTAACATCACCTACCGTGTGTTTTTCCCTATAAACCTCTTGCAGATTGCCATTATACACTTACTTGATGACGGAGACTCTACCAAAGATTTCATAGATATTGCTCGTTTTCAAATATTTATTCATTTACTTGCCGTTAATCAGTACCATTATGGCACCTTAGATTGATATTTACACAAAACCATTCAGGATTTTTTATATCCATACATCCAATATTACTCGTTGTCTAGGAAGTGAATATACATCTACACCATATTTACAGCGATTGAGAAATTCCCAAATATATGTCATAAAACTACCGTCATACCTAAAACCTGCAAACAAACTAGAATTTGCAATAATTTTCTTTTTTCACGAAGGTGACCAACCACCACCATTCTAGGTTATATTAGATATTATTTGAATAACAGCTGATTATCTCCTGATCTTTCAAAACTCCCCATGTCGACAAGTCACACGTAATTCTGTGGGATCCGCCAACGCTTGGTCCCAGTAGAGAGTCGTTGCACAACAGTTGAAAAAATGCAATTGAAAATTTAAAGATTATTAAATCTTATGAAAAATAGAAGCTTCAAATGAAATATTGACGAATATGGATATCCATTCATAGATCTTAGGATATAAGTTCATATTGTCAGTGCATGGACTTGAACCGGATTTTTTGGTATTTTGACCGAAATTAGAATATTTACCGAAAATATCATTTTCCACGATTTTTCAAAATATATTAAGTGACATATAAATCCGAACACCCAGTTTAAATGGTTTTATTTTAATAAAAGTTGGTGAATGTTTTTATCTTACTTTAAATAACAAGTGAAAAAATTTTCAGCCTTATCAGTTGGACATTCCGGTTTTTATACTGCTTTTTTTTAATTCACTAACGCTCTAAAAATGAATATATCAGCCGCAGTAAAGAATCAACGTTGGCGGATTTTGGTTCTTGACATCCTTTACGACCGGTTATGATGCCTAGAGTACGGAGACCTGTGCGATTTCGTCAACTTAGTGAGTTTGATAGGGGCCGTATAGTGGGACTTCGGGAAGCTGGACTTTCTTTTCGGGCAATTGCAGTTAGAGTGCAAAGAAGTGTAGACACTGTGGTTAGGTGTTGTCAGGCATGGCTTCGAGAAGGCCGTACGCAAAGAGCAAGGGGCAGTGGACGCCGCCGTAGAACAACAGACCGTGAATATCGCCGCCTAAGATTATTGGCCTTAAGGGACCGTTTCTCCACTACCAGGTCCATTGCAAATGAATGGTTTGCGAAACACGAAAGACCTATTGACATGCGAAGTGTTTACCGACGAATGAGAAGTTTTGGCTTGTTTTCATACCTGCCACACTGGGTCCTCCCTTTAACTCGAGACCACCGACGTAATCGCCTTGAGTGGTGCAGACAACGGTCACTCTGGGATCAGGAATGGAACAGTATTGTCTTTAGTGACGAGTCTCGATTTTGTTTAGGCATGCACGATGGTCGTGCCAGGGTTAGAAGGCGACGTGGTGAAAGGAGGAATCCACAGTTTTTTGTTTAAAGACATGTTCATCACACTGTTGGAGTTATGGTTTGGGAAGCTATAGCTTATGGTTCCAGGTCACCTTTAACCTTCATCTGAGGTAACATGAACGCGCAGCGTTATATCCACGAAGTTCTAGAACCCCATCTTTTACCCTATCTTGACACCCTGGCAGATCCAACTTTCCAACAAGATAATGCCCGACCACATGTTGCAAGAGTCACAATAGACTTCTTTCAACATAATGATGTCACATTGTTACCATGGCCACCAAGATCTCCCGACTTATCCCCAATTGAGCACGTGTGGGATATGATGGGTTGGAGATTGCTCAATTTGCAACGTCCTCCTCAGACTCTAGAAGCACTTCGAGAGGAGTTGGTGGTTGCCTGGAATGGGATACCACAGGAGGACATTGACCACCTAATCAGAAGCATGCCTAGGCACGTTGGAGAATGCGTAACACATCAGGGTGCATCCACACATTATTAAAGGTCAAAGGGCTTTAAAGCAGTGCAATCATTTTGAAATTTGTATCATTTACTTATTATGCTTCATTAAGTACTTATACAAAATTTTATTAAAATAAAACCATTTAAACTGGGTGTTCGGATTTATATGTCACTTAGTGTAATTCAAATATTTCCGTACTTGCCGAAAAAGAGCTGGAACCAAAAATAAAGCTAAACGTTAATTTTATGATGTCTTCGTAGTATTATGCCCCATATCAATCATAGGTACATATGCACACACACTCAGGCAGTCGGACACACGAGAGGCGTAGATTTGAGTTTCTTATGGTTACGGACGCACATCTTCATCCCTTACTCCGCTTGCCCTGAATTAGCTTTTGTGCGTACAAAAGGTACAGACTGGTAGATTACTGTCATTATCGCATCACCTGACACGCAATAAAGAAACCGAAACCTGTTTATTTTCAAAATAAATATTTAATTAAAATATGATGTGAGTTCATGACTTAAGGGGTAAGACAATAATATTCACAATCTTATAAGCAAGAATCGAAAAAGGAATTTCTAGAATGGTTGCAAAGGACTTTGAAAGCGCGACCAGTATGCACAATGTAAAATTGAAATACAGAACTACGCCCTCAGAAAACATGTTGTGTGCGCACTCAATACAATAATAAACTTTTTTCATAGACGGCGCTGCGTAACTCAAAGGTCCTTGACCCACCACTGATCTTGGGACGGCATTTTTCCCTATACCGAATTCAACGAAACTATTTTTCGATTCCGTTTTTTTTTCGGTTCGGCAACACTCTTCCCATCTTTTATGAAATGATAGAAATTGACAATTCTATAAAAGTTAACCCAATTTTAAAGCTCAAAGACATGGTATTACATCTAGAATGTACCTTTATTTATAAAACAACCGATTTTTCACGATTTTATTCAATCTTTCATTAGAAATAACTGCTATTAGGAGAGCTTTGTCCGCTTCCGTCAAATTGCATTTCAATAAGCTGTTCCCTAATTGGTCGAAGACCCCGTTAGATTTTAATGTTAGTGAAATCGACCCTAAATCTCTTGTGAGCACGCAGAATATATACTGAGCGCGCGCTTGATTAACAGTTAAAAAACAAGATTTACAACAACAATACCCCCTAAAATGCATTAGGATTGTGTTATTAATGGATGTTTGAAAAATATTTAGAAACCCTATTTCCTGCTGAAACAACGTAAGTCCATAACAGTTCTTCAATTTCAACTTTAAGTACTCAAGTACTATAATAAGCTCAAAAAAGTGCTCTAAAAATGGTTTATTTGTCAATGACAGAGTTCTCAATGTCTCGTGCCAAAATTCAAATTATGTGACTTACCAGGTTTTTGCGATGACCGATTCAATTATTGTTCCATGCCGAAAATGGGATCTTTTCCACATTGAGAAACTATGAGAAGACGAAATCTTAGGAATAAATCACGAGGGCGTTGACGGGTGACTTTTCGTGCTTGATAATCTTCTTGGTCAAGTGGTAAAATAAAGCACTGAGTCTGAATTTTATTATGACTTCAATTTTTCATTTTTAGTAGCGGCAGATCGCATCTATTTTCCAGAAGAGGTGAGGGACTCTGTAAAAGACAGAGTGGACATTGACCTTCTTCCAAGAGTTGGCGACCAGGCTCCAAGATGTGCTAATGGCAGCACCTTCTGTGAACACGTGGATGCTTATCCTTCCCATTTTGTCGAGAATATTCTTAGGAGAAATAAGGTAAGGGCAAAAAGTGTACAAATAAACTCCATCTAATCTTGACCATGCCAAAATATTGACTATCAGTTTTCCAATAGCTGGTTAACTTCCAAGTTTGGTAGCTTTAACTTCTAAGTTAACTAGTAGTTGTCCAAACATTTGTTTTACAAGTCCTGGTTAACTAACACCTAACTGCTGATCTGGAAACGCTGCTTCTACGTGTAAACTATAATGTTCCGTGAATTTTGTGACGTTTGCCATTTGTGTCCAGTGTCGTCCGTGACAACTCATGTCACTGTCAACCAAAAAAACATAGAACCTATAGAGGAGAAGCTACGGCAATGTTCTCCGTACTGTAAAAATGACACCGACACTTGACGCCTGGAGTATCAGGTGTGCTTTGACAGGGTTGCCACGATGACGGATTTTCCCCCAAATTTGTGAGATCTTTACTTGTGGAATCCTTTGTGGATATGATCTTCTGAGGGAACTCATGTAAAATCACACGTTTCGCGGATAAAAAGCACCCACGCTCTTCACTCAAAGCTACCATTAATTCAGTGTGGTTCGTGGGATTTTTTTTAAATGAGCAATTCGGAGTGTTTTGGTTACATCGCGTACTGATATCGTATGTTAAACACTAGTATTTCCTGTTACCATCAATCTACGTAAGATTTGACTTGTTTTTATCATAACAAAAAACAAATTACCCATATCATAAAGCTTTAGTAAAATATTTTATGTATGAAGAACGGTCCCAAATTGTAAAATTTTTTTATAACACCACTGATAGTATACCGGGTGTTTCAAATTGGATCCTCACCGTTGGGATTTCGAAAACTGAAAGAGGTACGCAGTCGCTTAAATGGGTCAAAGTTGCGTATTTAGGTAACTAACAAAATCGCTCTTAGGAAGTTTCAAAATTCGAAATACTTCCGGAACGAGACAGACATTTTTTCAAAATCGTTTTAGTTTATTCCTGACTTTATTTGTAGAGGGATTTAAGAATAAATTGCACATTGCCACTTTTTCTCCTCTACAAGATGGCATAATCAGAATTTCAAAATGACGTTTCGTCTGTTGTTCTCCAGTAACAACTTTATTTTTTCTTATGAATACCATATTGGATTTTTGTACAGCCAAGTAGAGCTTTTAATTCTGATTCCAAAAATGTATAACGTGTCATACATTGATATTGTCAAACCTTAGTTATTTCAAAAAAGAAAACAGAAATTACCAGATATGATTTATTTCGTATACCAGATTTATGACAAAATCCTTTTCTGACTTTCTTTGAGATGCGATTTCGAAATAAAATGTATTGTGTCATTGTCACTTTTTCTTGTACAAGTCAGCGTTAAAATTTTCAACTCTAAATTTCTTCTTTCGACTAACATCACCACGTTTGTTTTTTCATATGTATAAACGTTATATTGGAGTTTGGTACCTACTAAAAATAAATATCATATTAATTAAATATGTGAAGTTAATCATGACATACATTACAAAAGTATTATATTCATGATTGAAAAAATTGTTATTCATTATTTGAAAAATTGTGATCAATTGAGCAAAATTTAAAAAGATTAAATAAGAAAAAAACAAAGTTGTGGATGGAGATCGAAAGCAGAAACGTCTAATTGAGAGTTTCACTACGCCCTCTTCTAGAGGCAGAAAGAGTGGCAATGTTAGTGTGTATTTTATTTTCAAATCCCATTTCAAATAAAACCAGGAAATAAACAAGGATTTTTCAATAAATCCGGCACACGAAACAAATTACTATCTGATAATGCCAAGGCGTACATAGGAAATTCTATTTTCTTGAAATGACTAAGTTTCGGCAATGTCGATGTATGACGTAGTATATGTTAAAGAATTGAAAACTCTGTCTACCCAAAAATCCAATAAGGCGTCCATTAGAGAAAATAAAGTTGATGCTGGATGACAAAAGACAAAACATCATATTGAAACAAATCATACCAACTTGTAGAGGAGAAAAAGTGGCAATGTTAATGTACAATTTGTTTCAAAATCCAACTACAAATAGAGTGAGGAAAAAATAAAACAATTTTGGGAAAATTCTCTCTCCGGAATTACTTTGGATTTCAAAACTTTCTAAGCGGCATCTTGTTGGTTACCGTAACACGCAAGTTTGCCCTAATTTAAGCCACTTCGTATGTATCACCGATGATGAGGTTCAAATTTGAAACACCCCGTATATTGATTATTCCTATCAAAACTCGCGGTTTCACGCATATGATTGAGGTTTTTCTACCGAAATCTTTGACCTGTTTCCATCTTCATATTTTAAGTAAGTGTAAGTAATGATTTTTTTAACATTGCTGACTATGTACTCTCTTTGGGTAGCACTACGCAGACTTTTTCGCCCTTGATGATGTGCCGATAGAAATTTCAAATAGGGTCGCAGGAGACTTAGAGAAGCCTATTTGCGAATCTAGGCAGCAAACTGTGTACCCTACGGTCGGAGAAACATCTACAGGAGAATGGAAATACATAGTTAATCTGAAGAACACCAGAAATGGTCTACAAAGAGAGATATCGCAGGCAGTGACTGTTGAGATTTGTGTAGGGTGAGTATGGTGTTATGACCTACTATACTCTATACCGACTAGTTAAAGTCGTGGACGCAGTTGTTTTATCCTTATTAAGGATCATCAGAACGACATTAGCATGACAAGAGGTAGATAGTGCACGTTCCTCAATTCAAGAAGTATCAACAGGTGTGCAAATGTAACAGATTTATAATTGCGTTACAACCTATGAATATTTAACATTTTATTTGTTTTGCAGACGAGAAAGAGGGAATTCCTGCAGTCTGATGGATGACATTTCATACGGTTACACCACTTATTGCAAACAAAAGTATACTTACAGGAAGCTTTTTTCTTTTAATGAAACTGCGATGATTCCGTATTTTTTCAAAATGCCATCGGCGTGTTGCTGTGTGTATAAAAGGGAACCACTTTTCCCTACTTAGTATGGCGCGTTTATGATTAAGCTATGTATATTTAAAAAAAATGTGCATACAATTCTGGTAAAAATGTTATTCGGGAATGCTGATGATTTTCCAAATGTTTTTTCAAGATTTCAAACTGCAAATTAATGAAGTAAACAAATTATCATGTTTCTAAAATGTTGTTGGAGGTACTTTAGAAAAATTAGATTATCTCACGTTTCTTATCTAAGAAAAATGAATTAAAACAAAGGACTATTTTGTGAAACGACTCCTAGAGTTTTTCTTAAACTGTTTTATTTTTCTTATTGTAATTTTCCATGTTAATTCTTACCACTCAATACAGAAAATTTCCTATCACAGAAGGTGGTACCCTATCCTTAGGAGTGATTTTATGTGTGCATTTAAGGAACTACATCACTTGAGGCGCTTAACGTGAATTTCCATTTGATTCAAATAGTCTCTGACATATCTGACATGAAGCCCAAAGTTTGTAGTTATAATTCAGTTAGTGATGACCCATTTGTTAACGTTTCTTGGGCTCATCCGGCGATAAACACGTCATTAAACTTTGATTGGCAATTTTGGCATCGGATCAATCAACTAGCTTATGATTATCCATCCTTTACCGTTATTGTATCTACATAGTGATATAATGGCTCATAAGCTTCAAAGTTATTTTTGTTAGGTAAAGTAACTTAGCTTACCTTTATCTTGCACACAGTGTGTTACCAACTGAAGCATCATTAGAAGACAACAATATGTCGGTCGGTGTTACCTACCACTAATGGTCATATCTAGAAACGTTCATTAAGGATTGAGAGCAGTTTGAGGAATAATCAAAACTGTTGAATCGCACAAAAATTTTAGAAGCATTTAATACTCTATCAAGTAACAGGTAGAAGATATTATTATAGTATATAGTATACAGTATATAGTATACGGTATATAGTAATCTCCAAATTAGTGATAATAATGCCTGATAATTTAAAAAAAAAGTGCTGAAGGAGAGAAGATGTAAAAATACACTACACACAATTTGAAGGAAATAACAGGAAATAAAAAAAAACAACCTTGGCTTTTAAAAAGACGCACAATCGGACGAAGAGGGAATACATAAAATTCTTATTCGGGGCTTTATAGTACTTTTCTCCAGATGACCACCTCACTCTATACAAGGCCCAGCTAAGACCAAGCCTCGAGTAATGCTCACACGTTTGGAGCTCTTCGGATTAACAAAGTTCCTTTGGGATCCGCATAGTAGCCGCGGTGTCCTCATTTAGGCTTCTGCCTGCGCGGTTGCTTCGTTGTAAAATAAAAAATAAAAAAATAATCTATCTATATTCATTTAGCTCCGCACCGTAGGTTTATTATTCGCTATAACTTCGAATCACTTCGAATAGGTTAGAAGGAGCCAAAATTGCGTAGTTTCAGTGCATACTTTTGACTCATTTGACTACCAATGCCTATCAACGAGACAGCGTTACATCAACACCATAATAATACTTACCGGGGGAAACATCTACCTTCATTAGGCTTGTGCCGCTCTTTGCAAATTATGTAAGAAGTACCATGTCTTGAAATAGTCTAACACCACAATTATCTGCAAACATTCGTACTTCTGAAAAATAGCACTAAAGAACGAATATAATGTCAGAACTGTCAAAAAAATTACGTATGTCAAATGCACTCCTACCTGGTCTGAATTCGTTGAAAAAATAAAGCATACAAAATATGTGGTGCGACTTGACCTGATCACACAAATTACTGTTTGGACTGATAGCACTGAACCAGTGGTGCCATTTTCTTAGGTTGTGTAATACCAGTGGTAACATACTGTATGTAACATGTGTATGAGTTTTGTATCAACATTGTTATTTATGTAATGCTTTATGAATTTGTTAATAAAATGTTTGTTGAACTTGCTTGACTTTTATTCTGGAAGCAACACGTTGTAAAAATATGTAAATTTCCAATTATTTCGGTCCACCAAAGATATGAGATACCCTTATTATTATGTGCCGAATAAATATACGGTATCATCTCTAGCAAATGGTTAGGTGAAAAAAGATACCACGTGCGTCAGTATCTGACCTAATCACCACGCTCCGCGTGGGTTAACTGAGCTGTTTGTTTATAAATTCGAAAATGCGAAAAAAGGGTTAATTAGAGTAGAGTAACGAACTTCTTTGCTACCTTACGATGGGTTTCTCTAAGATGCCATTGGCGCTTCGCGAATGTATTGAGATTGTTGCCCTTGAAGTGTAACGTATGAGCTTTAACTTGAACAGCTAACAACGTCAATAATTAGAACCTTTAAACATCGAAGATGGCCGTTTTTAGGCGTTTTCATGCTCTAAATTCCTTATAACTCCAAAGCGGCATGAATACTAAAAAAAGTCACATTTGCTCGTTTTAGTTCTGAATTATCCAGAAACTTTCCAGAGTAAAAAAAATAATGTTTTGATATTCGTTTAAGAATTTGGTTGATCAAGTTTGTACGCTGTTACAGCCCGGCAAACGCGATTATGAAACAAGTCTAGTTGAAAGTTTCTCCCACAATTGCGAAGCTTTTCCCTCGTCTGTCAATACCCAAGTAACAATTCCAACTCATGAATAATGCATCCTTTGCATCAAAGGGTAGGTCTATTATAAACTTCGCAATCTACGTAACGGCAGCATAATATGATGCTTAGTACACGTTAAAGTTTTTCAATTTCGCAAGTACTGAGGCGAATGTCAAAGAGATCCGCTTTCATCCTGTGTTTTTTCATACTACACATGCTGGTCGGCATAAAGTTCTAACTTAATGTGACTGTACTTTTTCCTTAATAGTCTGGGACTATCTTATAAGCTTATTGTGCATGTGTGCCCTTTTATGTCCTGTCAATTTAAATGCGGTGCGTTATTAAGCAGGTATAGGAGTCTATAATAAATGAAATAAAATACCTAATACAATTTTAAAAACAAGCTTTTATGTAGCTGTAAATAAAATGAAGTATACATTTAAAAATATTTGTCCCTATTGGACGTATTCAAACCAATCGCAAAAAAATATTTTTATATTCTTGGTTCATTTTATTAATTAGCCAAATGACAGTTTTTATGAATATTTTTTTATATCTTATGTATATTTCATTTTTTAATAGTTTGGTAATTTCTGTATAATTGTCATGTTTTATTAATAGGGCTCTATAAAATTTCTTACTCCTCACTTCTCTAATGAAATTTTGATTGATAAAAATCATATAATAATAAATCGATATTTTGCTGCGATTGCCTTATGGAATTTAAACTGACGTTTCTTGCTTATTGTTTTTCTCTCATTAAGCCCTTTTACTTGATACCCATATCGTAGCGGTGGTCATGGAAATTATAAATCGTCATCTCCCATAAAGCCCTTTAATGTGGTACCTATATCATAGAGGTGACTATGGTAACTATAAACGCCATCTTGAAGCGGTCTCCATATTGGATTTAGAATGACGTCACTTTGTCTATCGTGTAACATAGGGAAATGGAAACGATGAATCGCCATTTTGCCGCATCCGTCATATTGGATCCAAAATGGCCACAATTATTCATTTTGATAATACTCCACATATATATGCAATTCTTCTTTGATGTAGCAAACGTTTCGGTCAAAATAGTGTCCATGACACTTTTGACAATATTTTATTTATCTGTTTTCCAATTCATTTTGTATTGTCGCGCAAACCAAACTTGTATACAAAACTTCAGTTCAATTGGTTAAGGTTAAGTGGTTCGAAATTCAGTTCCAACATTTGTCCCACACATACATATTAATCTATGTTACTTACTTACAAACAGTCAAGTTAAATAAAAGTTTTTAAAAATCAGGTTACGCGATCCAAATCATGTTCATTTGGCCGCCATATTTAAAAATAGGCGCCAAGTTGTAAAACCGGTAACACAACATATCTTCACTATCAGTGGCCGACTGGGACTGGGAGTAGAGAAATCAATATTTTTAAGCTACTTGTTGATCTTAGAGGGAAAGTAACATCGGACTCAAGACCTTCGCACGTCAGCAGGTTTCAGAACATGAAAAAATGATTTTCAAACTGCTTCTAACCAACAAATTCAGTTGAACAGACGAATTTCCACCTCTATCCGTCAAGCTGGGTTGGTTATGTTTCCAACTACTCACAAGTGAGAAATTCGTTGCCGGAACTTGTCTCATGTCGTAGCCAAAACTAGCCTTTGTGAAACTCATGTGTTGACATTATGAGCAAAAGAAAATACCTTGTACAAAGAGAGATAGCAACACTGACAGCAGCCGCCTAGAAACGTTGTACGTGGTTGGTCTTGATTAAGTGACGGAAAGCAAATAGATTCAGTTCAGTCAGTGTCCGTGGACGGTTCAAAGCAATTCTTCTCGGGGGGAGGGCTAATGTGGGCGCATTGCAGGTAGCCTTGTATGCCGGTTGACTGACGGGTCGTCCTTTTAATATGATAGTGTGCGACATATATCCGTTCATCGAAGGTAACTGTCATTAAGTGTAAGCCGGAGGCGTAGGGGACTTCTGCATTTTCAGTGTATCTGTCGAATATTTATAAAGCTTTAGCTAACTATTTGTAGGTGGCAAATGACAGAGTTGTGACGTCTTTGCGCACGCCATTACTACACCATATCCACATGTTTGCTTTCACTTTGTTTGTATCCTTGTGTCTAGAGGTCTAGGTGCTATAAGTTTTATTACATTGATTAAACATACTGCCCCAGTTTACGTTAACTTTACATATTTTTTATATTACAAAAATAGCTTTAATATATGGGAAAAAATAAAGAAAAGGGCTAAAAAATCAAATTCTGTTTTAGATTGGATTCTGGATCTTTTTAATATAATACCTAATAATGAATCTACCTGCATTCATTACCACGTTTGATTCGACAGCTCTATCTAGATACACTTTAAAGCGGATTATCCCAATCATGTGCAATCCTGACCGTTTATTTCGGCAATCCGCAAGTCAAACCAAAACTGATAACGTCAAAATCTTGGACATAGGGCTTCTTCGAAATTAGCGGTCAGGATTAGCACAGGTTTGGGATAATCTACTTTGAAGTCTATCCGGATAGAGCCGTCGAAATGAACATGGTAATTATACAAGTATGTTTAGGGATATAGGTGCTTCCTCCTCCATTATCCAGTAAATATACAAATTACATTTATTAACTAATCGCTATCACTATCAGTATAATCTGAAGATTCTGAATCGTTTCCTAAGTAAATAATGACTGGTTCAACCACTCTTTCCATACAGTGGTCAGTTGTCCACATTTTTTCATCCTCCTCAACATATTCGATTGCTTTTTTCCAAGTTTCTGGAGTTACATTTTGTACCGCGGTGTAAAAAAGCTGGAAACTTCATTTTTAATTTGCGCCCAAATTAATCCGATTGGGTTAAACTCGCAATGGTAAGGAGGCAGGCGTAAAATAGTTCGATTGGTAGATTTAGCCATTTCGTCGATGACATACTTGTCAGCACTTTTATTGCCCTTGACCAGATTTAAAAGTTCGGCTTTGACCATATCGTTGTCAAAGAGAACATTATGACTTTGTAGCCATTTCTGTATTTCCTCTTTTCTGTTTCCACTGTTTGGTGCTTTGTCAATACGTATACTATGGTATGAAGTATTGTCCATAACAATGACAGCGTTCTCTTCTAGACGGCTTATAATATTTTCAAACCATTATACAAATAAATTGGCATTTATATCGGCGTGGTAGTCTCATGCTTATTTTGATTCAAATACCAATAGTCCGTCTTTCACGAAGCCATTATCAGATCCGATGTGTAAGATAATTAGCCGTTTGCCTTTCCCTGAAGGATTTTTTAATCTCGTGGAAAGACCTTCCATACTTTGCTAAGAATGTGCCCTGCATTGAGCCAAGTCTCGTCTAGGTAGTATATATTCCTGACTTCTTCTCTATACCTCCAGATTTCGCGCAAGTATCTACGTCTCTAACATATTAAAACTAAAAATTACCTTAAAATCTCTAAATTCGTGAATTCAATGAACCATATTATACGAATAAAGAATTTCAGATGATACATCTTAACAAAATTTCAAATTTAGTTTAGTCATAAATTATAGATAAAGAATGATAAAAAACATAAAAAACTCTAAACTATTTTTGTGTGTGAAAATTTTACGGATTTTTTTAGTTTTGTATTTTGCTTTCAAGGAGAAATAAAAAACAAAATAAGTTTTTTGTACAACACTTACCGAAAATTAAGTTCCATCATTAATGTAACCAACGGCGATCTTTTGAAGTCTGGCAAGTCGCCGTCGTTTATTGATAACAAAATTTTGTTCAATGGGGGTGGTTCGCTTCGGAAGAAAAATTCGTGGATTTTTCTTCAGAATAATGCCTTGTGAAAAGTTGTCCAAAACTACACTGACTCTATAGTAACCCTTAGGAGGAGAAAGACTGTTGCTTCTTTTTTTTATATACTACACTGCAAATTGATGCTCCTGAAAACAAGAGAATACATTTTGCATATATTATATATACTTGCATTAATAAATAATAAAAATTATAAATAAGTTTTAAAAATCAAAATGAGTGCAATGGAAGTATCTATCATATTAGTGGGTAAGATATTCAACAGAAAATGACTATCATTTAGAATAATATATCAAACTACAAAACATGTTAAACTATACTTCAAAGCTAAATCCTCACCTGATGCTCTTGAAACAAAGGCTACACGTTCTGTCTGAGTTTCATTTGGATAGCGCTCCCGAGAAGCTATATAAGTATTTATAAAAAATCTCTTTTTGCCCGTTCTCTTGGTAATTGGCCCTCGTCTAATAAGGCACTCATGACGAAATATTCTTTTAAAAGTTGCCTCACAAAAATAAATGAAGCATACCAAAAAAATCAACCGAACGCCACAGACCTTCGGAAATTCTTCTTCGGAAGTGCTAATCTACCGAAAACGGACCAATAGGAACGAAGCGCGTGCCGGTCAGATGATTTATTACTTCGTACGTTCGTTGGATAGATTATATGCAACAACGTTGTACACGGTTGGTCAGAGACGGTAACCAGACAGATTCAGTTTCAAAAAACACCTTAGCAAACACAGGAATATCTCACGACCCGAAAGGATATCAGCGACCCATCTGAAAATCTTCTTGGGTATGGCATAAAACGTAAGCTTACTTAGGAGAGCAGCATCCATCAATTATAACATATCAAAGTTCAGATGTTACATTAAAGTTCATATCTCGAACCGTTAAGATTTTTCACCGTTCCTTATTCACGAATCGTTAATTCATCTATCGTCTTGGTCAATCCGAGCACACCCGCTTAAATTTACTGTGGAATGTTCAGTCCTCTGACGAGCTGAAAAACGTAGAAAAGGGTAGACGGGAAACAAGCATGAACATTTCCGAACGAAATTCAAACCCACACATTCCACTATTCTAGAAAGGAATGGTAAGGGTAGATTTTATAGATCAGGCTTACTAGCCACAGATGGACTTTGTTGCAGAAAGTGGTTGTCCCTTTAGCTTCAGACGGATTTGATAACGCATAGTAAATGGAAAGGCCCCTAACTGATCTAGAGACAGAAAAAAGTTTAATTAAATTTTTATATGTTATATATTTATATATTTATATATATTTTTTTTTCGCACGGTACAAAGTTTTTATGGCCTGAATCGTTATTAACCAAAAAGTTCGTTAATATTTTTTCTGTAGCTGAACGTTTTCGATTTATCTGCAATTTAAGGTCTTAAAAACTCTCAAAACGACAACTGTTTGATGGTGAAAGTCTCTTTCAAAAACCATGTTTAAGTTTGCTAAGTATCTAAATTGTCAGTTCCAGTGGCGTACTCGAGTACTAAGAATCCCGGACGTAAATTCACTCCACTCTCGGAAATTTTGTTTTACGAACATCTGCGGGATTAACAGCAACATTGATGCTGTTCATCACCACCTGCAATCCAGTCGTCCCGCCATGCTTGTCTTGGCGGAAACAAAAATTTCAGAATCAGCACCGATTAAACATCTTAGCTTCCCAAATTACGAGGTGCAATCCAATTTGAGAAAGAACGTGGGGTTGTGGCTTTTGTCCGCAGCAGTCCTTCCTGCCCTTGAGACGTTTCTTTGGCCTTTATCGCTCTCCCTCGGACCATAGCTGGGATAACCTCGCTGTCAAGATATACTTCCTGTAGATCAATCACCCTGATTCAGAGGTAGTTCTCCTCGGTAATACCAATGCCTACAATGGGCTTTAGTTGGGCTCCTACAAGACCGATGCAGCGGTTCGTGGAGTTGAAGCGTTCGGCTATTACCCAAGGACTGACCCAGCTGGTGACAAGCCCTACTTTTTCCCCCGCGTCTCGTCACATACCAGTAGCCTGATGGATCTCTTTTTGACCACGCATCCTATCCCTTACAGCACTGCTGTCCTCCCTGGGTAAATCAAACCCGCTGTGGCAGGAGAAACTCGCCCAGGCCGCAAAATTTGGCGTTACAGACATGTCGACTGGGAGGGGCCCAGAGACTTTTTCTCACTTTTCCTTGGAGAGATGTTTGTTCCGTGGGTGCCATGTCGCAGCGCAATGGCAGTCGGTCTATCCGGACGCTACCCAAGCAGATTGAAAGGACCTTCTCACAGAGTAGCCTTCCACCGCTTACAAGTCAGGATGGAACTTAAAGGCTCAAGCGGCAGTGCTTGCCAAAATCTTTGCTGCCAACTCCATCACGGATGACCCCCCAGCGCCCAAGTGCCATCGACTTAAAGGGTCCCCTTTACTATGCGGGAAGTAACATTCAGGCATAAGACTGTGAGACGGCTGCTCTTGCCGCTCCACATCAAAAAGCTTCTGGTCCGGACTTGACTCCTGTCGTTGTGTTGAAGAGGTATGCAGCGGAGCTTGCTCCAGTTCTTTCGCCCCTATTCCAGATATCTCACGAATCCGACACCTTCCCAAAAAACTGTAAATTTGCTCATGTCTATGTTAACCCATCCCAAAAAAGGATCTAAGTCCAGCCCTTAAACTACAGGACTATCACTCTGCTTTCAGTTATAAGTAAGTTGATGGAGACGTGCATAAATCGGCGACCTAGCGCTCCTCTACCGCTACACCAACGGGCTTTGCTCCTCAGAGCTCTCCTCCATGATGCCGCCGCGCGATGTGCTTGCCAGACGCACCTGCCTAACTTCGGCCTCCCATCCTAACCGTGTCGAACTTCGTACATCCCAGAACTGGTCGATACGACCTT
Source organism: Acanthoscelides obtectus (assembly GCA_963669975.1). NCBI lineage: Eukaryota > Metazoa > Arthropoda > Insecta > Coleoptera > Chrysomelidae > Acanthoscelides > Acanthoscelides obtectus. The sequence goes on along the minus strand of CAVLJG010000006.1, from coordinate 42,866,474 downwards.
TCCTTTATCCCTAGGATGTCGAGATTGTGGAACAATCTACAAGGAAGTTCAAAAATCGGATTGACAAAATTTCTTTGGGATCCTCATAGCAGTTGTGGTGTCCTGGCATATAGTCTTCTGCGCGCAGAAAAAAACACGGCTCTTTTTTATGCCAAAGCAGCCGCGCAGGCAGAACCTTAAATGCTGCTATTCCGATTTTTATCCGATTTATGTGTTAGCTTGTCTTAAAGATCCTTATGAGTGCTTTATAATTCTAGAATATAAAATCACTTTATCCACAATGGAGGACTGGGGAACTGTCAAAGTTGAGCATTTTGGTATATTGAATCCAGTACAACTCGATAACCAATCAGCAAAACCTTATATCATGTTATATAAATCTTTTTCTTCTGGCAAGGTGTATCTGAATCTACAATAAAGTATGAGACCTTCGGTTAGAAAATGACACATTCTGAGATGTTTTTAATAGAATGATTCATATTTTATCACACGCTCAAGTAGACCCATTCATTCGTATTACATACTATAGCGTTTTGATGGTTGCTTGTTAAGTTATAAGTGAGTCAATGTACAAAAACGCTCAACGTTGACAACCTGCCAGAACATTATTTACAGCATTTATGCGCTACGGCTGTAAAGTACTCATAAGGAGCTTCAAAGTACTCTTTCACACGACCCCCATTCCACTTGAAAGATTTCAAAACGACGCCATCTTAAACCTGTGACCCAGATCTAGACAAGGTGAGGTCCATTTTGCCAAGTTCATGATAATACTATGAATTTTCGTTTGTTACTTGCAGAATCCACCTCAGTGTCACATAAGAAAGTTATTACTATATAAATCATTTAGGTCTCGTACAGTAAATTACAATACAAGAAAAGTATTTCACACGCAATTATATTAAAACTCTTTTTCAGACTCAACTTAGTCTGGCTCTGAGGTACAGGGACCTATAGGATTCATGTACCAATTTCATCATTATGAATTTTAACTTGCTAACTTGACGCGTTCAGAAGATAGTAATAGAGAGGATTTTTGAAAAGCACGGTATAATGCAGCTGTAAAATTAGTCTGTTTGGTTTTCAACATATGTTAATTTTGGCTAGTTATCCTGAACTATAAGGGAAGAGAAGTATTTTAGACGGCCTGTCGGCTGGGCTTAAATTTAATTTGTGGCGTGTGAACGCTGAACTGTGTAGTCCAATTTCCTACTAATTCCATAATTACAATTAACTGGTCTAGAAAGGGAACAAGAGCACCGGAATGGAGTTTTTCAATTAGAAGAACTCATTATTAAAATAAGTGCGCAGTTGCCACAAGCGAAGCTTAAAATATGTGCTTCGATCCTGGTTTCGTTTTTGCCAATTACAAGTCATGCAGTAAAAAAGGCAACGTCGCAAGTCGTGCCCAAAGTAGTCCTATCGATAACTTGCCGGCCGCCGGCCCAGCGTACTTCCAAGTTAAAATGTTGAGTAAATACTGATCATAAACGAGTTATCGGAATTTGATGATTATTATTATTAATATTGGCATCTACTAGAAACAATAGATACAACGTACTTGCAGTCAAAACAATGTAAGAAGAATGATAAAATCTTTAATGATTTACGGTTTTAGGTTTTCGTTTTTTTTGAAGAAATGTTTTTGAAAAAGTAGGTGTGGGTATATTGGAAAATGTGAGTGCTATGTTAAAATTCATACTTTTGATCGGAGTACAGTATCCAATGAACATAGAAAGATCCATGAAAAGCTCGTCATCATAAAGTGGTGGCGCAATCAATTGAAAGTAGAGGAGAGGAACCAAATTTGAGATACTTTTTTTGTGAAGGGAAAATAAAATACTTTTTGTTTTAAACAAGGTTATATATTTAAATAAACTTGCGATTTTATGCTCCTAGCATACTCTAAACTAAAAAAAATAACTATAAATGTTTTCTTTTACAGGCGAAAAGTGTATTTAAATAAAAGTAAACATTTTTGTAGATTTACAGCTGGTTCCCTAATTTGAGATAGATAGTTATCCAAATTTGAGATAGGTACCCTTATTTAAGATACTATTCGAAAAACCCCTTCCCTTCACAGAAAGTGCAAATGAAAATTTTATTGGCAATCTCTCCACAATCTTCATGTGCCCATCTACTACAATGGCTGCATTTGGCCCATTTTTCGCCCTTCTTATCTTCAGAAAATCGACCCGTACAAAATAAGCATTCAGCATCGCTTCCACCGCTTTCGTCTGAGGATAAATCATCCAACTTAAGGCTTCCGCTAGATTCTGAACTTGAACTGGAGTGGGAAGGTATCCGAATCCTTTTGGACCTTTTAGCACTAGATGTAGAAGGCTGGTTCTGGTTGATTGACCTATTAGCTCCAGATGTGGAGGGTTGATTTTGTGTGGATATGCTATTTTGGTTTAAATTAGCATCCAATTTTTTTTTGGGAATTGCTTTCATCTGTCTTTTCTCTAAGCTTGCCTGCAACTCTTTCTTATATGGCGTGTGAGTAATGACTACTGCCTTTCCTGATCTTCTGCTCACTGTATTTTGTTTTTTATATGAGGGCAAAGGACAAATATCGGTTGGAGAGACTAATTTAAATTGTATTTGTTGTTCTAAATTCGGGCTAGGTGTTCGTTGTTGCACTCTAAATTCTACAGTGTCTACGAAATTAGTGATGCTTGCAATTTCGTTTGCGATAGAAGTACTTGCATCTTGATTCACTAGATTATCACCTGTGAAATCAGCAGAAGTAGCCGCATTCTCATGTATTTGCTGTGCTGTATCATCACCTTGATGGTCTACTTCACAGGGATCTACGGTGTCAATCCGATCTTCCACCCGATGAACGCTAAAATCGGACTCTCTAAAAATATTTCTGTTGATAGGCACCAGTCCTGTTTTCCGAAATCCATTACAAGAGGTTTCCATTGTAGCAGCTCGATTGTAAGCTTTGCAAAAAATGCTAGAAATTGCATATGGGGAAACAGTACTTAGCTGATTCTCTCGAAGCCAATTCTCTATTTCCTGTGCATAGAAAGTCTTTAATGGTGACATAAACGAGACATCTAATGGTTGCATCTTGTTTGTTGAGTGTGGTGGAAGACATATTATTGCCACATGATTTTGTTTTGCTAAATCTATCAGGTCAATGTTCCTTGTGTGAGAATAATGACCATCTAATACTAAAAGAACTGGATCAGAAGCAGTAGGCTTTGTAAATTTTATAAAGTGATTAACCATCGGGTAAAAATATCTGCCTGTACCCAACCTGATATATGGCATTCCGCAATTGCTCCATTTGGGGCTCCTAACATTAGCTCTGTTTTCATATTTTTTCTGGGGAAGATTAACAGTGGTGGTACATACACGCCTGAAGCGTTCATACAAGTAATTACTGTGACCAATTTACCCCTCTCTGCTGAAGTAAGTGATGCAATCTGCTTCTTTCCTCTAAGAGAGAGAACCTTAGTGTGCTTATGTTGAACCACAGTAATACCCGTTTCGTCTACATTGAATATCCTGTGAAAAGGATTTAGAATTTTGTTATATTCGGCCTCATATAGGTCAAAAAAGCTTGAGACTTTCTCAGGGGTGAAAGACTTTATACGAGCAGCTGACATGCCTTGTGGCGTTCTCATGGATAGCTGAGGATGTCTTTTTAGAAATAGTCGTAGCCATTTCTTTCCTGCTGATTTTTTAAGTCCATTAAAAGGATGAGATATGCTATTTCGTAACGCAAGCTGGAATGCCAAACGCTTTATATCACGCGCACGTAAGCCAAAAAATCGCTCTTCCATAGCTAATGCATATTGTACTAACTGATTTTCAAGTTCAGGGGAAAGAATAGTCTTGCGACCAATTGGTGTGTCTACAAGTTCTCTTGGATCCTTACCGGATCTAACATATCTTTCTATGGTTCGAACGCTCTTAGAATATGACCGCTACGTCATCGTGGGCGGGTCCGCTCATCATGCGGTCGTCGACAGAGCGCAGTGGCGTTCTATTTTATTTGAAGTATAAAATAAAGTGAATAGGTTGTGTAGACATTGATCATTAATTGATTTTTGTATTATTATATTCATTTAGTATGCGCATTAAGTTGTTCGGAAGCAAATTTGAATTAGAAGAGGGAGCAAACTAAAGACGGTTATAATTCAAATTATATATTATCATTAAAAAATCTAATCGCTATCAGATGATAGTGTGTTTAGCTTCAAATCTTCATCTGAGTCGCTTTCGTCACTATCTTCTGATGATGACCCTGTGTTCACATTGAATTGATACTTATCCATTTGATCGTCGAGAAGATGTTCTTTTTCCATTTGTGCTTGCTCATATTTTTTCACGTGGTTACAAATTTTCTTCCACTCATCTGCTCCAATTTCTTCAAACCTGCTACGGGTCAGATGCTCCACATCAGACAACCTAAATGTCACATTTCGTGGAGCAACCCAGTTTTTTACGAGAGCCCAAATCTTCTCGATTGGGTTTAGCTCCGGATGATATGGAGGCAGTCGTAAAACTTTATGCCCGTGCTGTTCCATTAAGGCATCTAGCTTGAATTTGACTGGAAATCTTCTTTTATTTTTCTGTATTTTTTTATATAGTTCAGCCTTAGTTAATGAGTTTTCACTGGGAATTTGATGTTTTTCTAGCCAGTCAATCATCTCTGATTTCAGGCTAGAAGACGTTACATTTTTTTCTTCCAGGACATTGTGATAAAAAGCGTTATCAACTACAAGCACAGAATTTTCAGGCAAATTTGGGATCAATTGGCTTTCTACCCATTTCATGAAGTTCAAATGATTCATGTCGTTGTGGTAGTCCCCAGATTTTGAGCCTGAAAATAAAATACATATAATCCAGTAAATGTAAAAATATATTGGAAATATTTTACATCGTTGTAACACAAATAATACCTGATTTAAATATCAACAAGGCGTTAGGAATAAAGCCGAATTCTCCACCAGCATGCACAATAATCATTCGTTGTCCTTTTGATAAAGGCGTTTTTAGTTCCTTGTCATAATTATCATCCTTTTTTTGGGGTATGACTAGAATGTATATATGTTTCATCCGTATAAATTATGTTCCTGTTCTCAGCTCTATATTTCATAATTTGCTTCAGATATTCGATAGGCTTCAAGCGAATTTCATATTTTTCCATGAGAGCTTTTTTATTATCAGTAGTTCTTTTCCATCTGTAGATATAAATTATATTTATAGCGTTGTAAATCGAAAACCTTATAGTGTGTATGAATACTGACCTAAAGCCCATTTGTTTCAAAAGTTTGTTCAAAGTCGTTATTTTACCCTCAAAATTGAGTTGTCGATCTTGCATTTTTTGGTAAATACCTAAAAAATCTTAAAATGAAATATGACTAGATGCTACGGTTACAATTTAAAAACTTACATTTCAGCGAAGGTCTTCTTTTCTCCAAAATATAAAAATCGTATATGATTGCTTTCATTTCTTCAATTTGGCCTGCAGTCACTTTATCCACAACAGGTGATTTTCGTTGCCGCTTTTTAGATGGGGATGAAAATGAAAAGTTGCTTGAATATATTCCATCTCTGCTCTCTTTAGCTATTTTTTGATAAGTACATTTACTTATACCCGTGGCAGCTAACACACGTTTCCTAAATGGGTTAATCAGTTTTAATTGACAATAATTATAAAAATCTTTTACATTCATACATACCGGTATTGTTGAAGTGGAAACTTTAATCCCTCTACACTTTCCTGTACCATGAAGTTATTGACATTGTTGACAATTTCCTTTCCTTGACTCCCAATCGCCTTTCCTTTCGCGCCAATCTCTTTCACAGACATTGTTTAGATCACTGGTTCAAAACTATTAATAATTTAAATTTGAACAATAGTAAAAATTTCCACTATATTGCAATCTATTTGACAATTTTTACACACGGTGCCTTGTTCAAATTAGTTTACAAACTGAACTTATGACTAACGGACAGGTTTATATATCTGTTGCAGGTAAAATAAATGTGATTGATTAACACTCATCGTCTTAACGCTACTTACGAATGAAGGGATTTAGCAACCGGGAATTATTCCAGGTAGTTCAGTTTTAAACTTGTTATTATTAGATTTGTTTCTACTAATTTTGTTTACCTAGGCTTGATATTGGTATTAGCCTATTTATCTAGGTACTAATGATGCACTCTAGGAAATCTCATGATTGGTATAGATATAAGCGGATCACGGTCTTAGGATTAATTTAATTACTTTCAGTTGTTTGCCAACTTTGGGGTTTTACCCTTCAATATTGTGTCTATTATATGTAGGTACCTGCTCACTATTTTAAATTTTGATTTATGGATCTCCATCAAATATCCACAAACCCCATAAGATTAATAATTTTCAACACAATCAAATATAAAATATGATATGGTTAATAAATAAAAAAATAAATAAGTCGAACAAACGTCTCATCAGATCCCAATTGTGTCAACAATCTCAACTTGCGTATCTACATACAAAAAAACGTTCCGCCTATGGCTTTCTGAGAGTGGGATGTCCCTTAACAGCGTCAACAGCAACATAATTTCTGGATATTGAAGACCACATACATTTTTAAGCTTTCTACGATATAAATATTCGCCACGATTAGAACTGGACCACATTAAGAGGGCGGTAACAGATGTCCATAAATCTTACCAGAGACTGTCACAACAATTTCCTATATTCTTATAGGGTACAATCGACGCAAGGGAGAGGGTATAAAGTGATGACGTAGCGGGCATAACCTTAGGCTGTTCGAACCATACGGTCCCTTTAGGTACTCCAAAAACTTTTGCGGCTTTCAAATAACCCATCTCCTTATTCTTTACAGCTTCGATGGCCTTTATCATGTCATTTGGGTTCCACTTTTTGTGTTTCGGTGGCATCTGCAATATAAAAAAAATAAAAGATAATCTCTTGATACAGGGCCCTTATTTGAGATAGTCTCAAATTAGGAACACTTGGGTATCTCAAATTAGGAATTTTCCGTTAAGAAGTTCAAACAAGCATATTTAGGTTATGTAATAAAATAAAATCACAATATTGAAAAAGAAAATAAATAAGGTATTTGTAAGCTACTAAATTTATATCAGACAAGTGTTCTAAGTATCTTACCTCACTTTTAGTAATCACTTTTCTCGCACTATTAAAAATATTTTCGACTCTGAACAAGCAACAAGTTGTGATGTCTCAGCAAACCATGTGCAAAACTAGACTGTAAACACATCTAGAATACTACTGCGTCTTAGTTCAACACTTTTTGGTATTAATAGAAGATGGCGCTACATAGATTCAAAGTTACACCACTGTCTCAAATTAGGCGCCTGTCTCAAATTTGGTTCCTCTCCTCTACTATTAGTTGGTACATTAATGAATAACGATTGACTATCAACTGTCAATCAAGGCATAATTGTTTCTAGAGAATATATTTTCGGCGATACTGATAGTAGTAACTGTAGTGACTATTAAAAATTGGCGTATTATTTTGGTTTTCTCCTCATCTAACTTACAGTATGTATTACACTATTATACTACGGGCTTCCACATTGCAAAATCTGTTGGTTTGTTCGTACAGTGGTCGGTGACTTGTCGACAACTGTGTCTGGGATCCGACCGTGTGAATTCCGTCTAAGCAGCATAGCAGAATGAACGAAATTTATGTTGCGGGATCCTAGACACGATGACTGACAGGCTGGCGACATCTGTACGAACGGGGCTTGTATGTATCGTGAGTATGGTGTGGTGGCAAAAACTTGCATAATACCTTTTTTCAACGGATCCGCACAGTTGAATTTGCATCCAGAAACAACATGACCTGGCATCTCCAAATAGTACGTCTTGATATTACTTTGTAACCCTTAATCAAATAGTCCAGACTTTATAGATACTCCACTTCCCGAACTTTACGTTGCGCAGAAACAATTGTTTTTAAAAAAAAAGAACACGGATACAGAGCACAACCAGCACCTTAAGACGATGGCTGCAATGCTCCGGTAACAGCAATATCCGCTAGATGTCACAATAGGTTCGAAATCATAATAAAAGCATTGTTCACGCCCAGTTGTACGTGGCGTGTTCAGTTGGACCCTTGGATGTTGCCAGTGGTATCCAGTCCGTACCATGATCGCATAGCGCAGACGAGGGTAATTCCGATGCATTGTTTATTGGCGTACCGGCGAACGGCCGGCGACGATCTTTGCATCGGAATCATCCCTCGGAGAAGGGAGAGTCGAGGCGCAAACCAGCACGTGGGGTCAACTGAGGCCTGACAAGGCGCAACACAGGAAATCTGGTAACGTTTTTCGTGGTGAAAAAACGGCCGGCAACACTGTCAATATTGATAGTGTCACTTGTCTTGATAGTGTCACTTGTCTTTCATACGTCTTTCTTCGATGTCACCGCTGCCCAGCTGCCATTTTTCCTTTACCGTCAAAAATGTGCCGACGTGTGGAGTGGTTTGCAAATAATTAATATAGGTAAGATGTGATAATGAAATAGAGCAGTTTTACTTTTCATATTTATTGGAATTTAGAGTATGTCATCAAACCCTTAATTAAGCATGCATTTATGTCCACCTTGAAAAAAAAACCTGAGTAAAATTATCTCTCTCCAAGAAATGATTTTCAATATTTTTCCCAGTCAAAGGCAATTATGGTACAATGCCTGTGGATTAGCTTCCGGTACAAAATCTGATAACTTCTATGTTTGCGAAGACCAGTTCGTACTATCTGATCATGTTTCCCTTCAGGATCCCTATTTACGTTTGAACTGTCTTGCAGTTCCAAAAGATGTTGGTCAAATTCGAAGTCAACCCATTAGTCATTCTGATATTGCAGTTTCATTAAAAGAATGCTCTGTTAGTTTCTCAGCAAACATTTGCAGCAAGACATGTAAATTGCCTGCCAAAAGAAGTACCAAAGACTTGACAGATGTAAGTACAATTGAACACGATCACTGCTATTCTAAGCCAAATTTTGTGGTACAGACTCATAATCAAGATAAATATACATTTCTGTCAGACACTTCGAGTTCATGCCTTACACAATTAGAAGTAAGTAAAAGTCAGTTACCAGAAAGGGAATCTAAAATGTATCGAATTCACCGCAACTCAAAGCGATGTTAACATCCCCCAATGCCCTACATATTGGGAAGCACTGTTCTCTGATGAGTTGACCCCATTACAGTTGTATGTTCATTTCAAGGAACAGGGCAACAAGCAGAGGCTGACATACGCAAATGACAAACTAAGTCATCTACTAGATGTTATCCATGTAAAACTGCATAGTCTTTTGTTTGCCCATTTGCCTAATGTTCAAGCCTCCTCCAAAACAGGTCTGACACAACTGCTTGAAAATGTTCAGCCTTGCAAAGTTCATGGTGTCCTCAAAAATATCATTAACAAATGCATCAGAGTATATTAAACATAAAAATTCTTTGAAAATACCTCTTGAAACATCTGATAGTCATTCAAGGAAAATGAAAAAGTTGAATGCCACCAGGTAAATCATTTTCGAATATTTGCTGCTTGTCTTTTAATTATTTCATGTACTTCCCTGGATGAACCATCACAAACCCAGCTCTGACATAACTGACCTTGACTATTTTACCACATTGTGAGAGAATTGTGTTTTATTTTATTTTTTAGAATTTTATGTTGAGTTATTAAAAAACTATATATGGCCTGTACCATATACATGCAGGCCTTACTCGTGTAAAATAAATGTAAAATGTAAAATTTTGCAAAGCAATGTTTATTCAGTAGTATAATGTTATGTTTGATTAACGAAATCTTGTACACTTTACATACAGATTTCACAATATTTTTGATATTGCTTTTTTGTTGGGTGTAGTATCATGCTGTCGTTTCCTTCTGTTTCTGTTTCTTCAATCTTCTGATTCTTCATTATTGCAAATGCACCACATTACGTTATCTACCACAATAAAGTTATTTTCCTAATTATATTGTTTTATTTATCACTCTTGAACGAACCCAATCACAAATACACGTGAGGTGTTTCAATTGTTTTTCCTAATGCAAAATTAATTTTTGTTATTAGGAAAATCATTCAAAACAACCAAATAAAGATGACAATGAGTGACAGATGTGGTGAGAAAGTAGGCAACCACGATAGCACCGCCGTCTGTCATTGTAAAAACATGGCGGCATATGTCATTCGTCGAATTGTTCTAAGTAGGCAGGCGTTCTTACTGTGTATATATTTGTTCTATCACCACGAAAACATGGTGACATTCATGTTGCTGTTTGAATTACACTGAGTAAGCATTCTTTCAGTGTATATGTTTTGTGCAAACCAGTGTATTATGGTCATTCCAACGATATGCTTCACTGTCCAAACACCGACGACGAGATGTGGCAGCTCCGGTTGCGCTGCAGAAAGTTCAGTATCGATAAAAGCATTTTAGGAAACTTATGTACCTGTTATCGACAATCCAATTTATACATCTATAAAAATTTACATTGTATCTATAGTTACATTACACTCACAATTAAATTTATGTTGCAAACTAAGAAGAGAATCACTTTTAATTGCGGGGTCGTTGACTCAGTCTCGATATACCAGAAACACGAGCCTAAAACAAATTGTGACAAGAACAAATCCACGAATCACAACTTAAGAACTATAAACAAGTCAGTGATCAGATGAATCAATAATATATAATTTCAGAGGCGTATCTAGACTCTAGACCTTGGGCTGGGGCCTATTGGTGTTCATTGTATGTTGAACGTTTTTTCTACGTTATATCCTTCGTATTCCAAATAATTCCTGGACTTGTATAGTCACATGATCTTCAAAGTAAGATGGTGATGGTGAAACCAATTTGAATTTTATTACTCTTGATCCCTTTTTGTTTATTTGATACCTTTGGTGGGTTTTGTGAAAGTATAGCGTGACTTTATTTGTTGCGTTGATTACCGGAGCATAGCTACATTCCTAGAATCTTTTTGTTGATATAGGAAACATGATGTGTACATTTTTGAATTCACTAACCTTGTCTGCAGGCGATGCGTCTCATTGAACTGTCAAAGTCGGAGCGCGAGCACCACGCCGAATTCAAGGAGAGGCTGCCCTTGCAGTGGCGTGCAATGTGTTCCGTTGACTAACGTTTTTTCCACATATTTTATGATCCATCATAAAATATTTATACAGTGATTTCAAGGGACTACCATTCTATTTTATTTTTTTAAAGGGCCAAGTTAGCAAGGCAAAATGCAAGGTAATGAAATTGATGCGCGGACAATATATTTCTATATAAAAGTAAAAAAAAATTAGGATAGCCACACACTATTGTTGAAATAATGCTTAACGTACTGCACAAGTTGCACTACAACTGAAGCTTTATATTTGCCTTTTCTGGATCCAAACTGATAGTTGTCAAGTTCTCACACGTCACTCCTTTTATGTACAGGCGCTACTAATAGAAACAATCCGCTTATGTCTCTAACGTATACGGACATGACGCTCAACACTAATGAACAAAAGATGCGGAAACGAATACATGAATGAAATTTTACAGTTTAACAACTGTTTTTCCTGTCGTGAAAGACGAGATGGAAGTTCAAAGTAAAATTATTCATCAGAAAGAAAGACATACAAGGACGTAAGGTATTGTTGAGATAAGCACCGAATCTTGATTAACTCTTTGCTGCTTTAATTACCTTCCTTTATGAGCAGTAGATGAATTTCAATGTTAGTTTGGCGTATCTGAACCTGATGTTAACTTATGAAGGTGTCAAAGTCTGGTGTGAACTTCCTATTCCGCTAAGCCAAAATGATTTAATTTGTTTGTTCCCGTACACGCATCCCTCTTATTATTCCGCCATCGATTATTTCCGGCAAAATACAATTGATTAAAGAAGATGGAGGTAAGCGTAGGCACCATCAACTCACGCCAAACCTGTTCGTCCTTATATATCATTTCTATGCTGAAATCATGATCGCAGTAAAGGATAACGTCGCAAAAACTGCGACCAGTAATATTCAGCTGCCCCGGTATTTGAAAATAATTAATATTAATTTTCAAGGAAACCTGATTGTTTTCGACAGAGTAGCATGACCCTTCTTTAGCGTCACTCATGAAGATGCCTTTTACAGAAGCCCAACATTATATTTCTATAACGCCTTCTGCGTCCACGAGATCATCCGGAGAAGCTGCCAAAAAAGAATGTTTTTGACATACAAAAAGTCCGCACTGCTCAACGTATGTACAAAGTGTAAAAATTAAAAACTGGAGGTCGTAACGTATTTCACCTATATTACAAAGGCATCGTCAAATTGTCAAGTTGACTATTTGGCAACCACTCAAATTACATAACGTGAGAACGTGGTGTGAACTAACTGAGTACTGGTGAGAATACAAAACTCAGTTTTAAACCTTAGATCTAGTGTCTTAATGGCCCATGTGTTGAATGTCAATGCATGCAACTTTTTGTACCGATATGTATTACTCGATTCGTTATATCATGGTCAGCAACTATGAGTTTTCAATACCTTCCTCAATGCTGGACTATTAGCACAGTTTTAAAACTTAAGCTGTATATTGATACTAAAATATTTTCGACTTGAAAATGTGGTTGAAGAACCGATCGATCGAACGCGATCAAAAATGCGGAATGCACGAATTTTCGAAAGATCGATGTGGTTTTTCAGTAATATTGCTTATTTTATGTATTGAGCGATTATAACCCTCCTCTCCAAGAGGAATTCCAAAACTGGGGAAGAACATGAAGAAAGTCAAAATGTTGCAAAAATAATTACAATCAATATCGTGGTGCATGGCATACAGCCCCCAAAAATGCCGTACCTCAATTTTAATATTAAACACACCGAAAAGCGATTTAGGTTCAGGTTTTTTTGCATGTATCTCGATGTATCTCATAGAATTATGCTGCTCTAGCAGCCCAGAAAGCAAGGTGTGCCTCGGAACATAGTTTTTCAACCCGTAGAGCACTTTACATGGTGTGTATACAAAAAATCATAATTTTCCATTATCGACTTGGGTCCAGGATTTTTTTCGATAAATTGTTGTTATTTATTATATTCTAATGACCCACCAAGCGATTTACCCCAATGAAGTTCAGAAGGCAGGTAGTACATGTTTTCACGATATAATTCACTGTACATTGGACACCTACTGTATTATGTATTGTGAATAAAATGAAGGGAAAATTGTAGATGCCCTAAAACTTTAATTACCACACACAATTCCAACGAGCCGAGGCACGATCAAGTGATCTCAAACAATTTTTACCAGATGAGATTAGAATAAGGGTTGATGATAGATATTCCATTCAAGGTCGAATTATGGTAATTTTTGCGGACGTATCATTCATACCTAAACTGTTGTGGTAGGTACCTGTGTCGACTGCCTTTTTGCCAAGGAATTCCAATGGTGTTTGACCGAATTCTGATCGAAGTGCGGTTAGGGGACTTCATTAGGGAAAACAGCTTAGTGGGTCATTCGAATATGATAAATAACCACGAAAAACTCCTGGACCATACTCAATGTGTGAAAATTTTTAATATGCAGCGTGTAAAGTGCTCTAGGAGGTAAAAAACCGCATCTGAAAAGTTGCGTTGTGAGCTGCTAGAGTGCCCCCCTGCTGCCTTTTTAACATTTTCGATCACACACGATCGATCGCTTCTTCAAACACTTATAGAAAGTACTTGAAGAACCGATAGATCGTGTGTGATCGAAAACCTTTAAAAATCAGCAAGGGGGAGGGGGAGCAAAGGCGGCATGGGAAAGCTGGAAAATTTTTTTTCTTGCTCTTCATTACTTATAGTAGTAAACCAAACCTGGGGCCCTGACTCTGTTTACTAGAAAACGCTTTCGCCCAAACCACCCCCCCCTCAATAACAGTAATATATGGAGTTCCATCTGGCATAACATGACCTTTATCAGGTGCAACTGACTTCTTTTCTTTGCCAGCAGCTGTCATATCGTCCGTAAGAAATTCTTTCCACACCTTGATGGAAATGCAAATAATATTTGAATAATATTTAATAATATTTGAATAATATTTAATGGGTTATGCAGACAGGGTAGGTGTTTTGGAAAGTTTATATCGTACTTCCATTGCCTATATGATTTGAGCTGAACGACGTTTCGTTTTGGAATATTATTTATAGTCAGGTGAAAATTATTTGTTCTTTAGCTGTAGTTTTCATTTGTGTTATCGAGTAGACGTTTTAATTAGAATTTTTCTAGTTAGGTTTAGGCACGGATAACCATAATTAGCCTTCACAACGACAAAATAAACAATAAAATGTTTTTTTAGTCAAATTGCGAACTTGGAGAATTTGTACCTTTGTACCTATGCTAAATTTCCGAGAATATTAGCCGATTCGGAGACACTTTTAGGTAAACTACAAGTAAAATGCAATACCGTTGGTTCGGACTAGGGTCATACGGGTGGACCGATACGGTAATGTCGCCAAGTTTCGTCCTTCGTGTCTCGTTAGGTAGAGGTGGCTGCGCTTCTGCATACTAATGCCGTTGACTAATTTGTTCAGGTTCCTCCGCCTGCGGAGTCAATTTCTCAGCTCCGGAGCAGTGATCTGTCGTGTCACCTATCAGTTTTTCCATCCGTAGCTGTTGACTAACAAGTGAGGGATTACTTATTATGGTAATCACTCGCTCAGACCTTCGCTAGGGTGATAGCTGGGTGCACCGGACGGTGGGTTGGTATTTGATTACTACCACCCTTACACCCCCAAGAATGAGTATAAACATCAATTTGAGTACCAATTATACTTTTTTATGCCCCTACCCAGGTGTTCCATGGCGATAAAATTGGAAGTATTAATATTGCTGGGTATTACGAACTTTTCCGTAAAAGTTGGGGCTTGTTTTGACTTTATTGAGGCGGCAAAGATATCGCCAAACTTTGTAATGAGAAACATTTGAAGTCTGGATTAGTCATCTTGAGTTTTGTTCAGTCGTATCTTTGATGTGCCGTTTCAGAGTAAGCTTTTAATTTATTTTCTCCTAGCATACCTCCACATTCCTGTGGATTTTTAAGCTGTAGTGAATGTATTCAAATAAAATTTTTATATTTTCGACAATACGTCAAATGAATAATATCTTGAAAAGATAAACATTTTTTCTGCCTTCTCAAATAGGACACCTTCGGCTCTTTCTACCGGCTCAGTTATTCTTTCTTCCTTACTTCTATCTGAAGCTTTATTGAATATTTTGCTGACTATACTTTTTACTGCCCACGCCTAGTAGCGATAAAGTATTGTAATCGCGAGAAAATTCGAAAATGAGATATTATTATTTTTGGATGTTTGACATGAACATCACAAAAAACTGTGCCACTCATTTTCGTCGGTCTATCTCTGTCGGTCTGTCTATCTGTCTGTCCGTCGGTCTGCCTGTCTGTCTGTCTGCCTGCCTGTCGATCTGTCGGTCTGTCGGTCTGTCTATCGGTCTATCTGTCTGTCTGCCGGTCTCTCTGTCTGTCTGTCTAGCGGCCTTTCTGTCTGTGTGTCCGCTTATCCTTGGCCTCTTGAGAAGAATCGCTCGTATTTTGATGGTTTTTCCACCCAAACGAGTAGTTGAAGTTTTTGAGAATCGGTCCTATGACAGAGAAAAATACCAAAAACGAAAAAAGAATGCCCAAACTTTGTTTTTTGACGTTCCAGAGAGGCCTCATCATTTTTGAGCAGTTTTTTAAGGGAAAAAAATTGGAGTATGGGGAGTTGTACGGGGGAAGGAGGATGGTTATCTCACTTTTCCGATGTAAGTATATTTATACACTCCCAACCTCGGTAGTCATATCCATCTGTTAGACATATTTCACTCATTATATATTTTCCTGTTCATTTGAACTTGGCGCGTGGGTATGTATCAAAAAAATTCTATTTCAGCTACAGGCCAAACGGCTTGATGGATTTTAACATATGGTGTCGTTGGATTTGTCTTGGTAATGTGAGTGACACTGGTTATATTGAAATTCTATAAAAACAAAATGGCATGGCAGACTTCTCTAAAAAAATCGTCTTAGCAGAGCGAGAGACAAAGGCTATATTAATATTCATAACGTCAAAATGTTGGATTTTAATCGAAACTTCGCAATGTTTATTTCACGGGATTCAGATTAGACGACTTGATGAATATCGACATACGCTTTGTCTCTATATTTCGACACAATAAAAAGTAGTCAAAGGTAAAATATTCACGTCCTATTCTAAGCGCTACTTCTTTCAAAACATAGCATGGGTCTGTTTAATTCCATTTTCATGATTCTCATTTTTCGTAACATCCCTTTACCTCAGCTACATCAAATTTTAAACCTCAGAAGACCGAGTACCAAGGAAGTAAATCACGCTAAGCTAAATTACATCGCCCCCTCTTAACCCCAACTTAATATTTCTTTCACGGGTGCATAGTGTCTGGTGAATATTTAACTTGAACTAGAGGAGGTAGACGCTTTCGTCAGGGGTGGAGGAGCTTTTCTCGGTGCTGGAAATGCTTTCCTTGAATGGTTTGTCGCAGTAACGCTGTTTGCAGGGACGCGACTCATTTGAGGGCTGTTTGTATGCAATTTTCGCACTGCCGCTGAATAAACGATACAGCTGCATTTAATATTTTCAACAGGTGATTATACATAATAATATACCGCATGGTGCATACAAGTGCGGATTCGGGAATCTGTCTAGGAGAGCGAGGGGGGTTCGCAGCAATTATTGTTAGGAAGATCAGCGGAGTGATCCTCGATAAAAATTGAAGATGCATGCCTACGCCCTTATGACAATTGAACAGCGGGGGGTAGGGTACGTCAGGGCGCATGCCTCACATTCCAGGTCTAGCACGGTAATTTTTACAATAAGATACAGAAATATATACCATTTTCTTGGACAATTACTTATGTTATTGACAATACTGATATGAATTTCTGGAAGGTAGTATATCTTATTATACCAGCGGAAACGGCAAAAAGACCAGTCAAAGGAAAGGTGTGAAATTCTATATAGTCCCATTTTAAGGAATCTACATGTTGCCAGGCTCAAAATTACATAAGAAAGTGTCCAACTAATTTTATTAACCAGATCACAAAACTTGTTTTTTGCAGTGAGCAGTTTTTTGCATTATGAGCAGAAAACAGTATTATGAACTTTTTTCTAAAGTAAATATCTTTTGAAATATAAGCGATTTAATATATGCCATACCTGATCCCGAAAGACAACATGAAGAAACGGAAATTTTCATGTGACCAAAGCTCATAAATATGCTTGAAATATCGAATAACAAAATCTCAGAGCACTTTAGATGGTATTTTTATTGTGAACATTGGCTTACGTATACTATTTGAAGATAGCCAAACTAATACTGTATTTGGGCATCCAAAAAGTCTTATAGATGGCGCTACAACTATATGAGCATATATGGGTATAGCTCATTTTATCTCGTCAAAATTTTTTACTTACAAAGAGCGCTGCAACCTTAGATGACAATTGACAATTTGCCTCTAGCTGGTGAGGGATTTTATTCTTGCTGGGTTCATTTTTGCGAGATCTGACTTGATGTTATCCCCCATTTCATGAGGGGGCGGTGCTTCCTCCTTGATCAACTTTACCAACCGATCGTTGTCAAGTCCAGCCAATCTCAGTCACTGTGCTTCGATATGTTGGACAATGTCACTATCCTCAAACAACTGTCTGATTTCGATGATCGACCTTATGCGATATTCACATGTATTCAGGCCGCACGAGGGTCGAAAAATCTTGCTTGATAGTATAATTTTTTTGGACACCGATATACATAAATACATGGTTCGCTATGTTCAGGTAAAACACGTTAATCAGAATTGTTAAACCCTTGTTTTCTAATGAATAATCAAGCCCACCCTCAGTCTATATTCAGTTTACTTGTTTTTTCAAATAGAAAGAGGGTGGCTCATCGGCTTTTTCTGAGAGACAATTTTCTTACGAATAGTTTGACACTAGACACTCTTATTTTGTTTTCACTATTTTTCTGAATAATTATAAGAAACGATCATACCTAACAACAAATAACACGTATCTGCATTTGGTATACCTATGCGGTAAGTCCTATTATTCTAGTTATACGAGACACACAATTGAATGTTTCGCTAGGGCTACTTCAACAAATACCTAATCTACGTTATTGCAACTTACTGAGAGATTTTTTTTTAGGACAATTACAAACCAAGTGTATAAAGCTACGTCAGTTACTGGCGGAGAACTGAATCATAAAGTAATGGCGGCATTTCACATCCTGCGAAATACTTAATCAATGTGGTGCAAGCAACAATTGATACTTTATCAACTGTACATACATTATGAACTTTGCCGTGATCAAAAAGAAGGTCATTTTGAACACTTAGAATTTTATTTTTTATTATAATAATGATAGGGTATGTATTTAATTTATCTGTGTAGTTTACTCCAACGCAGGCCAACACGTCTATTTCTTTTTCTTCACTGACGATAAAGTTATTCACATTTTAACCTCTGGTTCGTTGCATATTTTGTATTTCAAAAGCAACACCTTCAATTGCTTGTCACGGATAACTAGAATAATAGGACTTAGTGCATAGGTATACCGAATGCGGATTCGTGCTATTTGTATGATCGTTTCTTACAATTATTCAGAAAAATAGTGAAAAGAAAATAAGAGTGTGTAGTGTCAAATTATTCGTAAGAAAATGGTGTCTTTGAAAAATCCGACAAGCCACCCCATTTCCATTTGAAGAAATCAAGTAAACAAAAAAATGGTGTATTGCACTTTTAGAAAATCTTCAAGACGACTGTAAGGTAGTTCGCCTCTAAATCGTATTTTTCCCCTGTTACTTGATCAAAAATGAAGCGATGGCCTTCTAGATCGAAAAATAAAATTGAAATAACACCATTTTTTATTATTTCTTGACAAGTGAGGCGTTATTGAGTTCCGGATGTCATTCTCGATCGAAATCAGTAAAAATATATAGGGTGTCCCATTTAAAAATCGAAAGTTGGAGTCGTTTCCGGCCAAACATGAAGTACGTCAAAGCAAGTGAATATGTCAAAAAATGTAAATTCATCTATAATACGCAATTCCCAAATTTTGTTTTTATGTTAAATAGTAAAAAAGTTATAGGGGTGAGCCGCCTTGGAGAATCACCCGGTATAGACACGTGTTCAGGTATGTTGATATGTTGTAATTTGGATCTTCCCTTAGCCAACAGTTCTTGCTTCTAGTATTGTAACTATAATTCTTGTATAACATATATTTATTATTATGTTGAACTATAATAATACTAATATAATTTTTGTATATTAAGAATTTCTGTTTCAGCACGTAAAAGTTCAGATGAGTATAATATGGTTGATTGATAGAATAGTTTTTGTGCTTTTTTTATGCGTCTTATTTGCAAAGTTCCAAACTGTTATTCCGTAAGATAGGTGACATTTTACTAGTGCGTAATATACAGGGTGGCGCATAGAAAACTGGCAGCTCAGTTTTTTTTTTGAAAAACGCTCAGACTCGTCGATTTTGTTTTCGAGGGGGGCACAAGTTTGGCAAAAAATCACTTAGCACGTGCAGCCTCCTGGGCGGGGGTGACACCACCTTCAAAATCTTAAGTGGAAAAGGGGATCGAGTGATACCTTATTTTAAAGGTCTTTCAGTTCCCTTTATAATGATATAAAATTAATGTACTTCAGTTCAGTAGTTTTGAAGATTTATTGATTTAAAGCTTAAATAAAACTAATACATCATCATTAGTGGAGACCAATACATTTGGCAGCAAAGTAATTTAAAAATGAAGAATGAACTGACCCGTTAGGCAAGTAAATGTAGAAAATGGCCACCATGACTCTTCATGCAATAATAAAGATTTTGCTCAAAACATTGCCGCACATTTTGCAATATTTGAGGAGTAATTTGAAGGCACTCATTCACAATTCTTTGTCGCAGGTCTTCTAATGATGTTGGCTGAGTAGCATAGATTTTGCTTTTTAAATGACCCCATATAAAGAAATCCAAAGGTCATAAATCTGGCAATCTTCTACCAATCCATCGATCTGGAAACGTCTGATCTAAATATTGTCGAACACGTAATGCGTAATGTAGTGGGGCACCATCCTGTTGGAACATCAACCTATTCGCAATGTACCGCCGATCATTCTGATGTTCAATTATGGCTGTTAATGCAGGATCTATGGCGTCTTTCAGTAATTCCAAATACATTTTATCGGTCAAATTTCCAGGCAACAAAAAAGGACCAAGTAAATGATAGCCAAAAATACCAGCCCAAACATTTAATTTTTGTGGCTGCTTGTGTATGAACCTCATGATAAATTCTGGAATTAGAATCGGACCAATATCCGCAGTTATGACGATTTACTACGCCATTTAAGAAAAAGGAACATTCGTCGGAAAAGCAAGTGTTGAATAGAAAATGTTCATCGTTTATAATTCCTTCACTCATATCTCCACAAAATTGTAATCGCCGATCAAAATCGTCTTCATTAAGTTCTTGTACCAGGTGAATTTTATACGGATGAAAACTATGGACCTTTAGAATCCGTTGGACAGTACGTCGACTAACACCACACACAGTCTCCAATTTGCGGGTACTTAACGTAGGATCTACATAAACTTGCCTTAAAATCCCCCACTCCCATTGCTTCGTTCCTTATGGGATTTTCAATGTTGCGTTTTTTATTGGCGACTGACCCAGTTTCCCGAAATTTAGCTACGAGTTCTAGAACATATTTTCGATGCACGTTACTGTTCTCATGTCGCTCATTAAATTATTCTGCTGTTCTATTAGCGCACTGATTATTTCCGAAAAATATTTCGATAATTTAAACTCTTTCTGCTGTGGAATATGCCATGGTTAATTTATGTAATAAAGCGTTACAAGTTATTTTAGCAACAAAGTTTGGTCAAATCAATCGCAAACTATGTACCAAATTCCTTTTTAAAATAAAAATAGAAAGAAATAACTTTTTTGCCACAAAAAAACGCTCCAATAGCTATTTTCAACAACAAAATGATAAACAAGCCATGGGCGTAGTGAATAAAAGCATTTACTTATTAAGTAAACTCTTTTAGTCAAATTTCTTCTGAAAGTAGTACAAACTAATCTGATGTACCAATTAAAGTCTACTTTAAGCTTTAAATCAATAAATCTTCAAAACTACTGAACTGAAGCTCAAGTATTTTACATCATTATAAAGGGGATTGAAAGATCTTTAAGATAAGGTATCACTCGACCCCCATTTCCATTTAAGATTTTAGGGTTGGTGTCACCCCCGCCCAGGGGGCTGCACGTGTTAACGTGATTTTTTGCCAAACTTGTGTCTCCCTCGAAAACAAAATTGACGGGTCTGAGCGTTTTTTAAAAAAAACTGAGTTGCCAGTAAATGCGTCTGTTTCGTTTTCGGTGCGCCACCCTGTATGTTAATATTATGAACGGTTTTTTTGTGAGAAAATGCTTAAAGCTGTGGAATTTATACGAGTGTGTGGCGGCCGTGCTTCGCTGCATTTTCAAGACGTGCTCAATCATCTCCGGAAGGACATTGTAAACATTTAATCACAGATCATCCAAGCAACTGATGCAGATGATACTGGCTTGCTGTGTACGCATAGACGAACCTCGCTAATCTCCAATGTAGAAGCTTACCATCGTCTGATCCGCTTTCTAGGAAATGTCATTAACGGACTGCATGTGCATCCACTAACAGACTCGGATAGATTATCCTCTTTATGCCCAATGCATGACATGTGATACATACTGGAACCCATTGAGTCTATATTCTGAGAAGCATGTATGTACGATTCTGTGTAATTCCCGTTTGTGCCACACTTTTCAAAAAGTACTTCATTATATACGCTGATAATCTATCAGTTATTACACACAACAATTATCAAACCACTCCTTACGCATGAGCGCAAAGAATAAATTAAAAATGTTTGCAGAACGGGTCCTATGCTGAAGTTGGGTTGTATAAATCTTTTTGCTTTCTTGTTAGTAGTTTTATATTTCTGCACAAGAGTGATACGCACCAAAAGTGATATAATCGGCACTATTTTATTGTACTGAAATTTTACAAAAAATTTCTGCATTAGCTTGAAATTCAAATAAAATGTGTATATTCAGGTCAGCTTCCGTCGTACTTACCATGCTACACTTTTTTGACATAAAACTAAAGAAAAAATGGTACTGCAGGCATCAGCTAACATTTATTTCCATTTCGCATAATATGATATAATGCGGCACTAAACGCTCTGTCTCGTTCCTTTGATGCTTGACAGTGCCTCGGAGGTAGTACAAGGGACATGCGCCTTGTTCCTGGATAGTATGTATGATTTGGATGATGAAATTCCATTCAGTGAATTGAAAAACCATGTAAAAGATGCAGCCCAGGATTGATTAGATAATATAACCGGTAATTATAATAGTACATATTTTGAGCGACGACGATGATGTACCTACAATTTTTGTATCACCTGTACATAAGGCTAACATATCATCTATGTGAAAGGATGTACACAAAAGCTCAAAGAAACGTATCCCTAATTTCGGTAACTCTAACCAGTCACGTTGTACTACATATTTTAGCGCCCTCGGATGATTTCAAGTACTTTGATGATCCAATCCAATATCTATCGCACTAAAAATCGACCTCATAAAGCATTACGACATTACGCCTTTCAGTGAACGACTGAGACAGTTATTGTTGTAACGACTTATACAGGGTGGCCGATATGTAGCTGACTGGTTTGTGTATTGAATATTTGTGAAATGAAAGAACATACGTCCATTTTTTTCATCTTAATCTGTTACTGAAACTTAGAAATTATGTATGAAAAATAATTTTTTTTTTATACTCCAACTACCACGAAGGCCTAAGGCCTAAGCACCCATTGGGTACCGTGGGGCTATAGGGGGATACATGGGAAAAGGGGGGACGCCACACGGACTCTGGCGAGGGAACACGTGTGCATGCAACATGCACACATTCTGGCTCCGCCTACGAGAACCGCCGGGTGGTACCTCCGCGTTCGACAGTCAGAGACCATCTACCACCTACGGACGATCACAACATCCATAGCCAGCCATAGTTGTCGGTAAAAATTGTTATTTTGGGTATTAAGCTGCAATATTGCAAAACTGTATTGTCGGTGACTCTAATGGTCACTAGGCTGTAGTTCTTAGGTTAACTGAATTTTGTAAGGCCGCATAATGACATGCGACGAATATCCAGTTGTTGACAACGATGTCTGGCAGGTGCGCTCCACTATACTTTCACGAATTCTCTCGATATTTTCCGGAGTACGAACAGTTTGAACACGGCCCGACCTTGGCAAGTCTATAACTTCAGCTGTTTGTTCAAATTTCCGCACCATGCGTTTGACACTGGGCACATTATTTCAACGGAAATCTTGTCGTAGCTTCCGAATGTGCTTTAAACAAATACTACAGCGAGACCTACTGAAATGCGTGTATCAAAAATGGCGCGCAATTTAAATCAGTCAGCTATACATATGGTGGCCACCCAGCATAACAAAGTAATTAAATGGAACGTACAATCTGTCCATATTGCAACAATGCGATCTAGCCTACCTCCCGACCGACGATCCTGCTTGAGGTTATATTTGTATTATACATGAAAAGATGCATGGAGACTCATGACTCAGTCATCTATGGTAATCCTAACTTCTAACGTCAAATGTATCGGTGAATCCTTGATTTATGAAATATGTCTAATAGTTGCGTAGAATTACTTTACTTGGATTGGAAATGTATAAATTACTAACACTAAGACATTCGCATATACTCTCCCCCACCTCCTACAACTCACAACATCGAATTTTCAACTAACGCAAATTTATTTCTGAAAATGACCAGGACTCGGAAACGTCAAAAACCGAAGCTTGCGAGATTTTATTTTTTTCATGTGCCCCTAGCTCTGCCACCATCGACCGATTTACAAAATCTACAATGCTTTTTCGTCCTCATTGACCTGAATATTTCATCCAAATCCAAGCAGTACTTTCCAAGTTATAGGTGGCCCAAAGACTAGCGGACAGGCAGTCAGACAGACCGACGAAAATGCGTGGGATGATATTGCGTGACGTACATGTCATATAACCCATAAAAAATAAATAAATTTTTCACGATTACAATACTTCCTCGCACAATGGCGTAGGAAGTAAAAATCCCATGTTTCGTATATGATATTACAGGCACTAGTTTTGATCATAATTGGTAATCTGGCATCTTATCCTTATTATTGAAATGTATAAATCTGCGAATTCAATACGTCTCGACTTAATCGGCTTGTTCGTACAGGGGTAACTGGGATCCGGCCTTGTAAATTCCGTCTATATAGCGTAGCACAATGAACGGAATTTGTGTGGCGGGATCTTGGACACAATCACTGTCAGGTTGACGACAGATATACGAACAGGGCTATTGTGTTATTAATCCTACTTTTTTTAACAGTAGTTTCTGGTACGGTGTAAATCAAATACAGACTGTAATAAAACTTTATTTTTTAAATTGGTAGATTTAGGTTGGAAACCACGGCGGATCCGTTGATGATATCCGTGATGTTGCCAAATCTACAGTTTTTTAGATACTGATATCAAATTTTGTTTTTCTTATGGAATGCTATACGAGGGGGTACCCAAAAAAAACCGAATTATTTTTTAAAAGCTATTTATTTTCAACTTTTTCACAAAGTAACCTTATATCCTTCAGAATACTGTCCACGACAACTAATACACTTGTCCCGCCGGTACCTCCACTGCTCGAAACATTTTTTGAAGTCTTTTCCTCGACCTCTTCAATGTCGTCAAAGCGGCGTCCTTTCATGTGCATTTTCATCCGTGGAAATAAGAAAAAGTCGCACGGAGCCAGGTCAGGGGAATAAGGTGCGTGAGTTAGCGGAACCATGCCATTTTTAACCAGAAACTGTCGAACAGAGATGGCTTTTAGACATGAAAAAGCTGTCCGCGCGTTTGGTGCCGCGTTTGCTCACGTTTGACCAAAAACGTGTTCGAATGAACATTTCCAACGCTATGTTGGCGCAATTTAGGCGCAATAAATCCGAGTTTTAGCCCCGATTAATTACTGTGGATGAAACTTGGATACACCATTATATGCCCGAAACAAAAATACAGTCCAAACAGTGGACCGCAAAAGGGGAACCAGCTCCAAAAGAAGGAAAAACTTTTTTTTCAGCTACGATAGTGATAACGACTGTTGGGATTGCCATGGAGTTATTTCAATCGATTATCTTCAAAAAGGAAAAACCATGATACGGGCATACTACGCATCATTACTTGACAAGCTGAAGGCAGAGCTTGCGGAAAAACGGCCACATTTGCAGAAAAAGAAAATCCTGTTTCACCAAGCCAACGCAACGTCTCACACCTCAGCCGTTGCCATACGAAAAATCTACGAATACGGTTTGAACTGCTTGGCCATCCTCCTTACTCACCCGAACTAGCCCCAAGCGACTTCTTTTTGTTCCCTTATCTAAAAACTGCGTTGGGAGGACAGAGATTTTCGTCAAATGAAGAGAATGGTTGCAAGGAGACAATGTTGAAGAATGAAAAAAAAATCAGAAAACATGTCTTTTATCGTTGTTACGTCGGAAACTTTTCAGACCACCCTCGTATATTTAATATTTGAGAAACTAATCAAAAGAATCTTCAAAAGCTAAGGCCCGTATCGTCAGTCGTCCCTACTTGTAGGGCGCGTTTATGGCCTCCTTGATTGTCACCTTTCTCTCCTTCAAAAATTTCTAGATTACACTTGTCCCGTGTCAGCGTCAGCACTCCCCTATTGTGAAGATATGTTTTCTTTTTAAATTGTAGGAAATTTCAGGCTGATAAAACATGATATAACTCAAAAGCAAGCACAATTTGATGCAAATAGATGTTTGTGACATAACCTCAAAATAGAGTTCTGACACGGAAAATTAGAAAACTATGACAATCAAGGAGGCCATAAAGGTGCCCTACAATTGTAGGGACGACTGACGATACGGGCCTTAGACCTTGTTACTTTGACAGTCTGACAGTCGGTTGGGGTTAAGTGGGGTTGAACTTCGTGGCTACTAACTGATTATCGAGAGTTGAAGATAAACCGTTCATTAACTCTCAGGATAAACAGATTACTTCAGAAAAGAAAAGAACAGACTGGGTTGTTCAGTTGAACTGCTCTGTTAGCCAAATGAGTAATGGATGAAATTTAACTGATTCCCTTACGTCTAATTAGAAATTCAAACTTCAATTCAAGGAATTAGCTCATCGAATATGGAAGAAGAACTAGTGATGCAATTAGACAAGTTGTATAAGATTAAGAGTTTCATTATGAAAGTATCTACAATGAAGTCAGAATTATGATACCAAGAATCGAATTAGCCACTGTACGAATAATTAGTGGAATTATTACCAGAAGGAAATTGAGAATTTAAGCGCTGGATAACAGAATACTTACGAGGTCTTTTCCTTGAAACCCAAGCACAGAACTGAGTACCTGCTGTTCCCGAACGATCCTCTTGGACCGAGAGGTCACACAGATGGTCATTCATTCAGTGGTGTGCATTGAAAAGGGATACTTTTAGAATATGTAAAATCAGATCAACAAAGGTATTTCTCCATATCATTTGGTGAAGTATTCTATCAAACACCTACCTATGCGACAGGGAGAGTTGGAGAGCCGTTAACATTAAAGTGAAAGCAATCCGGTGTTAGAGGAAAACTCTACCAAAAAAAAAATATTTCGGGTGTAATTTATTTGATGTTTTGAATCTCTATTAAAGTTGAACATATCATTTTATTACTTCTATAATCGAACAAATTTTGAACTTCTACAAGCACCCTTTTTGTATGCGGCGCTTCCCTTATTCTCAGGATAAAGTTTTTGTTGGAAGGTTGAAAATCTTATGGGTTGCGATGGTTTACTCCACCTTTCGACATCTTTTTAATTAAGTATGCCAATCATTTTCTAATAAAGTGTACAGATGTACGAGCAATACCATTTACTGTAAAAAAGATCCATACACATATTTAAGGTCGTCAGTATGCCATTAATTAAACTCGTGTTTGACCTGAATTGAATTTGTTATCATTGTCAAGACTTTCAAGAATAACGGCTCAATAATTGTTTTTCTGGGTTGGTTCCTCTCTGCAAAAACTTCGTCTTGCGCAATTCCCCATAAGTTTTTTCAAACAGAAGCAGCTGCAAAGGTAAAGCCCAAATATCCCAAAGGTAGATTGATCCACAATCTCGATAACCTAGAGACAAAGGAGCGCTCTTATCCTCCAGTCCTGGATGTACAAACTTCGACACGCTTAGGATGAGAGGCCGTAATTCCCATAGCTCACCACCAATTTTTGTTATCCGCAATTGTCCAGTAATGCCTGAAAATTCCTTTTTTTATACTCCAACTACCACGAAGGCCTAAGGCCTAAACACCCACTGGGTACCGTGGGGTTATAGGGGGATGCAGGGGAAAGGGGAACGCCGTGGAACACGTGTGCATGCAACATGCACACATTCTGGCTCCGCCTACGAGATCCGCCGGGTGGTACCTCCACGTTCGACAGTCAGAGACCGTCTACCACCTACGGACAATCACAACATCCATAGCCAAGAGAAAAATTTCTCCTGGGACGGGACTCGAACCCGCACAGCGCACGGCGACTGATCAGGAGACCGAAGAGTCTACTACTGCGGCCACCGCTGCTGCCTGTTATATGATACAAGAAATTCCCTTAGCGAATAATCCCTAAACTTTGGCCTCTCAGTGAGGTCTACCTACTGTGGTGTTTATTAGATTTCCGTCTCTCCAATACATAATACAAAATAAATAAAGGTCCGAAGATGGGCATCGGTGAGTCCGATCCTGTGCGTATTTTTGAACGTCGTTTTCTTAGCTCTACGCAGTGATGGCGATGACATCCTCCGTATTGGAGGCCCTTTCAAAAGAGCAGAAAGCTCGTTAATTTTCGATCTATTATTCAAGCGTCACCGGATGAGCCGCTAACACCGGAAAAATTGCCACTGAGATGGTGTGAGTGGATTATCGAGCTTTCCCCACGGATTTATTGTTGCCTCAAGGACGTTTTTAGTTTTTATTGCCGGGTGTCTGAGTTTACGAAGAGACGCAAAAACACGCTTTTAGTCACCAGTTTTACCATCAATAGGACAATATACTGCCTGGCCACTAGAACTGGCTCGGTTCTCAGGAGGATCGAATCCTATATGTTTACATTGCATTGTTTGTCGCCAAAATTGCGTAGTTTTACCGCATGCTTTTGACTCACTGACTACCAATGCCTGCCAAAGTGACATCATGAATTAAAATAATAATAATACTTGCCGGTAGAAACATCTACCTTCATTGTGTCGCTCTCTGCAAATTATGTAAGATCTATCATGTCTTGGAATTCTCTAACACCACAATCATCTGCAAGCACTGGCACTACGAATTTAATGACAAAACTTTGAAAAGATTGATCTTTGTCTACAAACAGTTTTTTATATTCCTGAACGCTAGTATAATTAAATTTTTGTATTCTAAAATAGATTCTTGGATCTCGGTCATCGTAACTACACATTATGAGAATTAGGAGACAAGCAAGTCCTATATGCTGAGAGTTGAGATTTAGGTTGTGCTGCTCTGATAAAAATTACAACCAGCACAATCTGTAAATATAGTCTATCCCGTTTAATAACAGTTTTTTGTGATTTGTGAGTGGTTATGCGCATGTGAAAATAGTGGAGTGAGTTTCCAATGCATGAGTAAACTAGGTTATTTCATTGTGTGCAGTTATTATGCACGAAAATTGATTGACAATATCCTAAATAATGGAAAATTCATGTGGTCACTGCCATCTGGCGTTTAGCCGTCTGAAACCCAGCATTTCTTGTGACGGTTTTTGCCAGCATAGCTACCACATTTCCTGTGTTGGAGTCGTGACTGAGGTTCTAAAAATGATTAAAACGCCTGGACTTTTTTGGTACTGTGTGGAATGCACTGATCGAAAAAAGAGTTATGAAGAATGGCATAAAACTAATTTTGAAGAAAGGGTCAACAAACTGGTTGCTAATGTATTTGATTTATTTTCTGAGGCATAATCTAAGTTAATGGTTAAAGTTGAAGAAACACTGGAATCTAGTGTTGACTGTCATGTCGCGTCTGGGCAGTCACTTAGTTATGCAAACGCTATGAGATAATATTGTCAATGTCTTGGTGAAACCAAAAAATGCAGGTCAATCTAACACTGAAACCAAACTGAAAATACATCAGGCTGTTAATCCAGTCGACAGCTGCATCAGATTTTCACAAGTGAAGCATGTCAAAGATGGTGGTTTGTTAATAAAGTGTAACAGTTTTACTGATGCTGAAAAACTCATGAGTTTAGCGTCCCAGCATCTCTGAGATGAATATGAAGTAAGGGAGATCAAGAGGAACAACCCTAGATTAAAAATCGTGGGCATTTCTGAAAGCATGTCGCTAGGCGAATTGCACTCTAATTTGATTGCGCAGAACGTTGTACTTAAGAACTCCAGTGAATGTAAAGTGTTAAAATTATGGCCTACTAAGAAATCACCCGGAGTTTTTCAAGCTATAGTTGAAGTTGATAACACTACGTATTTAAAGTTATTGGAACGGGATCATGTTCTTGTAAATTTTGATAGTTGTAAAGTATATGATGCTGTTGATTTAAAAGTTTGTTTTAAATGTTGTGGTTTAAACCATTATGCAAAATTTTGTAAAAGTGATAGGCAGGTATGTGTAAAGTGTTCTCAACCTCATATGATCTCTGAATGCTCGGAACAGGTATTGAAGTGTAACAACTGTGTCAATGCTAGATATCCTGATGTACATCATGCTGCGTGGGACTCCAGTAAATGTAAGTTTTATAAGGATAAACTAATAGAGTATAAGAAAATTTTGCTTGGTAATGAGTAGCAATCACTGCTGTACTCGGACATGTCAAATGTAGCTCCTAAAATCGTCACGGATAAACCCAACATTGCCCAGAATTCTCATGCCTTAAGTATATATTATCAGAATGTGAGAGGTCTCAGGCCAGACCTGTTACACATCTTAATGCTTCCTATTCTTGTGCGTATGATATCATTGCACTATCTGAAACTTGGGCTAATGCCTCTATACATGACTCTGAACTAGTAGGAGAAAACTACACCTTGTACAGGTCAGACAGGAATTATGATTCACTGGGCGTTAACAGAGGCGGAGGTGTACTAGTAGCAGTTCATAATTCATTCAAAGTCAGTAAAATCGACTTGATACGCAGTGTATCATCTGTCGATATTGTTACTATTAATATTGACAGATTGGGGCGTACCGCTATTATCATACTCGTATATATTCCTCCAAATCTGTCTGCAGACATTTATGAGTCAGTTTTTGGTGATATTCTGGCAGTTGATTATTTTAATTCTGATAATGAATTAGTGCTCTTAGGTGATTTTAATATACCAAGTTATGTTCACTATATGGACAACAACCTTGTCAACAACAATCAAATTTTGGCTGCGCAAAAGTTCGCAAACCTTTTGAATCTGAAGCAATACTCTCATACCTGAAATGAACATACTCGTGTCTTAGATTTGGCATTCAGTAGAACCGATATAGAGGTAAATAAAGCACTTGACATCTTGTTGCCCATTGACAGTCACCATCCGCCTTTGGAACTAATTCTCTCATTTCATACCTCTTCCTGTAGATTTGAGGTTAATAGTATAGCTTCCTATAATTTTAAATAATGTAATATTCTTGCTTTGTACAATGATATCTTTAATGCAGATTTTTCGTCCCTTTATGGACTAAAAGAGGTTAATCTTGCTTGTGACAGTTTTTACCAAATTCTGCACTTTCTGTTTGATATTCATGTACCAGTAACAACGCCGAGAGATATCAATTATCCTCCCTGGTTCTCCTGCTCAATAATTGCCAAGATTGAAAGAAAACGGAGATTATGGAAGCGTTGTAAACGAACATGCAATCCACATGATATTGATGCATTCAAAGAGCTTCGAAGGAGTATCAAGATTGAGCTGGATCGTGCATTTCATAGATATACCTCCAATGCTGAACAGAATATTTCTAACAATCCAAATAGTTTCTGGTCATATGTTAACAGAGCTAGAAATGTCACCGGTGTACCTAGTCATATGGTTTTGGATGACGTTGCTCTGAATTCACCACCTGATATTGTCAATGCTTTCGCTAAATTCTTTCAGTCTAATTTCATAACCTCTGGCAGGGGTGACACTGTCTCTGGTGTGTCTTGTAATGGTCAGTTATGCGACTTACCTAAAATCACAGTAGATCAAGTCAACCGTGCTTTATCTAAACTTAGATCCAAATGCTCTACTGGTCCGGATTCAATACCTTCTTTTTTACTTAAAGGTTGTTGTCATGTGCTCGCTGAGCCTCTCACTTTTCTATTTAATTTATCTTTGGAACAGAGATGCTATCCTAAGGTTTGGAAAGAATCTCGCATTACTCCTGTTTTCAAAAAAGGTGACCGAAATAATATTGAAAACTATAGAGCTATTGTGATCCTAAGTAATATTAGTATTAGTATTTGAATCTGTTGTTCACGAAATCATATTTACTCATGTGAAACACATCATCACTCGACATCAGCATGGCTTTTTTCCTGGTAGATCGACTACATCTAATCTTGCATCTTTCAAACAGCATGCTGCTGAAATTTTAGATACCTGCGGACAGATTGACGTTATCTATACGGATTTCTCAAAAGCATTTGACAGACTTGACCATGGAATACTAATACAGTAGCTTTTAAGATGTGGTATATCACTTGGATTCGCAAATTTCCTCAGATCTTATCTGTTGGACAGAATACTTTTCGTTGAGTACCGTGGTTTTAGGTCTGTCAGTGTTTCTGCGACATCTGGGGTGCCCTAGGGCTCCGTCCTGGGTCCGCTATTATTCGCTATATTTGTGAATGATCTCAGTGGCCAACTAAATTGTTGCAACTTATTGTACGCAGACGACTTGAAATTATTTTCAAGAATTGACACAATTGTCGATTGTGTGAAGCTTCAGGATGAACTAGTACGTCTGTATGAGTGGTGTTGCCTGAATCAGCTGTATCTGAATATTACAAAATGCCAGACTATGTCTTTCACACGTAAGCAGAATATAATTGGTTATGCTTATCACATAAATGGTCAAGTCTTGGATGGTTGTTCCATTGTGAGGGATCTAGGTGTTTCTTTCGACTCACAGTTAACTGTTGTGCAACACATTACTGAAATTGTAACCGGTGCGCACAAGACGATGGCCTCTTGTTCACGGCACGTTTTTCGCCGTAAAAATCTACGGTTAATTCGCCGTAGGTAGGCACGGTTATCAGTGTTGTATGGATCACAGTGGGAGCTTGTAGACATACACGGCAGCGCTACGTTACGGCAAAGCTGCCGTGCTCGCCGTGAAAGCCCCTCGGCGCGCCGCGTCTGGCGACGGCGTGATTTTCATCAGTGTTGTATCGCAGTGCATGAGAGCTTGTCGATGGTGCCGGACGTTTTCACGTTTTGGGAAAGATATTACACAGGCTGATGAAATAAGCGATAAAATGGACATCAATCAAGAAGTTCTTATAACATTAGTTCAAGAAAGGCCGGTGATCTGGGATAAGACGATAGAAGGTTATAAAAATAAACGCCTGAAGTTTGATTGCTGGAAAGAAATATTCGTACAATTGAATCCCGCATTTGAAGATTTAAGTGGTGAAGAAAAGAACACTTTTGGTTAGTAACTGATATATTTCTCACTTACAGTAATCCACTTAAGCATAGTTATTTTGATAAGAGAGGCTACCTTCGTTAGACATAAAATATTGTGCAAATTTGTTGCGAACATCGTTAGCTAACAAATTTCCGCGAACTGCATTCGTCATAGGTAACTGTGTTAGTTCCGATTCTGATTCAAAGGTTGATTCTCTTTCACTCGTATTATCAAACTGAAACTTTTCCTCTTTATGTACAAAATTTTGTAAAATGCAACAAGCTTTCACAATATCCACAGCCAAATCGATGGAAACATTCAGTGGCCGGTGGAGAATACGCCATTTATTGGCTAAAATGCCAAAACCACATTCAACAAATCTTCGTGCTCTTGTGAGTCGATAATTGAACGTTCGTTTTAATTGGTCAAGTTGATGGCCTCCGAATGGACGAAGTAAGTGATAGTGCAGAGCAAAGGCTTCGTCTCCAACAAACACAAACGGTAATTTGTAGTCTGTTCCAGGCAAGCGGATTTCGTCGGGTAGGTTCAGTGTATTGTTTGTTAAGTTTTTCCAAAATGCAGTTTCTTTGAAAACACTGGAATCACATTCCTTTCCGTAGGCACCAATATCAACAAATATAAAATTGTAATCGCTATCTACTACCGCCATTAAAACTATAGAAAAATAATGTTTGTAATTCAAAAACATCGAACCACTATCCACTGGCTTAATCACTCTGATGTGTTTACCATCGACTGCACCTAAGCATAGCGGGAAATCAGAAGATTCTTGAAACTTGTTAGCTATTTGTAGCCAGTCTTCCTTAGAAGGCATTTTCATATACTCTTTGCACAGTTCTGACCAAATACACTGGCAAACTTCACGTACGATGCAACTTATGGTTTTTACTCCAATTCTATAGGTGTAGTGTAGGTCTGTAAACGTAGCTCCTGTTGCTAGGTATCTGAAATACAATGATAAAAATTAATTTTATTTACAGGGCAACATGTGATGAAAAAATGGACCAATATGAAAGATAATTGGATGAAATGTCATAAAAAAATGGGTGAATATAAATCTGGCGCTGGAGCACACAAAATAAGAAAATACAATTTTTATGATCAAATGCTATTCTTAAGCAAAATTGTAGAACATCGCAAGACTGATTCCAGTATGGATGAGCATGTTAATAGTTCAGGCATCAATAATGAAAATGCAGAACCGAATCCATCAAGATCACAGAACGGTAAAGCGAGTGAGGCTCCAAAGGCTAAGCAGAAGAAAAAAAATAATCAACTTAGTGAGGTTGACATTAAGTTTATGAAGTTTATGGATGTAACGGCACAGGAGGAGAAAAGCCGCAGTATGAACTTTTTTAGAGGAATTTCTGATTCAGTTGACAAGTTTACTGATGAAAACATGATAGACTTCCAGTTTCAAGTCATTTCAATAATTAAAAGCATACAAGAAAGAGAAAATAACCGATATATAGCAGCACCTAGAAACCAATGTTATCATGGCCAGCAAGGATATCAAAGCGGCACAACACCTGCGAATTCACAGTTTTCAGTGTATGGGCATTCCACAGCTGCTCGATCAGGCTTTGGAATCAATGGCCAGGAATACGATTTTGGACATAGCTCTGGTTTAGAGCCCATCCCCAACCGACCAGAATCGCAAGCATCTGCTCAAAGTGTGAATACAGAAAGTACCTCTGCAAATTCTCAAGCCAGTACTGAAGAATTCGATTTTAGCTCTGCATTTCGGGAGCATCTTTAGCTTCAACTTAGTTTTTTTACGTAACTTATAATCATTCATAGTACAAGTTCGTTTGAGATACAAGGCTTTGTATTAATACATAAATTTAAGTAAAAGTATTTAGTTTGATTTTTTACTTACCTCAACGTTACAGCCAATCTTTCTGCGGGAGGTATGCTTTGTCGCATATTGGTATCTTGGTGCTTTAATTTCTGTGATAATTTTTGCAGCAGTTTATCGAAAGTTGTTTTCTGCATTCTGAAATAATTGTAAAACTTGGCTTCATCCTCCCTCAATTGATTCTTGACAAGCGTATGAAATGCGCCTAATTCTCCCCGTTTTTTCAAGATCGGGTGTATCCAAAACCTTCTTTTTCTTCTCTCTTGTTTTTTCAGTCTTCTATACACATAGTACGCAAGCACAATCTTTTTCTTAGGATTCATGGCGAGGACTTCTATAGTTTGCCGCAGAAAAGTCTCAACTGAGCTCACTTGGATTCATTCGACGGGCACCTTTGCCGTGCCCCGTGCAAGCTTGCACGTTTTTGTAACCGTACGGCAAATTTGCCGTACGGCAAAAAAAACGTGTCGTGAACAAGAGGCCGATGGGTTTCATACTTAGGTGTGGCAAGAGCTTCAACAATGCTAAAACAATTTTATTGTTATTCAATGCGTTTGTTAGATATAAGCTCGAATACTGTAGTATAATTTGGTACCCTGCACATGATGTACATTCGGACAGCATTGAACAGATCCAGCGACGTTTTGCTAAATATTTATGGTTCAAGGAAGATGGGATTTATCCTGAGGCTGGATTTCGCAATGACTTATTGCTCAGTAGATTTAATATGGTAAATTTATCTAAGCGCAGAAATTACTGCGCTGTGGTTTTCTTATATAAAATTTTGAACAATACAGTTGATTGCCAGTTTCTTTTAGAAAAGCTGTCATTACACGTACCGTACCGAAACATAAGATTTAACAATCCCAATTTCTATTTACCTGTGCCTCGTAACAGTGTGTTACTTTTTTCGCCATTATATGTAATGTGTAACAACTATGAAAAAGTAAAGAATTTAGTAGACATTTTTCATTGCACTATATCACTTTTGAAAAGGTCGTTTTTGACTGTAGGTTAAGAACTTATTTAGATGTAATGTGTGTAATGTACTTGATACGTTGTTTATTAATTTTTTTTTCTTTTTTTTTGTATTTTGTATATTTCCTGTTCGTTAAATGGAATCATCTGTTCGAGCAGTCTACTAACCGCAAAATAAATAAATAAAAAAATAAATATATAGCTAGCTACAGCGCCATCTACGAGACAGTAACCTGTTCAAAGTAGATTTCTAATTATTGCGGAGAGGAGAAACCTCGCTGTAACAAATTCTCATACATGATGCTTGTGATAGCTCTCACAAATTCTCATAGATAACGCTACGGTATCCCATTTAATCTCGGAAATTTTTTGGGACGCATCAATACACTATTACATCGGCTATCTTCACATAGAACATGCCAATCAATGTTGAAAGACAGTCAGTATTATACAAAGATTTAGAGAACAAGGTAGTTTATTCAGTAGAACGTGGACACTCACTTCCCTACATTAGGGTCCTGGATGTAGACTCTGTGCCCACTGAACCCCAAACCAGGTTGAACATTGCCGGGTTTACAGAGCTAGATCTTGATTTTGGCACTTGGTCATATCGCAACAGATACACATTCTCTGACAAACCCCGCACCTCAAATGTCAATATTAATCTGTGGACAATTTCATGGAAAGTTCCGTTGTTCATACTATAGTCATCACGATTAACTTCTAATTCTTCGGGTTTAATCAAAGAATATTGATCTAACGAAATTATATTAACAAGAGAACATTTGCCTGGTTGAGCTTTGATATAATCAACAGATGACAAAAGTAATATACCAATAACATCCAAATAAAATAAATCCTTTGATGTGGAACTAGATAAAGGTGTAATTAATATTGGTTCCAATGAATATATACAAAGTGATTATCTTTTCGTAAAGTCTGTGTGTAAATAACCCCTGATAAGATACTAGTGCTATGTCTCTTCCGTTATCTAGGTGAGACAAAAGCCTAGCATTTGGTGTGAGAAATTCGAGTGACTCGAATTTTTTCATAATCACGTTTTGTTGATGCCCCGTAATGAGTCAATAGGTTATCGGGTGGCAACCTGGTGGAATTTTGATGTAACAGTTTCTTAAACAAACTACATTAAGTATTTTGTAAGCCCAGAACAAGGATTTCTAAGTTTCCTAGAGTATACTTAGTAGAAAAAGGTTTTTAGTAAAGCAGTTTCTCAGTGGTTCAAAAGTCGAAAAACGTGGCAAAAACTTTAAAGATACGAACTTTCAATTCTAAGGTAGCTGATAACGCATATGATAATAATAATAATAAACGTCTGTATTGGGCGAAGTTTAGCATAACCTTTTCTACCACTCAACTCGTAAAATGCTAGTTCACAAAATAACAATAAAAACAATATATACCACTAAAATGCAGAGGTTTCAACATAAAAACGAATAAATAGAGCGAAATAAGTCAAAATTGGATGAAAAGGAAAGATTAACATTATACTTACATATGGAATGATGTTGATACATGTACGACATTTGAAGCTTTACCATAGTATCAGAGGGTAAAGCATGGTACATGATAGTAGTATTATAAGTGAGACATTTGATAAAAATGTAGTTCTTTGGGAAGACATTGTTATTATAACAACAAAGCGAATATCTCGAGAGCTCACAGAACCACGAAGCTTTAACTCATCTTGCAAAAATGAGGAAATTGAAGTAAGTAAAAGCTTATGAATATAACATACTAAATGAAATTTAAATTTATTAGGAATAGATAAACCAGTCCAATTTCATGAACGAGGGATACTGAATCTAAGAACGGATGATAAACAATGTCGCAGTTTGTAATTTTTATTATATTTAATTATTTTTTATTATTATAATTAATGACGGATAAAGAATTTTTTTAGTTTTGCAATCGGGAATTTGTTTGTTCATGTATAATTGCCGAGTACCAAAAAAAACTTTTTTTTAACATTGTTCAAATGATGAATAAAAATCCGGCATTCATCAGGAGATATGCCTAGATTTTTTATAGTTCCGCATAATTTGATAATATTACCATGTAACGTTATAGTCGAATATTTGATTTCTAAATTCTTTAGAAGAGAATATTATAACTTTCTATTTTTCTGGATTTAATCTAAGATTATGAATGTTTGCATAACTTGTTGATACATCTCAAATCTTAGTAATTTGAGCCTCATCAATTATTATATTGTCAGTAATAAAATTATGGCTTAGCTGCGAGTCATCTACAAAAAAACTGAATATTGCAATGTTCTACAACATTATCAAGATCGGAGATATATAAAATAAATAGAAGTGGACCAAGGCCCTTGAGGGTCGATGATATTAAAGTTTCAGTGTTTATATCGATGGCAACTCTTTGTGATCTGTTTCTTAAAAAGCTATTGAATATAGCAACTGATGATTGGGAGAAACCATAACACTTACATTGGGTTACTAATGGTTGATGGTGTCAAACGCTCTGGTAGAGATGCCCCGTTAGTTCCAAGTGCATTGGATTTTAAGGAATAAAATATTGAGCACATATATGCTACAATAATAATTGTTTCCATAGAAAGCATTTCTTTTGAACATGGATGAATGTTGATCCTGAAAACAGAAGAAAATATTTGTTTATTTCTGTAGAATCTTCGAGAGATATTTGTGTATAGCATTGATTTGTGAACTTTATAAAAATTCACAGGATCGTTGCGTACACCAAGGAATTTTGAAAAAGCTGCATTTCCGAATATATATTTTTCCTAAGGTCGAGTTTCGTAATCTTTTGTAAAAATTCCATGATTCTTCTGATCCAGCACGTCTTAATTCAGAAAGTGCGTTAATTGGTTCGCTTAATGCTTAGGGGTGCATGAATATCCAAAGTAGAATTAATACCATGAGTCAATATCTTCTAAATCGAATAATCTGTCAAAAAGAAAGTTACTAAGGTGATATTGAAAATTTTCCATTAAAATTTTTAAAATCCCTGTATCTGAGAAACTTTTATTTAAACTTTCCACTAGTAAAGATTGTTTCGCAAAATATCAAGTGCGGATCTGTAAATAAGTTTGTATTTATTGTTCCAGAGTTAATACAAATTCCACAGTCACTTAAAAATATAGGATCTAGTAAGCTACTATAGTTCTCCGTAATCCTTCATTTATAACTTGCTGGAAGCTATATGCTTTAAAATAGCTGTTTAATTTATTACTGGAGTCAAAAATGTTTACTTTCATGTCACCGACAATAACAATTTGATTAAAATAATCAACAGCTTTATTAAGATTGGTATTTGGAGGTCGGTAGGTCACACCAAAAACTAGACTTCATTAATTTTCAATTTCATCCATAAATTCTCAACCTGTGGTATATACTACTCCTCGATTTTTAACTCCTCACAAACTAAATCATTTCTTACGTAAACACCTACCCCACCACTACGGCTGCCTCTATCTTTACGAAAGAATGAATACCTTTCAATATTCAACAGGTGATCTTGAATACTATTGTTAAGCCATGTTTCAGAAATACCTAAAATATCAAACATAGACTCTTGCAGGATAAAAGAAATGTCATATAAAGAAGAGAGTGAATATTTAACTGGCCAAATTTAAATCTTTTCGTGCTAGTACTAGACATTGAAATGGATTAATATGAAAATGAATTATGCTTTCAAAATAAGGTTCAACGTGTATGCTCTCTTTGGAAAAAAACTAAAAAATAGGCAAATTCTATTTGTGGGCGAGTGATTAATGTCATAATGTTTATTACATTTTTTATTTGTAACATACATGATCTAATTGTATGCATAATATACCATCATGATTTTGATGTACTGTTACGTTCTGAAAGCCAATAAGAATTTTGCCATCATTGCCATCAAACATTTTTTTTGAAAAAATTACCTGATACCTCCACATGTACAATATACATGCTTTTCAAGGTAATATACTTGATATAGTTAATTTTGATGTCTTCTTGGGATATGCTGTGATTTTGTCCAATGATCGGTCGGTTTCAGTAATTCTTTCATGGCTGCGATAACAAACTATTTTTATCTTTGGCCTCATCATCTTCGGTTCTGACACCCTGTAAACTGCAGATAATTCCTTTTCAATTTCTTCCTTCAATATACTATGGAAACACTCTTCAACCTTTATTTCGTTTATTATTCTTCGAATTCTTCACTTGTACTACTTATATATTCATTTTGGACCGATGCTTTTTTTTGTTGGGGTCATTCCTTGTTTGAAAAGAGGATTGATCCTGATTTGGAGTAATTATATATATAGTAATAATACTTCTTATCGATCTTTCTTCGATTTTCAAAGGAGCATCATGACTGAACATACGAAATACGTTTTTTTGTATTACCTTTTTCAATCACTTGAATTCCGGAGCTCACTTTCTTAAGAGTATAAGTAATAGATTCCTTCTCTGCGATGTGACACCTTAATAAATCATACTGCTTTTGAAATCTCCTGTCCTCTTTTGTGAGTTGATGAATTATTTTATCCTTCTCGGTAAGCAGCTTTACGTAAAGTGAGAATTTATCAGATTGTTGTTCAACCTCTCGTCTGAGTTTTTCATTTATTTTTTCTAAATATTCACAATCTATTGAAGTTTTCTTCTCAGAATTGGCCGTACTTTTTACATCTTCAATATCAATTGTGGTTTCAATACCTTCATCAGTTTTGTTTTTCTTCTTGCTCATTTTGTACACCCATTATGTCAGTTAAGATACTATGACTTGGGTAAATGGGAAAAATGTCAGAGCAATGTCAAAATATCCGTTAATAAGATATAGCTGAGAATGACTTCTGTTTTTCGTACTGTCTCTGCTTCAAGAATGCGTTTGCCGCTCTACCTCCAAACCAATTCTGGTGAGCAGCGGATAATTATCTTTCACAAAATTAGCAAAATATAATCAATAAGGTGGAAGAGGTGAGTATCTACTCGTGAAACTAGATCAAACTTTTAATGATATTCGTTTGTCAAAAACAGAATGGCAGATATCCAATATGGCAGGCACGTTTGTGGATGATGCCCAAACTCAAGTTTTCTATGTTTTGCGGTCGCTGGCAATGAATTAAATATCAATTTAATTGAAATCAAAATGATAAATTTGAGTTTTATATACGAGGGGCACGCTGTATATTTCGAGATGCGCTTTAACTATACTAGTTGAAACCGGTAACAGCGCACTATTACAGTGCACGTGGTGTAAACAAATCTAAGACGAAACATGGAGTTGTCTCGAGAGAGTTATCGCGTTATGACCTCAAAGTCGGTTTAACTGAACATCAAAGTATCGAACGGTTACAACAGGCATTTGGTAATCAAGCTCCGTCCTGGGCAAGCGTGTTTAGCTGGTATGCCGAATTTAAAAGAGGGCGTGTTTTATTGGCTGATGAAGAACGTAGTGGTAGGCCATGTTCTAGTGTGACTCCAGGAAACATTGCTAGTTCAGCGGCTAATTGAAGGAGAATCTCGGTGCACATATGCGACTATAGAGGCAACTCTTGGGGTAGGATCCGCAATAGTGCACACCATTTTGCACGAGCATCTTCTTTACAAAAAAAAGGTTGCGTACAATCCTGCATCACGACAATGCCTCTACCCACACTTCCAACTAACTGTAGACTTTTTACACCAGCGCCACATCAAAATGCTAGAACACCATCCATGATCTATCCACTTTGAACTTGCGGGGCAAAATAACGAGTTTCGCAGACGGCACAGTAATTTATTACAAGGATAAATCATGGGAATCAGTTCGAAAAACAGCAGAGCCAGACTTTGAAAATATAATCATATTTCTTCTCTCTAAAATTTTAACAATAAATTTTATCAAAACAGTTTTCTTACCTTTCTATAACAGTTTTAAAACTGCTCCAAATTTCTTATCGTTAGATGTAAAAAACAATTATGGTATACAGATAAATCAAGCGACTAAAATAAAATATTTAGGGATAATGATTGATGAACGCCTTGAATGGCATGCTCAGGTTGAGTATCTTACAAATAAATTAAGATCACTAAATCCTAGATTCAAGTTCTTTAAAGATTTCTTATCTACAAAACAACTGATTTCAATATATTATGCATTAGTCCAATCACTATTAAGTTACGGTATTGTTGGATGGGGGGAGTACTGCCTACGGCATTAAAAAAACTTAAAGTTGTACAAAAATGGATTTTGAAAATTACTTTAGGTGTCAACAACCGAGAAAGTATATCAGGATTCTTGTGTTTTTAGTATCAGGCAATTATATTGTATGAACTTGCTGTTATTTATTTATAAATACAATCATACTCTGCTGAAACCAAACATAACCATGAGACAAGGGGTGAAACACTACCACTCGTCATTCGAATATATGTATAGGCCCACGAGTCTATAATCTTCTGCCTGACGAATGTAGACAACACACTAGTTACTATACATACAAAAAACGTATAAAACTGTGGATACAGGAACAATCGTATATGATGAATGAAATAATAAATTAATGATTTTCTCAACAAAAGTTTACCTACTTCTATAACTGTAGAAATTTATAAGATTTCAAATTCAGTTTATTTAAACATATAAATAAATATTTAATAATAAATTTGTGTAATTATGTGATATAATCATTTATTCAATAATAATTAAGAATATATCAAAATATATCAGTATGTACTGTAATGACAATGTTTCGTATGGGTAAATACCCGCGCACAGGCAACTGCCTTCTGTGGGTACTTTATGTTTATTTGTTTTATTAGAGAATAATTGTATTTTACAAATAAATATTATTATTATTGTCCGCCTTATTCGCGAGATTTAGCAATGCGTGACTTCTGGCTCTTCAACAATTTGAAAAAACATCTGCATGGTTGACAATTTTCGTTCGAAGGGGAAGTCGATCAAGCAACTAATCAGTTTGTTGAAGGCATCCCAAAAACTGACTGATTAGAAGCATTTCATTTGTGGAAGGTCAGGCTGCAGAAGCGCATTGTTGCTGTAGGACATAAAACTAGTTTACGAAAAATAGTTTTTAGTTTTCGTGTATCTCAAAATAGATAGCGTGGCCCTCGTATTCAAATGT
The DNA here is from genome assembly GCA_963669975.1 of Acanthoscelides obtectus. Lineage (NCBI taxonomy): Eukaryota > Metazoa > Arthropoda > Insecta > Coleoptera > Chrysomelidae > Acanthoscelides > Acanthoscelides obtectus. Next base: position 42,823,689 of record CAVLJG010000006.1, on the reverse strand, counting down.
TGCTGATAACGAATTTAATAGCGATTTTCCAAAAATCAATATGAAGAACGTGTACGTAAAAGGATACTTGAATTACACTTAATTTCTTCTACCAGCGTGCGAAAAGTAATCAATTTCAACACGCATCTGCGTGTAGAAAGTAGCACTGTTATGCGTGTGGAAGTGCGGAAGATAATAATAATAATAATAGCTAAACATCTTTATTCGCCAAACATCAACCAATATACATACATTTGTATAAAAAAGGAGTGACAAATCTGTTCTTCCACTTAACCCTGAAGATGCGTATTGAAAGTGAGTACTTTCCTCATGCTGATAGACAAAATCTTATAGCTAGTGATACTTGTCGGTAAGCTCAAAGACATACGTTTTTTAGTTGTGTGTCCCCGTCTCGAAAATTTTGTCGTTACGTATGAGTGTCCTTCAATCATATTTGTCAGAGTGAAAACCTACTTGACATCGGCGTACAATTTCAGTTGTCCATCCCCGGAAATACGATCAATGTAGAAGGCCGACAGCTCGTGCTCCTTGAATATCCGCGACGCGAATGATTAGTGGTTTATTCGTACAGCCTGTTTGCTGACAATCAGCAAGCTGATAGTCAGTGACAAGTCGTCACCTAGTTTACTCAGTTAGCTGTCACTAACACGTCGCTGACTATGACATGTGCATCATCTGCCATTAATTGCCAAATGTTTGCATCCGGAGAAATGTTTATATTTTGGCAAGAAAGAAGGCAATAATATTATGGAAGCTGAACCCGAGGGGCCCCAGGCGACCCCTCTGCTGCTTTGAGTGGAGTTGGCGCGGAGTGCAGCGCTACTTTGGAACATATTCCAGAAAACCAAAACGAGATGACGCCAATGATGACATCAGGGATGACACCGATACTGGAGAAGGAAAACGAGAACCAGAGACTTTTGAAGTAGAAGTATCATTCATGAAACAGTTCCCAATGTTGATTCTTCCAAAACAGCAAAACATAGACATAAGAGCCATTCGAGTGACCTACATACTGAGACCGATGAGGACACACAGGGTGATCTTTTCACACCTGTGCGACGTCGCAAAGTGAGACTTCGCGAAACAGAATTTCCTCCGCTACCGACGAAATCCCCAAATAACAAACATTCAGGCAACCTAAAACCTCTACCGCTTCTACTAGTCAGCTAAGGGAAAGACCTTTATCAGCATCCACACAGAGTGCTCCTCCTGTTATACCCCAAGTGCAGTCTGATCGATTGGCTGGCTGCAACTCATCTTCCTTGCCATCCAGCGGGTCTCTAAACACGCAGGCCCAATCGCCTCGCCAGGTGCGTATTACTCCAATCGTGTTGAGAGATGCTACAAAATGGCGCACCTTAAACTATTCCTTTGTATGTCTTGGTATTCGTATTGAACGAGCAGTCGCCGTTGACGCTGGGATACGTATCACCCAAAAACCAAAGACGATTATCGCAGGATAATCCGTCTTTTCAAAGAGGAAAACATTCCTCATCACACTTTTCCTTTGCCCACTGAATTTCATCATCCATGCGGTTATCAGAGGTATCCCAGCATCAACCACCGAACAGGGGGTCAAAGGTGAGCTAGAACAGAAGGGTTACGCTCCCTTTCACATCATTCGCCTAAAGCGCAACGGCGGCGTGCCCATGCCCTTGATGGTGGTGATCCTGCCTAAGACCGAGAAGTCACAGCAAGTGTACAGCGAGCACGAATTGCTGGGGCTCTCTATCAAAGTCGAAGTTCAGAAGAAATCTCGACTCATTGGCCAGTGTCACCGCCGCCAGAAGTATGGACACGCACAGTCGTATTGCACTGCGCCGCCAAAGTGTCTAAAATGTGCCCAACACCACATGACACATATGTGCCCTTAACAGCGCAAGAGGTACGCAGATGTGCGACCTGTGGAGGGGGGGACCATCCGGCAAATAGTCCTAACTGTAGATTTACTCCTAGGAGAAATCTATAAGTCATCGCACAAAAGCGATCAAAGTCATACGCGGACGCAGTAAGAGATGACAACTCAACTGCCCCTGCTGTTTCGAGCTCATCTACGACTACTCAAAATGTGGACCTAGCAATAGCGCTCAGATCTCTACAGCAGATTATTAGTCCCCTGATAAACGCCACCCAGGCATTGCAGGTGATCTTTCAGCTAAATGGTTAGGTACAATAGCAGACAGCCTGCATTCATCAAAATTCTTTTTTGGAATTGTTTGGGTCCCAGGGATGTCCCCAAAAAAAAACGGAAATTTCATCAATCTCTTTTGGATGAAGGCGTAGATGTATCTCTGCTGCAGGAAACATTGCTTAATCCGAGAGATCGTCTAGCTTTCCCGAATTATGATGTTATCCGCGCTGATAGATTAACTGGACGGGGTGGCGGACTGGCAGTGCTAGTAAAACGTGATATTGACGAGTACAAAAGCACAAACGCTGAGATGTAGAGCATCGAGGCAGCTTCCGTGGTAGTGAATATGACGGGAGGTATCTCGTTGAAAATCACATCGGTTTATGTCAGATATGGTGCCAGGCTGCAAGAGACGGATCTGGAAATCCTGTTTGACTGCTCGGGTCCGCTTATTTGTAGCAGGGGACTTCAACTGTAAACATCGAGCATGGCACTCTAGGTTGAATTCCACTAGTGGGATTCAACTTTACAACCATGTGATATGAAACGGCTACTTCATACACAGCACTGAGGAGCCGACTCACCACCCATTTAATCACCTTCAGGCATCAGATGTCATTGACTTCGCGATATCTAGAAACTGTAGATACAGTGTCACTTCTCGAATCATGTATGACATTTCAAGCGATCATCTTCCTATCGTACTGGAAGTGGGTAATGAGCGAACCTTGGAAGGGGAAACTCTTCCAAGGAAAAGGGTTGATTGGGAGCTATACAAGTCGCTCCTTAGATAGTTCCCTAATATCCCGATTATAGATGATGAGAACGATATAGATGCTGCTTAAGCGGAGTGGACCAGTTCCGTTCAGCAAGCTCTGCAGCGTGAAGCTGTACTACCAGTACAACGACACGGCAGACCTTTTCTCCCTGCAGACATTCCTCAGAAAATTTCTGACAAAAGAGCTGCAATTAAGCAAGTGAAGAGGTCTTGTCACCCAGATGACATTCACAGAGCAACGAATCTTGTTCATGAAGTGAGAAATGCTCTTCATGAATTCCGTAATGAGCAATGGAGCGACTTTCTGGGGATGCTTGACTCAAGTATTTTTCTCTGGAAAGTTGCAAAGTCGCTCAGAAACGGGAAGCGAGAATAACTCCCGCACATCCACGGTCTTAGGGGCATAGTCTGTAGGACAGAGGAAAAGGTCGAGGTTTTCGCTGATGCAATGGAAAGTCAGTTCTCTCCCAACTATGAGCTTGATAACGACCTCGACGAGGAGCAACATATTATAAGATCCGTCAGGAGATATTTTAGGGCCAACGGCGTCAGTGGCAGTAGTGCCTCCCTTAGTGATTTTTCCTCAGAGGAATCTTCAGAAGATTCCTCAATTGAAGAATTGAGATTCCGCATTGCACACCAGCAGAGCTCCAAGTTGAAGCTACTTTCGCGGAAGTCCTTACCTTATCTCGTGGCAATAATCAATGCCATGCTAAGAACCCAACGTCGTGGAAGACCGCTGATATCAGAATGATTCCAAAGAAGGTGGGTTTGATATTCCCCCAGGATTACCGCCCCATTAGTCTACTGTCAGCTCCTTCTAAGCTCGCTGAAAAGGTGATTCTATGTCACCTTGAAAATGTCTCGGCAGACCACAACGTGATTCCTGACGTGCAATTTGGCTTTCGGTCTGAGCATAGGCAAAGGCATTTGACAAGGTGTGGCACAAGGGCCTTCTCTACAAATTGATCCATAACGGCTTCCCCTTCTGGCTCCTAAAACTTTTGAAATCCTTTCTCGAGGGTAGGAAATTTCGGATCAAAATTAATAACGTTCTGTCGACAACACGGCCCATCAAAGCCGGTGTCCCTCAGGGTTCGGTTCTTGGACCAGTCCTTTATTCACTTTTTATTCATGACGTCCATTGCCCCAGCAGCTGTGAAACCTATCTCTATGCTGATGACACTGCCCTGGTGGCCCAGTCGTGCTCTGGGGATCTAGTTCACGACAGACTGCAAAGTGCAGTGGACGGGGTATTGGAATGGGCGAATCGGTGGCTGATCAAAATTAATCATTCGAAAACGCAGGCAATCTATTGTACTAAAAAACGTAGCGGCGCCCCGTCTGAGGTGTCAGTGAATGGAGCTCGGGTACCATGGGAAAGCTCTGCTAAGTATCTCGGTGTCACTCTTGACAAGGGGATAACCTGGGAGAAGCACACTGAAGCGTTAAAAACTAAATTCCAAATCTCGTTTCGGCAACTCTACCCTATGCTATGTAGAACATCAAAATTAAGTTTGATCAACAAAGTTCGGCTATACAAGATGGTTATTAGACCAGCGATCACTTACGCAAGTGCGGCTTGGTGTTTTCTCGCCAAAACGCATTTGCGTAGCCTGCAGGTTTTGCAGAACAGAACCTTGCGTACAATCACTAACGCGCCATGGTATGTTTCCAACGAGACCCTTCACAGAGACCTTGACATCCCTTGCCTAAGGGACTACATCAAACAACAAGCGCAGCTACGTTACAGTCAAGCAGAATCGCATAACAACCCTTTGTTGCGCGAGACAGTAGACTACACAGTCGAGCAAGTTCGCAAGCACACAAGGCCGCGACTCGCACTGTGAACAAAATTAAATCGTGCGACTTTAGGTCCAACCAAAATTATAATTTTTCTTCAACAACCAATCCCAAAATTAATTTTAGGATCAATTTAAAATTGCCGAATACTAACTAGCAATGCCAAGGCACTCCTCAAATTGATGCACTTCTTTTTTCTTTGCTCTCCCTTCTTCCTTCCTTCCTTTCTTCTTCCCTTTGTTTGGTATCTGGGCAACCAGACCTGACAGACCTACTGACTTACACGACTTCAACCAAGAGAAAGGTCCTACGGACCGCTCTGACAGACAATGACGAATAGTATGTCGCTGACTGTATAAATTTCGTATATGAGAACGTTACGAGTTGGCTGAGGGAGCTTGGACAGATTACCGACAACTGATCCACTGTTCGTACAGAAACTTCTGACTGTTTGACGACTGTCAAATTAGTCAGAAGATTATTGTCCAGTAAACTGTCACAGCTCGAAATTAAGTACAATCATTATTCGAATGTCAGATTTTTCAGCATGACGTAGACAATTTAGGAAAAGTTCGTGTATGTTGATTTGCTGTAAACCAGAATGATTTAGGATTTATCGTCCAATTGCCCGAATGTGCCTAAATTTTCTTCGAGAGAGGACACTTTCTAGGAAAAATAACAGCACTCAAAAATGTCAAGTAGATTTACTTACACTACAATTACCATTCAATTCTCATTTAAAACGTATAAACATAGATTCGAAGAAACGTGATTTCACAGATCGAATGACAAGTTGAAGAAGCAAACAGTAAGAATTCTGAGTAAATATCTGCAGTGATTATGCATGAAAAATGTATAAAGTATTGTAAATGACTTTTAATAAAACTCCGATAGTAGGGTTTTTGTTCCCTGTTCCCTTGTCGCCAAGCCTCGAAGTGTATGCACAAACAGTATTTACTTGTATAAGTCCCCCAAAGCTGATGAAAAAAAAAAACAAAGCAACCAATTCTGGATATATTATGATGCAGATTTTTTTCATGGGTGCCCACTGAGAGGGAGTAGCCGACTGACTTTTCTGGAATGAAAATACTATTTTCCCTATACAGGGTATTTTAAATTCGACACTCACCATTGACATCTCTGAAACTTTAAAGGACACAAAATCACCTGAATAGAGACAAAGTTGCGTATTCAGAAAATCAGCAAATTGCCGCTTAGAGAGTTTTAAAACTGAAAGTACTTCCGGAGAGAGACGTAAAAAACAGAAATTTGTCAAAGTGGTTTTAACTTTCTCCTGATTTTATTTGTAGTGGGATTCCAAAATAAATTTCACATCAACGTTGCCACTTTTTCTCCTCTACAAGATGATATAATTAGAATTTCAATATGACGTTTCGTCTTTTGTCCTCCAGCATCAAGTTTATTTTTTCTTATAGACGCCATATTGTATCTTAACACAGATGAATAAAAATTTGAATTCTGATTTCTAAAATGTATATGTCATACATTGACATTGCAAAGCATTTGTTTTTCCAGAAGTTCTTAGGTAGGCCTTGAAATTATCGATTTCATTCGCTTGCATGGCAATAAGAGTTTGGAAGACTGTGAAGACCTCTGCTTATTTATGGTTATCATTATTATCAATAAAATTTTCATTTCGTATTCAAGTTTCACCATATCTTTTTATTTCCCTATAATTTCCATCCAACAAAAAAATTATGGTCAACTAACGAAATACATACATCACTGCATTTAGGGCTGAAAAGTCCATTTAAATGTACAAAATTCCAATGTTGGTGTTGGAAGTCGGAAGAAGTAATGTCGAATTGAAAATTTGACTTTTGTAGAGGAGGATAAGTAACAACAAGAGCATGTAATTTATTTTGAGATCCCGTCTCAAATAAGGCCAGGAAAAAATAAAAGTGGTTTTTGGATAAATCTGGTGAGCGAAACAAATATCTGATAATTTCAAGGCCTACTTAAGAAATTCTGTTTATTTTTTGTTGAAGTAACTAAGATTTGGCAACGTATGTGTATGACGTATTATGCATATTTGGAATCAAAATTAAAGACTCTATTCTAATGCAACATAGCGTCCTTAAGAAATAATAAAGTTGATGGTTGAGGACAAGAGACGAACCGTCATATTGAAATTCTGATTCTGCCTTCTTGTAGAGGAGAAAATGTGGCAATGTTAATGTGCGATTTATTTTTAAATCCCGATGCAAATAAACTCAGGAAAAAACCATTTTGCGAAAATTCAGTTTTTCCGTCTCTCACCGGAAGTACTTTGCATTTCGGTACTTTCATTTTGTTGACTACCCCATTTATGCGACTTTGTATCTATTACAGTGTCCACGATCCCAACTGTGAGTGCCGAATTTTAAACACCCTGTATGCAGACTCTTACTAGAAGAAGAAAGTAAAAATACTACAAGGATTTAATACCATCTTTAAATAACAAAAAGCTAAAAAGGCTGGAAATAACTACAATTATCAGAACTGTTTCCATAGCTATAGGTGTATGTTTCACAGAGTTCCCAACATGGACAAAAAGAACTGAGATTACGAAAATACATAAAAGTAAGACTTAAATCGCGTAATTTCGCATTTTGCAATTGTAAGAAAAATTTTCGAAAAATTAGTTTTGTCTTCGATTCTCCGGATTTTTCCTACTGTATCTTCATTTTGCCATTACATTTTCAATAAACCAAATATTGAGCACAAATCATTTTGGCGCTACCTGATATTTAAAATGGAATTTCACTGAAATTTCTGCTGCCACTTCCTCACTCGAAAATGTTACAAGAACTAATTGCTGTTGAATTGTGGCACTGTTTTCTCCACCAAATTCAGGTTTGTGGTTGTCATTCTCTCCTCCAGTAGAACTTCAAGGTCTTCGTCTTCTTGCTATATCGCTCACTTTATTTACATTGAAGCAACCGAGCAGGTGAAGCTTACATGCCAGGGCACCGCGGCTGCTATGAGGAGCTTGAAGAAACTTTGTTATTCCAATATTTGAACTGCCTAAGGTTAGTAGAACTTGGGAAAGCTCCGCATGAAGATTGTTCCACGATCTCGACATCCTCGGGATAAAGGAGCTGTCTTATCGGCCAGCGTTGGATGTACGAAGTTCGACACCGTTACGGTGGGAGGTCAAAATCAGGCGGGTCTGTCTGGCAGGCACATTGCGCGGCAACATCATGGAGGAGAACTCTGAGGAGCAAAGCCCGTTGGCGTAACTAGATCGGCGAGGGCCCGCCGGTGCGAAAGTGTCTCTAGACCGTCGGTTAGACAAGAGTTATCGATAATTAAATGTCTCTTGCGCAGCAATTTTAGTCCTCAAGGTAGTTTCGACACAATCTGATACCTGTCACTGTCACTGGTTGACTGGTGTCCTCTGATCTGTCAGAAGGTTCCGTACGAACAGGGGATTAGCTGTCGGCAAACAGTCAGAAACTGTACGAACAGGTAACATCTCTCTGATTGTGATTTTGCCAGCCACCGATAAGTTACCGACTACTGTACGAACAAACCACACGAATATGCGCGTTGATACGTGGCACGTTTCACAGTTGAAATATCATATGTCGTATTTTTAGACTTGTATTAAAGCAGAGGTGCGAAATATTCCAACCTTAGAGAAGGGAGAAGACTTAGGCCCGTATCGTCAGTCGTCCCTACAATTGTAGGGCGCGTTTATGGCCTCCATGATTGTCATAGTTTCCTACTTCTCCGTGTCAGCGCTCTATTTTGAGGTTATGTCACAAACATCTATTTGCATCAAATTGTGCTTGCTTTTGAGTTATATCATGTTTTGTCAGCCTGAAATTTCCCACAATTTAAAAGGAAAACATATCTTAACAATAGGAGAGCGCTGACGCTGGCACGGGACGAGTGTAATCTAGAAATTTTTGAAGGAGAGAATAGAGTATGACAATCAAGGAGGCCATAAACGCGCCCTACAATTGTAGGGACGACTGACGATACGGGCCTTAATGTGCAAGTTTATATGTTCCATTATTTGGTTTAGCTTTTAATCTCAGCACTTTGAAGAGGGCAAATACTTGGCCCTTATCGGGCTTTGCGAATATTCAGCAGGAATGTTATCTTTACCTGTAATCGCAAACAATATGACATGTACATCATGAAAAACTATGTCTCTTATTTCCGTAGGTCTGTCTGGCTATCGCGTTGTCTGTTCGTATGCCTGTCCGCTAATCCTGGGTCCATCTATAATTTGGAAAGTACCGCTCGGATTTCAATGAAATTTTCAAACAAGGTTACTGCCGAGGACGAAAGAGCTTTGTAGTCTTGGAGAATTGGTCCAGTAGTGGTGGAGCTACGAAGCAAAGAACGAAACTAGTAAAAATCTCGCAAACTTTGTTTGTTGACGTTTCACATGTCTCTGATCATTTTCAAAAATTTTTTTTTAGGAGACAAATATTGGGAATTGAGGGCTGTAGGGGGTGGGAGGATATATCTCAATTTTGTGATCTTAGTATATTATTTACATATACGCTCCCAAACTCGATGATTCTGTGCACCTGTTAGACGCATCATAGATTTTCCTGTGCATTTGTCCTTAAGGTTATAATGATAGAGAAATTCCTATACGCGTCCTGCTTCAACGCTGTGCATTCGTCAAAGAGTGTCGTAGCATAACCGAAGCTGTGGCGCTGTGCCGCGACGTGCTGTCAGGTAGGAGAGGTGACGTTGACAGATGGCACCTCCAGTAGGGCAGGGAAGGTGTATATAAACTAGTTGTATGTGCCTATTTGACTAACCTGATCACTGTAATTTCTCTGTTATACCTCTTCGCAACTAACTTTTTTCTAACTAGTAAGGAATATAATCGTTGCGTGGGAAGATCACAGTCAACCTACATGATGCCATTTTTCTAATTGGTGAATACTTTAAGAGGCAAGTTTGGTTTTCCATCGATCAGCCTGAAAACATGATAAATTAAACAATCTAAGTTGCCTAAAGACCTTTTTTCCAGCGACTCTGAATAAAGCCGTTTATGTTTAACTTCGAAAGTTCTTTGAAGTTTCGTAACTCCTCCAATCAATTAAGGATTTGCTAGGAGGCGGGTACATATACAATTACCATCACTTAGGATAAAACAACCACGAATATTCTAAGACAAAATACTTAAGCTTAAAACACTCAAAGTAATCAGCACTATCTCTTGAAGTAACTATTGTAGTAACGTTATGTGCTTAAATAAAATTGTTGGGCTAATTTCCATTTTTGTTTTTCGTCGATACAAGCGAATACAAGTTGGTATAAGTATGTAAATTTTAACCGACCATGAATACGTCATGAAGTGTCGTGAAGTCGAATTTGGGGAAGAGGATGACTCGCTAACTACCCCTTGGGAGTTCTAGTGTCAGACTGAGGTAATATTTGGAATCTACGCACCCGATTTACCTAGGAAAAAGAGTCTTCTTCCAAGGCACAGTTCGTAGAGTATTATGTTCGATCCAAGATGGTCCAAACGCTACTAACACGTATAACAAGGTAACTAAATCTGTCATTTCAACCAAACAGACCCATATACAGTTAGTACATACTTCATAGTATCCATCTATTTGCTATTTTCTTCCTTGTCCAAAGTACCAACCATCTGGCAATGCTACTGGACCACGTTAGCCAAACACGTCATAAGGGCCAACCACGATAATATGCGATGCTGGCAGACGAAGGGCAGCGTTGGGCATAGGAAAGTAGCAGTTGCGACGCATTGTCCCAACAGACCACGTGTCTCGCATACAGGGTGTCCCAAAAGTCGACGTCAAGCCGAAACCGGGTGATAGGCAAAGTCATAACAGCTATCAGCAAAATATTTAAAAAAATTTTATGTATGTGTTTTGAAAATTATAGGTCTTTGAAAAAAATATAGAAATTTCACACCATACGGCAGTCTGTCAACTCCTGTTACTACAAATATTAACTTTTATTGGCGTTTATTTTTACAATGTAATGATGAATAATGCATCTTGAAACTGGTGCCTCAACCTTACTGCCAACTTTTCTCGTTCAGGAAAAATTGCCACATATTTCCCAACCAAGTATTCCAAAGTAAAACTTTGCTCAACTTTAACTGGCTGTACTGGAAAAAAATGTACTACGAGAGTTTGGCAAGTAACCTTAAAAGGTGGCGCATTTAATAAGGATTCCAAAATGGTATAACACTTAGAAGATTACTCGTTAACTTATGCACAATTTTTATTTGAAGAAAAACTGATGAACATTTTTCAAAATTTCCTAATTAAACAGCGATTATGAAAACGCACAAGGACCCTTAAGGATAACTGTTTGCACAACAGTGGGCGTCAAAATGCTGCTGATGATGATTTACCTTTACAGCAAATGCTCAAACTGTTTTCCTTCACCCGCAATACACGCTCGACATCTTCTTAAAAAAGATCAGGTTATTAAACGAGCGAATCCACGGTTATTAACAAACTCAGCTGCTTCCAATAGTCTTTGCCGTAGCTCAGCTACATTTTGAATCGGCTTGAAATACACTTTTTCTTTTACAGTTCCCCAGTAAAAAAAATCTAACGGATTCAAATCTGGTGACCGGGAGATATTCAGATTTATCTTCTCTCATCAAATGTGGGTTTGCTACGTGCCACTCGCGTAAGTTATGCAGGTTCATGTACCCATCTTTCTTAAATGTGGTCTCATCTGACCATAACATTTTTTCAAAGAACCGTGGATCTTCCCTGTGTCTTTCTAACATTGTGCGACAAAAAGCAACTCGGGGATCATAATCCCGGGGCAGAAGAGCTTAAACACGCTGTACGTGGTATGGATGGGGCACGTTTTTTGCAAGATTCTATGGGCTGTACTTTTGGGCACACCTGTTTTTAGTTCTATTGCATGCACTGAAGTACTCGGGTCTTCTTCGACAGCTCCTAGCACCACGTCTTCGTAAGGAAGGAGAGATCTTCCCTCACCGTGTGATTGGTTTGGTAGTTGGCCCTCTGAGAACAGTCAGCGGTACACATTTGTGAACACTCGATGATCTGGATGACGAGCTGCATTCGGGTACCTCTCACAGTAAAGTCTCGCTGCAGCACTAGCGATGCATCTGCATTCCCCATAAATGAGGTGCATGTTAGCATATTCTTGTACGGTGTACACGGACATAGCGGCACTGCACAATCACACTATCAAAGATAGTCTAAGGAAAGCAAATGTTGTTTTGAAGAGCAATTAAACAGTCCAAATGCAAATCACAAGCGATCAACAGTCCAGTTCACGAATACAAAATTAGTAACAGTACGAAATCAACAAGCACGAACATGTAAAGATGCGCCGTAAACGAAGGAGTACTGATCGGTATCAAAGTGTGCAATAGCAAGTAAGTGATATGCTTCATCCATACCACATACAGCGTGTTCAACCTCTCCTGCCCCGGGATTATGAGCCCCGAGTTGCCGTATTTGTCGCACAATGTTAGAAAGACACAGGAAAGATCCACAGTTCTTTGAAAAAAAATTATGGTCGGATGAGACCACATTTAAGAAAGATGGGTACATGAACCTGCATAACTTACACGAGTGACACGTAGCAAACCCACATTTGATGAGAGAAGATAAATCTCAATATCGCTTCAAGATAAACCATTGGACAGGAATTTTAAATGGTAAAATAATCGGTCCGTTTGAGTTCCCAGAGACTTTGACTGCTGAGGTTTATTTAGGTTTTTTGCAAAATCATTTAGAAAATTTATTGGAGGACGTGCCACTGAGTGTTTACAAGGATATGTGGTTTCAGCATGATGACTGCCCAGCGCACTATGCACTCTCAGTGAGAGAGTATCTCGATCAAAACTTTCCAGGCAGATGGATAGGGCGGTCTGGTACAATACCGTGGCCAGCCCGGTCACCAGATTCGAATCCGTTAGATTTTTTTACTGGGGAACCGTAAAAGAAAAAGTGTATTTCAAGCCGATTCAAAATGTAGCTGAGCTACGGCAAAGACTATTGGAAGCAGCTGAGTTTGTTAATAACCGTGGATTCGCTCGTTTAATAACCCGACCTTTTTTAAGAAGATGTCGGGCGTGTATTGCGGCTGAAGGAAAACAGTTTGAGCATTTGCTGTAAAGGTAAATCATCATCAGCAGCATTTTGACGCCCACTGTTGTGCAAACAATTATCCTTAAGGGTCCTTGTGCGTTTTCATAATCGCTGTTTAATTAGGAAATTTGGAAAAATTTTCATCAGTTTTTTTTCAAATAAAAATTGTGCATAAGTTAACGAGTAATCTTCTAAGTGTTATACCATTTTGGAATCGTTATTAAATGCGCCAACTTTTAAGGTTACTTGCCAAACTCTCGTAGTACATTTTTTTCCAGTACAGCCAGTTAAAGTTGAGCAAAGTTTTACTTTGGAATACTTGGTTGGGAAATAAGTGGAAATTTTTCCTGAACGAGAAAAGTTGGCAGTAAGGTTGAGATACCAGTTTGAAGATGCATTATTCATCATTACATTGTAAAAATAAAATCCATAAAAAGTTAATATTTGTAGTAACAGGAGTTGACAGACTGCCGCAGGGTGTGAAATTTCTATATCTTATTCAAAGACCTATAATTTTCAAAACACATACATAAAATTTTTTTAAATATTTTTCTGATAGCTGTTATGACTTTGCCTATCACCCGGTTTCGGCTTGACGTCGACTTCTGGGACACCCTGTATAAATATTTGAATGAGTGGAAATGTAAGACGAACAATATCCGCTTTTTGATGTTTCAGAGGTGCCTGACCATTTTAAGAAAAATAGTTGTTTGGCTCGATTTTGAGATCACAGGTGAGGGATCATTTTTACTTCCTACGCCATAACTGGCGATGAATATGAAAAATTTTCAAATTGAGTAACTAGGTTTTTTGGTTACGTGACACATGTAGTCGCCAATAACGCGAAGTGGCGCATGTCAAAAAAATACGAAAATTGAGTTAAGTCGATTTTATTACTTAAAACAGGTTAGCCTTCAATATCACGAAGTGGCATAAGTCAGTTTCTACCTTTATAGTTATAGAGAAATAATATTAGACTTATCTCGTTTTAACAGGAAATTAAATTTCACGAGGGAGCTTAACTCAAGTTTTATGAAATTATAAAATATACATATATCATGTTACATCGTATGGCTTACCTAAGTTACGCCAGTTCGTAAAATTGTTGCTTTAATTTTATCTCTATTTGCACTGTTACGTATCTATCTTTTTAACTTCACCCTCAGTACGAATACAGCTTTTTAAGATTAAAAAGAAAAACCTTAATTTAAATGATATTCCACTCAAGGTTCTGAGTGTAGAACCAAAAAAAATTACTACAAAAAAATATATATAGATTTGAGGTCGCCGTGTCAAGGAGATATACCGGTAGTTCGTTTAGAAGAATACCAAAGATTTAAATCTTCCTCATGAGTAATAGATGAAATACTTATTATTATTTTGTTCATATTATTATATCATCGTTATTTGATTGTGTCTTTTGTTTGTGCTGTCATATTTAACTGCTATAGGGAGTTAAATAGTTTTAGATACTGCGGGTACTTGTTTCGTCATAATATTCGCTGTTACCCTTTTTGTAACGATTTTGTATTATACTAAAACATGTTTTTCTTTAAATTTCATGTGTTTTGATTCTTCATCACTTTAATATAACGCGGACGTAACTAAGTCTCTATTCTATGAATTACGATCCTTCAATTTCTCAAAATGACGTATCTACCTTTTTTTTGGAAATTTTGAACAAATAAAATGAAAAATGGGTTAACCATTGCTCATTTTTAAAGAGCTTGTTAACATGAGCAGATATACCCACAAATTCAATTATGTAGCAACAATACTTTTTACGCATTTCCGCCGGTCTGTTTATTTGTCTGTCTGCCTGTCGCTATGTCCGCTTAATTTATAAGCGACTATAAAATGAGATTTCGCTCAGATTTTGATAAAAATTTTCATACAAGGTTACTGTTATACCAAAGATAAAAAAGTTTTAGAAAATCGATCTAGTGATAGCGGAGCTAGGGGCAAAAACACCAAATAAACAAAAATCGCTAAAACTTTTTCTACGTTTCAGAGGCTCCTGATCATTTTTGGAAAATTGTTGTATAGGATGAAACTTGGGTGTTGTTGTTCTCATAATAACTTTGCAATCATTGGCGTTGGGTGCACGGCGCAATGCTGCATCGTCATGAAGGTAACTTCCGACTATGCAATTGATAACAAACTCCAACTGGTCTGCGGTGGTGTAATCACTGACAGGAGAAATATTTATATATTTTAGTAATATTTGGATGTTAGGAGTTTATACCACTTTAGAGTTTTGTGATGCTTTTGTAAATGATGACTTAACTGTCTATTTACACAAATATTTTTCTGAATTTCATGATCCTCAAATGTACCACCTATTTCATCTAACCGTTAATTTGTGTTACTCCGACTATGACTCTCTGAATATTTTGTCAAGTAGATGACTCAGTACGTGCTTGTGGTAGCTGCGGTGGCCGCAGTAGTAGACTCTTCGGTATCCTGATCAGTCGCCGTGCGCTGTGCGGGTTCGAGTCCCGTCCCAGGAGAAATTTTTCTCTTGGCTATGAATGTTGTGATTGTCCGTAGGTGGTAGATGGTCTCTGACTGTCGAACGCGGAGGTACCACCCGGCGGTTCTCGTAGGCGGAGCCAGAATGTGTGCATGTTGCATGCACACGTGTTCCCTCGCCAGAGTCCGTGTGGCGTCCCCCCCCCCTTTCCCATGTATCCCCCTATACCCCACGGTACCCAATGGGTGCTTAGGCCTTAGGCCTGCGTGGTAGTTGGAGTATAAAAAAAAATGATATCAAAGGGTACTATAAAAGTTTTGCAATACAGTTTTATTAAATTTATTGACTTCGTTCAAAGTAATTTCCATCACATTCATTACACTTCTCCATCCGCCAAAACCAGTCCTTAAACCAGCTCTGCCAAGTTTCACCCGGGAGTCCAGAACATTCGTTGTCCCAAGCCCTCAGAAGGTCCTCATCGCTAGAAAACCGTCTTCCTTTTAGCTTCATTTTCACAGAGTGAAATTGCCCCTTTGGAATTCTCTGTACCACCTGACTATAGTAGTACGATGAGGACAATCAGTCTTTAATGCAAGTGTCATTTCTTCTACGCAGTGGTCTATTCTTAACCACGCGTAAAGTTATAGCGTAAAACGGCCTTTATCTCACTGACCACGATGAACAACTACATCAACAGACGTGCTGCTGACGGCTTCTAGGCACAAATGGCCATGTCTCAACATGAAGTAACATGCAGCCTCCTGCACCCGTTTGTTAAGTCGTATTGCAAAACTTTTATATTACCCTTTGTACAACCGACGTGAACTGACAAACTGACAGAGATTAGAAACATCGACTTGTGTGATGGAGATATCTTTAAGCCACAGAAAACTTGTGAACCGAAGTTCGGATGTTATCGCGAGTTTAATACTTCCATCGTTTAGGTAGCCGTAACGTTGATTCAGAGGCGGCGGAATTAAAATCGCTGGAACATGTGTGTTACAATGTTTCAGAGATTCCTGCTCATTTTCAGGCAATGGTTGGAGGAGATGATGTGCTGAATGGTTAATTGTTGCACATTTGGTGTCAGTGAGAGGCCTCCCGTTTTTAAGAGGCTGCTGATCTCAGTGATGCTCTGCTCCTGTTAGACATGATAAGTTACATACATTTCCCTACATTTACCATGGTAACATAAATATTATAGACTTGCTTTACATAGTTTGATATGCAGAGCTCGTAGACGCATCGTGCCTAAGTGAGCATACCTAATCTCGATTCGATTTCGCTTTTTGAAATGATTTGACTCATCCCTTTTCTTTGAATCCCCTAGCGAAGACGTAGAAAGTATAGAGTCAATCTTCTTGACGCTATTTTTTAATATCCAGCCTGGATATAGCAACTGTTGAAAACATTCAATCGTGTAAAGGTTCTAGCTGTTATCTGTAACCAGACGTATATTTGCAAACTTTGATAAGCAAAAAATCCTACACTTGCAGTAGATAGAAACGACAAAGCTCTGAATATCTAAGGACGTCATTTGTAAGAACGGTAATTTAAGTATTTTCTTACTTTCCATTTCAAAAAAGTTATTAAATGGGTGGCTGTCACTCAAAAGCCGCGAGAGTCCAGTAGATCAAAGAGAGTCCTAAAAAATTAGCATATAAATTAGATAGTATACGGTATACGTGCTTTAATTCAAAATGTGTAACAGTAATAACTAAGGACAGAGGGAATAAACAGACAAACTTGTTAGATTCTCCGGACAGAAAATAAGGGAGCTATTTTTGACGTGGGTCAACTTAAGCATGACAGATTCCATACACACTCACACAAATCGCACGACGTACAAGTGGTATTCATTATAAAGGAACAGAATGTTATATAATTAAAGTTAAATTAATTAAATAGTGATTTATCATATCTCAGCTTACTGTGCAAATCTTAATGTTCATCAAGCGGATTTCTGCCTTGCCTAGGAATTCCTTTGTCACATGTAAAGAGGAGTTAGTCGAAGTACTACGAGCCCTAACTCAAAAATGTTCGGACATTATCTAATTTTATCTAAAAGTTTGTTTATTTTTCTAAAGTTAAAAATTAATTGTTTTCCTTTTATAAGAGCCGTTTTACACACAAGAGAATTACTCCGAAAATTATGGTTATAATTATGCCGAAAATTATTGCTGTCGTATTACACCTAAAAGAATTCTTGTGAAAATTTTCATGGTAAAAATATAAAACCCGTTCTATATAATATGCGCGAGAATCGGCGCAGAGGATTATTTCCGTGCATGTCATTATCAAATGTCAACGTCAACAACATAATCCCACTTAACATTTGTGGGTATGGTCCTGTTCGAGTCGTACTACGAAGAAGCGTTTATTGTTATAGTTTATTCATAATGTCGTGGAATCAGGAAGAAGTTACACTGTTGTTGTAGGAGTACCAAAAATGGGCAAACCTGTTCAAGGTGAAGTCACCCAATTTCAAAAACAGAAATTTGCGGCGTCAGGTGCTGGATGCGATAGTCCAAGCATTGAGAAGTTTTATAATATTAACCAAGATCTCGATTTAAAAAATAAATTTAAATCAACGACGTCTGTTGTCTTTCCGATTATATTGGACGTCATACCCGTTAAGGTTATGTCCATTCGAAAATATTACTCTAATGCGCAGGCGTATCATATGAATTACTCGGAAATTTTGTTTGCTTGTGTCATACAGGTTGTAGAGAAAATCTTCATATTTTTCCATACAAATTGCCGGCATAATTATGACCATAATTTTCGGAGTAATTCTCTTGTGTGTAAAACGGCTCTATGACAATGAAATATACTAAGTGACATATAAATCCGAACACCCAGTTTAAATGGTTTTATTTTAATAAAATTTTGTATAAGTACTTAATGAAGCATAATAAGTAAATGATAAAAATTTCAAAATGATTGCACTGCTTTAAAGCCCTTTAACCTTTAATAATGTGTGGATGCACCCTGATGTGCTACGCATTCTCTAACGCGCCTAGGCATGCTTCTGATCAGGTGGTCAATGTCCTCCTGTTGTATCTCATTCCAGGCAACCACCAACTCCTCTCGAAGTGCTTCTAGAGTCTGAGGAGGACGTTGCAAATTGAGCAATCTCCTACCCGTCATATCCCACACGTGCTCAATTGGGGATAAGTCGGGAGATCTTGGTGGCCATGGTTACAATGTGACATCATTATGTTGAAAGAAGTCTTTTTTGACTCTTGCAACATGTGGTCGGGCATTATCTTGTTGGAAAGTTGGATCTGCCAGGGTGTCAAGATAGGGTAAAAGATGGGGTTCTAGAACTTCGTGGATATAACGCTGCGCGTTCATGTTACCTCTGATGAAGATTAAAGGTGACCTGGAACCATAAGCTGTAGCACCCCAAACCATAACTCCAACAGTGTGATGAACATGTCTTTCAACAAAAAACTGTGGATTCCTCCTTTCACCACGTCGCCTTCTTACCCTGGCACGACCATCGTGCATGCCTAAACAAAATCGAGACTCGTCACTAAAGACAATACTGTTCCATTCCTGATCCCAGAGTGACCGTTGTCTGCACCACTCAAGGCGATTACGTCGGTGTTCTCGAGTTAAAGGAAGGACCCAGTGTGGCCGGTATGAAAACAAGCCAAAACTTCTCATTCGTCGGTAAGCACTTCGCATGCCAATAGGTCTTCCGTGTTCTGCAAACCATTCATTTGCAATGGACCTGGTAGTGGACAAACGGTCCCTTAAGTCCAATAATCTTAGGCGGCGATCTTCACGGTCTGTTGTTCTACGGCGGCGACCTGTGCCCCTTGCTCTTTGCGTACGGCCTTCTCGAAGCCATGCCTGACAACACCTAACCACAGTGTCTACACTTCTTTGCACTCTAACTGCAATTGCCCGAAAAGAAAGTCCAGCTTCCCGAAGTCCCACTATACGGCCCCTATCAAACTCACTAAGTTGACGAAATCGTACAGGTCTCCGTACTCTAGGCGTCGTAACCGATCGTAAAGGATGTCAAGAACCAAAATCCGCCAACGCTGATTCTTTACTGCGGCTGAAATATTCATTTTTAGAGCGTTAGTGAATTAAAAAAAAGCAGTATAAAAACTGGAATGTCCAACTGATAACGCTGAAAATTTTTTCACTTGTTATTTACAGTAAGATAAATACATTCACCAACTTTTATTAAAATAAAACCATTTATACTGGGTGTTCGGATTTATATGTCATTTAGTATATATTGTTTGCGCATCATATTAACGAAACCGTTTTTAAGTAACATGATGCTGAAATATAAAAGCAAACTAATATTGATAACAACGCAACATTTTGCTGACACATACATGTTCAGACACGATATTAAATAAAATAATAGCAGGCCTTGGCAACCAAAACGTGTTTACAATTTAACGTTTTGATTTGAGAATGAATTCTATGAATCAATTTGCTCTAAACTGTCGCGTCAAGCAACAAACGGTGCAATCAGAGTTTTACCCATAAAATTCTTTCATCAAGGAAATAGCTTTCGTGATATTGCAGATTGCAGACAAATAAATGTCGCAACGTCTACGGTGGCGGATTGTAAAAAATATGGAGGCACAGGTTCAACTCAAGTTTTAATACACGGTGTTGGTAGGCTACGTGTCTAAATGGGTTTCGACCGTTGAAATTCATTCCGACGGCGCCTTGTATCCATACACTTGATTCGCTATGTCAATTTTGACACTGCCATGACAATTTGAATATAAGAGATCTATAAAATTAGATGTCAAAATTATCATAGCCAGTCGAGTATATCGTCACAAGGCATCATCGAAATTAATTTCACATATCGAAACTCATTCAGAATCAAGGCCCTAGACCTAAAATGAAAATATCTCGTATTTGTCAAGCTTTTCGTCGAGGTAATGTAAGGGACGTAACAGCAAAATGGAATGAAGAAACAGCTGTAAATGTTTCACAAGAAACGAGCCGTCGCCGTCGGTGGATTGATAAGTCTACTTTACATTTTTATAAGGTACGTAGGTTGCATTTAAGGGACAATATGGCATATTTATTCAGTAGAATCTTTGCTTTAGGCAAAAGAAAAGCCGTTGCCTACGGAAAAACAAAAGAATAGGCGGTTAGCGTGGGCTAAGGAGTAGGCAATGTGGACTTAGGTAGACTGGAAAAAGATGAAAGAAGAAAGTCGAAGTTTGATGTTTGTATGGGTGACCACCGATCCCGGGCTATAAGGAACAAACATGAGGCGTTCCATAAAGACTGCCTAAAGACAAAAGTAAAGTTTACATCAGGTTAAATGGTATGGGGAAGCATATCTGCTTTTGGCGTTTTAAAATTTCACTTCATAGACGGAATTGTAAAGGCAGCTAAATATCAAAATATCCTTGGAACTAATTTGCTAGTGTCAATTCCAATTTTATCACCTGATAGAAACTTTATTTTTCAAGAAGATGAGGCAGCGTATCATATGACCAAATCTACGAAGAAATTGTTACAGGATAATAATTTTTCCGTCCTTGACTGGCTTTCCAATAGTCCTAATTTAAATATTATCCAAAATGTATAACACAAAATGAAGCAGCAGTCAAGGAATGATCCACAACGAAACATTTCTGTTTTACGCAAAGGGAGGCATAATGAGCTATTGAAATGGTTCGTCCGAACATTTATGTGTCAGTCAAATACTGCTGTTATCAATATTTGTTTAGTTTTATAGTTTAATATCATATTACTTGATAATAATTTTGTTAATGTCATATCCAATCATTATATTTCAATGTCTTATAAAAGAAAACAATGTTTAGTAACCTTAAAAAAATAAACAAACATTAAGGTAAAATTAGATAATATCCGAACTGTTTTGTGTTAGGGCTAGTATAAATTTGTAGCACGTTCTGAAGGAATTAATTTTTTTAACGTCATATAATGTATCTGGACCTACATCTTTCAACTTATCGATTGACATGTTGAATGCAGCATTTTTCTGTTGTTTATTCGAATAAGCCTTACCTTTTGTGTGCCACAATAATTCTGTCTGTATAAATCAATGAATTCTCGACAGCAATCTTGAATCAGCCATTTTCGCAAATCATACATCGTAAATAGCAAACAAACAATCAACATGCAATTGATATTACTAATGTCAAGCAACTGGAAGAATGCGAGAGCGAAAATGGACGATTTGGTACCGTTTGCTTGACGATTTAGGATTTCAAGTAAATTGTAGGATTTTCATGAGAATCAAATCCTATAATTTGTATGAGTATATAAATGAGATATTGATTTCGTATAGGTGGGGCGCAAAGCTCGAATTCGTGGTAGCTTCCAACTCGACTTCTTTGTTTTTCGTAATCACGATTGTCGGATGCCCCTTAACATCATCACCGTTCTGATGATTGCTAAAAATACTATGGTCGCAGAAATTTAAACCAATATCTGGTTACGTGGATTGGGAAGCCCTTCAACATGAATCAATAGGTAACCTGGTGCAAATTTGTTTAAACTTTCATTCTGCACGGCAGAGGTTCACTACACACTAAAAATGAGGATTTTCAAAGTTTGTAAGCTCGCTTGAAAATTATTATTGAGTTCTGCTATTATCTTATAGTACCGCCAGTATTTTTTAGATCCATTTTGGATGCCGAAGTACAGTATATTAGTGATGTAACAAATATTTGCATTCGCGGATATTCGCATTCAAATTCGCAAAACTTCTGCAAATGTTTTGCGAATATGAGTAACAGAAAAAATACAATTATTACATAATAGTGGGTTAATAAAAACAAAATACAAGAAAAAGTAACTTCACCTCGTAAGTCTTCACTTAATCATTAGGAATTATTTATTTTTTTACTTTACTTTGGACAATGAAGATTAACAATTAAATTTTCATAGAACTTATAAGACAAACAAATATAATGTAGTGTAAACAAACAAAAACAAATTCTTCTATTGAAGTTTTATCAGTTTTCACTTGAGTTACATAATCAGCTTCTTTAACAAAGTTAAAAACAATAATCAAAGAGATACAAGATTCTTGTACAATAAACTATAAATATAATAATTTTTATAAGAGGCATAAGTAAACACTTTAAACAAAAATAAATTTACTTATTGTACTTTAGTAAAGCTTAAAAATTAAATTCTCATTAGAGCTTGTAGGTACCACAAAAACTAAATGCAATTGAAACAAACAAAAACCAATTCTTCTATAAAACCTTCACAAGTCTTTAACTTACTGTTTAGATAATAATCATCTTCAAAACAACTAAAAAATATAATGCATAATCAAACCAAAACTATATTCTTATACAATAAACTATAAATATAATCTAAACAAACAAAACAAAAAAATTATAGACTCTCAAACAATAATACTTATCTGTTAAAAAATAACAATTAAGTTAAAATAGAGGAATATCAAACTTTAAAAATAGAAGCTTGGACGCCTTCTTTCCTTCAAGTCTGTTTCGATGTGGTGTGTAAATAAGTCCAGCGCCACTATACATGCGCTCCCTCGGGACACTGGTGGTGCAACTAAATAATGCCGAACTATAAAAAACAGAATACGGTATCCTTTCTTATTCACTTTCCACCATGTTAAAGGGTCGACGTCATTTGCCACGCGTTTTTCTGTTGAGTATTATGAGACAGATTTATGGGTTAAAAGATGAACAGGGTTCCTCTTCACTGTGGCTCGCATCTATTAGTAAATTTGTTGTTTCTTTCAAAGATACTAGTTTATTTATTTGGGTGTATTCGGCTTCAGTTTCAAATACAAACGGAACGCATTTGGTCGAACAAGACTGCCATAGACAATTGGCGCCAGAACAAAAACTGAATATTCACATTCGCATTCGCGAATGGCGGTAGTAGATATTTGCATTCGCATTAGTTGTCGAACCCTAATGCCATGTATCTTCATTATTGTAGTTCTGACTCTGGCCCTCATGTATAATACTGATATTGGTGTCTCCTCTCTTGCATGCAGATGGCCGCCTCAGAGAGTCTGAAGATCATGGGGGAGCTGTTCGAGGAAGATTCTCAGGATGAATAATGCCACATTGAAGCTACTACCTGAAGGTTGGCAAGAGTGGAAGGTACGAGTTGGTTTCGAGCTCATAATTGAACCTGCAGTTCTGAATAAACCGAGCTTCTGTCTACCAGCCATCGAAATTGCCAAGGCTTTTGATCCGAACGCTGCATCTCTCAAAGAGAGGCCATACAGAGATATGAAGTGTAAGATGCTTTCATGGCCCTTCTGCTCTGGACTGGTACTGAGTCCCCCTTGTCACTACAAATAAGAGGTACAGCCTTGCAGTGCGAATTAGTGGCACAGTCGGTAAAGGGTATGCAGGATATCCAACAGACCCGGAAAGAGGCATTTTCATTATTGAGCAGTGCTTCAGGAACAGAATCTGAAGAAGGTTGTGCAGGACACAAGGATCGGGGTTACCACAAGGCCACTAGAGCTAGATGCATTACTGCCTTGGAACAAGAATCAAGTGCCACTCGTTCTCTGTTACAAGAAATTCTGGAGAAATTAGACTCACAAACAAAAATACCTGCAGATGACTCTTCGGAACCAAGGTTCTCCAGAGTATGCAGAGGATGAAGAGGTGACTAAACCAGCAGAGGACTCGGATGCTGATTCGTTCCACTGGGAGGCGCCAGCTGTTTCCCATCAGCCTGTAGGGGACGTGTCTGTGGAATTTGCACCTCAAACTAGGGAGCAAGGGCCATCTATTACTCAACCATCGTCTAAGATCAAGGCTCAGAGTATGTCATGTCAGCGCTTAGGCGATAGCGCCTGGAACAGGATAAGCTACTCCGACGTTCAGAAGAGGTTACAGGCGGCCCCAGTTTTCAATTCCCTCGCACTGAAACTTCAGTTGAAACACCTATCTTCAACAAGCAGCTATGCAGCTTTCTTGCACAGAGCGGAGGGATCTTACGGTACCATTTGTCACGAGCTACTACTTCAAAGACCTGCTCTTGAGGAAGGTCTAGACAACGTAATAAAGGGATGCCCTGCAGCTGCCCAAATTATAGTAAAAGAACTTACCAGTGCAGACTGCGCCCTCCGTCATCATTCGGATAATGTGTTGCAGTTTGTCTGTGGGAAAGAAGCAATTGAGCTGATACGAAACCATTTAGCTCCATTGAATTCTAATATTGCTCTGGCCCTTAGTAGAATTCCTTCCTCAGAATCTCATCTTTTTGATGAGAAGCGGGTGGAGGAACCGTTAAGGTCACAAGCAGGGAATCTGAGACCAGCGTATAAAAGAAAGGCTCCTTTCACTAATCATGACAATGTACCAACCAAGCAAGTGCGCAGACCAGACAAGAAATACCAAAAATCTCAGAGCTTGAAACAGGAGATTCGTACACCGCAACGAGCATCTACTCACCGGGCTCCTAAACAAGAACGAACTTTTAGCAGTCGTAGTAAGACTACTCGGCCTTTTTGACACTTCGGGAATAACGAAGAGTCAGAAGCGGTAGTCAATACCATTTTTAAGAAAACCGCCTTCAATCCCCTTTTCCAAGGACATTTGCCGACGATTGCGAACGCCACTCGACGCATAGATGTCTCAGGAAATTTCAAAGATGCTGACCTGGGTTGTAGAGGAAATTCCCGTATTAGTAAAATCCGGATTTCTTTCAAAAATGTTCTTGGTGCCGAAAGCAGATGGGTCCAATCGACCTATTTTCGACCTAAGAAGACTCAATACCTTCCTAAGCCCAAAGAAATTCCATTTGATCAGCCATCATCAAGTCCCAGAATTTCCACCGAGTTACGACTACATGGTCAAGCTGGACCTATCACAGGCATATTTTCATATACCCGTCAAAAAGTGTCACCGGCGTTATTTAGCCCTGTCAGTTCAGGGCAAGGTATACTACATGACCTGTCTGCCTTTCGGGTTAGCAACAGCACCCCTAACATTTGCAAGAGTATCAAACTGGATAGCAAATCGGCTAAGGTCAAAGAATGTAAGAACTATCGTATATCTAGACGATTTCCTGATAGCTGGACAAAGCCTGGAAGACGTGAAGCACGACACACACCTAGCGGTGTCCTTCTTGAGAAGCTGGGATGAAAGATAAATCGTGCAAAGTCAGTTTTGGAGCCTACTCGGGTACTAGAGTTTCTTGGATTGGGCTGGGACACCAGAGGCACCCGCAAGTTCATTCCACAGAGGAAATTAGACTCCATCACTTAATAGACATGGCGATCAATCAAGCCCCACCAGAAGTCCATCATCTACGTTTGGAGGCTTGGAAGGTGCCGGGTGGTTTAACTACATTGAGGGATGGAGCGCAGAGGATATAGCGCTCTCATTGCGGGCCTGGAGACCTGGTACCCTCAAGACTTATTCTTCTGGTTGGAAGCGATGGCTTGAATGGGCTAGGGAAAAGAAAGATTCAGTAAACAGCCCAAACCCTAGAGAAGTTGCCTTGTTTCTCGATTATTTACACAGATAAACAACGTTCATATACGAGCCCCTTCCCACTACAGTTGGTCCAACTATTGAAATCTTAGTTTTTTTCTTATCAAACACAAATAATAAAAATGTAGCAGGGTGTTATAGGTTAAAAATGTTAACAATGAATATTTTGATAATATATAGTAGAAAACACCAACTTTATCACTCCCTAATCAAATTTTCAGCATAAAAATAACACATGTTGCAATTACAGCATATCAACCTATTTTCATTTCAATGCAAAATAAGTCTATAACGCATAGGTGGCTGTGAAAAATAAAAGCCATAACAATTGTTTTTATTAATCACAGCTGTCAGAATACGTTTAAAATAGTTTTGGGTAGTTAAGGTTTTCAAAATGGGAAAGGTTATTAGTGAGAAAATTCGGTTACGGATAATTAAATTTTTTAATTCTAGGAAATCAAATTCAGAAATTGCAACTTTGTTAGACTTATCGCGGTACATTCTGAGAAATATTGTTAGAAGATATAACGTAACTGGTTCAGTTAATATTAAGCCACGATATGTGAAAAAAAGTAATATCACAAATGCCGACCGAAGAGCATTAAGAAGAATAATCGTGAAAAACAGGCGTGCCAATTATTTACAATTAAGTGCTCTGTGGAGTGACGCTGTTGGAAGGAGAATTTCGAGGTCCAATTTAGCACGTGCAAGGTAAGTTTTCTTATAAAAAAAAGTTAAGTAAAAACCCTAAAGTTGCACAACTTGTTTTTAGGCCAAAGAAAAGCCATTAATAACTCTACCTCAAAAGAAAAATCGGCTTAGATGGGCTAAAGAACATAGACAATGGACACCTCAACAATGGTGTGTAATGCAATGGAGTGATGAGGCCCGATTCGAAGTTTGTGTTGGTGACAGTCGCAGTAGAGTTATTCGCAAAAAAAATGAAGCATTCCATGTTGACTGTCTGAAGAGAAAAGTGAAATTTCGAGCATCCATTATGATCTGGGGCAGTATGTCATCAAAAGGAGTAGGAAAACTTCAGTTTATTGATGGAAATGTGGATACAAACAAATATTTGGCAATTTTAAAAGAATCGTTTTTACCAGTGATGGAAGAATGTTTGACATCCGGCCAAGATTTTGTGTTTCAGCAAGATGGTGCAGCGTGCCATACCTCAAAAAACGCTATAAAATGGATGGAAGAAAATAATGTACCACTTTTGGAATGGGTTTCTAGCAGTCCAGATCTGTCACCTATTGAAACTTTGTGGCACGAGATGAAAAAGGTTCTACGACAACATCCTGCTCGTACAATCACCGAACTGAGACAAAAGCTTCAAGAAATATGAGATTGTTTTACACCAAATTTTTGCCAAAACTTGGTTAACACTATGCCCCAAAGAATTTCAGCCGTAATAAAAAATAAAGGTGATGTTACCCAATGGTTATCTTCAATTGTTGCTTTGTTAACTTTGCGCATTTATACGCACATTGTCTATTTGTTCAGATGTTCTATTAGTTTTAGGTCTAAGTGATTTCAAATATGTATTTTTTACGACTAGAGTGTATCTAAAATGTTTTTGAGTTAATAAGTTGTTTTAGAAGTAAATAGTTTAGTCATGTTTAGTTTATAAAGACATATTTTGGTACAAATCTTGAAGTGAGCCAACTGAAGTAGGAAGAGGCTCGTAGTACTATACTGTTGAATAAATCGATAGTGACATCTTTTGCTGATCCAGCTCGTGCAGAGATAATAACTAGACATCCTATAGTGAAGCATATCCTAAAAGCTATCAGCCTCTCTAAAGTATCTATGCGCAGGACCACAATATGGAACATCTATAATTTAGTAACTTGGCTGAAGTCTAATCCCTGGATCAGAACAGTATTTCCCAGGTTTCGAGGCAGCTATTCTACTACTTCTCGCGTCTGTGCATGCGTCAACCCCAGATTTGACATCATTGTCAGGAAATTCGCAGGCAAAAAGTAGCTACATTGACCAACAGGAGTATTATTTGTTTTATTCACAATCGCGATTCGCGTCTCTATGAACTAGGCTTTAGCTGCGAGACTGCCGCTCAATATGCCCCTTAATAAACTACATTACCCAAATGTAGCATAACGAGAAAAATAATCTTTGAGATATTGGTAGAAGATCTTTGACTCCCTGTATCTTGAGAATCAGGCTTTTAAGGGCACGTTTAGCTAAACGTTTCTAATTTTCAATGATTGCGTCTTATCACTAAGTAACACACTGTTTATTTGACAGCTCTCTCAAATATTTTCTTTCGCTTGTCAGCTTCCAACGTCGCCGTCAACGTTGACAATAAAACTTTCAGCTTAAAGCTGCTTGAGAAGGCGACTTTTATTTACGAAAAACCTTCTTTTTGAATGGCAGGAACTGCAAATAGACGCATTCCTTTATCGCGCTCTCGATGTTAGAACCTGAATCCGATATATTCAAGTTCATTCAAAACAAAAGGATTTTTTCCTAGAGAACATCACAGGAGTTTGTGAAAAGGGATGAAATGATGTTAATGTTACTTTGTCGAGTAAAGGAAAACCCAGTGTTTATAATATAAAACGGCTACTCATAAAAATGCAGGTCTGTGTGTGTAGGTGGGATTTCCCATGGAGTTTTTTCCAAGTTTTGTTTCGGATGTCATTTTAGTTTTCAGTGGAAATATAAAAAAGTGACTTTCGAAGTAGCTATCCGCAGGACGTAGAAATGGAGCTCCATCTGAAGCATGGCATGGGATTTTTGTTTTGAGACGTTCATGACATTTAAGTAAATCGTAGTTAAGCTGACATAATAGGTAGAAATTATTCGAAAAAGATTAGATTGCAAGAATGCACCTCTATACCAGTTGTTCCAAATTCAACTCTCACCACTGGAATCTCAGAAACAGTAATATATACAAAGGGTGCATTTCACATTCATCAAAAACTTGACGATCGGTTCAACTATTCATGGAAGACCTTATTGAAACGTATTTTAGTCATAGTTTGACAGGTAGTGTTTTTGTTACAACAAATACTAACGGTTTAAGCAATTTGACAAATGGATGTTTAATTGGTGTAAAATAATGATGTATCCATCTTAGTGCGCTGCATCCAAGATCGGTTAAATGGGGCAGACTTACACATTTACCTAAATGCGTAGGCCCCCTTCTTAGTTAGTCACCTAACTAAGAAAATGAGGCATAAAAAATTAGCTTTTCAGGGTATTTTCGAAAATAGGTGAAACATATGAACTTATAATAATATGTGTCATTTAATTAGTTATCTATAGGTATTTTCACGGTTTTCGCCAGTTCACAGTCAGACTACACTAATTATTTTCATACTTCCATCTCCCTCACACATACTGATGGAATCGGCCTGCATGCGCGGACATTTATGTAAGTTCGCTGATATGCGTTTTTTTTTTTTGTTTTGTCATACAGACTTGAACATTTTCTCGTCAGTGTTTGATTTTTCACGTTTGTGCTCATCATTATGAGTATGAAAACTTGCTTGACATGTGCGTGCGAGTTTATCTTTCGCGGGTCTTCGATATAAAACCTGGCAATGCCTGAAGGTACAACATCTATGTCAACAGTCTCTGTTGAATTTATTGGTGTACTTTGGGAAGGTGAATGAATACAACGGTATTCTATCACCTAGTTTTTGTATGCTTTATGCTATTCAGTCTATCCAAAATATATTTTTACAGACCATATAATAGAGGCTCAACCAGCTTCAGGAGACGGAAATAAAACTACGTAGATGCATTGTGACATACAATGATTATTTATTTGCACAGGTATATTACATTCATGTATATTTACATTTTCCATAAAAAACAGTCTTGAATGTGAAATAAGTAGAATATTTACAGCAGAGTGATTACCTTAAGTACATAACGCATACCCTTAAGTCGATTGTGAATGCTCGTGGTTCATAAAAATTATTCCTTACTTAAGCAGGACATGCCTCTTCTAATTTATATTGGCCAAGTCTAGTGTAAGAGATAAAAATATAATGACTTCTTTTCATATTCGACGACCTATTGGAGCTTCCCCAACGTATTATCATCAACACAGCGAAAGAATACAAGACAAAGGAACGCAGGCGGTAAATAACGATGCTGTCAGACATTGTGCATGAAATGGTCTGTAATTTGAAATATAACATATGGGGCATACGTTTTTAAAAAAAAATAACAATCAACAAAATAACGAAATTTTATTAAAGCCGTGATACTAATAGCTAATTATTAATCGTACAACACTGACAGCGGACCATAAGCTTGTCATAAAGTTTTCGACACAGAGACGACCAAAAATCTTCAATAGGTCGAGTTTGTGGTACATTTGGGGGGCTGCTATGTCCTCTCACTACATAATTGACGCCATTTTATTCTAACTACTCTCAAGCTTTCCCGGCATAATGACACGAAGCGGAGTCTAACCAAAACAGCTTTTCATCGAGCTCGACCAACTCGGGGTCCTGAAGTCGCTCAACAGTCTAGAACTTTATCAGCAAATTTCGTTATTGCTTTAAATTTTGCTTCACTTGGACACTTTTGAGGCATAAATTTATTGAATCAGTAGTATGAATATGCTGAAAGCCTCAGAACAATACTGTAGGATAAATTGTACCCGAATATTTATGCTGATCGAAAGGTCATCAGTAGGAGAGATTTTTGGTATCAAGGAATCCATATGCTCGAATCATCAACTCAGGAGAAGGATGACGTCAGTTTCTCAGACGATAGCGTGGCACTCTCACCATTTCATCGCTTGCATTCTTTCGCTGCGCTAAAAATACATTACGATGAAGCTTTACAAACGTGTAAAGCTAAAATTAAGCAAGTTCAAAGTTGTTCTCGTAAGGTTGCAATAGGGACTTTATTCGATCACTAAGAATGATAAATCAAATCCGAGCGAATAACCAAAATTTCTGTATTGTGTACCGCGGTTACATGTTTTAAGACGACACACGGGTTGATCACGTCAGTTACCGAATCGCTTGTACGCGTTGGTCTTAACCGAGGTTTTGTCGCAAGTTGTTTATTTTAGAAAAGCCCGTATATAATTTCTGATTATTTTTATTACTACTTAATAATCGGTGCTTTTTCGTCTATAACAGTGTATGGAAAGTTTAAAAATAACCTTTCATAATATTAATGGGAGAAATGATTTTTTTTTTTAAAAATAGTTTTTATTGATGGTACCATGGATTTGTAGATATGATAACTTTTAATCCTCTAAGGCATGTATCGTCAGTCGTCCCTACAATTGTAGGGCGCGTTTACGGCCTCCTTGATTGTCATAGCTTTCTACTTCTCCGTGTCAGCGCTCTATTTTGAGCTTATGTCACAAACATCTATTTGCATCAAATTGTGCTTGCTTTTGAGTTATATCATGTTTTATCAGCCTGAAATCTCTTACAATTTAAAAAGAAAACTTATCTTTACAATAGGAGAGCGCTGACGCTGACACGGGACAAGTGTAATCTAGAAATTTTTGAAGGAGAGAATAGAGTATGACAATCAAGGAGGCCATAAACGCGCCCTACAATTGTAGGGACGACTGACGATACGGGCCTAAGCTTTCCGCATGTGAAAGGAAACATCTATGATAGGGAAAAGCGATGAAAAAAGATATTAGCAAAACCGTATACAGGTGGACATTATCCAGTGAGTTTATATGGCCTTATTTAAATATTCTTGTGGTATATGGCTACACAGGATACTTTGTTAAGCATAGGAACTAGATTTAAAGTGTCCCCAACAACAGTAATGAGTACTACTAATAAGGTGCTCTACTTTATGCTACAACGGAAGTCAACCTGTATCAAGTTTCCCAAAAATGATGCTGAAGTACAACAAAAATATCCAATACCCGGTAAAATTCTAACTTGTCACATTTCAAATAATAACCAGAAATATAAAACTACCCCTGAGTTGGGTGAATACCACAATTATGAGGTGATAACTATAACATATAGCAGCTGATTCATGATGTCACGGATCTTGTAACTAAACTGATAACCACACTCGCTTGAACGGATCGGTATATTCCAATCCAAAATGGTAAATACCATTTTCATTTGGTTATTCGCCTGAATTTGTTTATATATTTTCAATGAGATTTATTAGTAACCTGTAGTCGCCAAAAGTTATACAGACTGACAAGATGTTTACCCAGAAACGAGAATACACATCCCCAAAGGTTTGTCATGCGCTGAATCCGAATATGTGGTCCAAACCTCTCAATTGATCCTAGTTTCAGAGATATTCTAGCCTAGAGGGTCAAACATAACGGCTTTTGCCCAGATTTGAGATTACGTAGCATCAAAGATTATTTTAAAAAAGTGTTAAAGTACAAGTTTTGAACTTTCAAATGGTGAACAAATATCGTTTTTCTTCTCTAAAATATTGAATCGTTAATTTTTCTCGGTTTCAGTATATTCGATACACTACATGTCGGTAGCGTCGCGTCACTTTTCCTAGACTGTTACCAAACCCAGATGTGAAAAATCTTATTAAAAAAGGTTTATTTTGAACCTCCCAAATATAATTTATTGCTTATATTAGGTATTTTATTTAAACTATTTTCAAATTAAGGTAAACATTCCTGGACTGAGCATCTGGGACACTTGATATACGTAATCGTCTTATGCTACGACTAATCCAAGCCGTCCGAAAAAACAGTCGACGTTTCTAGATGTTCGGAAAATTTTTGATCTTTTTTGGCAATCAATGTTAACAATTCCCTGTAATTTGCTCTATTGTCAGAGTCATCCCCTTCAAAATGAACGGTGATTCCTGTTTTGCCAAAAAACATACGGTATCTAGAAGTGTGCTGCTTAAAAGCTTGTTAAAGACAACTTTCGATTCTTGTTTTGCCAAACTGAATTAAATTGGCTACACATCTCACATGTAACAGAGAAATTTCATGTCTCCTCTTTAGAGCCCTAAAACTATTTAAACCGTTGGCTCCGCTGCTGGTCCACCCATTTTCTTTCTGTATAAAACAGAAGACATCGCCAACAATACAATCTGTTTTTTTGCAACCACATAACCAAGATTTTCCATATTTCAACTTAATTTAAATATCAAAGTACGTTTTTTTATTCCTTTTTAAAATTATCTAAAGTAGGTTTGGTCTTCCATTTTGAATGATATGCTTTTTTTTTCTTAAAATCAGGTAGTTGATCGATTACTCAGCGACACTCATCCATGTTTAATTGCACGCACACTACAGCCAGTAACCAAAACGGCTACTAACGAGTGAGAAGTGAGTAATCAAATCAAAAAATGGTAACAAGCCCACATAATAGTCGCAGCGCCCCACGCACTCGGGCGACCGCGATCAGACACGAGCCGGTACCGACGGTGCCCGACGGACTACCAAGTGTATCCATAAATGAAAGTGGTAACAACCTAAAGTTTGACAAACGGATCTGCAACAGTGAAACGAATGCGACCGAAAATATTCGATATTGCCAAATTTAACTACAAAAAAGCAATAATGAAGTAATTTCAATGATTTGAAAATCGATTTTTCACAATTCCAAAAAATAATAATTCAAAATACTGAGTATTTTAATGGGTTGTTAGCTCTATTTATATTTAATAACTATTTTTTACTACTGAATCGTACTATAAGTAAACATTTTTCCAAAGATCTTATCGACATCGGTTGAGCTGGCCACAACCACCCGAAAGGTATATTGGACACCGCCTGAACGAATCTGATTGGCGGATATCCTCACATGTTTTGTCGCCATGAGAAAATTCTACTCCCTATTGGGTAGCGTCCCAGACAATTTTTTGCTCCTTTCTTAGAATATCCATACTATTGAAAAGTCTTTTTTAAAATGAACCAATTTACTCGCGGAAAGACGCTTCATAGCCAAACAAGAGAAGTGATTGCGAATGTTTATAGGTTAGTAATAATAATATGCAATAATTGTAGTTTTTGACGACTGAGTCTGAATATAAATAAAAAACAAGGAAATGCTAAGCTAACATTCTGATGATTATTTATAGGGTTTGCGATGAGGAAGCGGCAAACAATTCCCTCAAGTTGCTGCTTAAACGTAAGCTTGATAGGGTGTCCCTTTATACCGGAGTCGGAGTATCTTCTGTTAGGAAAATTCATAACGAAGATAAAGAAAGACTAGAAAATAACCCCAATAAAATGTTATCCAGTCCCGGAAAAAAAAGACCGCGTCAGTCTCTTGTTGAGAAAGATGAAGATTTTGATTTTCAGATTATTAGACATTTAAAAAACAGATTTTATCTTGAATATAAAGTTGTCCCGACAACTAGGAAGTTATTACAAAAGTTGCGAGAAGACTCAAATTTCCCCTATTCTAGGGAAACACTCTGGAGTTTATTAAAATCAAATGGTTTTTTTTGGCGCAAATGTCAAAATAAAAGAAAAGTTTTGATGGAGAGGCCTAATGTATTGCAATGGAGGTACAAATACATCCGTGAAATACGTAGATATCGTGAAGAAGGGCGCAATATTGTTTATTTGGACGACACCTGGGTGGACAATGACTTGACTTTCAAAAAATGCTGACAGAGCGAATCTGTTTCTGGTGTAATAAGCAGTATAGGTTCTACAGGTAGGCAAAAATGCTATATATATGTTAAATTTAACTCTGATTTGTAACATATTATATAATCATCTTGTATATTTTAGGTCGACTCATTATAGTGCATGCAGGTTCAGAAAATGGATTTGTTGACAATGCCTGTTTAATATTTAAGGCGGGATTAGCTAGAGGCGATTACCACGGTCAGATGAATCGGGAAAATTTCACACGCTGGCTCACCGAAAAACTCCTCCCGAATATACCTGCCAATTCGGTTATAGTATTTGACAATGCCCCATATCATTCCGTCCAGGAAGATAAAACCCCGACAAAATCATCTTCGAAAAAGATATAATGGCCTGGTTGACAAAGAAAGGTACTTATGACTCAAAACATGCATGTACATATCAAACTATACAATAAAATATATTATAGGCATAAATCATGAGGCAACTGCCAGAAAATTTGACTTGTTCGATCTGGTCTTACTTCATAAGCCCCCTGACAACCAAAAAAATTATGTAGTTGATCGGATCATAAGATCACATGGACATACTCCTCTAAGAACACCTCCTTATTTATGCGAGCTAAACCCAATAGAATTAGCTTGGGCAAAGCTTAAATTTCATATAAGAAGCCGCAATACCACTGGAAACTTCAGTTTAACCGCTCTGAAAGAAGTTACTCAGGAAGCGATGTCCTTAATATCCATTAATGATTGGCAGAAATTTTGTCAACATGTTAGGGACATTGAAAATAAATTTTGGGAAAATGATCAATTTATGGAGGAAATGGAACCAGTTATAATAACTACAGGGCAAGATGACGACAGCGAAACTGATGACGACAGTGACGATGATGATAATGATGAAGTTGACGAACACCAATGCTAATTCAATAGGTGAAATGTAATTTTGAAATGCTGTATAATGTAAGTATTATTTATTACAGAGGTTATAAGTTAAACGGATATGAAATATGTTTAAAGTTCTTTGTTTCTATTTAAGCGACACCGATGCTCTAGAAATATCCACATCAACAGTCCAAAATTGCAACAATAGGAATCCAGAAAGATGCCGATTATAAAATAAAAATTAATTCTGGTCATGTTTCGGCTTGTGGCACTTTTTAAAGTAAATGAGCATATTATAAGATCACGGATGTATAATTATATATATATATATATATTCTCAAGGTAAAAAACCACGTTAAGTATCTATTTGTATTTGAAAAATATATTTTATTTACGGCTTTGACAAAAACGCTAGCTTGATTTTCAAATCAGGTTTTAAATCGCGCATGATTTTTTGAATTGTGGCAATTTTGGGAAGTGAGTAGACATTTTTCCGTTTGTTGAAGTGTAGAAACAAGCTCAAGTGTTTTTTTACATGGTGTAGACTGTAGAGAACAGCTATTTTTGAGTTTACCCGAGACTTTATTTATTATTATGGACAATGCTCCATATCATTGTGGGCTTATTGAGATACTTCCCAAATTTAAAGTGAAACATAAACGTATAGTTTACTAAATTCAAACCAATTATGAAATAATCCCAAACTTTTATTAAATACCGCACGCCGCTGGCATTTTATGAATGAAACCAGCCAAGTTTTGCTTTCCCCTCACCGATACCCCGATGTTGCAGATCCGTTTGCCAAACTATACAACCAAGTCGAGGCGAGTCAGCTTCATCGTGTTTGCAAAACCTAGACACTATAGTGCGCATTATTTTCGTCGGGCTAGTTTACTATTTACTGAATTACTATTACATACCGCTGTTGGTAAACAAATAAATGAAATTATTTCACAGTACTTAGTCATAAAATATTTATTTTTAAGATTTTAAAGTGTTACCAATGGTAACAATGGTTATATGGACGCTTCGCCACTGCTACATGTTACGATTATGTGTGCACAGAAATTATGGTTTGGATTATGATACACCAAAAATGTACCTCCACAACCCACTCTCACCTCTAAACGGATCACCGTTTTAACTGTTAATTTTATGATATTTCAAAACACAAAGAGACAAGACAGTAAAGATACTTGGATAGATATGCAGAACGTTAAACCTGGTCTTGATAGGGTAGGGTGGATTGTGGTTTGGGTAAGCTTTAGATATTTCATGGAGTTAGTGTTGAGGATATATGGGACTTTAGTTACCGAAAGAAAAAGATATTTACATGCGAATTCAACGGCGTTCAGAAGGGCAAAGTTTATAGATGATGTCTACATTATTTTGGCGAACAAAATAATTCGCCATGACACATGGAGAATTTGGTATATTTTACCTTTTAGGTTAGGATATCTCGGAAACTAGAGCCAATTGAGAACTTGGAACACGGATTCCGATTCAGTGCATCCAAAACCTTCGGGAAAGAGTGCCATGACGCAACATCCATCTCAGATCTTTTCCTACATACAGCATCAGTCATCCGCACTAGGATTTCCTGGTAAACTTCCTTGTTCACCATCTGACCACGTGGCACCATTCCGTAATGGATAATGCATCGGAGAATAAAAATACTTTTTTGGACTTGCTGACCCTTTTCCCGCCCACTGCAACGACTGTACCTTCGTTTCAGCATTAGGTATACACTCATCGCCTGTGATGATGTTTTTAAGAAAGTCTCCATTGTTATTGACAGCGGCAAGCAGTTTCTCGCACATTTCAACACGGGCCTGTTTTTCACTAAAAATTTGATGACATCATCCTGCGCTGATGCGTACCTCAGCAGCAACTTCTCGAACAGTTGAACGACGACTTAGCCGAATCACAATATGAACTGTATCGTCATGGCCATTATCTGTTGATGTAGGCGGACGTCCAGACTTGCAATCGTCACAGACCCACATTCTGACCTGTTGAAACAGTTGAAAATACTCATAGCACTGCGTATGCTCGGGTGCTGTGAAAGTTTTGACAAGCTTGCAGCAGAATTTGTCACTTATCCTACGAGCGGGCTGTACACGTGCTTACTTCAGCGGGTGTGGTTCGCTTGCTAACTGACGGAATGAGACAAATGGCAGATTGTTGCCTAAACCTGCCGCTAGGTGCGCTCAGTAGCCACAGTGCGCTGTCTATTGGTTGGCGCGCTCTTCCAAAAATTCGGTTTATTTTTGAAAACACCTAGTACTCTGGTTTCTGGGTAAGAGAACTGGCTCACTTTTGTCGGCCTGTGTTATTATGAAATTGGTCTGAAGTAAGTTTACGCAGGATGATAAACTTAGATAGTTGAACTACCTAGGGTGAAATCGACACCTCCGCCTAAAAAACGATCTGCGCCACCGAGTGTACACAAACTCGTTCAGCTACGCTCCGCCAGAATACAACCTCTCACCTCTAGCCAGCCGCGATAAAACCGCTCAACATTTTATCCGAAGGCATCCGACCTGATGCGCTCTCCTCGGAAGAAACAGGTCACAGGCAATGAATATGAAAGTTTGGCTTTGCGAGACAATTCGATGTTACTTTGGAATGAAATGACATAGGTAGCTTTGTGTTGCGTGAAGTTTTGCCTTGAGGTTTTATCCACTCTCAATGCAACTGTTCACGCACGAATCGTTAACTGATGTGTCTTCCTGACAACATCGCGCCAGTCAAATTCCTTACTTGCGCTGTTTTCTGCTGTAAAATCACGGCAGAGCGGATACATACGGGCAAGCTGTAGCTGAGCGGTTGTATCGCGGCTGGCCAGCGATGTGCGGACCGCAGACCGCCTGTTACGTGTAGTTATGGAAATAGCGATCGAGTAGAGACCCTAAATATCGCCACATCTAGCACTTATTATAAACATGGTAACTTACAGGTTAGTTTAAGCGTATATTGGTCCCCTATCAAAGAACGAAACAAATGAGGGTGTTTTCACATTCAAGGCCCTGTAAAACACATCCAGAAAGAACTATGTACAGATTTTGTAAAAACTTTCAGAAATAATGACATCTAAATAAATACTATTGTATAATAAAATCCATGTACTTTACACAGTGTTGACACAATGAACATTTTCTAAAAACATTTATTTTGATTTGCATAGGGTACGCCTCTTCTAAATGATTGTAAGCTCGGCAAGACGTGTTTGGAATTACGATTCAGTATATTAGACATTTTCTGCTAAAAAGTTTCAAACGGCTTTTAACAAAGATTGCCTAATACATATTTCAAATCGGAATTCTGTACACGTGGACTCATTTACACTGACCAGTTTTCGCAACAATAAGTGCAAAATGTATCATTAATATAGGGTGAGCCATTTATAATTTAAAATTTGGACAAGCTGTAAAAAATAAACTGATGAAATCAAATTATTTGTTTCCTTGGAAGGTTGAACCTTGAAAGTTTGGAATGGAATACAATATGGGTCAAATGCCACGGCTGGTCCGATAGTATCTCATCCAATTAATCCACTGTTCAAGTACTATTTCAATTCTTTGGACTAGAATTTCTTAAGTGTCAACTTCGAATTCTTGGTTCAATTATGGGGTGTCTATTAGGCAGACAAAGAAGGAAATAGCCTATCTCTGACTTCCGTTTGAGAAATAGAACATAGGTACCTAACAGGGTACCTGTTTTTTAAGCAACAAGTGGCGTGTGTGTCTTTTAGTTTTCGAAACATCCGGCAAAATTACCTTGCTAGATAAATGGTGCCCCTAAATGTGCATTTCAAAGAAATACAAACAATCTGACTGCAGTAACTGAAAAGAATGAAGAATCAGTTGTGATATCAAGAGGAATCTAATGATAGCTCGAATGTCAAAAACCATCAAGCTGGGTTGCGTTCATGATTTGTTACAGAGTGCAATTTGTGCTTCTGTGTAACAATTTCAGGGTACATAATTGTTTGACGTACATGTTGCATGCTTTCGAAATAAAGTAAACCGTCTGGAACGGCAAAAGTGCACTTTTTTCTGTCTCCAAAACTTTGGGAATAAGAGTGTCGCCACTTGTCATTCTTATGGTTCATTGTTTGTTTAGATACTTTATTTAGTCATGAAGGAGTGCTCAAAATTGGCAGAATATGTAGTTTTCGCGATAAATGGGCTACCACGAATCCAGTAATAAAATGTCATTAAATAATTATGCCTTCTGCAAATAAAGTTGGGCTGTAGCACTCGAAATAGAAATATCAAAGTTGCAGTACTTTGTTTAAAATCCTCCATTTATGCATTATAAAACTTAAGTATGCCCAACAAATCTAGAGATACATAGTATGTCAAGGTCCATCGAGCTGTTTAACCAGTAGCCAGTGAAGAAGGAATCTATTGCAATTCGCCATTTTCATTTTATAAAATTTCAGTTTACTCAGAATTCAGTTTTCAATCGCTCCTGCTTTCTCGCTTGTACATGTACACATTCTATATAGGTACAAATGTATGTCTATGTACGATAATATGGAGGGTCGATGACTAATACCTTTGATAGGAAAACTTATCGCAATGCACTAAGAAGAACTGCTGCAAGCATTGCCACGGTCAGGTATGTGACCAACGACTGAGGGGCTTTAGTGAGTATGCCGCGTCTGAAGAATCTCACAATTCGGACAGAAAGGGTCGATAGCGCAATACTGTCGAGCTTCTCTGCCTGAAAGTGGCTATAAAAGCTTTCTCTTGACAAAAAAAAAAACATAACTTTTAGGCGTAACGATCGCCAACAGACATATTCCAGCAGGTACAAATCGCAGCACCGAGGTGGCCAATTGACATCAGAATTTCGACATTCTGTCCAATTTTCAAAAACGATGCCGAAAAGTTCGATTGTTACGTTGGCTGTGTGGCTCAGGTGTTGCTCTGCCGGATCATTGCTGATGTAGTCGCTTCTCCTGGACTGCTTGATCCCCAAGTGCGGCATTGTACTTATTTGCACAGACTTCAAGGTGAAAGTGAGTTCTATACGGAAAAATTATTTTTTGGAAAAAATGCGTCATAAGGCGAACCGAAAACGAGTTTAGTTCTATATCCCAAAATTTACTAGTTAGACTGGACTATGGAATTTCATGGCTCGGAATCGAGACCGGACAGCTCGACTCTGGTTGGTCAGTTCATACAGAATTAACGTAAGAGAGTGAATAGGCATCCAGATACCAGCTTTCTTTGTAAATACGTACAGGAGCTCAACCTAAACCCTCTAGACCAACATATATAACAAGATGTTAAACGAGGTAACTATCTATGCTTTCGCGGATATACCTAAAAGGGGAGAATGTTTATATGAAATGAGTTCGTGATCAAGTTGAGCAACACTAATTGAGGTCGGGCAGCGTGGTCCGCCATCTTGTTGCAGACTGGCCATACTGCAGGGCATTGGCTTGGCTCTTACCAATGGCGGTACGAGGTAGTAGCCGAGGTATCAGCAGATATTTAATCTTGCAGGATCACAAGCGGACTCCCAAGTTAAGTTCTCTTTGTCATTATTTTATAATTACAACATTTCATTGAGTGGTGAAAATTTTAGCTTAGATGGTGATTCGGTACCCAGGTTAGTTTGTTCTCTCACGCGCTAACGTTTATATGATACGATTTGATACACCATAATTGTCCATGTTATGAAGTCTTTCATTAAAAGGGTAAAACGAATTCTGTGTTTTATTCATTAACAATCAAAACCCTTGGTCTTCAGCCGATCTCTGCTCGTCACACAATAGGTGACCCACCTTATATGTACAAAAGTCGTAGAAGATGTAGGGGAGACCGAGGAGAGTTGAAACAATTTTCACATAATGGCACATAACTTCATAAATAAGTGGTAGCCTACAAAGTTTAATATACCATATGAAATCTTGCTTACTTGGCTAATGAATAATCAAAATAAAATACGTCACGGTCTACTTCATTTTCAAAAAATCGATTATAAGTCGACCATTAATTTTGTTGCAATTCTCCTCTTGCTGAGGTAAATTGAAACGCTGACCTAGGAGAGTTGGAACACAAGTATTTGGAAGGTTTCTTTTTTTAAGAAAGCAGCTTATGAATTAGTAATATATTGAAGTTACTGAACTAAATTGTACCTTATTTGTCAGTGATGACAACATTGAGATCTTAAAATAAAAAACAACATAAAATATAAAATAAAATAAATAAAAAAGAATAATAAGCGAACAAAGAACAAAGAAAATCCTATTCAGAGAAGCAATTATGGCACACGTAGGACAAGTCGCCTTTTGTACAGGCCAAATGAGCCCATGACTTGCATTCTATACACTGAATCCATTCTTCCTTTGGGACACTTTGAGAAAACGGCTCCATACAAACTACGCAGAAGCAGTCATTATCATCACTGTCACTACTTTCTGTCTCACTTATTTTTCCCTTATTCTTACAATTCCTCCTTGTTTTGCTAACGGATTTCTTAGTTTTATTTTCTAGGTTTAACGCAGGTCTTTTTACTTTTTTGGTGTTTCTCCTAGCTTCAATGTCTTTATCTTTCTCCTTTTTTGCGTATTCTTCCTAGCCTCTGCCTTCGGTAGAGGTCTTATTGCTTCCGGAGAAAATACACAGACTGCAGTAGTTACAGTAGATGTATTTGAAGTTGAAGAAACCTCACTAATGGCTGCCGACGTAATAGATACCTTCGAAGTTGATGGCACAGGATAAAGTGAATCAGGGGTAGGAGCATCGTCTTGATTTGAAGACAAAATTGTCTGAGTGCATGATACTTCTGCATTTGCATTAGTATTAGAAACAGTGGGATTATAATAGAGTGAATCATCGATCGGTGGGCTTGGACTTCGTCGGCTTCTCTGCTGGTCCTTGGAACTTCAGGATCATCAGTTTGAACAACGGAATCTTCGTGTACAAGTACTGTTGGTGGCAGTGCTCGATCGGTCACCTGACTGGGCAAAAACTCCTCTTCACGAAATATTTCAGTGTTCAATGGCCATATCCCGGTCGTCCGGAATCCTGCAGTTGCATTTTTTATGGTGACTGCTATATCAAAGGCAGTTTTGACTATTCCTGGAATGTCATATATTGTCATTATTTTTCCTGGGTGTGAACGCATCCAGTTATCGCATGATGTATTGATTGCTTTTTTTACAGGGCCAAAGATAGCTCGGTCGATAGGCTGAAGTTTGTGCGTGCAATGTGGTGGAAACGTCAACAGAACGATTCCATCTTGCTTGCAAAAGTTTATGTTTTTGACAGCGGTATGCGAAGCATGATTATCTAGTAATAACAAAACCGGATTTTCTTTGGAAGATCGGACGTGATTCTTGAAGTGCTCTATAAAGCAATAAAAATCATCTTCTTGAATCCATTCAGAACCATTGGCTGTTCCAATGGACCCACTTGGACCATCACGAATAAAGTGGTCGTTAAAACGCTTACGGGGAAATATGAAAATTGGTGGAATGCAATTACCTATAGCATTGCCAGCTAATGCTAGAGTGACTAAACTACCTCTTTCTGCAGACGTCATGGCGCTGACTTGCTTTTGACCTCGTCGTGCAATAACACGATCAGGCTTTTGGACAGTAGTTATGCCTGTTTCATCAACATTCCAGATGTCTTTTGCTTCCATATGATATTTGTCAAGTATCGAACAATAATTTTGAAAAAATAGTTCCACGTTGGTTCTATTGAAACTGGTCGCTCGAGCAATACTTGTCGCTTGCGGAAGTCTCAAAGACAAAATTTCGTGGCGTTTCATGAACAATCTGAGCCAAACTTCACCAGCCATTTTGGTTTGCATCCAGAAGAAGGGCACTTTTTGTCATATGCCACAGCAAGCTTATACGCAAGTTTTCTTGCTTCTTTTGTACTCAACCCAAAATTGGCATCAGAGCAGGTCAAAACGTATTCACACAATGATTTTTCTTCCTCTTTGATAAACACTGTGGGGCGATGATATCCAGTTGAGGGTGGTTGGATGGTCTTATTGCTCTCATACGCATGTTTTTTCTTAATGTATCTGTAAAGCGACGTATGGTTTATACCATAACTTGTGGCAGCATCACGAAGAGATTTATTACGTAGCATCACTTCTTCGGAAGCCACTTCGTAAATTTCTTTGCTTGCCATACCCCGATTCGTCTTTCGCTTGTATTCGTTCGGCATCCTAAAACAAAAAGAGCATAAGACAGACTTCAGGCATACTGATAAAATTCAAAAACGTATATAAAAAGTCAATTGCAAAATTGAACGCAAACGAGGTAAGTTGAAACAGGCTGTTTCAACTCTCCTGGAGTACAAAAATCTGCCGCCATTATGGTTGAGCCGGTGTTACCTCGTTGTGCAATACAGTGTTACAAAAACATTGCTACAGACTGAATCTTGAACGATTAAGCTTTGATAACGATGTAAGCGTGGACTGGAGAGCGGTAACGAAACCTTCACTTGTGTGCAGGTGGCAGCAGAGGCAAATAAGCGTTGTTGCCAGCTCCATAACGTCTTTAGTTTCCACAAAAATTC
This sequence comes from Acanthoscelides obtectus, assembly GCA_963669975.1. Taxonomy (NCBI): domain Eukaryota; kingdom Metazoa; phylum Arthropoda; class Insecta; order Coleoptera; family Chrysomelidae; genus Acanthoscelides; species Acanthoscelides obtectus. Next base: position 42,779,931 of record CAVLJG010000006.1, on the reverse strand, counting down.
TGTTGTTTCAACTTACCTATGTTTCAACCCTCCTCGGTCTCCCCTACCTACGCCCCGCGAGTGAATCGAACTTAAGAAATTGATAGATGGATCCACAAGCCTTTACAAAGGTTTATACACTGTTGCCAGCACCACACCTCTGAGGTGAGAGCTTCTGCTGCTTTCGTTCATTGTTCCATGCCATTTATAATGTACTGATGATCCTTAAGGAACATGAAACAGTTAGTTGGAGGGGAACAAGTCAACTTTTGATGGCTAACATCTTTTCTACGAAGTAAATAATTTTTTCGCGTAATGTTTATATCCAGGGTGCTTCACAAAGACAATGCAATATCTCTAGGGCAGAAAGTCCATCTAAAAATAACAAAAGAAGCTCCTATAAGCGTACTACAGTGTTTCACTATCAAGATACACGATGTAGTAGTTTTATAGGTCACTGATGAGACTGCATAAGGACAAAACATGATCATCGTTCAAATAACACTATAGTAAGTTAGAATTGCTCTCCCAACACATTACATACAATTTTGTATATCAAATTTCATCAGCTACAGCGTATTGTCACAGTAGAAAGGGTTGAATCCTTTATACCGATTTTACATCAAATATTCAAACCAATTTTTCTCCAAAATCGGTTATGTGTCAACAATGTATCTAAAAATGAAATAGACGTTACAAAAAATGGTGGTGTTGAAAATCATTTGTAGGACATCGATACAGCCTAAAGTACGAACATTTTTATATGTATCGCCTATAATGTCAGTAGGTACCTCATGTATAAAATTTCAAATCAATATTATCGATCACACAGAAAGATATAATTTTTTTTTCGATGCTTATATATAGACTTTACTAGTTGTTCTTTGATAGCACCCCATTGTTCTTTGATCTACTTTACGCCCTAGAAGTATTGCTACGTTTTTCTCAAAACACTCTGTATACACTGTCAACAAACGTTACAATAACACATAATAAACAGCCATTTTTTCTACCTTTCCGTACACCCCATGTGATTAAACCAAATAAATGCAGAAACAGTGGAAATGGAGTTTTCACAGAGGAAAACCTCAAAGGAAGCCGCACTCAATAAACCAGGCACAAAAGAAGCACGTATTCCCCATTTACTTTTTATTTACTAGGAAATTGGCCTGGAGACATTTATGGTTCGCAAGCCTTCCGGAAATATATATATCCATATAAACACATGCATTTGAATGTAAATGTCTGCACCTTTTCGTAACGTAAAAAGCATATAAGCTTCCTATATAACATTTGCCTTCTCTTTGTGAGGATATTTCTCCAACTTTCCCTGTTGTTTTATTGTTTCGCACGCATTCATGTGTGTAAAATGTGTGTGGCGCGATACAATGAATCATATTGATTTAAAGAAAAATATGAAACAATCTAAAACGATGACCATCACTTTTATGAACCATAACTGAAAATTATTTTTATAATCTCTAAGTACCTTACACGTGCTAATGACAGATAGATACTAAGGATTGTAAGTCATCAGCTATGATTTAATTTGTAAATAAAAAGACTAAATACATTCGTTTTTATTTTCTTAGCCACAAAATTGCAGACGTACACTTTTTTTTCTGTGCCCTGCCTTCGGCGATTGGCGTTTACGCGTAGGTATGCTTTAATTGTTTACGTTTCGATGCTTAGACAATGTAGACAATGCATATACAATGTATACAATGCGGATACAATGTAAACAATATATATGTATATAATGTATGGAATAATACACCTACAGACGATGACATAAGTGAGGTAAGGTTTTCATGGGAACGTCAAAAAATGTTTGATCCGGCATCTATAAAAACGCCCTTCTCTGAACAGGATCGAGCATATATCATAAGATCGACTATGTGAGCAGTACTCAAGGCTAGGGCTAATTTGGGCCTTGTACAGACCGAGCTTTTTCCAGCAGCTGCCGCGATTGACGACATGTGCTCGTGCCAGATCAAGCCCTCGGTGATCTGGACTCCTATCAGCCGAAGTAATAATAATAATTTTTCCCTTCGTCTTGACTCATATTTTGGAAATGCCCTCTATATATTAGAATCAGTCTTTGTTTTGAACGAGATTCGTAATGCATTATAGATCCTGCTGTAACTGGGATCATAAATAATTTTTATAGAAGAGACAACAGTGGTAACAGCACATTTTTCGTGGTCCGGAGATTTTGATAAATGTCTGATCTGTTTACAAAACGTAAGACAGACACTTCACCTACGTAGGCAAGTACGGCAAGTACATCCCGTACTTGTCTTTCTATAAATTGACGCCCCTCTTAACTTTGTTGTTAGACCTTTTAGAGAAAAATCTATATGTAAAAAAGTTGTAGGATCTAATATAAATTTGACGTGCAAAACCTTTTCTATTTACGGACCACCTCAGAAAATTGCTATCGAAGAAATATGTATTTTTTAAATAGGGTGCCCTGTAAATTTTTAATAAAAATGATAGTCGCCTTTTTCTGATTCAGATTATGTAAAGTTTATCATGTTAATTGGACAAAAACTTTGATTTTGTATGTCCAGGGCGCTCCATTGAAGAAGCTTTGTTTAAAAGCAGTTTTTTGAGACATACTGTACATATAAAGAGATTGCACTTAAACGTTTGTATCAGAGCCTATAACTATCCTACTGAATATTTTAATCTGAACGGTCATATGAAGAAGTTAGAGGGGTACCAATTCATAGCAGGACACCCTGCCTGTGATAATGAAAATTTCGCTAATTTTGGTCTGACAAAATTAAAAGTGATTTTCAAGATAAGTTAAACTAAAAATACTCTTGATCTTACAGCGGAGGTTTTACTTTAATTTGCACACGTGTTAATTCCAAAAATATCAATTTTTGATTGGGATTTTAAGCATTGCATATGCCCACTCCTGGAGTTTTTCAGACGCTAAACTGGTTGTAACTCAAATATCTATATATATATAACTTGAGACGTGGTCATTGTCGTCTAGACCAGTTAGGTGAAAATTAAAGCTTCCGCCTTTTGTTGGGTACTTCGACAAACATCCACACTATATTCACAGCAATTAAGAAATTCCCAAATATATGCCTTAAAGCTACCAGCAAACCTAAAACCTGCAAAAAAAAACTACAAATTTGCGATATTTTTCTTTTTTCACGAGTACACATTCTAGGTTATATTTATATTAGACATTATTTGAATACAGCTGATTATTGCATTTCAAGGAGTGACACATGTGAGGGATCTGTCAACTCTTGGTACCAGTCACAAAAAATATACTCTGAAGGTTCATGCTATTCAATGACAACACGGTGTTTTGTGTTTGTCAGCGGCCATTTTGTGAGGGTGCGACAGGGTTGCCAGATTGTGCATTATTATCCCGTTTCACACTCCTGGTCCCAGTGGAGTAAGTTCCGCCAACTGTTGAAATATACTCTACTATGCTTTATAAGACTATTCGTGACATTTTTCCCAAAATCATTGCACAACACTTGAAAAAATGCAAATGAAAATTTAAAATTATTTCCATGACGCCGCAAAATAGCTCCGTCGGTACCTTGGGTTATACATCTTGATAGTAGGGATGTTCGATACGATCCTATATTTAGAAGTATCAATACATTTCACGAGTATCGTCATCTTTCGATCAGGACTGTGTCAGAAAGAGTGACTGCCATTTGGCTGCGACATTACTCTGCCAAATCAGACATATCTTTCATCATTTTCAAAGAAATTTTACAAAATCTTCAAATTTGTGAAGTTAGCGAGTTTCACTTCATACGTTGTTACCAGACATGCCCAAATTATCAGTTGCTGCCGTGATATTCATCCCGACCACTGCATCCCCACGGCTAGGGGACCTGTATGTTAAATTTGTATTGATAGGGCAGCGGGTTATGCTATAAATCGTATGGCACAGTGTTTGTGCACTGATTGCAACAGTTAGATGATACCAAAAATATTTTCATAAATAGGATATCTTTCCCATTCCGGATCGAACAATCTACCAAAGATGCTTATAATCATGATACCTAGTAAATTTTCACGAAAAAAATTCAAAACCAGCAAATGTAAAAGATTCATTTCGTACCCTCCACCACGGGACGTGATCGTCGTTAGACTTGGCAACCCTGCGAGTCACAGATAGATATCCCCACCAGTCAACGACCGCCAGTCAAAAACATAAGCAATAAACATAGTCTTGATTATTTTTGGACTTAAAAGACATTAAATGTAAAACATTTTTTATAATTTTTTATCTATGTCCATAGTAATTGCATTATGCATCAGGGAGATGTAGGGATTGACACGTCTTACACATATTATCTGTGTTTTAGGATGGAGAGGGCATAATGTTTTTATTGCTTTGAAGAAATTCATTAACCCATAAATTAATAAATGATTACTATTATGACGTAAAGAAAGATGAGGATTTGGATGGAATATATTTTATATTCTATTTTCTTGCAAAATACAGACAAATCCACACTATTCAACTGGTATGTACAAAAGCCTCATGTTGGAATCAAAAAGTGGTCTTGTTTATAATACAGTCGAATTTTCACGATTTTATTCAATATTTCAATGGAAATCACTAATATTCAGAGACATTTGACAGCTTCTGTCAAATTGCATTTCGATAAGGTCCATAATATTAATGTTGGTGAAATCGGCCCTTAATCTGTTTTTAATTTGTTCTTGTCATACAGCTGTGTGTAGTTTGTATAATTTTGACCATTGTACCATGTATCCAGCTTTCACCATGTTACTGGGTGTTTCCCTTATCCTTAACGTAAATCACATGTAGCAACGGCCTCACATACTACTGTAAGTTAATTTAAATTCATTTCACACAATTGTTGCTACTTTTATCAATGTAAATTGCAGCTCCTGATGATGATGGCAAAGGCCATTGAAAGCTAGAGAGATTAAAAAAGTATAATGAGTCCTCCTTGCTTAAATTTTGTCGAAGTACCCAACAAAAGGCGGAAGCTTTAATTTTAACCTATATATATATATATATATTAATTGGGAAAAAGTTATTAAGTGCCTTACTTGTTCAGAATGATCTGTAAACCGGAAAAAAGTTGTCCGGGTCGAAAAATATCTTTTGTGATTTGTTAAAAAGAACTCTTTTAATTTCACTCCGGGCAACCCACGGCTACCTCATTATTTAACAGCAAATTACAAAAAAAACTTTTCTTTTTCGCTCCCTACAGAAAGGTTATCTCAATGAATTTCTCCAAAGTTAATCGATTTCGAGCTATACGCGGCTGAAGATTTGGCTAAAAGTAGGCATTTTGAATGCATAAAAACTCGGTTAAAATCATTATTCTGAGATTTTCAAATATCTAAAGTTAAATCCCTGCTCTTCAAGACTCCGAAGAGTATTTTTGGACTATTTTATTTTAACGCAATTATTAAACTTTTTTAGTAGACCAGCTTCTGATTTTCGCTGACTGTACGTTTTGTTCAAGCGCTGTTAGAAGACGTAAGTTTATTTATATTTGTTCATCAAGTATGTTCGCATATCGAGTCCTTCTTGAGGCTGAGGTGCCTGCAGCACCTGCGCCGTTTTGAGTTCCGTTGTTGCGCAGAGACACTGACCGGATAGGCAGTTGGTGATTTCCGGTCGAGGACATTCGACCGCCTAAGCACGGCTTCCGCTTCATACTGATATAGGTCGTACAGGTGTTGTTCCTCTGGAGTACTGTGCTTTCGGTACCTTCGAGACCTGTAACAATAGAAAAAACTGTGTCAAGTAGATTGAATCTGACGATGGTATTCTGAGCAAGATATCTAATTTTGCATTTGATTACATTCTAAAAATTTTTGTCGCTCTCCGAAATTTTTCGGATTTTTTGCGTCGTCTGTGTTATACTGAAATCTAAGATGCAGTCTGTTTCTCCCCATCACCCACAAGTTTTTAGAGAAGGGAGAATGTAAAATATGAAAATCCCAAATTATAGGCGATCTAGTAGTGGATTTTTAAAAATTGAAAAAATAACAAATCCACTTTTTTAGAAGATATACTTCTTATTGTATGAAAAAACAAGCAATTTATTTGGTTGTACTTTTTCGCTTGTATTTGACAGGAGCGGTTTCACGTTTAATGGTCCAGCAGTAGTCCGCCAGCTCGTCTGAAACTGCACTTAAATTGTCAGGGAAGAATTATAAATGAGAGTGAAGAAACTTCAGCTCAAGTGACATATTGCAACCTAAGGCCTTATAAGATTGTATAAGTTCTTCAACTAGATATTTGTAGTTGTCCGACTTTTTGTTGCCTAGGAAGTTGCTACATAGATTTTTGAAGGCATCATATGCCCTTTTTTGCATTCTCGAATGTGTAGTTTTAAAATTTTGGTCCTTAAAATGATCTCGCATTTCATGTCCAACAAAAATTCCTTCTTTAAGATTTGCTTCACTTATACGCGGGAATTTTCATCTCAAATAAAGGAATGCATTTTCTTCCCAATCTAAGGCTTTCACGAAAATTTTTATAAGCCCTAGTTTTATCTGCAGAGGAGGTAAATAAGCTTTCTGCTGATCTAAGGGTTCTAAGGGTCTAAGTCATTTTCCGTCGAGAAAAATACGGCCAGTCAGTTCCCAAACGTGGAAATTCTAATCCATTTGACAAGAATTAGAAATTAGAAAAAAATGTTGTCCGACACAAATGCTGCTACAATGAGCTTGTCCGACGCCTCGAATATGGTGAATTTACGGGGTTATGATTTCCAATAAATTATATAGTTCAATTGTGGACAATTGTTTAGTAGTTATTCATATAATCAAACCGTTAGAGTGTCCGACAGATTCTATGCTGCATTTTTGTAATTCGATAGCCTAAATATGATATTTTAACGAGTTAATATTTTACGATTAATATAATATGTCGGACAACAAAATCAAATGATGCAGTGCAACAAATAATTATTTAATGGTTAATTTCTTCCAAGCATATCTTGAAAATAAGCCGCAATATGTTTTTTGTAATGGTTTTGCATCTCAATAATATAATATATAGCACTGTCAGGAGTACCGCAAGGTTCGAATTATTTTTTACTGAACATAACTGATCCGTCGTGCAACTTGTATTGTTTGAATTTATTATACGCTGATGATCTGAAAATCTTCCTAACAATTAATGGCATCTCAGATGGCCGTATTCTACAGTAGAACCTTGATTCTATCCATGATTGGTGTCTAGCTAACAGGCTATACCTGAATACACTTATCTAAATGCAAAATTCTACATTTTCAAGGAAAAGGCAGTTGATTGAACATCAATATAAGGATGCGAATATTGATCACAAAAGTTGATCAAATCAAGGATCTGGGTGTATGGTTCGATCAAAAACTAGCCTCTAAATATCATATCAACTTAAACATATCAGATACATTCAAATTCTATATATAATAAATGTTCTGAAAAAGTTACCTTGTGCATACGTTCGCTATAGGTTTAAATATGGATCTTTAATTTGGAAGCCTTCCTATACTCTGAAAACCTAATACCAGTGACGTCGTAATGTGTATGAGAGAGAAGCGTGAGAGGCATGCAGTACGTGTGTTAGAAAGAGATAGTAGCACCCCGTTGCCTAGCAATCCGCGTACGTGATCACGGAGGACATCGGCACACTCTACAATATGTTTAAAATGTGATGGTTCATATACTATAATGGGCATTTCTGAAGTTCATCTGTGTTGGTTTGTCACTCCTTGATTTGAGGCGCATTCAATCTTCTAATATTTCTATATAAACTGTTGCATAACAAGATAGATAGTATGCACCTATTATCACAGTTGAGTTTCAATGCACCATTAGGTCATACCCATACTTTGAGTTAGGTTGCAGCAATGCTAATTTAGGATTAAATTCGTCATTGTCTTAAATGCAATCTAATTCTAATATTATCAGAGATGTGTGTGATGTCAATGCCGACTGCCTGGTCTTTTTGTTGGATAAATCAGATGAACGATATGCTCAGATGAATTACGTTATATAATTGCTGGTTGTTAATTTTTTTTGTTTCCTTTAAGTATGTAGATATATTCTTTTTGTTGGGTTTATAGTTTGTCCTGTAAATAAGAATGAATTTCTGTTGGGCAATAAATTATTATTATTATTATTATTTCGTTAGCTGTTTTGCTTAGACATAAATCTGGTAATTATGATATATGAACGGGTCATACCTAGTTCATATAGTCAATTCTACTGTAGAAATTGTCTTACTATGGTTTGGGTGCTAAGGATAACCGCTTTTTGTATCTGGGAGGGTATCTGTGGGTTTAATCCCAATCGTTCTAGACTTTTTGTAAATGACTGTGGATTGATACCTGTAACTGATATTATCACGGGTATTATCTCTAGCTTATCTTGTTTCAATATTCCTTTAATTTCTTGTGCAAGAGGAATATACTTTTCGATTTAATCATTGTACTTTGCTTTTGTGTTATGATTACTTGGCACTGCTATATCAATAAGGTGAGTTACCCGATTTACTTTATCGATTAGAGTTATGTCAGGCCGATTAGCAACAATTGTTTTGTCGGTAAGGATAGGATGGTCCCAGTATATTTTCTGAGTTGCGGTCTCCATTACAGCATTCGGTAGGTATTTATAATTCGGGTATTTACATGAGGATAGTCTATGTTTGTTCGCGAGTGCCTTGTGTATTAGTTTTCCTGCGTTGTTGTGTGTATCCGTGTACTTCGTGGCAGCTAGAAGTTTGCATCCAGATGTGATGTAGTGGTCTCTGAAAACATGTTACATTTACGGCATATGTCTGTTTCAAGAGGATGTACTTCTTACAATTTCGTGTATTGATTACTTGGTCTTGGATAGCAACCGCAAACCCTTCTGTCTCAGGAAATATACTCTCATCCTGTATTATATTTACGTGTCTTTCGTGTAGAGCCTTACCTGACCATGGTTGTACAAGGTCTTTTTGATTTTCTTTGTAAGAGCCTGTTATGTTTGAGAGTAGGTTGAGTGGTGTATGCATTTTTGTCAGCTCTAATAACTGCCGCATGGAGAGTGCTCTCTTGTTTAGTATTTGGTGAGTGTATTTATTTAACTGTTATGTAGTTGCTTGATGTCTATGATTCCTCTACCACCCTTATCTCTTGGAAGATACAGCCTTTCGTACATGCTTTCGGGTGATGTATCCGATACTTCGTCATAGTTGATCTGGTCAGTCTATAGAGTTCGTCAAAGTTTGTGTTTGTCCATTGTATTACACCAAATGAGTAAGTTAAAATTGGTATTGCATTTGTACTTATTGCCTTAAACATGATGCTGTTGTCCAGTTTGCTTGACAGAACATGCTTAAGCCTTATCTCATATTGATGTTTCAGCTGCTGTTTAGATGCTTCATGCTTTATTTTTCCGTTTTGAGGTACCCCAAGGTACTTATATGTTTCATCTGGTGTCATGTTATCTACATTCTCACTATTTAGTGTAGTTGCTGTCTGTTCATCTTTCCATTGTCCTCTTTCGAAATGTAGCATCTTACACTTCTGTATCCCAAATTCCATGCATGTATCTTTGGTAACTTTTTCTGTTATTTTTAAGAGCGACTGCATCTGTTCCAGTGAGAAGGCATATAATTTTATATCGTCCATGTATAATAGATGGTTGACCTTATGAAGTGTTCGTCTTTGATGCTTGATGTCAATGCCCATTTTTGTATTGTTGAGATGTTCGATAGTGGATTGAGGCCTAAACAGAACCAGAGGGTACTAAGAGAGCCCCTTAAAAGATGCCTCGGTTAATACTTATTATTTCACTTTGGACAGATGTTAATCCAGCATGTAAGTGTAAACTAGTGAGCCAGGATGTCATTAAGTGCCTGAGTAGGTTTTGAATTACAGGACTAATTTTGTAAATCTCTATAACCCTCATTAGCCAGGAGTGTGGGATTGAGTCAAATGCCTTTTTATAATCTATATAACAGGTAACCATGCTTCTTTGGCATTTTTGTGCTTGCCTGAGAATTATATCTATAATCAGTTGCTCTTTGCATACCTGACTACGTTTTTGCATCCTTTCTGTTCTCCACTCAGCAGATTATTCTAGGCCAGGTGGTTCTCGATCATTTGTGTTATTAACGACGTAATAAGTTTATAGAACGTGGGAAGGCACGTTATAGAACGGTAATTTGCGGGGTCTAGTGTGCATTTATTCTTTTGTAGTATATACGTCTTTTCTTCGGTGAGAAATTCTGGAAGTATTTCAGGGTTTTTCATAGCCTGATTGATAAGCTTAAATAAAGATTCATGAGTTGATGTTAATTTCTTCTACCAAAAATTATGTATGCCGTCGATGCCGGGTGCCTTCCAGTTATGCATTTTTTGTACTAACGCTTTTAGTTCTTACATAGTAAAGCCTTCAAAAATTTGTGGCTGTACCCTATGTTGTCGATTTTCTTTTTCTTTACTTTGGTTGTTCACATATTCCAGACCAGAAGTAAGTCCCTGATTATTTTAACAGGCGGCAATGCAATGTCAAATTGTGTGCAAGTAAGTTTCCTGTAGAATGCTTTTTCATTTCTTGCAAATAGCGCCTTCTTTCATAAGACGTTATGCACTAGCGCTCCCACGGGGGGAGTAAGGGGGTAATTAACCCCCCCTCCCCCCCTAGACGACTCGAGCAGTCTTTGAAAAGGTGGTATAAAGTAAATAAAATAAAATAGGCGTTGAGCCAAGTGGCAAAAAATGCACAATTTGGTTTTCTTTTGGGGGAGTAAACGTAACCTACAAATTTAGATTTGTCATGAAGGTAGAATAAATGTTTGGTATGATAATTTGTAAAATTCGGTAGTTTAGTGACGTTATGACCTCAGAAACATGACCGCTCGGCGAAAATCGTAATTAACCATTTCAAGTCTGGTTTTATCTGTAAGGACTAATAGTCTCATACAAATTTTGATTCAGCTTAACGCTAGAATTAATGTTTGGCATGGGCGTCATTAAGGGGGGGCTGTTGCTTTTCTGATTTTTTAGTTAAAACTTTTTTATTTATCTTAATTTTTCCTTCAGTTCTTCTTTGCTGCCCCCCCCCCCCTAGGTCACCGGCTGGCGACGCCTTTGATGTTTGGGATGATACTTAGTAAAATTGGGTAGGTTAGTGACGGGAGGATGTTACAAAGATGGTCGCCGAGCAGATATCGGCCTTGTTGTTCCAATTAATAGTCAACAAGTAAAAATGACAGATACAACCGATGAATGCATCATTCACTGTACCAGCGACAACAGCAGTTTAGCAAGTCTGTCATCTATCGAATCATGGAAAACTCTCCTGAATGCAGCGACAATAAGGAAACACAAAAGATTGCTGGAAATTGCAAAGTCAGTTACCGGAGAAGAATTTTCTGTATTAAAGTACCACCGTCAATGTGGAAGCATCTTTACCATGAAATCTAAACTCGCTAGTATTACGGCTAAGCAGAACGCAACATTACCTGATGAACCATCGGTGTCTTCTACAGTGCGGTTACGTAAAAACTCATTACACCACAATACGTCAGGACCAATTCTACCATTCATCTGCATTTTTTGCGAGAAAGAACAGAAGTACAAGCCGGGAAGTAGAACACGTGAGAAACTAGCGCAATGTGTAGAGTTGAAATCCAGTGTTACGATTAAAGCCAATCTGAAATAGCAGAAACGACCCTAGAAGAACAGGAATTTCAGAAATATGCTATTGTGGAAGAAGCTGCATTTAGTGAACTAACTAAGTATATGGGAGAACTTCTTGATAATCCTAAAGTTGTGAGATTTACCGAGGTTACCAGCCGTTACTTTCAATGTATTAAGAACAATGGAGTCTCAGAAGTGAAGTCTCACACCAAAAAAAACTTAAGACAGAAGTTGGAAAATTTGTATGGCCCCAAAATTCATTTCGTTTCTAACGATAGTGGTCACCTGTTAATGCTATCAAACAGTATGTCAACAGATGATTTAGTTCGAATGAATGGCCAATTATCTGCATAACTGAAAGCAAAGTATCATCCAAATCATTGATTCTATCTTTTATGTTTGATTAAAACTTATACCACACTGTTAGTCCTCACAAGTTAAACCTGACCTTAGAATGGTATACTACGATTTTCGCTTGGCGGTCGTCTTGGGGACGTCATAATGTCACTAAGGCCCGTATCGTCAGTTGTCCCTACAATTGTAGGGCGGGTTTATGGCCTTCTTGATTGTCATACTTCTTTCTCTCCTTCAATAATTTCTAGATTACACTTGTCCCGTGTCAGCGTCAGCGCTCTCCTATTGTGAAGATATGTTTTGTTTTTAAATTGTAGGACATTTCAGGCTGATAAAACATGATATAACTCAAAAGCAAGCACAATTTGATGCAAATAGATGTTTATGACATAACCTCAAAATAGAGTTCTGACACGGAGAAGAAGAAAACTATGACAATAAAGGAGGCCATAAAGGCGCCCTACAATCGTAGGGACGACTGACGATACGGGCCTAAGCTACCGAATTTTACAAAGTATCATACCAAACATTAATCCTACCTTCATGACAAAATTAAATTTGTATGCTTTTACTCCTTGCAAATGAAACCAGACCTAATCGTGTCTGAAAAAATGACAGACGGAAAAATGGAAATTTAATATAATTTCAATTGCGAAGTGTTTGGTCCATACTTCAGTTATAATTATCATCTATGTCTATTTTGTCTCGGAAGTCCCTGTATATAAGCACTTCAGTGCATTTCGTTCGTCCGAGATGGCAAATTATATATATAGTTTTTGAAAATTGCGTGAACTTAAGGAATCTTGTTTTCCAAACAGAAAAGGTTTCTTTGTTATGAGATACGCGAATGCGTGGAAACCAATAATGCCGTTTATTTGACAATATTTGTGTAACTTTTAGTGCTGGCTGACGGCTGCTGTTGTCAGGATGAGTAAAGAGAAACAGAATACCATCGATTGGTTCCTTTCTAAAGAAAACAGACTGTCTGATCCACCGGCACAAGAATTACCGGAAAAAACTGATAATAATGCTACAATTCAACCCGAGCCTTCCACTTCAAAATTTCTTGATGTTGCACCGTATGCTGAACCAAGTGTTGAACAATCGGGTGCGAAACCTGAAGAATCCAATTTTGTTGATGTTCCATTTTACCCCTCCCAGACTGAAATCCTGGGAGCGCCACTGATTTTACGTATCTACGCATTCTAGCCCAATACACTGCAACTTGTTGTTTCAGTCTGTCAAGTGTGACTACTGTTTTCTCCAAATCCTTCCTTAGGTGCTCTGTTTGCTTTATAACTTTACGAGTTGTGTTTCCGTCTACATACTGAGTCATCCTCCCAATATCAGCATTTAGGCGAGTTATTCTATTTTCAATTCTGACCTGACATTTAGGTTTGTTGGCTTTCTTCATTGTGCCTATATTAAGTTTTCGTTCTTGTGTTGACTTTGCTGTATAGCGACTTGTATTGTTTAGTTCATCATTTCTGTTTATGATTGTCATGGTTGCACAGTATATCAACGTGTGAATGGCCATAACATCGCAGTTCTAGAAGGAAGGAAGTTTCGGATCAAAATTAACAATGTATTGTCAACAACACGGCCCGTAAGAGCCGGTGTTCCTCAGGGTTCGCTCTTAGGACCAATCCTTTATTCACTTTATGCTATGCTGACGACACTGCATTGCTAGCCCAGTCTTGTTCTGGTATCCTGGTTCACGATAGGCTGCAGAGTGCGGTGGAGGAAGTATTGGAGTGGGCGGATCGGTGGTTGATCAAAATTAATATTTCGAAAACGCAGGCAATCTATTGTACTAAAAAACGTCGCGGTGCCCCCTCAGAGATATCAGTAAATGGAACTTATACCATGGGAGCAATCTGTCAGGTATCTTGTCATTGACAAGGGGTGGACCTGGCAGAAACATACTGATATTTTGAAAACAAAATTCCAAATTACCTTCCGGCAGCTTTATCCTTTGTTGTGCAGAAATTCGAAATTAAGTTTGATCAACAAGATTCGGTTGTATAAAATTTTTCTTCTATATCATTTTTTCTCAGATCAGGCACATGCTGCTTAATATTTGCGTTGGATGTGGACGGAAGTGAAGTATTTTGTTCTGTCTCTACACTGCTCGTTTCTAATTGTGTGGCATATTGATCTCCATCAGCTGTCGACATCACAGTAGTAACTATTGGCTGATGTTGCTCCTCTAGTAGTAATGCTATTCTATTACTCGTCTCTGGTCAACTAATCTCTGTTGTTATACGTATTGAGGGTATTTTTCCAAAAACATACGATGTAGTTCTGTGAGGTATCCTGTAGTTTGAGTTTCTAGTTTGGTTATTGTATCATAGCAACGCATGACATTCGTACCTGTGGTCCATTGCATATGTTGCCTTTGTAATCCTGCTTATTATTATTATTATTATTATTACTATTATTAGTATTATTTATTATTATTATTATTTCAGTGTTTTCCTCTTGTCCTATTGTGGCAGTCTTAAGCAAAGCCAGATCTCTACCCGAGATCAAAGCGATTCACCCTAATACCTTGCGGATAATGTGAGCAGTACCCAGTAGTGCTGTTTCCTTATTAATATTATTATTATCGTTATTATTATCTATATTATTATCTGCACTTTCCGCGCAGCGCCATCAGTTCATATACATTATGTTCAGTACAAGTTTGACCCTATCCAAATAAGACATCAGCGCTATAGACCTTATAACCTGGATAGAACATAGCTGCTATGCTTCCCAAGTTAAAGATCGGCCAAAGATTTACGGAGAGACCGACAGACAGACCGACACCTACAAAACATATAAAAAAGCATATCTCATTATCGAAATTTGTCTCCAGCAGGCGTGGGAAATGGCGTCTGGTAGATTAATTTTGTACAGAATTTGGCAAGATAAACATTATCATTTGACAATTTTTCCAAGTTTTCTGGATGTTAAACGAAACCACGTATGTTGGTATATCATATGGTACATATCAGTATGAAGACTTTATTTTGTCATGAAACCTCATATTTCGGCTGCCCGGTATGTCGCCTTTTTAATGACAGTGGACGTCACCTAACTGTTAATTTAACGGTAACTGTCCCAGTTAGATTCAACTAGTCAGGTATAGGTGGCTATGTAACTGCCTTTCGGTGTATGCCAAAGGCTTAGGGGTATTCTGCATTTCCAGCCTGGCTGTTCATATGTAGGTGGCAGTTGTCAGTATGATTTGTGCACAACATACTTATTTTTTCAGTAGACCATACACGCTTGTTGACTTTCCGTTTGTCTGTCTTCAATGATTGGACCTATACCATAGTGATGACTCCTAACAAGCTTGAAACAATATTTCAAGCAGTTGGTCTGGGTTACAGAGATGCAAATCAAACAGATTTAGTTCTGCTTGTAAAGCTTTGTACAAAATACTTTAAAAAAAGATTTTCAATGGTATCCTTCAGGGGGATGTACCTCCGAAACAAAATTTCGCCAATAGGTCAAAATGATCGTAGAATAGTCCATAGAGTTAGCCCTAGAATCTATGTCTCATGTTTTGGAAGCTCCCTGTACTTTTTTGATGAACCTCTATCTTTTCCTGTTTGCTCATTAAATATACCAGAAGTGTTCCACCTCGGCAGCTGTATGCTGGTCCCGTATTTTGATGTGCACTTGATATCACTCCAAAAACAGACACAGCACATACGGTGCACCTGAAAGTTTCATTCCCACGCCACCTTCTGCATACTTTTTAACATTTTCCAAAACGACGCAGCTGTGCAAACATCAGCTCCGTTTCCCGCTCTTTCAGCTTTGATTTACAACCAAGTGTTGAACAATCGGGTGCGAAACCTGAAGAATCCAATTTTGATGATGTTCCATTTTACCCCTCCCAGACTGAAATCCTAGGAGCGCCACTGATTTTACGTATCTACGCATTCTAGCCCAATACACTGCAACTTGTTGTTTCAGTCTGTCAAGTGTGACTATTGTTTTCTCCGAATCCTTCCTTAGGTGCTCTGTTTGCTTTATAACTTTACGAGTTGTGTTTCCGTCTACATACTGAGTCATCCTCCCAATATCAGCCTTTAGGTGAGTTATTCTATTTTCAATTCTGACCTGACATTAGGTTTGTTGGCTTTCTTCATTGTGCCTATATTAAGTTTTCGTTCTTGTGTTGACTTTGCTGTATAGCGACTTGTATTGTTTAGTTCATCATTTCTGTTTATGATTGTCATGGTTGCACAGTATATCAACGTGTGAATGGCCATAACATCGCAGTTCTAGAAGGAAGGAAGTTTCGGATCAAAATTAACAATGTTTTGTCAACAACACGGCCCGCAAGAGCCGGTGTTCCTCAGGGTTCGGTCTTAGGACCAATTCTTTATTCACTTTATGCTATGCTGACGACACTGCATTGCTAGCCCAGTCTTGTTCTAGTATCCTGGTTCACGATAGGCTGCAGAGTGCGGTGGAGGAAGTATTGGAGTGGGCGGATCGGTGGTTGATCAAAATTAATATTTCGAAAACGCAGGCAGTCTATTGTACTAAAAAACGTCGCGGTGCCCCCTCAGAGATATCAGTAAATGGAACTTATACCATGGGAGCAATCTGTCAGGTATCTTGTCATTGACAAGGGGTTGACCTGGCAGAAACATACTGATATTTTGAAAACAAAATTCCAAATTACCTTCCGGCAGCTTTATCCTGTGTTGTGCAGAAATTCGAAATTAAGTTTGATCAACAAGATTCGGTTGTATAAAATTCTTCTTCAATATCATTTTTTCTCAGATCAGGCACATGCTGCTTAATATTTGCGTTGGATGTGGACGGAAGTGAAGTATTTTGTTCCTGTCTCTATACTGCTCGTTTCTAATTGTGTGGCATATTGATCTCCATTAGCTGTCGACATCACAGTAGTAACTGTTGGCTGATGTTGCTCCTCTAGTAGTAATGCTATCCTATTACTCGTCTCTGGTCAACTAATCTCTGTTGTTATACGTATTGAGGGTATTTTTCCAAAAACATACGATGTAGTTCTGTGAGGTATCCTGTAGTTTGAGTTTCTAGTTTGGTTATTGTATAATAGCAACGCATGACATCTTCATTCATACCTGTGGTCCATTGCATATGTTGCCTTTGTAATCCTGCTTATTATTATTATTATTATTATTATTATTAATTATTATTATTATTATTATTATTATTATTATTTCAGTGTTTTCCTCTTGTCCTATTGTGGCAGTCTTAAGCAAAGCCAGATCTCGACCCGAGATCAAAGCGATTCACCCTAATACCTTGCGGATAATGTGAGCAGTACCCAGTAGTGCTGTTTCCTTATTAACACGTTCGCGGACACTGACGGCATATCACGTCAATGAACTGTTTTCTAGCGGGGCACTGAGAAATGTTGAGGTGTGCTCAAAATGTCAGGTTGATAAATTATTTCATATCAAACATAGAAAAATGAATCAAATAGCATTCAAACAGGAATTTTTCACACATGCAGATATGATGAAAAAAAAATCATGCGGTATATGACGTCATGTCCCCCTACGCACCCATTTCACTCACATGGTATACTTGACGGCATATGCCGCATGCGAATAGCTGCTTGTTTAACTCATTTAAATTACCTGTTTTCTATTGAAGTCATGAACAATAACCAGAGCAGTACAGAAACAAGTTTTATTATCATAAGTATGTGTACAAACACAAAATAAATACATATTCCTTAAATTTTATTCATTGTCAAACAGCAAAATAAATACTTAGGTACTTTCAATATAAGCGATCAAGCTTTATGCCAAACCTGAAAACAGTCTCCAACACAAAGATATGGTTTTCCTATACAATCACGGCATTGCCATGCAGTCTCCTTCCTCCTTTGTTCTAGGTAGTACTGTTTACATCGTTTGTAAATCTTTTTTTTTACCTTTTTTGTTTTCTGGCACAGGTATAGCCTCCAAAACGTGGCCCAAATTTTCTCTACTTTTTTTGGATGGTATAGACTTTGTTTTTTCATCAAGTTGACAAATTCCCTTCCATCTCTCTGATCCGGAGAGATCCCAAGTAAGGATTTTATTAAATCATTTCGGAACTCTTTGAACGTCTTGTTATCTTTCTGGCTATGATGATATAAATAATGGGAATTCCAGACAGCTATATCAAGAAGATGAAATATAATAACCTTTTTGTGCCACCTGATTGTTTTTCTAGGACATGAATAATAGCTAATCATTTGATCTGCACGATCAATACCTGACATATTGTCATTATAGCAACTGACCATTAATGGCTTGGTTTTTTATGACCATACCTGTTGGCAATTTCAACCAATTCAGGCTTATAGCCCGTCGTGATGGATAAGACATCACGTTTGTCGCGCCATTTGGAAACATACACATTTCCCTTTCTTCTCCAAATATGCTGCCCGGATTTCAACTTGGCTCCAGTAACCTCTTTGGGATTACCTTTTCTATTCGAGCGTAATGTCCCCGTGCTGTGAGTTTTCCTTTGCAATAGGATTTCCGATAACTGGACACTGTTATAAAAGTTATCCATGTATATATGGTGGTCTTTATCTAGAAATGGCTCCAGAAGCCTAAGAACTAAATAATTTATTTTAGAACTGCCCCTGACATCTTCTCTATTAGATTTACCTTTATAAATTTCTATATTTAGGACATATCCGTCATTGGAACACATCTCATAGAACTTAATCCCATATTTACTTTTTTTGTTTTTTATGTAAACTCGAAACCGTAATCGGCCTCGGAAAAGTAACAGTGATTCATCTAGAGATAAGGCTTCTGGCGGAGAAAACATATTTTGGCTTGACTTAATGATAGATTTCACAAGCCAACTAACTTTATAGAGATTATCCTCCTTATTTTCATCATCTGCACAATTCAAGCACCTCAGAATCTGTTCAAATCGTCTACCTGACATAGTAGCCGGGAATATCGGATGATAATTGAGAGGATCCAGTGAAAACATGTCCCTAATAGACTTGAACTTCAACTGGCCAGCAAGGAGACACAAACCGAGAAAACCTTTCATTTCTTTTACGGAAATATGTTGAAATGTCTTGAATCGCTTTTTCTGGACTTAGGCCTATTGCCCACAAATAATAATTCACCATATTTATTTGACTTTTGATTAGTCACATCCACAGTCCCAATTTTTTCAAAAACCTCAATTGGAGGCTTGCCTGCTAGCTGTTCTTTCACACCAACTGATATGGAATCAAAGGAAAACTCTAAACAATCGATTATGTTATCTTCCCATTTTTGTTCATCGTTGTCTGGATCTAATAGAACATCGATATCATCAGAGCCCTCGCTATCGACATGTCCTGACGGCAAATCAACTTTTGATTTAGGTTCTTTCCGTTTACGCTTTTTTCGTGATGTTCCAGCTAAAATTTACAAACAAACGTAACTAATGTGTATTATGGGAAAAATGCGCATCGACTTACGCTCATCATTGTTTGGAATATTCTCGTATTCTGAATCAGTACAAGAGTCTGAGTCCTGTTACTAACTCAATTAACTTTACCATCAATGCACAACAACTTGAAACTGTCAGTGAAGCAAAGAACTTGGGTGTAACATTGGATGTAAATTTAAGATTTGAAAAACATGTAAATTCGCTCATTCGTAAGGCATATTCCTCTTTAAAAATATTGTACGGCAACAGACGTAACCTTCCCGTTAAAGTCAAAATAAATGTGAGTCGTTGGTGCTCTCGCACTTAAATTTTTCTGATATGTTGTATGGCCCATGCTTAACTGCCACTTACAAACAAAAAATTCAGGTTGCGCAGA
This sequence comes from Acanthoscelides obtectus, assembly GCA_963669975.1. Classification (NCBI taxonomy): domain Eukaryota; kingdom Metazoa; phylum Arthropoda; class Insecta; order Coleoptera; family Chrysomelidae; genus Acanthoscelides; species Acanthoscelides obtectus. Next base: position 42,760,115 of record CAVLJG010000006.1, on the reverse strand, counting down.
ATTCTTGCCTCAGATTAATATATGGCATCAGAAGACGAGACCGAATATCCTATAAGTTGAAAGATGCGAATTGGTTGAACATGGAAACAAGAAGATTTTTGCATGCCGCAACATTATATCATAAAATAATTATCTATAAGACCCCCACTTACTTATTTGAAAAAGTTACATTTCGAACAGATGTGCATAACATCAATATAAGATCCAGGGGGTTGCTGACACCGCCGATATTCCGAACAGCCCAATTTGAACGATCGTTCAGCTACCAAATTTGTTCCGTTTATAACACCTTTCCGGTACAATATAAAACTCTGAGCATCTCAAGTTTCAAAACTCAATTAAAAAAATATCTCTTATCCCAGCAGTAGTAACCATGTCTCAGGAAAATATTGATACAAGTTTATGATTAATTTTAGTAGATGTATTAATGTAGGCAATGCATATACATTTAATATTTGTAATGTGTAGAATAAGTAGGTCTCACTCACCTTTTGTACGGACTTTTTTTATAGCGGGTTAAGTGGAAGAGCAGCTACAGCTGAACTTCGCCCGTATTTGGCTATTTTTTTATATAATCAGTCCATTTGGAAATAAATACGTTTATTATTATTATTATTATATATTCTGGATCAGCAATGGAGTCATCTGTACTATATGGATCATGTCTGCTTTCATCTTCGCTCTCACACTCTCCATACCAGCGCATCCACTGCTCTCTATATTTATCGTCCATTTTGCTGTAGCTCGAATGCATACATCCGCTCTCGATAACGAATTGACTCATACTGCCAACACGTATACGTATGACTACCGATGTCCGAAGATGTACCCCTCCCCTCTTAAAAAATATCTACTACACTTATTATTTGGCAGTAGGTGTCCAGCGGGACACCAAACCTTCTTATATACGCAGAATTGACGTGATGTACAGCAAAATGAAGTTAGAGCACTATATGTAGTTGACGGCAAGTGCCGTCACTGTCCCAATAGGCACACTGACTAGTGCGGCTTATAGCGTCAGCGCCTCATTAGGCACACACTAGCCACATAGAGTGTCCGCGAACGTGTTAATATTATTATTATCGTTATTATTACTTTTATTATTATCTGCACTTTCCGCGCAGCGCCACCAGTTCATATACATTATGTTCAGTACAAGTTTGACCCTATCCAAATAAAACATCAGCGCTATAGACCTTATAACCTGGATAGAACATAGCTGCTATGCTTCCCAAGTTAAAGATCGGCCAAAGATTTACGGAGAGACCGACAGACAGACCGACACCTACAAAACATATAAAAAAGCATATCTCATTATCGAAATTTGTCTCCAGCAGGCGTGGGAAATACGGTTAAAATGGCGTCTGGTAGATTAATTTTGTACAGAATTTGGCAAGATAAACATTATCATTTGACAATTTTTCCAAGTTTTCTGGATGTTAAACGAAACCACGTATGTTGGTATATCATATGGTACATATCAGTATGAAGACTTTATTTTGTCATGAAACCTTATATTTCGGCTGCCCGGTATGTCGCCTTTTTAATGACAGTGGACGTCACCTAACTGTTAATTTAACGGTAACTGTCCCAGTTAGATTCAACTAGTCAGGTATAGGTGGCTAACATATGTAACTGCCTTTCGGTGTATGCCAAAGGCTTAGGGGTATTCTGCATTTCCAGCCTGGCTGTTCATATGTAGGTGGCAGTTGTCAGTATGATTTGTGCACAACATACTTATTTTTTCAGTAGACCATACACGCTTGTTGACTTTCCGTTTGTCTGTCTTCAATGATTGGACCTATACCATAGTGATGATTCCTAACAAGCTTGAAACAATATTTCAAGTAGTTGGTCTGGGTTACAGAGATGCAAATCAAACAGATTTAGTTCTGCTTGTAAAGCTTTGTACAAAATACTTTAAAAAAAGATTTTCAATGGTATCCTTCAGGGGGATGTACCTCCGAAACAAAATTTCGCCAATAGGTCAAAATGATCGTAGAATAGTCCATAGAGTCAGCCCTAGAATCTATGTCTCATGTTTTGGAAGCTCCCTGTACTTTTTTGATGAACCTCTATCTTTTCCTGTTTGCTCATTAAATATACCACAAGTATTCCACCTCGGCAGCTGTATGCTGGTCCCGTATTTTGATGAGCACTTGATATCACTCCAAAAACAGACACAGCACATACGGTGGACCTGAAAGTTTCATTCCCACGCCACCTTCTGCATACTTTTTAACATTTTCCAAAACGACGCAGCTGTGCAAACATCAGCTCCGTTTCCCGCTCTTTCAGCTTTGATTTAGCTATGCGGATGGTTTCGCGTTTACAATGGAGCAATTCATGCAGCACTGATGATACATATACTGCGGCTTGTAAACGTGGAGCACGATGTGAATAGAGCTGAAACCTACGCCGCCAATGCTAGGCTCTTAAATCTCTAAAAAAGGCTACGAAATAGTGTTTATACTTTACGTTCTACGCCACTGTCGAGGAAGTGTTGTAGTGGCGAAAAAATCCGAAAATGAGACATTATGTCGGTCTGTCTATCTGTCAAATAGTCCCTGGGATTCTATTCTGATTCTCATCGGAACTTACTGATTACCGACAACTCGACCGCGTTATGCATGACGTGACCAAGCGACAAATCTCTGTTTTTCAGGAGGATGAATAAAATTTAACATTTTATTAAAAATCAATGCTACGCTTGTTTTGAATGATTTTTGTTCTGCGAATAGAAAATGATATTACAAATTTATCTATACAATCATTTTTTCAAAAACTGTTATACCTTAAACTTAACGAACTGAAATGGCGTTTGGTCAAGTATTGCTTTCAAAAAGAATGCTCATTTTTCCTTGGACTTAATGACCTTAACACAAACATGTTACTTGGTCGTGCTATGCAAAATAAGGAACGCATTACTGAAAGATTCTTTATTTTTGTATTTTAGTAATTAGCATCAAATTGATTCAAAAAATAAAACTACACAAACTAAAATATTCTCGAAACAAATTAAGAAATTGCTTGAATGACCAATGTTGTAATAAACTCAATTATATACTGATTCAAAAATAAAATTAAGCACGATGTAACCACACATTTTCGAATTGAATCAAGAACCTGAATCAAAAATTTGTATTATTCATCATGAAGCTCGAAATCTGGTTGACCATCGAACCCATCTATATCGTCCTCAATACTTGAATCACCAACTATAGCCCTATGGAACTTGTTGGAATCCTTGGGTATAAGACTTAGGTGAGTAACAGTCGATTATATGGGGGTTGGTCACTTTAAGCAAAATTTTGGTAGTGCAAATGCCTACCCTACACAAAATCTGGTCGTTTGGTCATGTGTTGCAAAATAAATAACAACAAATATTAGGTACGCTTGGCGCTTAGTTAAAAATGTTCTCGCTTTTGAACCTCAGGTTGTTATTTTTTGGCCGCCAGTGATACGCTTGGCTCCAATTACTACGGGTGTGGGTGGTCGAGACGACGGTGTGATTGTTGATCAGCCGCCAACTAGTTTAGGAATGCCTAGAATGTGCTGTAAAAAATACTACTACTATTCTACAATCGCCGTATCAGAGAGTCCAGTTCTGTATGAAGTTCCGTGGTTCCGTTCCATGAGACAAATTGTGAACCTGTCGAATTGTCTGTCGAAACTGTAAACAATGAAAGAAATTACCAAGTTCAGATTGAAACGTTATATATTGCCTGAAAAGACAACGCCGTATGCTATGTACAAGGATCTCACGAAAAGAGAGGTCGGCTACCTTATGTGTTACTTCCTAGAACTACACGAAGTCGTAACACTTGCATTTAGATATGCTATGTCTCATTTGCTGGGTAAGGTGATGTGTTACGAAAGAAGGGGGGTCCCAGATATGTCTATGGTAAGTATGCGCACTGAAAGGTGAAACATATACAAGTGATCTTAACCTAATGGATAATGTTACAGCAACAAATCGGGAATTCTATATTTCAGCTGTCCCTGAGACCTGAAGTCTTACATAAACCTTACAGCCTAATCTGACCTGCAATCTCTGGAATCACCTGTTGGAGGTCACCTGGTGGTGTCAACTAGCCCTCAGATGGTAAAATGTAGGTATGCAACAGGAAGCAAAAGACGTTGAAGTGAAGAAAAAACAGAGAATAAAGAAAACGAAAAAGGCCTGTGGACAAAAGTCAAGCAATTAATCAGGCACTACATGAGTGCTTCAAGCATCAGCTAAAGGCATCAAAAAAAAAAAGGTAAGCTACCTACGTAGGGTGTAGGGTGGCCTTTAATGTAGAGGGAAATCTCCCAATCTCAATAATCCCACAATACTAGTGGTGCGCCTAAAGCAATTGGAATTGTTTTCAGCTATTTTCCGGTACCATATCCGCCCTTGCTTAACAGACGCTCCGTTCGATACGGGAAAATTGCAATGGCGATCCTTTTTTTTTTACTTGTTGCGCGCGTCTCGCGCCTGACATTTCCACGCCAGTTGAATGCTATCATTCTCACCTTTGACAGTGACAGCCGACTTGACACCTGTCCGCAAACTTCATTGCTATTAAGGCTATAAAATTGTAAACAATGGCTAGGGTGGCTTCAGGGCCACTAATTTATAAAAGAGAACAAGTAATTTGACTTCAATAGTGTGAGTTAAGTATCTGCTACTTATTAAGTTTTGTTTCAGACTCGTTAGGCCAGGTCCACCAGAAGGGAGCAGATCAACAGGTGAAAACAGGAATTAAAATGCTATGTACAATGTATATACCCCTATACACAATAAATTTTAGCAAGGGTATGAGATCCATATATTCTTATCTATCTATATCGTATCTTATGAACTAGCAAACGAGTAAGTAGTAGAGAACCTTCTAATTCGTAAAATCTATGCAACTATAACTTACAACAAAAAAAGGTCGTAACAAGGTCTCTATACTGCCTGAATTTTTTTTATAGGCAAGTTGACTGTGCATCAGATGGTAGCAAAATCTTTATATTTATCAAATGGCGCTTGGTCAAGTTATGCATAACGCGCTCCAACTATGGATAAGCGCAACCAATGACTTCATGCCCTAGCCTAGGTACGATGTGCTCGCATAAAGTAATTTGCCATATCGACAGCTTGGATTAGAAGTGGACGATCAATAGAGTTACTTCAGTACATAATATTGTAGCAGATTTATTATGATATAAGTAAATATACTAAGGGACATATAAAATGCAACACCAAGAATTATTATACACTGATAAAATATTGAAGGCATTCGGATCCTTACTTTTTTGTAAACGCTATATTTGTCAAATCAGGAACCGAACAATAAAAACATTTTTGCCTAATATTCAGTGATTTTTCTGTGTTGGTTCCATTTGTTTCATTGTTGCTTCATTGTGCTATAATGCCTAGAGTTCGGAGACGCGCTAATTTCACTCAACTTTCCGAGTTTGAGAGCGGTCGGATAATCTTTTAGAGAGATACTGATCGGGTGAATCGAAACGAAGCTACTGTAATGAGATGCTCTCAAGCGTGGTTCCAAAAAGCCTGAAATCGACGACTTGGACGTCAAAGGTAAACTACAGAGCGACAGGATCGTTATTTGAGGCAGCTGTATATCGCCGAATAATACAACATATCGCGTATATACATAGCACATACTGTTCAAAAGATAAGGTTATATTTCTCAACAAACGGTGAAAACTTCAAGCCATAATAGATACATACGCCTACTACACAATATACATCGATTATCTACGACCGAACGGTAAATTGTACCTTGTGTATAATTATGCCTTTTGGACGTTAAATATCAGTTTTCATCTCACGGACACCACGGGCAGACATAGCATCATAGTCGTTGTTAGGGCGTGCGCCAAGTTCCGCTGACAACGTCCGTTTAATTTTTCTTTATGTTTTTCATTTTCAAACCTTAATACCATAAATGCATAATAGCTATTAGTGCCTTTTGATATAACTGTTGTACAATTTCTGGTAAATACTAAAATATACCCATTATTTACTGCGAACTGGAAATCCTCATACCAGAATCTATAAATATACTAAGTGACATATAAATACGAACACCCAGTTTAAATGCTTTCATTTCAATAAAAGTTGGTGAATGTACGTATTTATCTTACTGTAAATAACAAGTGAAAACATTTTCAGCCTTATCAGTTGGACATTTCGGTTTTTATACTGCTTTTTTTTAATTCACTAACGCTCTAAAAATGAATATTTCAGCCGCAGTAAAGAATCAACGTTGGCGGATTTTGGTTCTTGACATCCTTTACGATCGGTTACGATGCCTAGAGTACGGAGACCTGTACGATTTCGTCAACTTAGTGAGTTTGATAGGGGCCGTATAGTGGGACTTCGGGAAGCTGGACTTTCTTTTCGGGCAATTGCAGTTAGAGTGCAAAGAAGTGTAGACACTGTGGTTAGGTGTTGTCAGGCATGGCTTCGAGAAGGCCGTACGCAAAGAGCAAGGGGCACTGGACGCCGCCGTAGAACAACAGACCGTGGAGATCGCCGCCTAAGATTATCGGCCTTAAGGGACCGTTTCTCCACTACCAGGTCCATTGCAAATGAATGGTTTGCAGAACACGGAAGACCTATTGGCATGCGAAGTGTTTACCGATGAATGAGAAGTTTTGGCTTGTTTTCATACCGGCCACACTGGGTCCTCCCTTTAACTCGAGAACACCGACGTAATCGCCTTGAGTGGTGCAGACAACGGTCACTCTGGGACCAGGAATGGAACAGTATTGTCTTTAGTGATGAGTCTCGATTTTGTTTAGGCATGCACGATGGTCGTGCCAGGGTTAGAAGGCGACGTGGTGAAAGGAGGAATCCACAGTTTTTTGTTGAAAGACATGTTCATCACACTGTTGGAGTTATGGTTTGGGGTGCTATAGCTTATGGTTCCAGGTCACCTTTAATCTTCATCAGAGGTAACATGAACGTGCAGCGTTATATCCACGAAGTTCTAGAACCCCAACAAGATAATGCCCGACCACATGTTGCAAGAGTCACAATAGACTTCTTTCAACATAATGATGTCACATTGTTACCATGGCCACCAAGATCTCCCGACTTATCCAAAATTGAGCACGTGTGGGATATGATGGGTAGGAGATTGCTCAATTTGCAACATCCTCCTCAGACTCTAGAAGCACTTCGAGAGGAGCTGGTGGTTGCCTGGAATGAGATACCACAGGAGGACATTGACCACCTGATCAGAAGCATGCCTAGGCGCGTTGGAGAATGCGTAGCATATCAGGGTGCATCCACACATTATTAAAGGTCAAAGGGCTTTAAAGCAGTGCAATCATTTAGTATATTATAGACATCTAACATATCTATATACCAGCCTTAATAACAATAATAAGCACACAGACAAATCCAAGACATGACGAATGGTACTAAATAAATGTCACACGTTAAATATCTGATAATTAACATAGGACATCTATTATATTTTTTGCTCGTTGGTCCAAAATTAGTTGATGAAACGTATGGTCTGAAATATCGGTAGTATCAAAGACTTCATGTGCCAGCCTATACGCGATATGCTCGCTGAAAGTCCTGCAGTGTGTACTGATTGATGTATTAAATTCGCCATATTGACAGCTCGGTCGATCAATAACGTTACTTCAGTACATAATATTGTATCATATTTATTATGCTATAAGTCAATATATGTATGTATGCTTGAAAATAGACAAACTATTAAGGTTGTGTGGTTTAAAACGCAAAGCATAGCTGTATAACAACAAAATACTGAAACTAAAACTGAAATTAATGGGCTAATAATACAATGCACTGAATCAGCAGAATTTGGTAACTAGTTTCGTATGTCTATCGCAAATATATATACACAATGTGTTTGGTCACGACATACCGGTATTTAAGGGGGGTATTTTTCATCTATTTTTATCGACAAATCCACCTCCCTACAATGTTCTATCTCACCCCTCATGAAATGGCATCATTTTTATTTTTACGTTACGATTACGCTAGTGCATGTATGAAAATTGTAATAACTGAGTACATAAGTGTCATAGAACGATAAGTTTGGTGTCAATTGAACAAGAGCATGTTGTTCTAGCAATTTTTGAAAAACTTGTATTGATACTAACCGTCAAACATACTTAAAAACAGACAAAACCTGAAAAAAATATGCAAGACAATTGATTATTTTGTGCATTTTCGCACACCATTCAAAAGCTAGTTTGTGAAGTTGTACTTTTTTATGTTAATTCTGCAGCTAACTATGTTATCTACAAAATGACACCAAATTTGTTACCCTAAGTCTTCTACGTTAAGTAATAAATGCTATCTAACATATGTCGAAATATACATAAAAATGACAAATCAAGGTTTCTTATAAATCAATGTCACTAAACAATTCTATGGACGGACGAAGCAAAATTTACCAGGCAGGGGAATCATAAACCATAGAAACAACCACTTATGGTCTTCGGAAGCCGCTCACGCAGTTCGACTGAGCACTTTCCAACAGGAATTTGGTGTAAACATGTGGGCCCGAATGATCGACGGAGTTTTAGTCGGCTCAGTTGAGCTACCTCCAAGGTTAGATGGCTAGGGATTTTTGGACTTCTTGAGTACCGAGTTTTCAGATCTACGTCACTTATCAACGGCCGCAACATATGGTTGGAGCTCCAATACGCTTTTGCGCTAGAACATTTGGATAGGCAACATTCTCCATGGTTAGGACGTGGAGGCACTGTCGCTTGGCCACCCCGATCACCCGATTTAACGCTCCTAGATATTTTTTCTGGGACACAATGAAGCAAAAAGTCTACTGTCATGTGTCGACGACACGGATAGAGCTCGTGGGAAGGTTCCATACCGCTGCGAATGAAATTGGAGCTGACACGGATATGACCCGCTGCTCAACGACACATTGTTACAATGTGCATAACCAATAATGGAGGGCATTTTGAACAGCTTCTGTAACATTAAACATGTCCAAACTATCTATAAGAAACTTTGATTTATCATTTTTATGTATACTTTGACCCATGTTAGATAGCATTTATTACTTAATGTAGAAGGTATTTGGTGTCATTTTGTAGATAACATAGTTAGCTATAGAATTAGCACAAAAAAGTACAAATTCACAAACTAGTTTTTGAATGGTGTGCGGAAATGCACAAAATAATCAATTTTCTTTTTTCTGCTTTTGTCTGTTTTTAAGTATGTTTGACGGTTAGTATCAATACAAGTGTTTCAGTAATCGCTAGAACAACATGTTATCGTTCAAATGACACCAAAGTTATCATACTGTGACTCTTATGTTCTCAGTTATTACAATTTTCATACACGCACTACCGTAATCGTAACGTAAAAATAAAAATGGCTGCCATTTCAAGGGGGGTGAGGTAGGATACTGTAAAGTGGTGGAATTGGCGATAAAAATAGCTGAAAAATATCCCCCTTAAATATCGGTATGTCGTGACCAAACACATTGTATATATATATATACAGGGTGTCCCGCGAGGTAAGGGACAACATTTTTCTACGTGTTCCTCAGGTCAATTCGAGTGGAAAAAGTCCTACGGACATGGGTTCGCAAATGCTTCCTTATCGAGACAATTATTTTTTTATTTTTAGTGGGCTAATGATGGGAAAACCAGAATATTGTTGAAAAATTACTTTTATTCAACACAAAATTACTAGGTACAATAAAAATAACGATTCACAATAGTTGTTCAAAGTGTCCACCTTCACACTAGTGTAAACATAGTCTAGCCCGTTTAATAATGTGACTGGTGGATTTCCCACTAACAAGATGATTAATGCCTATATCGACAGCGACATCAGTAATTTTACGGAGCAGTTCAGCCCTGGTATGCGGTATCTCTGCATATGATAAAGATTTCATATGTCGGGGTGGCCAAGAAACTGCGCCCCCTCGTCCAATCCAACGCCCAGGAAAGTGTTATTTAAATACTCAGTCCCTTTTCTACCACTGTCGGACGGAGCACCGTCATGCCGTAACCACATCTGTTGTCTTCTCTTCAGCGGAATATCCTCTAACAACTCATGCAATTCTTCTCGTAAGAATTGAATATAAACTTCAGATGTAAACTGACAGTCAAACACAAAAGTGATCCAATAACAAACCGCACCAAACATTAACAGAAAAACGGTGCTGGAAATTCCGTTCGATAGTTGCGTAGGGATTTTCAAGCTGCCAAGACTGGGAATTCCTCAAATTATTGATGCCGTCTCGAGTAAAAGTGGATTCGTTGGTGAACAAAATCTTTTTAACAAGATTACGATTTCCAAGGAGCCAGTTGCAAAACTGCATACGAAGGTCCGGATCAGTGAGCAGCAGAACTTGGACAGGTTGCAGATGAAATAGGTTCAAACCAAAGTTATGCATTGTTCTCCACACACTTCTGATGGACGTGTTACAGTAGCATTTGGAACCGATCCTGTTGCTTTCACATGTGCCAAAACTCTTCCAAATACCCTTCTGTCAGGTATTCTTCGGTTTGAATACCGGTGGCGGTATTCGTTCACTGATGCTCTGCCATTTCCGTTGCAATATCCGTAGACAAACATCATGTCACCGTATTCCTCACTTGTAAAAACAAACATGACAGTAATTTTTGCAAGGTTCAATCAAACTGACACAACTACTGCTTCCACAAACAAACAAACACCAGCGTATTAATCGGGCAGTACAACGTGAATGAGGATTTTGATTATTGTAAACAGTTGTTTTCATACGAACAGTATTAAATTTTTTGTTAAATAGAAGCAATTTTCCAACAATATTGTTAAAAATAAAAAAACCATATCTCGATAAGGAAGCATTTGCGGACCCATGTTCATACAACTTTTTCGACTCGAATTGACCTGAGGAACACGCAGAAAAATTTTACCTCGCGGGACACCCTATATATATACAGGGTGGCCCATCTATGTGTGGACGGAATATTACTAATAAACAAGTACATTTTGGGAAAATCTATGTACGGCATGTTATACTCGTACATGACATTTGAGGGCGCATTTCTAAAATATTGGCAATTATACAGGGTGTCCCAATTTTGATCTACATATCAAAGTTGTGATTTTTTTAATGGAATGCCTAAAATTTTATTGCATATTTGGATAAACCAATTCAAAGGAAGAAGATTGATATAACGAACTATGGGGTTTTGGTATTTAGCTACTGAGGTGTAAGGTGTTTCGGCAACCCCTCAATCCGCCATTTTGAACTTTGGAGTGGTGAATTTTGTATCAAAAAAAACTTACACACCTGCGCTTTTGTTATACTTGTCACTTTTTCGAATTTACATTTTTGCTCATACTGGGTGGAAACGCGAATTGTACATTTTCTCAAAAATTTCAAATGCCTGTATGCTTTGTGCAAGTTTGGATTCAATTTTTTATAAGCTTTTTTTGGTATAAGGTTTGATTCAGATAAAGTCACTAGATTTTGAGATATTAAGCTTTTAATAGAACAACATACTAAAATTAAGGAAAAAAAATCATATCATCCATGGAAACAAAAGACAAACAGTGGGCTAGTTCCATATTGCCACTAAGAGTAAGGATTTGACGTAAAAACTAATAACAATCGGAACAGAATAAATCAGCTTCAAGCGTAATAGAGAAAAACAATTATAACAACAACATAAACAAACAAGTATCACTACTCAAGACCTAGTCTACAGAAACTGCTCGAAAATATCTCCACCATGTTGAATACACTGCCGTGGTCTTTGGATAAGTGAGCGATGCACATCACTCAGCATATGTTTCCTTATGTTCAGAAAAGCATCCTTAATCATTTCCTTCATATTTTCTGGGCTGGATGGAGGATATCTAAAAACTTCTTGCTCCTCTTGCTTAACGTAGCCCCATAGAGAGAAGTCCATCGGTGTCATATCTGGTGATCTAGGAGGCTAAGATATATGCCCATCACGACCGATCCAACGATTGTTACTCCAGGTGTCCAAATAGCACACGATTATGAAAATGCGTAGATGCGTCGTCTTGTTGGAGGTACAAATGCTTCCGAGTTTTCAGGTTGACATCCTCCAAAACAAAGGCAAATGCTTGATCAAAAAATCCAAGTATTCTTTACCTGTTAATCTGTTGTCGAAAAAGAAAGGCCCGAAAACTTGTCTGCCAATAACTCCTCCCCAAACATTCAAGTTCCATTTATTTTGGAAATCTATTTGCCTAACGCAGTAAGGGTTTCCGACGCATAATAGTGAATGCTATGTACAACACCTATGCTGTTAAAAGTTGCCTCATCGCTAAAAAGAACCTTATCCAGGAAAGTAGTATCATCACTCACTTTATTCAGCATTATTCTACTAAACTGCCTTCGAGCTGCGAAATCCTGAGCACGAAGGCCTTGATGCAAGCATAGGAGATATGGATGGTACCTATGCTTTTGAATAATCCATTGGACAGAAGTTCTACATATATCAGTTTCTGCTCCAATTTGCCGTGCACTTAAATGAAGATTTTCCTGCAACTTTGATAGAACCTCCAACTGATTCGCCTCATTGGTGACACTTCTATCACTTATACATTCTTTACTATATTCCACTGCTCCACTTGATTCAAAACGTTCTCATAGGGTGGAAAATGTTTCCGGCCCGGGATTGTCGCATATTAGGGTACCGTTGCTTATAAATGCGAGATGCTAGGAAACAATTTCTTTGGGCTTCGCCCAAAACGAACATCATATTCACTATTTCTTCTTTAGAAAAATTCATTTTCAAACACGTTTTTATTATAATGCTCACTAAGCTAATTTTGACAGTTTGTAACTAATCAACAATTTATTTGTTTCCAAGGGTGATGCGGTATTTCAGGGAATTAAGCTGTTCCATAAAAGACGTGTTAATAACCGAAAAAATAGCCGTAGAAGTCCATATGTGCCTAGTATCAAAAAAAGCCTATAATAAATTGAATCCAAACTTGCACAAGTATACAGGATGATGCATTTGAAATTTTTGAGAAAAACTACAATTTGCGTTTTTGACCACCCTGTATGAGCAAAAATGAAAATTCGAAAAAGTAACAAATAAGATAAAAGCTGAGGTGTGTGCAGTGGAGTTGCCAAAGTGGGTATTTTTTTAGACAAAACACCTTATATCTCAGTAGCTAATTACCAAAACCTCCTAGTATGTTATATCAACTTTCTTCTTTTGAATTGGTTTAATCAAATGTGCAATAAAGTTTGAGACATTCTATTTGAAAAATCACAACTTTGATATGTAGGTCGAAATTGGGATACCCTGTATAATGACCACTATTTTATAAATGTGCCCTCAAATGTCATTTATAACATCCCATAAATAGATATTCCAAACATGTATTTGTTTATGAGTAATACTCCGTCCACACATGGATGGGCCACCCTATATATATATATATATATAAAAATTAAAGCTTCCGACTTTTGTTGGGTACTTCGACAAGATTTAAGCAAAGAGGACTCTTTATACTTTTTTTAATTCTCTCTAGCTTTCAATGGACTTTGCCATCATCATCAGGAGCTGCAATTACAATGATAACAGTAGCAACAAAGGTGTAAAATGAATTTAAATTGACTCAACTTACAGTAGTATGTGAGGATGTTGCTAATTGTAATACTACTGTAAGTTGAGTCAATTTAAATTCATTTTACACCTTTGTTGCTACTGTTATCATTGTAATTGCAGCTCCTGATGATGATGGCAAAGTCCATTGAAAGCTAGAGAGAATTAAAAAAAGTATAAAGAGTCCTCTTTGCTTAAATCTTGTCGAAGTACCCAACAAAAGGCGGAAGCTTTAATTTTTCACCTAACTGGTCTAGACGACAATGACCACGTCTCAAAATATATATATATATATATACTCGTATATATAAGTGGAAGAACTCGTATTTGAGGAAATCGACAAATTATGCAAAGTGTACTCGCTAAACTTACAACTCAAGCTTTCGACAGTCTATGCTGTCATTATCAGGAGATTGGTGCTAAAATATCTTAGACAATGTGGATGAAACCACATAGGACGATCAAAAACTGGATTTATGAGATTCTCTATGAAAAATTATTAAAATACGTGGCCATGTTTTACCAAATACCACAGGCGGACTTAATAAAAGTTCCCGAATAAGTAATTATTAAAACTATTCTATTTCACATCCTGGAATAACCTCAAACATCTAGCGTGGTCAACAGGCCAAAAGTGATGTTAAGGTTTGGAAATTAAAAATATAAAGAAAAATTGAACTGTCGTGTCAGCGAAGCTTGCGGCACGTCATAACAACGAATATGCCAGAATGTCTTCCCGTGGAGTCCGTACAATTTACCACCAGTAGTAGATAATCGATGTTGATTGTGTAATAGGCGTATGTATCTATTAGGGCTTGAACTTTCCACCGTTTGTCGTGAAATATAACCTCATCTTTTAAATAGTACCCTCCACATATACATATATGCGATATGTTAAATATTTGTTATTTATGCGACTGAAATCTGCAAGGACCGTTGCTTCAAAATGAACTTAAACGACTGTCCATATGAAACTAGTTCTCAAACTCTGCCATTTCAGTACATTGTATTTTTAGCCCATTAGTTTTGGTACTTTTTTGTTATGCCCCCGCAAGTTGAAACCACCAACCTCAATAGTCTGTCTATTTTCAAGCGTATGCTTACTTATAGCTTAATAAATCTGCTACAAAATTATGTACTGAATTGAATTGATCCTCCAAGCTAGTTCAATTCTAATCCGTCACAGTCCGTTATTCTCCACCTATAGGGTAGCACTCCGTCAAACACTGCGAATGAGCTTCAAGTAACAAATAACAAATTTTAGCAACCAATGGCTATGAAACGGTGAAACCAAAATATTGTCAAAGTATTAGATAACAGCTTGTCATTGAAACATCACCAGCTCACTGAATATTAAGAAAGTACATATAATTCAGTCAAAATTTAAAAATGTATTTGATTTATGAATAACATTTTTTTAATGTTATCGATTGTTCATTCATGTTTATATTACTTTCTTCAATTGGTATACGATTTTACTGATTTAGCATCACCTACCGCGTATTTTTTCCGATAAACCTCTTGCAGATAGCCATTAAGCACCTACTTGATGACTGGCTCTACCAAAAATTTCATAGATATTGCTGGTTTCCAAACATTCTTTCTTTTACTTGCCGTTCAACAGTACTATCATTGTATCTCAGATTAATATTCCCACAAAACCATTCAGGGTTTTTGATATCCATACATCCATAAAGTTGAATATTTTTTGTTGTCCAGGAACTGATCAAACATCCACACTATATTTACAGCAATTAAGAAATACCCAAATATATGTCGTAAAGCTACCGGCAAACTTAAAACTTGCAAAAAACTAGAATTTGCAATAACTTTCTTATTTCACTGAGTACACATTCTGATTATTATATTTCAAAAATCCCCAAAAGTGACACATGTGTGGGATCCGTCAACGCTTGGTTTCAGTGGAGTAAGCTTCGCCAACTGTTAAAATATACTCTACTATGCTTTATAAGACTATACGTGGGATTTTTCCCAAAATCTTTGCACAACACTTGAAAAAATACAAATGAAAATTCAAAATTATTTCCATGACGCCCTAAATAGGCCCGTCGGTACCTCGGGTTATACATCTTGATATTAGGGGTGTTCGATACGATAGTATATTTAGCAGTATCGATACGTAACGATACTTTTCGTGGATCGAAACATCCCTAATCTTGACAGCTTGTCGTTCTTGTCAACTGGGCTGCGGGGTGCGGTATTGCCTTTACTATGTTACATTTTCCTAAAATCTTATGAAAAATAGAGGCTTCAAATGAAATATTGACGAATATGAATGGATATGGACCGGATTATTTGGTACTTTACGGTTTTTCAAAATAATTTATATATTTCCATACTTGCCGAAAAAGAGCTGGAATGAAAAATAAAGCTAAAAGTTAATTTTATGTAGTCTTCGTAGTGTTATGCCCTATATCAATCATACATAATATGCATACACACACAGGTAGTCGGGCACACGAGAGGCGTAGATTTGGGTTGCCTATGTTTACGAACGCATATCCTCATCACTTACGCCGCTTGCCCTGAATTGACTTTTGTGCGTACAAATGATACAGACTGGTAGATTATCATCATTACCTTATCACCGGATAAGCAATAAATAAACCGAAACCTGTTTTCAAATTAAATACTTGATTAAAATGTGAGGTGAGTTCATGAGTTCAGGGGTCAAACAGAAAAATATTCACAATCCCATAAGCAAGAATCGAAAAGGAGTTTCCAGACTGAAAGAGCGACCACTATGCACATTGCATAAGTTGTAATATAGAACTATGCCCTAAAAAAATATGTTTTGTGTGCGCTCAATACAATAATAAACGCTTTTCATATACGGAGCTGCGTGACTCAAAGGTCCTTGATCCACCACTGATCTTGGGATGGCATTTTCCTTATACCGAATTCAACGACACTATTTACCGATTCCTTTTTTTTGCCGGTTCGGCAACACTGCAGATCACTTCAAAAGCAATTGATATCTCAGACGTTTTATAATAATAGAAATAACAAGAAAATATAACAATGTTTTTGGAGATATATTTTAATAAATAGGTATTTTTTATTCTGACTTACATATAATATCTAGACGATGAATAATAGGTGGATACGGATCCATTTACAAATATCGATGTTTTAGGTGCTGTTTGTTTACATTTGGTGTGGATTTCTATATCAAGAATTGGCAAAAATTGTTTTTGATGTAACAAAAGACGATGAACCAGTTGGAATACGTTTTATATCCTTTTTTTTGCGAAATAACAAAAATCGGTACATTTCTACACCTGTATTATGTATTATGTACGCGATACAGAGACAAAACTAGATTGCCATGCATGGACAGTCGTCAAAAACAACAGTGAAAACATCCTATTCAATATAATAGGTAGAAAATCGACCTATTATTTCCCACATTTTCATTGGTCCATTTAAATAACTGACCGTCTCTTGTGAAATTGGAAACTCTATGAAAGTTATCCTAATTTTTAAGCTCAAAGACATAATATTACATCTATAATGCTCAATATAATGCACCCTTATATAAAAAGCAACCGCTTTTTCACCATTTTATTCAATATTTCAATAGACATTAAGGATATTAGGAGAGCATTGACAGCTTCCGTCAAATTGCATTTCGATTAGCTGCTCCCTAGTTGGTCGAAGACCCCGTTAGATTTAAATCTTTGTGAAATCGGTCCTAAATCTATCAGTACATATTGAAGTACTTTCCGCGAGCTCATCGCATCTAGGTCTTTGGTTGCGCTTACCGACAGCTGTCGGAAATCGGTAAGTTTCGATAAGAACGAGAATAGTACCCGTGGGCTTCTGGATCAAGATGACAATATTTTTAAAGACAATCAAGACTTTGGAAATCTTCAAAAGCATTTGCTTTTATTGCTTCAATACTATTTTCAATAACATTTTCTCAGGCTAATTTAATTTGATCTAAGCTGCGGAAGCGTTTGAGACTCGAGCATCATAAAGCAGAAATTCAAACTAAAACAAGCTTCATAACTGCGGTATAAGAATTAAGACAATCCTAAAGGTATCGAAATTCCACGAAACATAATTTTAATAAAAGAGAAATACTTTAAACTTACAAACCATGTCAGTAGCTAATACAGAATATACATTAGTTGCGAAACGCAACAAATTAAACCTTGATTACAAGAAACCTTGTTCTTGTATAACCTGGAGACCCCGATCCCGGTAATTCGAAACACCTGTTAGACATATTGCATATATCACAGACTTCCCCGTACATTTACTCTTCAAATCCCGAATGACATATTTTTGGATGCGCGTCTCAAGCAACTCAACAACAAACACACATAATATCTTTGAGGGCCAACCAGGACGAGTATCAGACCGATAGGAAGCTGCAACGCAGTGCTGGGTTGAACAGTGCAGATGTTAGTCACATATTTACGCTACTGATGTAGTTTGTCCTCGCCAACAACTAAGGACCGGATGCAAGCAGAAAGAAAAACGGAAACGAATGCAAAAACTCCTTGGATGTTGTTTAAATATCGGCATACCATTAGCGTCTGCCAACAGCAGGTATGCAATCAAGAAGACATTATAAAGGCGCTGTAATTTTTGATGTGCGGAATGGGATGTAGATACGAGAATTCCCGTTTTTCTTGTGTACGATGATGAAAAGTCCCGTTCCCTAAAAGCATTTCATCAGAAATGGGGTCCAGTTTACGATCAGTGGCGGCGTAGTGGTCCCATCCCAAGAGAATTTGTCTCTTGGCTATGGATATTGTGATTGTCCGTAGATGGCAGACCGTCGAACGTGAATGTACCACCCAGGGGATCTCTAAGGCGGGGCCAGAATGTGTGCAAGCTCTACGCACACATGTTCCCTCGCTATAGTACGTGTGACGTCCTCCCCCCTGTCCCCTGTATCTTCCTGTAGCCCCACGGATGCTTCAAGTACAAAAAAGTGGATTGTCTCAGTTTTAATCCATAGTAATGATCCAGTGCTTCACCTGGGAACTTCCTTTTACCAAATACGTAAGGTTCGCGTCATGTAATGGCACCCAACACACATTTGAATAAAATAATCATCAAACACTAAATAAAGTGTGGCTCTTCAACTGCAGGTTTGCTGTGAACTTGCTGCTAACCAGTAGCTAACTCTCAAGACGCAGATTTAAATGTCAGGTTTGTCCTAAAATGATAGTTAACTTCAACGAGACGGTCATCTACACGTAAACTAAATAGTTGTAGTTGATACGCAATGTTCAACCCACAAATGTCAACATAACCTGTCGCAATCTTTAAGTGCATTTCACTCACGTTTTGCCATGCTTTGTAAGTTTATTAATATTATCCAATAGTGGTGTTGTTTACTGTCATGATGGCAGCAAACGCGAATAGGCTTAGTAGAAGAACACGTTAACAGTCACACCAACACCTTGATGAAGGGCTGAAGCGTGTGGAGCAACACGTAAGGGAAATTATCGACGAGAAACAGACACGGAACCGTAGTAGCAAAATCATTTCCATATGTATACAATGACTAAACATCGTGGGACGATTATTATCTCCCGTTTGAAAACACCGCAAAGATCAACAACTGGTCAGACGAAGACAAGGCTTGTGTACTGACCTCCATGCGTTGATGTGCAAAGAATTGTGAGACTGTAAAGTCCTAAGGCTATGTAGGATGCTCTGACCAAGGCACTCGGAATAGAAACTAAAAGGTAAAACCGGCAAGTTTTTGTTGTGTGCAAAAGCTGGTTGTGTGTCGTGGGGAAAGTCCCAAGGTAATCGAAATAGAGGTGACTGCAGTCGCGATGATTGTAGAAGCAAAGGAAGTGAAGAAAAAGGGACAAGCTGAAGAAAGGCGGAAACAAGAATTAAATAAGCTGCAAGTAGAAAAGAGGGCAGCAGAAAATAAGAAGCGTGAACAGTAAAAACTATGTTTGAAAGAGTAGCGCAAGGCTGAGAAAGAGAACCCTTGAAAGAGAGAACAACGGCAATGCACCGCGAATACTGTATGAATACAAAGATTCTCTCTTATGTGGCTAAGATTTCCTTAGCGGATCTCAAACACGCTGTCAGAAGATCCTGAGCAGAAGTTAATTACTCAGTGGATACTAAAAGGAAGAAAGCTCAGTGTGCAGGAAGTATCAGCTGTGGGCCCCATAGTTAAAGCTTACTTGGTACAATTGGACTCACTGAAAGTCATGGATAACTTTTTTATCCCAAAATAAAAACTGACGTTAGCAAGACAGTTCAGGAGCAACTACATGACAGTAACACTAGTGGTCATTTTGGAATCAAGAAGGCGCTTTAAAAAGTAAAAGACATGTAGTTGTTGTTCCAGTTTCAGTATGTGCAAGTCCAGAAAAATTCGAAATGTTGGCCGCCATATAACGTTGGTGCACCGTTTGAGAAGATTGCCATGTACATCTTAGGACGCCTTCCAAGAACCAGTTCAGAAAAGGAGTATCTGATAGTCGTAATGGACTATTTCACCAAATGGCAGGAGCAATTCCGGTGCCCAAACAAGCAGCACAAACATTAGCACAGGCTAAGTTCCTATGGAGCTACACCCGTAGCAGGGCAGAAACTTTGAATCTGAGGTCCTCATACAACTAATGGAGAAGTTTGGAATCCGAAGGACTAATGAATGAATGAATCTTGAAATTAGAGGCAATTCCGGCCACCATAAGGAGCCAGTGCATAGGCCGCTTAAGCGGGCCCTTATGCACCTCTACAATCCTTAGATCACAAGCCTCGCCCTTTTAGCGAAGTTGAGAATCGCCTTGAGTCCAAGCCCCTTGACGTCCTGAGGGTCCAAAGTACTGGACAACAGTATAGTCTGCCTATAGTAGCTCAGAGCTTCACAGCGATACAAAACGTGCGCCGAGGTCTCTTCCTCTACCCCGCGGCGTTCACACAAGGAATCCTCAGCAACCCCCAACACGTGCAGGTGACGCCTTAACGTGTTATGGCCAGACAACAGTCCCACCAGCAACCTTAGGTTGGCTCTATCCAGAGATAGGCAGAAGCGTCCATCCTTAGCACTGGGCCCTCCAATGAGTTCCCGTGCCTGGCGGAGATGTCTGGAGATACTTCTCCATTTCTGAGAGTGTTGTCTTGCAACCCACGTCTCCATTTTCCTCCTAGCTTTATGCGCGGTCACTCCTAGAGCTGGCTCAGGACCAACGAGCTTGCTGGCTGATCCTGCCTTCGCCAGAGTGTCCGCCGTCTCATTGCCCCTTATCCCAGCGTGCCCCGTTACCCATAGTAACGATACCGGATGCCTCGCTGCGAGGCAATCCAGAGCATTGCAATACAAGACTCGAAGTAATCTTACAGGCACTTATTGCTTTCATTATTCTTCTCCTAGGCCCACCCTCCTGCAGAATGTGAGATACACAAGCTAGAATTGCAAAGATTTCCGCCTGGAAAATAGTGGTGTATCCACCTAGAGCCAGAGATAGCTAGTTCTAGGCCCAGAGACCCCAGCACCTGAGCGCCCTCTTCGGTGACCGAGCCGTCCGTGTACCAGACCTGCCCGCTTACTCCGGAGAGTCCCCGGCTACCGGCGTCCCACTCCTCCCTTGTTGGATACTCCACAATAAACTCGCGGTTGAAGCGATATTTAGGGGTAATACGATCACCCCTGCTTAGAAGGACGGGGTCCTCCCTTTGCAATTCGACCAAGATAGCAGTATGCCCCTTGACAGGATTCAAGAAAGCCCAGCTGCCCTGACTCCACAGTCGATGAGCGACTACTCTCGCTTCACCGCGGATCACCAGATCCAACGGTGGGAGATCCAACAGAGCTTCCATTGCACTCAATGGTGTTGTTCGCACTGCGCTTGTAATACTAATACAGGCCAAACGCTGAATTTTATTGAGTTTGGCCATAGTTGTCTCAGTTCTAATGCAAGGCCACCAGACCAGGGAGCCGTACAAGAGAGCTAGTCGTGTAGAGCTAGTATATCACTTGGGGTTTAAGCCCCCACCTTACACCGACAACACGTCTACAAGCCCACAACGAATTGCGAGCCTTGCTAACCCTGAATTCAACATGCTCTCTCCAGTTCAGTTTGCAATCCAGGATAATTCCGAGATATTTCACTGACTGGGATAAAACTAATCTAGTCCTCAAGAAGGTCGGCATGACCAGCCCGTCAAGCCTTCTTCTCCGAGTGAATAGGATCAGCTCGGTCTTTTCAGCATTTACAGAAAGATCGACTTCCCTACACCACGATTCCACGGAGCGCAGAGCGCCCTGCATAATTTCCGATACTGTTCTACAAAAACGCCCCCTAACTATCATGCTTACGTCATCAGCATAGGCTTGCACGTAGACACCCATACTGCTGAGCCTGACGAGGAGATCGTTCCCCACGATACACCACAGTAGGGGTGACAGAGGGCAGCCTCTAGCCACACTCACGCTGCAGCTTACGTCATTCAGTATAGCTGTTGTTACCCGACCCTCCAGAGTAGATAGGACCCAATCTATTAGGATTGATCCAACCCCGTGTCTAACCAAGGCATGTCTGATAGAGTCGGTTGTGGTGCAATTAAATGCACCTTAAATGTCCAAAAAGGCCACGAGTGCCACTTCTCGCTGATCTAGAGTCTTCTCCAGCCTACCGACCAGATTGTGTAAGGCCAGATCAGTCGATTTTCCAGCTTGATATGCAAACTGATTTGCATGAATGACACACCTTTCCAGCGGGCCATCCCTTAAGTATCTATCAACTATCATTTCCTGTGTCTTACGCACCAAAGATGAAAGAGTAATCGGTCGATAATCCTTCGGGCTAGTATATCTAGCTCTGCCCGGTTTAGGAATGAATACCACGTTAGGCTGCCGCCAGTTTCTACGTGTGAAGAACGTGGCCACACATGCTCGAAACACATTCAACAGGTAAGGAACAACCGAACTCCGTCCCAGCTGTAACATGGCCAGAAATACGCCGTCCAGACCTGGACTTTTGTATGGAGCAAACGAATCTACTGCCCATACCGTCCTTTCGAAGGTGACAATCTTCCCAGCCGTGCGCCAGTCCTCCACTGAGGGCATGCGCAACTGCAAGCACTCTGTGATTGCTCGCGCTACTGTGGAATCGGGAAAGTGCGCATTCATCAGAAGCCTTAGAGTACCTTCCTCAGAAGTAGTATTCCCCCCCGAGGGACAATGCAGAGATCCCACTCTTGCTTTAATGTCTTTGCATAGGACCCTGTGTATTCTCGCAGTAGCAGGAATGTCATTTATGGACTGACAGAAGTACCTCCAGGATTCTCTGGAGGCCTTTCTAATCTCCTTTTTGTACTCCTGCAATGACTGTCTTACCATAGAGGAGAACTTCTCCTGTGCTTAACTCTGCTAAGAAGTTTGTGCACTGCTCGTTTTCTATCCTAACTAATTCTTTGGTCCAGAAGGTTGCCTTGCCCTTACCTTGGACTTTGCGTAACGAGCAGTTTTCCTCATATGCAACCGTCAAGTCCGTGCTCAGAGACTCGACACCTGCTTCTATGTCAGAGCCCCTGCAAAGCCTGTATGGGACCGCTCCAAGGTTACTGTCAATGTCTGCCCTAAAGGACCCCCATCTAGTATGCCTGGGATTCCGAGCATATTTATCCGGAATCTCTCCATCAGTCTTAAACAGTATACACCTGTGATCCGATAGAGAGGGTGTTAGAGACACTTTCCAGTCCCTGATGTCAGAACCTCAAGGTTCGATGCACCTAGGAACTCCATCAGATCTTCGCCCCGTCTGTTGGTGTTCGAGCTGCCCCACATAACGTGATGGGCATTGCTGTCGCATCCAATCACGAGGTCGAGTCCAGAATCCCTACAGAATGCGACAAGGTTCCCCATTTCCTTGGACGGAGGAGGCTCTCTTGAATCGTAAGGAAGGTAAGCCGAACATACAACCAAGTCCCTGTCACTGCCTCCCTTCTCTTATATCTAATTCTGACTGCAACTAAGTCTCTGAATGTAAATTCTTTAAGTTGCCATGTGTTAACGGAAGTCGTTACGCAAGCTCTGGGCTTAGTGTCCAGAGTATCGCTAAAAAGCGTATAGCCCGGTATACTTAGCCCGTTTATCGAACCGTTTCTCAGCCAGGGTTCCTGGATGAGAGCCACGTCATGTCGGCCTCGAGTGATCTCCTGAGTAAGGGCCCTCGAAGCCGCTATGCAATGTTGTAAGTTAATTAGAATGAAATTAAGACTTACCATACCATGGGTGTTGAGAGGTCCCTCCTATACCTTCTCGAATGACGGTATGTGTCCCCTATTCGGGCGTACCGGCGTCGCCGCCGCAGTCTTCACTGTCGCAGCCGCCTTCATCTCCGCTTCCACGGAGGAGTTCTCGGACTCGGTTCAGGATTCCGTCCTCGTCCGAGACGCTATCATTGCCCTCGCAGGGCCCGCCGTGATGTTTTCTGCGGATATCCCGCTGGGACCCGCCGCCTCTACGTCCGTAACCTCCGGTGGTTCCAGCGAGAGCTGCCACGGCCGACCCATCCCCTGTGAAGGAGCCTGGTCCACCACCACAGCTCCCATCGGTCTGGGCTGGTCCGACTCCTGGTTTGGAGCCAGGCCAGTTCCAGCAGGTGTCGCCCCAATGTTTTCTTCTTGCTCAGGAGTGTAAACCCCCGAACACAGCCTGTTGCCGTTACCTTCGATTACCTTCCAGTTTATGGAATCAACTGAGAGGACAAGTCGGACACCTTTGTTGTCTTCCTTCCCCTCAAGTAGCCTCCACGCACTGGGAAAAGTTCCAGGATTGTGTCTCCTGAGTCTCCTCATGATGACCTCGTTTCCCAGGTTGGGACCCGGGAACCAGGCCATCACGCGGTGGTATATGGGAAGCTGTCCAAAGCTCATCGTAATGAGCCTTACGCCTTCCCACGGCCGCAGATCCCCCACGTGGGCCTCCAACCATGCCCTAGAGGATTCGTCCTCGCAGACAAAGATGGCTGCCCCTCTAGAGAGGTAACAGTCAATGTACCTGGGAAGGGCCGCCTCATCTGGGAGCCCATCTATCAGCACACTGACTGCCTCATGGACCTGCTACTTCAGTAAACTGAGTCCCAGGATAACCGTCGGACACGACAGCCACCTTGAGACCCACTTGGGACACACTCGCATAGCTAATTTGCACATGCGTCGCAGTACGAGGCTTCTTCCGCGAGGATGCGCCCTCTGGTGTCCCACCGGCAGACCTCTGCCGCTTCCCGTCGCCAGGCCGCTTTAGGGCCTCCGCTGACCACCGGATTGCGCACCGTCTAGCCCAGATGGCGGTTGGGTCCGTCCAGCCGGAGCCCCAGAAGTGGTGCCCCGACCTTCCCGGCCCTGCGTCATCTGCGCCTCTCTCCGCTTCCGAGCCCTTTTCCTTTCGGAACCTGGCCGAGACTTCCTAATTTTTAGAGAGCCCACCCTTTCCGCTAGCTCTCTCCGAAGGGCTAAGGCAACTGTACTCCATCCTCAGTCTGATGGCATGATGGAACACTTCAGTAAGAGAACACTGGATTACCTGTCAAAATTTGTAGATGAACTTCAGAATGGCTGAAATAGATCGGCAGTGAATTAGTCCATCCAATTTACTCCCACAAAGTTGATGTTCGGACGAAAATCGCGGCTGTCTCTGAATTTAGCACTTGGCCCACCCCCCGGGTACAGGTACCCGTCCTACATCTGAAGGGTTGAGATAAGATCTGAAAGCTACTGGTTCAAAATTCGTTGAAGAAGATTTGGTGTGGTTTTATAATCCGGGTCGGAGGAAAGGTAAATGTCCAAAGCTTCAACGGCATTGGGAAGGTACATAGGTGGTAGTCAACTACAAAGCTAGCCATAGCAATGTTGACAGATGGCCGGTACTGTCCAAAATATACTAAGTGACATATAAATCCGAACACCCAGTTTAAATGGTTTTATTTTAATAAAATTTTGTAAAAGTACTTAATGAAGCATAATAAGTAAATGATAAAAATTTCAAAATGATTGCACTGCTTTAAAGCCCTTTGACCTTTAATAATGTATGGATGCATCCTGATGTGCTACGCATTTTCCAACGCGCCTAGGCATGCTTCTGATCAGGTGGTCAATGTCCTCCTGTGGTATCTCATTCCAGGCAACTACCAACTCCTCTCGAAGTGCTTCTAGAGTCTGAGGAGGACGTTGCAAATTGAGCAATCTCCTACCCATCATATCCCACACGTGCTCAATTGGGGATAAGTCGGGAGATCTTGGTGGCCATGGTAACAATGTGACATCATTATGTTGAAAGAAGTCTATTGTGACTCTTGCAACATGTGGTCGGGCATTATCTTGTTGGAAAGTTGGACCTGCCAGGGTGTCAAGATAGGGTAAAAGATGGGGTTCTAGAACTTCGTGGATATAACGCTGCGCGTTCATGTTACCTCTGATGAAGATTAAAGGTGACCTGGAACCATAAGCTATAGCACCCCAAACCATAACTCCAACAGTGTGATGAACATGTCTTTCAACAAAAAACTGTGGATTCCTCCTTTCACCACGTCGCCTTCTAACCCTTACACCGACATAATCGCCTTGAGTGGTGCAGACAACGGTCACTCTGGGATCAGGAATGGAACAGTATTGTCTTTAGTGACGAGTCTCGATTTTGTTTAGGCATGCACGATGGTCGTGCCAGGGTTAGAAGGCAACGTGGTGAAAGGAGGAATCCACAGTTTTTTGTTGAAAGACATGTTCATCACACTGTTGGAGTTATGGTTTGGGGTGCTATAGGTTATGGTTCCAGGTCACCTTTAATCTTCATCAGAGGTAACATGAACGCGCAGCCTTATATCCACGAAGTTCTAGAACCCCATCTTTTACCCTATCTTGACACCCTGGCAGATCCAACTTTCCAACAAGATAATGCCCGACCACATGTTGCAAGAGTCACAATAGACTTCTTTCAACATAATGATGTCACATTGTTACCATGGCCACCAAGATCTCCCGACTTATCCCCAATTGAGCAAGTGTGGGATATGATGGGTAGGAGATTGCTCAATTTGCAACGTTCTCTTCAGACTCTAGAAGCACTTCGAGAGGAGTTGGTGGTTGCCTGGAATGAGATACCACAGGAGGACATTGACCACCTGATCAGAAGCATGCCTAGGCGCGTTGGAGAATGCGTAGCACATCAGGGTGCATCCACACATTATTAAAGGTCAAAGGGCTTTAAAGCAGTGCAATCATTTTGAAATTTTTATCATTTACTTATTATGCTTCATTAAGTACTTATACAAAGTTTTATTAAAATAAAACCATTTAAACTGGGTGTTCGGATTTATATGTCACTTAGTATACATGGGGAAAATTCATAGATCGCAACGTTATCAAATGACTGCGAACTATGAACTAATTGTGTCGGCCTATTTGACTGATTTGATTCATTTATATTTTTTTTGTTATCTATGTTCGTAGATATAATTTTTCTCAGATGGACTAACTTGTGCCGAACATAATCCTTTATGAACTGATCAGCGTAGCATCGAAAGTTCCATTTTCCCATTAACACCAGTGAAGAAAAAACAAGTGAAGAAGCAGGCGCAGTACGTGATAGAAAAGGCGGCATCGTTAATCTTGTTACATAAAACACGCTGAAGCTGTAGGGTGGATGGTCCTTTTCTAAGGGTCCTTTTGGGTGCTATATTGCAGTAGGTCAGACACGCTTTGTACAAAGGCATCCAGATTTATCGCCCTATTTCCAACAGTCTGAGAACTGCGAACAATTATGCCTGCTGCACTGGTTTATGTGCAACTTTCAGAAAAACTGCATACAAAAAGCGGCATTGGTGTTCCAAGCCCTCTCAGTGTCGGTGGAATAAAGGATAAAAGAAAAACAAGAATCGCTCAAACTTGGCTTCTTGGCGTATCAGAGACCGGCACCGGTATTACGTCTTGAAAAGTAACATGTTGATTTTTCTGACATTACATTGATTTTTTGTGACATTATGTAGGTTTTTCTACGATGTTAACTTAGCACTAGCTGATGGACACTTGTTGTGAACTCCTCTTGTAGTTTTATGTGTTGCCTAAATTATGTCTATTTTTATTCACATTATGTAGGTTTTTCCAAAAAATGCCAATATGGAACTAGCTGTCTTTCACTTCATCCTCATTTGCAGTAGCTGTGCGTGATGTTTAAACGTCATGACACTGGTGCTATATGGTTTTGCTCTGACGTGATGTAACATCTGCTTCAGAGATGACTATTACGGAGGACATGTTTACGTTCTATGTCCTAAGCTGACAATGATATCAGAAATCGTAGCTTAAACTGTAGTTACATGAACCCGTTGGAAGACTTTGTTAAGCAACACTCTTCTCTAATAGCATTTGATTGAGAATATAGTTCCAAGCGGATAAAGATATTGTTTTTGGTCACAAAACCTTCATGTCTGTCGGTCCCACGGTGCTCTCAACTTCCAGTGTGGTTTTCGATTAACTGATCTATCGATGGGCAGCATATTAGTAATAATTTTCTCACATAGCATTAGTATCAATTATCAAATAACACTAATGCCATACACCAACACACATAAGTATCCAGATACCTTAAGGCGGCTCCGACGCAGTGAGTTCAGCTGCTTCGAAACAGAGACTCCACTTTTCAATATTTTTTAATGAAATTCATACAGTATGTTCAGAAGATAATTACCCAGGGTGCTGTAGGAACACTTTGTGAAATTTTGTTTTTGCACAAGTTTTATGATGGGTTGAAGTGACCACTTTTTCTGTTCAACTTCGCGATTTTTTTTAAAATAATCTAGCGAAAAAAAAGTAAAAGTGGCTCTATAGCACCCTGGGGGTTTTGTTTTCAGCACACTATGAAAATTTTATTCAAAAATATCAAAAAATAAAGCGTCAGTTTCGAAGCGCGCAAACCTCTACAAATCGTATTTTGGAGGAATTTTGTCTACTGTTTCGTGCTGCCAACCCAAGCGTTGCGGCGCAATGTACGGACTAAGAAAGGACGTATTCAGATAATTTGGTGGCCCTATTTCATATAATATCGCATAGATAAGTCGTTCTGCAAATAGGTACTCATAATCGCGATCGCTGATACTCCTCGATTTTAAAGCCGTTTTACTTCGAACGCCATTGGCGAGGAAGCATTGTAATCGCGAAAGATTTCTAAAATGAGATGGTATGCTTTTTTGTCATATGACATCTACATCACGAAAAACTATATCACTCATCATCAACTTGGAAATTACCGCTCGGATTTTCATGAAATTTCCACACGGGGTTACTAGTATGCCAAAGCTTTGTAGTTTTAGTCCAATTGCAAGGGTGCTATAGGCTAAAT
The DNA here is from genome assembly GCA_963669975.1 of Acanthoscelides obtectus. Taxonomy (NCBI): domain Eukaryota; kingdom Metazoa; phylum Arthropoda; class Insecta; order Coleoptera; family Chrysomelidae; genus Acanthoscelides; species Acanthoscelides obtectus. Next base: position 42,731,164 of record CAVLJG010000006.1, on the reverse strand, counting down.
ATAAAAAGTAACAATTGCTAAATATCCGTTTTTGACGTTACAGGGGTTCCTTATCACTGACATAAAAAAATTGTACTGCTTAAAAAGTGGGGGTTGGGGGAAGGTGATTCTAAATGTTGCATCTTTGATATCAGTGAAACACGTTCTATTATTAAGAAGCTTCTGATTCCAGTGATTACAGGAAATTTAACTAACGAAAATCCGACGAATAATGTGCTCACGATTTGAAAAGATCAGTACCTGCCCTTTAGGTTTGACACCAAGAGCTAGCAGATCTATCTGCAACTGCCGACAGTAGGGAAGAATGAATTCGAATATCACTCCAGTCAAGTATAGAGGTATTTAGCGTGAAACATTAAAATTATCGATATGTCGAAGAAATATGTTTTTGAGAACGATAATTTGGTAGATTTTATACCTGCATTTTCATTTGAATTTCATGACCCGTGAAATGTACCCATTTCGCCGTTACCTTCAATTTGTGTTCTGCAATTTTTGATGTTTTTCTGGATATAAGCAGGACATAATTGCCTAAGGTGCTATCAGAGCTTTTTACAAAATTTTGTCTTTGGGCAAGAATTATGGTGGGTTGAAATGCTTACTATTTGTCCTCAATTTCTTGATATTTTAAAAAGATCCTAGTAGATAAAATCGAAAAAGTAGATCGTTAGAACCCTGTGGACTTTGTTGTTAGCACGCTGCAATAGTTTCATTTGGAAATAATAAAAAATGAAACACAAGCTGTGAAGTGCAAATCAGTTTTTGGGCGAAATTCGTCCTGCCAGTCCAGGCGACGCGACAGTGCGTTCCGAGTAAGAAAAAATGTATTCAAATAATTTGATATCTATAGTAAAATAAATTCAAGAACTCAAATTCAAATTCGTTTATTCATGTAAATAAACACAATTATGTTTACAAGGATCATGTGGTACATGGTAACAATTGAACGAGGGTCACAAAAATATCTTATGCCGTCAAAATAAGAGGAAACAGTTAGGTAGTTTTTGCAAAGCAATAAACAGGTAGGCTTATACGTGGATTAAGTACATTTCTTGTCTACTGTAATAGGCAGATGGATGCGATGCTGCCAGAAATGGATGTCTGTGATCAATAAACAAACCACAAGATTGAACTACGGTGTCCAACGATTTTCGTATTGCCTTTTTTATTGTCTTACTAGAAAACTCTGTTGGGTATATGGTGGAGTTTACTAGAACTTTACAGCTTGTTGTCTGCCGTCTTCTACAAGCTTCACCAAATCGAGACGCTGTCAACCTTATCCTCCGATGAAGGCGCCACAAAGTACAGTCCTGTGATTTGGTGACTTGTTCGATCTGCAAAATCTCGGAGTCACTTTTTTTAAGTTTCCCTAAAAATTCTTGCTTAGCAACCTCCAAATCAATGTCGTTCATGTCAGGTTTTTGACAGAATTCGCCATAAAAGTGTTCATTTTCTTTGGAATTGCTATCCGAATTGTTAGTTACTTTTATATCAGCTTTTTTTGGCCAAGATTCTTGCGTTTGAATCTTTGTTCCATCTTAGCGATAAGCGAGGTTGGACTAAACTTAGAACGCAAATGTATTTAGACCACATAGACAGGCCGCTGGGTATTGTGGCTCACTACAGCTGCAGCACATCTTCCATGGTACGACCTCTTCTTGCAATAATTTATTCGCTTACTCCCCAATGTATTTTGCGATTATAGAGTTGAACTGCTCCACATTATTGTTGAGCTTATCATGAATTAAACTCACTGCATTCGTAATTAAAATGGTCGCATATGACCTTTCATTGTCCATTATCAACCTTGATAAAAAAGGCACTCAGAGCAATCACAACAACAAGAGTACAGCACAAAAACTCAACAACACAATATCGATGAACAGTAACAAGGGGAGAAAAATACTAAATGATAACTTGCAGAGTACGAAAATATTAAAGGACTTACAGGCTATTTCGCTAATCGAAATCCGACTCTGTTATAAAAATCTACCTTGGTATGCACCCGCAGTCATCCTTTCCTCTTTTAAAGTAGTGCCGTCGACCGTCTAGGGCCAGCCCACCCTCGTCTCCTCCCCCCCCCGTTACCACAGCAGATGGTGCTCGTGATTGTAAGAGCTCCGTTAATACTAAATACCTTAATACTCGACCGTATTCTCTTCGTCGCATCTTATTCAGAAATATACCTCTGTAGACTGTCTTGGCAGCTTGCAACCCACAATGCATGCTGGCGAAATGTGAGTTGCATCATCTTAGACAACATAATTGTTGGACATTCCTCAGTAGGTGGCGCTCTGTACAGAAAGTGGCACCATTTTAAGATTATGAGTTTTTTATGTAATACCCCTGCAGGGCTCATTTTTTTTTAAATTTTGAGGGGCAAATAATTGAGTGAGGGGGTTGCAGAGGTAGGGGGTGTATCTCAATTTTTGATGCTAGTACGTTTACCTGAGTAGGACGTGTTTGTTTTTCGTCTATGCCACTATATCCAACCGTATACAATGTTGATTCATGCTTTTTAGTGATAGGTATGTGTTTAGTCATCTGAAGTTAGGTGACGGATATCAAACAAGCAAATGTAGGTTTATTGAAAAACTACCGCTACTGAGCGTGATTGTACATGCGTTAAGGAATAGCTCAGTACCTATCGCCGGGTGGCGGTACAAGTTCGTCAACGGACCACTTTAGGCCTATTCAGCATCATGACCACGCAAAGATCAGTCGACCGAGGCCATACCAACCCGCTAGCTTTTTATAAGCCTAAGCCTACGCTCGGCACAATAAATTGTAATTATGGCCTCTTATCTTTGCGGTGTTTTCAAACTGGTGATAATAATCGTCCCACGATGATATTGTACAAATATGGAAATGACTTTGCTACTACGGTACCATGTCTGCTTCTTGTCGATAATTTCGCTTACGTGTTCCTCCACACGCTTGGCGTTTGCTCCCATCATGACAGTAAACAAATCCACTATTGGGAAATATTAATAAACTTACAAAGCATGGCAAAACGTGAGTGACATGCACATAAAGATTGCGGCAGGTTATGTTGACATTTGTTCACTGCCCAGACGCTCTACGCCATGTTCTACGCACACTAGATTTCCAAGAGCTGCACCATCCTTGGCGACAAGATCAGTTTCATACGAATATATGCTTCCCTTACGCAGTTTAACCTCATGGCTCTAGTTTTCGTAGGTAGAACATTGTGATTCAACTACAATTTTTTAGTTTACCTGTAGATGTCGGTCTCGTTAAAGTTAACTATCATTTTAGGACAAACCTGACATTTAAATCTGCGTTTTGAGAGTTAGTTCCTGGTTAGTAGCAAACCCGCACTAAACCTGCAGTTGAAACACCACACTTTATTTAGTGTTACATGACGCAAACCTTTTGTTTTTGGTAAAAGGAAGTTCCCAGGTGAATTACTGTATCATTATTATGGATTAAAACTGAGACAATCTACTTTTTTGTACTTAAAGCATCCGTGGGGCTACAGGGGATACAGGGGACAGGGGGAGGACGTCTCACGGACTCTAGCGAGCACACATTCTGGCCCAGCCTTAGAGATCCGCTCGGTGGTACCTTCACATTCGACAGTCTGTCATCTACGGACAGTCACAATATCCATAGCCAAGAGACACATTTTCCTGGTATGGCACCACTACGCCGCCACTGATCGTGAAGTGGACCCCATTTTTGATGAAGTGCTTCAACAGGGTTGCCTTCCCTACGTCCCCGACCTTACGCAGGAAATGGCCGTGACCTGCAAGCAGATTGTCCTAAAAACACTGAGCGTCCTTTAGGGACGCCACTTTTCATCATCGTAGACAAGAAAAAGGGGAATTCTCGTATCTCCATCCCATTCCGCACATCAAAAATTACAGCGCCTTTATAATGTCTTCTCGATCACATTCCTGCGGTTGGCAGACGCTAATGGTATGCCGATATTTAAACAACATCACGGGAGTTTTTGCATTCGTTTCCGTTTTTTTCTGCTTGCATCTTGTCCTTAGTTGTTGGCGAGGACAAACTGCATCAGTAGCGTAGATATGTGACTAACATCTGCACTGTTCAACCCAGCACTGCGTTGCAGCTTTCTATCGGTCTGATATTGGTTGGCCCTCAAAGGTATTATGTGTGTTTGTTGAGTGGCTTAAGACGCGTATCCAAACATATGTCATTCGTGATTTGAAGAGTAAATGTTCGGGGAAGTCTATATGATATATACAATATGTCTAACAGGTGTTTAGAATTGCCGGGATTGGAAGTAGTTCTCCAGGTCACACAAGAACAAGGTTTCTTGTAATCAAGGTTTAATTTGTTGCGTTTCGCAACTAATATGGGTGAATTTTTTGCTAGTACCTTTTTGGCAACACTGTTTTTGACAGATGACGCGTGAATCGTATCTTGTGTCATTGTCAAACTTGTTCAGTTTGGTCTATAATTTAACGATGAATCGACTTACGGACGAACAACGCTTGCAAATTATTGAATTTTATTATCAAAATTCATTCTCGGTTAAGAGAGTGCATCGAGCACTGCTTCCAATTTATGGGCAATTTGGTCTGCCTACTGAGGGAGCTATTCGGAAGCTTGTGACTAAATTTCGAACAAAGTTTACATTATTGGACATTAAACCACCAACACGCAGACGTAGAGTGAGGACTGAAGAAAATATTGCGGCTGTATCCGCCAGTGTTAGTGATGACCGTGAAATGTCGATTCGCCGCCGTTCGCAGCAATTGGGCCTCTGTTACTCCACTACGAGGAAAATTTTGCGACAGTATTTGGGTGTAAAACCTTATAAGATATAGCTGGTGCAAGAATTGAAGCCACACGACCTCCCACAACGTTTCCAATTTGGTGAATGGGCGCTGGCAAAGTTGGAGGAAGATCCACATTTTTATCGAAAAATTGTGTTCAGCGACGACGCTCATTTCTGGTTGAATGGGTACGTTAACAAGCAAAATTGCCGCATCTGGAGTGAAGACCAGCCAGAAGCATTGCAAGAGCTACCAATGCATCCCGAAAAAATCAGTGTTTGGTGTGGATTATTGGCCGGTGGCATCATCGGGCCGTACTTCTTCAAAGACGACAATGGCCGGAACGTAACTGTGAATGGCGAGCGCTACCGTGCGATGATAACAAACTTTTTTTGCCCAAAATGTAAGAGCTGGACTTGGCTGACATGTGGTTTCAACAAGACGGTGCCACATGCCACATCGCACACGAAACAACGTCCCTATTGAGAGGCGAGTTCGGTGAACAGTTTATCTCACGTTTGGGTCCCGTCAATTGGCCGCCTAGATCGTGTGATTTAACGCTGTTGGACTATTTCTTGTGGGGCCATGTTAAGGCTAATGTCTACAGGGATAAACCAGCAACGACTGACGCACTGGAAGCCAATATTGAAGCATTTATTGCGCCAAAATTGGACCTTGCGCATGGGACATCTAAAGCTGAGCCGCGGCCAACATTTACATGAAATAATCTTTAAACATTGAAATATATCGACCGTTCTATCGACTCAAATAAAGATTTAATGGTTTTTTCAAATTTTTTGTGTTTTTTTTTTTAAATCAAATTCATACCTCTTAAAAAATCACCCGTTATACTATGCATTAGCTACTGACACGTTTGTAAGATTAAAATATTTCTGTTATTAAAATTAAGTTTCGTTGGATTTCGGTGCCTTTATTTTTGACTTAATTTTTACACCGCAGTTATGAAGCTCATATCATAATGCTAAAGTTTGTTTTAGTTTGAATTTCTGCTTAGGGATGCTCGAGTGTCAAACGCTTCCTAGGCTTAGATCAAATTAAATTAGCCTGAGAAAATGTTATTGAATATAGTATTGAAGCAATAAATGCAAATACTTTTGAAGATTTACAAAGTCTCTAGTGTCTTTAAAAACATTGTCATCTTGATCCAGAATAGCAGCCCACGGGTACCTTCCTCGTTCTCATCGAAACTCACCGATGTCCTAGCCTAGATGCGACGACATCGCGGAAAGTACTTTAATATATACTGATAGGTTTGGGACCGATTTCACAAAGATTTAAATCTAACGGGGTCTTCGACCAATTAGGGATCAGCTTATCGAAATGCAATTTGACGGAAGCTGTCAAAGCTCTCCTAATATCCCTAATTTATATTGAAATATTGAATAAAATCGTGAAAAAGCGGTTGCTTTATATATAAGGGTGCATTATTGATGTAATATTATATCTTTGAGCTTAAAAATTAGGATGAACTTTCATCGAATTTCCAATTTCACAAAAGACGGTCAGTTATTTAAATGGACAAACGAAAGTGTGGGAAATAATAGGTCGATTTTCTAGCTATTATATTTAACAGGATGTTTTCACTATTTTTGACGACTATCCATGCATGACAATTTAGTTTTGTCTCTACGTTACGTACAGGGTGTTGTATATAATACGTACCTGTAGAAATGTACCGATTTTTGTTATTTCGCAAAAAAAGGACATAAAACGTATTCCAACTGGTTCATCATCTTTTGTTACATGAAAAACAATTTTTGCCAAGTCATGATATAGAAATCCACACCAAACAGCACATTCTGCATTTCTGGATCCTAAACCATCGATATTTGTATATGTATCCATATCCACCTATTATTCATCGTCTAGATATTATAAGTCAGAATCAAAAATACCTATTTAGGAAAATATATCTCCAAAAACATTGTTATATTTTCTTGTTATTTCTATTATTATTAAACGTCTGGGATATTAATTGCTTTTGAAGTGATCTGTAGTGTTGCCGAACCGGCAAAAAAAACGGAATCGTTAAATTGTCTCGTTGAATTCGGTATAAGGAAAATGCCGTCCCAAGATCAGTAGTGGATCAAGGACCTTTGAGTCACGCAGCACCGTCTATGAAAAGCGTTTATTATTGTATTGAGCGCGCACAAAACATGTTTTCTGAGGGCATAGTTCTATATTACAACTTGTGCAATGTGCATAATGGTCGCTCTTTCAATCTGGAAACTCCTTTTTCGACTCTTGCTTATAGGATTTTGAATAATTTTGTTTTACAAAAAACTGAATATCGTTATGAAAAGCACATGTGACACTGCGATAAGTGGATTCCCCTATATCCAGTCGCGATACGATCAACCTCTACTACGAAGACTACAGATAGGAGGTTAAACTCATAGAGTGGAGATGAAGCCAGAATTGTCAACAATGAAGGCTTAGTGTAATTAATGAGACGCTATAGATTTGTATGGTTCTTTACAATATCGACAAGGGTTAAAATCGATATAATGTCATTATTAACCGTATAATGTCAGCTTGTGTGCTAAGTGGCCGGTAGCCCACTTCGCGCCTACTCGAGTGATCGAGTATTAAGATGATGGATGCTTGTGTTATTATGTCTGTAGCATCAGTGATATTTGATCATTGATACCTATGCTATGTGATAAAATATGGTGCTCATGAAGTGTATCTGTAAGCTGGGAAGGGTTTAATTCATTTTGGTTAATCGAAAATTACGCTTCAAGCTGAGAGCCTCGGACGACAAACAGATAAGGTCAGACATGTAGGTTTTGCGACTAGAAGGCTTGTAAAAATAAGAATAGCCTGCTTGGGATGTACATGTACGTCCTTATTCGAGTTTGGTTAGTAGAGAGTGCTGCTTAGCAAGGTTAACTGATTTCTAGCCTTGCATAGATCTCAAGTGTATTTGAGACAACAAACCAACGGAATCATCATCAACACAGATTATTAGCACACTAATCGTCACTGTGCACTGTAGTCTTTCCTACTATAGTATTAATTCTATAGCTTAGGCCATAGAAGCTGTAAATGGCCTCCGCCAGCGCTATCTCTCATAAATCAAGTGACTTTAGGGTTCTTAAGGTTTGGCCGACAAAAAAACATCAGGATGTTCACCAGGCTCTTTTGGAATTGGATCCTGTCGCGTATTCGGGCCTGTTAGATCAAGGTAGTGTTCTAGTGAATGTTGATAACTACGTTGTGTATGATGCATTGAATTTGAAAATCTGCTACAAGTGTTGTGGACTAGGTCATTATGTAAAAGACTGTAGGAAATCTGATCAAGTTTATATTAAGTGTGTCGGTGGTCATAAGGTTTCTGAATGTAGTTCTAATCAGCTAAAATGCGTAAATTGTGAATCTGCTAAAAATACTAATCTTCATCATGCTGTTTGGGATACAGATAAGTGCTGCTATTATAAATTGAAGTTAAATGAATATAGAAAGCTACTTCTGGGTACGGAATAGCAATCAAGCAATGTGATTGGAAACACTCTTATGGATGACTCTGATCATGAACCGGACTTTGCAGTATATTATCAGAATTTTACGGGTTTAAGAACAAAAACAAATGTACTTCTGAATACAACTTATACGTGTACGTATGATATACTTGCTCTGAGTGAGACTTGGCTGGACGACAGTATTTATGATGCTGAACTTATATGCCCAGAGTATAATGTTTTTAGATGCGATCGAGACTTTGAAACTACTGATGCCATCAGAGGTGGAGGTGTGCTATTGGCCACCCGGAAGGCGTATAAAGTGAAACGTCTGGATTTCAACTTTACAAACTCACTTTCTGCAATTGATATCGTTGGGGTCAAGGTCCACTTGCCTCGGTCAGTCGTTTCCATTGTTCTTCTTTATGTGCCACCTAACTTGTCAGTTGCTACATATGAATATCTGATAGAACAACTGTTTTCGTTGGACTTTCTCAACACTGATAATGTTATTTTCCTAGGGGACAATATACCGTCACACATTAATTACATCAAGGATAACAATTACAATAACACCTATATATCGGCACTCAATAATCTGATCAATTTTCTGAATATGTCTCAACACAACTTTGTCCAAAACTCAAACAACCGGATTCTAGATTTAGTATTCAGTAAAAATGCATCAGATATTTTGCTTCCAGTTGATAGCTATCATCCCCCGCTGGATATATTTTTAGATAAATTCGACAAATTTGACGTTAATGCAAGTCCTGAGTACAATTATAAAAGAGCTAACATGCACACATTGTATAACGATATCGCTGCTCTAGACTTCCCTCCTCTATATTCCCTTGGTAGCATCACCGAAGCGTGTGATCAGTTCTATGAAATACTATTCTCGGCAATCAATCGGAATGTACCCCGAACACTGCCAAAGAATACTTCTTACCCTGCTTGGTTTAACAATACGGTTTAACAATACTATTATTTCTAAAATCAAGAAAAGGCGAAGGCTATGGAAACGGTTTAAAGGAACTTGTAATCCTGTTGACTGCGACGCTTTTCGAAATCTTCGAAGAAACATAAAAAACAGCATTGATATTGCATGTCAAAGGTAGGCTAAAATTGAACAGGGCACAAACTTTGCACCCGCAGACTCACTTGACTGCGCCTCATTACCGTTGAATATTCCAATGATTACTGAAAAACAGGTTGTTGCTGCTTTGAAAAAGATTAAATCCAAGGTATCTTCCACTCCAGATCTAATCCCTGCATGTTTACTGAAATACTGTGCTTTTGTTTTAGCTGAACCTTTAGCTTATCTGTATAACATATCTCTTAATACTACAACATTTCCCATTGCTTGGAAAACATCTAGGATTGCTCTCATATTTAAAAAAGGCGAACGTTATGTCATTGAGAATTATAGAGCTGTTGTTGTTATAAGCAACGTCGGTAAGGTTTTCGAATGTATACTGCATGATATAATTTTCTGCCATGTTAAGCGCGAAATTTCTCCAAATCAAGATGGTTTTTTCCAAGGCAGATCTCCTTTAACTTTAAACAGTTTTGCTCTGAAGTTGTTGATGAAGGGGGGCAAGTAGATGTTGCTTACGTTGACTTTTCGAAGGCTTTTGATAAGCTAGATCACGGTATTTTGTTAAAGAAATTAGCTACGCGAGGGTAGACCCATCAACTCTTGAAGTTTTTCAAATCTAATCTTACAAACAGATGCTTGAAAGTCGAATACAGGGGCCCTCTGCTTTTTCAAATTTTCATTGATGACGTCGTTGGGGAGCTACACAGTAGCTGCCTTCTAATGTATATGCAGATGACTTGAAGATTTTTTGTAAAATTCAAACCATGGACGACTGTAATATATTGCAAAACGACTTGAGCAACCTAAGTAAGTGGTGTCACCGTAACAAGCTGTACCTTAATGCTGATAAATGCTACACTATGTCTATTACGGCGCAAACTTGTTCCAATCAGATTCATATATAACACTGATAATTCGAAACTTAATATGTGTGAAGAATTTCATGACTTAGGTATATCCTTTGATACCAAACTTATATAATCCATCTATCCAAATCGCTCAAATAGTGAGAATCGTCAAAATGCCAGTTGCACTATTATTAGATGCGTGAATATCCATAAGGGTATCTTCAAATGTGATAGATATCTACTGTTTTTTGAATTACAACTGCTGCTTCGGCAATAACAAATGATTGCGCAACCACCATTTCGGCGACTGAAGCTTTTTAACCACTCGCAAACAAAAAGTCAGAACTACCATATCGTCTCTTTTCAAATTAGCAACCTCCCCCGCAAACTCGTTAAAATTCAAGTCATTAATTTTAATTTACATCTACTTTGAAATTCATCATCAGGATGCGGAACGCATCAACCAAATCCACTTAACTTCATGATATTATGTATCCCAGTAAGGAAGAAAATCAAGTAAAGATAATGACAAACGAGAGAAAGCCTATAGGATCTTCCCGCTTCAAAGGAGTCATTACCGGTAACAAGAAAATCTCATGCTTTACGGTTTTAGTAACACAGATTGTCCCCATATACAGGAATACCTGACACTGCCCAACCCACCTGTAAACTTTAATAGTTATATACGAGATAAGGTGAAATCCTTTTAATTATGTAGACATGACAAAGGCTACGACTCAAAGCAAATAGACCAAGTGGAAACTCCGCATTCGTTAGAGAAATTTTCCAGCGCAATTTTTCGCTTCCTGCACCTCTGGCGAAGTATTGTAATCGCGAAGAATTTCGAAAATGACATATCGTGTTTTCACATGTCACTTATTTCTGTCGGTCTGTCGATCTGTCCGCTAATCCTTGACCCGCTTATAACTAAATTTTGAAATAAGCTTATTATTATACCAGGACGAACAAGCCTTGTAGTTCTTGAAAATCGTTCCAGTAGCGGCGGAGCTAAGGGCAAAAAACGAAAAAAAAAATCGCTCAAACCTTGCTTTTTATGTTTCAGAAGTTCCTGACCATTTTCAGAAAGATTTTTGGAAGTGCTGAACATTGTGGTTCGGGGGTTGGTGGGTATATCTCAATTTTTTGGCGGTAGCATACTTTCTTATATTGTTCTAACCCCGGTAATTCTACGCACCTATTATTTCACACATCATACTTTTCATACATTTAAACTTAGAATGATATAGTCTGACGAGTGGATTCATCGTGGGAGAGGGGCGACGTTGTCAGATGGACGCTACCATCAGTAGTGTAGGAAAAATATGCTTATGGACTAATTGTGTGGGCTTGTTTGACTGACTTGACCCGTTTACTTTCTGTTTTACATGTTCGTGGCTCAGAAAACCTTGTGTCGGACATGATCCTTTATAAAACTGATGACAGAGTTGTGTGGGAAGTGCAGAGTCAACTTGACGCCATTTTGTATATTCGCCGTCATGAATAGTAGATTTTTTCATTTAATTTTCGCGTGCATTTTGCGTTTTGCGGTTTTCCCTGCCTACGAGCAACCATTACTAGTAGCATTCCAAGTTATGTACCGCTATAGTGCGTAGTCCCTATTTCACCCGGCTTTGAGCCCCTTTCCTTAGTACGCGTGGAGCCTCCAGGAAAGAATACCAGTGCCGGACCTCGAAAATGTTTGGAGGGGGAGGTTCATATGGAAATACCCGCTAAAGAAATGCTGGTGGTGGGTGTTCTCAGGATTCATGCGCAGAAAGATGCCCGTCTTGTGGTGCTGGGTTTTATCGGTGATTCAAAATTGAGGAGCGCAGGGGGATGGACGATTCAATATTGAAGAGAGGGGGGAGGTCGTCTGAAAATTGAAAAACACTGATTCGTCCGATGAGGAGCATATACATTTCGCCTGGGAGAGAAACCGAGAATACTGTCAAGGTAAGTGGACTTCAAACGTTGCTCTTCTTCAAAATTCTTTCACAGTCCACTAGATTTCCTCATTGGGCGAGCCCTTAACAGCGTTAGTATCTTCTAGGAAAGATCAAAACAGTTTAAAGCGTTACCCCACCCAGACAGGGATGGTGATAAGAACGTATGCTAATATTAATAACGCCCTTTTTACTCCTTTGTTAGCAACACACATATCTTATGATTACACATTTTTAAGAAAATCCAGTAGTTATTCGGATATACCTACTAAGGTTCCCAATTTTATCAATTTCTGAAGTCATTCAAATAATACTACCTTAAAAGGAAAACAGTCCATTTTTAGAGGTGTAAAAACCAATCCCGAACTTTTAAAAATACTGTATTGATAAATACAAAAGGAAGTTTTTGCTAATCTCCCAATAGAGTTGACATAGCAATGCAAATATCTCAGTCTAGGATCAGCGATTAAGGTCGTGTGTGAACTTATATGTGCCCTTATTATTAAATAACTTCAGGAATATACAAAAAACAAGGTCACGCGATCAAAATCGTGGTCGTTTGTCCGCCACATATTTAAAAATGGCCACCAAGTGGTAAAACGGTTCTTCAACATCTATGTGGTTTCTGTTATAACAAATATGGTCTATTTGTTGTTTTTTCATATAAGGTAGTATTATTTGAGTATCACGGTATGACAAATTTAAGTCATTGGTATATTTCGATTATCAATGAAATGTGCTACTATAAAATATATTTGTTAATAAGAAAGAGAAAGTGAAAGCGTGAAGTGAGCTTTAAATCGGTCCAGTGCTTACGAAGATATACGAGAGTCAGTTATTTAGTAAGAATCGCTTTGTAATGGCGTCAGAGAATTGATGTTTATATTTATGGATGTAAATTGTATCACAGACTGAAATGTATTTTTTTATTTTTAAACATAATCACCATAAGCGTTTCAACATTTGTCAAGTCGTGACCTAAACGTTAAACCAGCTAGTAACTATTTCTTTTAACATGTCACCATTCTCCAAGCGCTTTCACCAAAACATTGGTTAAGTTTTGGAAAAAGATGAAAGTTTGATGGTAATGAGAGCTGCACGGTAGATGATTCAAAAATTCGCAACGAAACTTGTCTAGATGCGTCTGTGCTCTTGTAACAACGTAAGGCAGAGCGTTGTCGTGAAGCAGAAGGATGCCGCTAGATACTCCGCCTAAGGTTTCCAACAGCGCTTCTAATTCTGCAAACCGCTTGTGAATTTTAGCAGCGGAACTTTTTACATTTCAAAATTACTGGGTGCAAATCACAATCGGCTGGTTTACTGATTGGCATAACGACAAAAAAAAGCAGTATAACCATACAACCAAAGCTGACAGAGACGTGAAACGTCTGAGGTTGAACAGACGTCACGTGATCAAATGCGCGGCAGCAATACGCAATCAGTTCATGCTTTAAAAAAGTCCCCCATTTTTAAACATGGCGCCCAACCAATCAGTTGGATCGCGTGAACTGATTTTTCATATACTCCTATAGGTGCCAAATAATGCTCCGTATTTAAAACGAGGGGAAACATAACGTTTCTGCAAAACCATTTGTCATAATTTAAACATACGAGTACCTCTTGGGAACTGATCTTGCAAAGACAAACAGGTTAATAAAAGCTACCGAGCCATCCGTAGCATGAATATTTTCCATTTACTAGTCTCATAATAGAGAAAAGAAATAAATAATGCAATAGCAGGAGAAAAACCTCGCTGCAGATTTCTCTCGCTTTGTAAATTCCCAGCAGGTTAGTCTTCATCGCCCGGTAATTATTGCTGGCAAGGAAATCCTGCGATTCTGCTACACAAGTTGTTCCCATACACCAGCAGGAGAATACCTTCAGAGCTGCAAGCAACATAACGCGTTGCAGGAATTCGGAATGGGATAAACCGTATGAGAAAGGAATTTTGAGGTTTTCGTTGAGGTTTGCAGCGTGAGTTGCTTTGTACTTGAAAGGACAGATGTTGGCTAACCGGGCATTTATTTTGTCAGTTAGTCTTCTTCATATCGAAAGTGCAAACAAGTACACTTTTAAGAACAAACTGCCTTAAATGAAAGTACTATCAGGATGAATCTAAAGATACATGAAATGTCAAAATCTGTCAAGGCATGGAATGGAAAATTAATTTCATTTTTCATTTCACTCTCACGCAGAAAAGCTCGAAAGTATACTCTGTCAGCCCACTAGCAGTTATTTCAGGAACTTAGAAATATTTTCCAGATTTCTATCTTGGCCGTTTTAGTAATAACTGTTTTTGCCGCAAGCCTCTACGATGGATAGGTACGCGGATACAGTACCTCGCATTCTTAGTGGACCCTGTACAACCGAGCAAGCAGGAACCAACTGTTCGTTTTTTAATCAGTACTTGTTATCCTCTACTTGGCTCAGCATCATTTAGCACTACTGATTGAATGCCAACGCATTTGTCCTCGCTTATATGCCTGGCAAAATTATCAGCGGCGAGCCTCTTGCCGAACGTCATTTCCAGCTATCTCAATCCATTTGGTACATTCGAGTAAGTGATTAGGAGTATCCTTCTCCTTAAAGCAATTCACGCAATTCGCGTACTCTCTCTTTCAGCGGTTGTCAAAACTACCATGTCCTGGGAGTACTGTGCACTATAGTAATCTGCCCATACCGCGCAATGTCAATCCAAGATTTAATATCTGAGATTAGTCTTTTAGTCCATGCACCATGGCCAGTTCAATCCTACCTCTCCTGCCATCTAAGAAAAGCGCGCTTTTCGTCGCTTCTAGCTTTGACGCCCTTTTTATAGAGCGCACAACTCTCCTCGGCCAGCAAATCAAATGGCGGGATACCAGCTACCATCAGCAGTGCTTAGGCCGAGACCGTTTTGTAAGCACAGATCATGGGCAGCGCTACAATTCGCTGGCTTCTGAACACCGTTTGTCTATATTTCTTTTAAAAGTACCTAATAAAAACTTTATAGGTTCTGGAAATCCAGTGGCGGCACAGCTACGGGCAAAAAGAATAAAGGCTGCTCAGACTTCACCCCTGGTCATTTTCAGAAAAACATCTGGGGTTGCTAGCATTGGGCGTTTTATATCACAATTTTTCGGTTCAGTTATTAATCACTAACAGCTCGATTATTTTACGCACCTATCAGGCATATTTAACACACATTGCTTAATGTACCAAAGGGTCTGACGTTATTGTACCATAAAACAAATACATCAGTTTTTATTAACCATTATTGTATACAAGGACATTTTTCTATATAAAGTGTGATTAACGGCTGATCATTAATGGATCTATATTGAAAAAGTGTGTATTTCACTTATTATAGAGTCATTTTTAATTTTTATTATCTTCAACATCCACGTGCCTTTCAACGAAGCCATCCCCTACTCGAGACCTCGATAGGCAGCTAAAGGAGCAAATACGCCACGGTTCGACAACCTGGTACAGGTACAGTATTGTTATAAGTAGACTCGTCTCTTTAACTTTTTGTATGATCGATTAGAGAAAAAAAGTTTTATACAAGAATTGTAATGCCTAATATAGGAAATGTTATCGAATAATGTTGTAGTTTTTAAATGGAGTCCCCTGTAGGTATATTATCAATAGACAGTCTCGGCAAGGGAAATTTGAACGAAATGAGTAAACTTTTCTTTGACAGGTGGTAACAAGATATACGAAATGGCAAATTTAGGGTGAACCAGGGCAGTGTTTCACACACCAGTTTTTACCCAACTGCCTCAGAAGGAGGGTAATGTCGCTGATGGGTTGTATCTATGTATAAGAAAGCATCACGGGCCACATGCCAAACGGCTTCATGGACTTTGACATACGAGGTGTTGATGAATTCATCCACGAAGACAAGAGATAAGAGGTTAAATTCATAGAGTGGAATTGAAGCCAAAATTGCCTGCAACGAAGGAGGCGCTATCTCGACAGCACACCGCGCAGGAAATGAATTTCAGGTTTTGCGCATATGACGTCTCTCTCGTACGTACAATATGCAGAAAATCAATTTTGTATCGCTTACGGAGCTCAATTTCCTATCTCTTGTTTTCGTGAATTGATATTTGCAGTGTCAGTTACACTGGCTATAATACAATTTTATAAGTACAAAATTGAGCATTTTAAAGGAAAACTTTGACTTTGAAATTCCTATTTCATAGGTTGTAGCTTAAAAATAGCTTGATGCATTTTGACATATGAGATGATGTTGGATTCTTGAGTACGGGGACCTCGGTTGGCCGCGTGGGTCAGAGTGTCGTGCTACTGATCAGCCGGCCGGCCGGGCCGCGAGTTCGAATCTCGCCTTCGCCATGGATGTTGTGACGTCGTGTGTTTGTCCATAATTAGAGATATACAAGATTGGATCTGGCTAATGGGACGCAATGTCCTAGTGCCAAAAAAAAAATTCTTTCTTGAGTACGAGTGACACTGGCTATATTGAAATTTTGTGAAATATAAATGGCGGATTTCAGTTTCAAGTTTGAAATTTCAGGGGCTACAGCCTAAACGACTGGATGGATTTTGACATACGATGTGTCTCTAAATTTGTCTTGGCAGCCTGAGTGACAGTAGGCTTATCAAAGTTTCATAAAATCATAGTAGTCGATCGTAAGCTTCAACCTATTTCTCGGACTATAGCCCAAACAGCTACAACGATTTTGACATTTGAGGTGTTCTTAGATTCGTCTTGATAGCACAATTAAACATCCATTCTTTTTAGTTGCCGCAGTCGGGTTTTTCATATTTTTTAGAAATGCATCAAAATAAAAAGCTGGAAGCATATACGACACTGTCGCCGAGTTATGCCCAACTGAGATCAACTGCTCATTGAAAACCGGCATTGTGCATTATTGCAACAGAAAAACGGATATTTCTCAATACAATATGGAAAACTACTAATGTGGTAAGTAGAACCTCATACAAAATCAGTAGATGTATAAGTTCTACATTCTTGAATGACGCCGATAGCGTTTTGTTCAAATTAGTTTACGTTCAAGGCCTATACCTACTTTTAAAGTCAGATAGCACTTTTTCTAATATCTAATACCAACAAACACATGGAGGAAAAACGATAGAAACTTACAGTACTTTTTCCCAATGAACACGAGTGGAAAACAGAAAGCGGCCAAGAAACTCTTGCCAAATGAACAGATGACAGAGCTAGAGATGTTGCAGAGGTAAATATGGGGATCGCCATCTGGGGGACAATTAATGAGATAAAATAAAATGTTCACAAGAAGACTTGACGTCTAAATGATTACAGAAAAGACAATAGTGTTAAAAATCACATAAATGACTTGTTCTCTTTTGCATAGTTTAAAATAATTAAATTCCATTAAAAAATGGATGTATCTTAAAAGGTGTTAAAAACAGACTGGATGCTTTCAATCGTGGTTGAGTAAACAAGAAAGTATGCTTTACTTTAATGTTTAGTTGGGTGTTTGGCATTTGTATTTCTCATATATACAGGGTGTCCGCAAAGTTGGGGTTTTCCTTTTCAGAAACAACTACCCTTGAAATAACAAAGGTAATGAGTAGTGAAACGAGGACGACCAAGTAAATAAAAATTAAGGAAAAAGTACTTACTCTCCAGTTGTCGAGAAGGGCTAAGTACGTGTCTGCCCGAAATCATACCGCCCCAACAGAAAATGAAATCAGCTGATGGGCTACCGAGCAGACGGAGGCAAACAAGGAAAGCAAAATGTTGCGTAAAAAGTCTAGGTATTGCATCCCGTCCAATCGATTTGGGAGAATAAATGGTCCAATGAGCATACCGTTCACCATGCCAGCCCAAACATTCACCGAAAATGTTTGTTGAAAATGTGCCCGACGGACAGCGTGCGGATTTTCTACTGACCAAACATGAGTGTTGCGAAAGTTATTCACCCCATTACGCGTGAACGTAGATTCGTCTGTCCCCAATATGCAGTTCAAAAAGTCCGGATTATTGTCATGTTGATGCAACAACCACTCACAAAACCGCACTCTTGCTGGAAAATCGTCAGGTTGAAGGGCTTGTACACGTTGGACGTGAAACGGATACAGCCCCCCTTCACGCAGCGTTTGCCACACTTTAGTTTTTGATACTTGCACGTCTCTAGCCACGTCTCTAGTGCTTGTTGAGGGATTCTCGTCTACGCGATTACCTCTAGACGCGTGACCGTAACCATCGGTTGAAGGTTGCATACTGACCTGACACACTGACCCCGACCCAGTTCTGTCGTCGGGTTGAGCTAGTGTCCTAGTACCAGTCGGGGATGTCGCGGCTACAGGACGGTATTCAGATATTTTTGATGTTGCAGAGCCCTTTATCTCGGTTCCCTTAAGACATTGGTGTATATGGTACTAAGGAAAATTGCTTATGTTTTCAAGATCTACACGTCGTGTAAAGGAAAACCCCAACTTTGCGGACACCCTGTATGTTTCTAATTTTTTAGAATGAATAACTAAAAATCTTTCATAAGAAAACGTTGTGTCCGGAAGTTCGTAAAACGAGACATTAAACGTATCTTAAAAACGTCTTCTTGTTTTCTCAGGCGTTCGGACATTATTATTGCATAAAATGAACGTTTCTTAGGCCCGTATCGTCAGTCGTCCCTACAATTGTAGGCGCGTTTATGGCCTCCTTGATTGTCATACTGCTTTCTCTCCTTCAAAAATTTCTAGATTACACTTGTCCCGTGTCAGCGTCAGCGCTCTCCTATTGTGAAGATATGTTTTCTTTTTAAATTGTAGGAAATTTCAGGCTGATAAAACATGATATAACTCAGAAGAAAGCATAATTTGATGCAAATAGATGTTTGTGACATAACCTCAAAATAGAGCGCTGACACGGAGAAGTAGAAAACTATGACAATCAAGGAGGCCATAAAGGCGCCCTACAATTGTAGGGATGACTGACGATACGGGCCTTAGACCTTCTGTGCTATCTGTTTTCCTCCAGACATTTCGGAATTCCACGTGAAGCGTACAACGAAAAAGCTGAGCTTAAAAGTATTCATTAATGCGATATCTCGTAACGCCTAACGTCATACACAGTGCTACATGTATCTACATAAAGTAATTAATACGCATCCCATTTTAAGAATTCTTATATATTCAAATACTCTCGAGGCTATCTTTTGAAGTAAAAAAAAAATTAAAATGAAAATGACGACCTTAACCAACTTTGATTTGGAATGGTTTTGAACCATAATGCTTTTATTCGATTTAGCTTTTGTTTTGTAGATTATAGAAAATTGCCCGTCTAAAACCCTATGCTTAATGTAATCCTCTTTAATTCGAAAAAATACTCTAGCAAGCAAATGAACATCACACTACGTGTTATTTTTTACACACCTACTACGTGTTAGGCCCAATATGAACCATCTTTGAAACTGCACTTTTTTTCGTTGTCCGCTTCGCGTGAAATGCCCTATTTACTTCTAGTACGGCTTGTATAAATGATCAATTTGCTACATATATTATGCTACATACAATCTTATCTACAAGTACTTTCAAACCAATTTACACAGTGTTCACAATTGAACATCGCATTATACCGTGACTACCTCGACACTATTCATGTATTTCAACAAAGTAAGTTTATGTTAAAATATTCACTATCTAGACTTTGGTGACCCTTATCACTGGCGTGGTATTAACTGCATATAACTAAGGTATCCGTGAGTTTAAATTAGACTAAAAAAGTCGACATGAGTGCTTTCCACGTACTGGGTTTCATCACTGCGCTACTTGTTGTTATAAAAGTGTACCTCAAACTCACCACCGGATGGTGCAAAAGTAAAGTTTGTCTTGTGGGGAAGACTGTTATTGTGACTGGATCGAATACAGGTGAGAGAGAACTTCCTGCTATAGATTTCACCCATCACGCACTGACAATCACAGCACATTTTTCGGCATCTTCTGTCACACTGATTAAAAACGGCAAGAAATACAGGAATAACTTTAAGACATGATTCTCATATAGTTTTGAGGAATTACGAATTAGTTCAATTGTTTTTGGTAGTATGAGATAAGTGGCATAAATGGACAATTGAAAAATTTACATAATTCTTTGAAGAGAAGGGAAAACAGATGTTCTGTGACATGTCTTGTCTGAATCAGAGTTTATTTTTCAAAATTATATAAACAAAAACTTTCTGCATTTAAATAAAAGCTAATTATCGGCAAACAACCTCTATGTCACGGACTCACCTAAAACCTGACATCTACTCGTATGGTGGTTATTTTTTATCTGAATTGTGGGTATATCATCCAAAGATAATAGAAACACAAAAATGACATTTGAGTATTTTGTAATTTGTCGAGCGATGGTACTTAAAGCACAACAAAGTGTTAATGTTTTTTGGGAGTCTTGCATAATGTAACTTGACGCTCTGCAACCGTTTTAGCCATCCTTCAAGTATAAAAATAAATATACTTGGCTCCAACAATGCTTCAACTAACATATATCTCATCTCAGTTATGAATATCGGCCTACTATGAACGTAGTTTTAAGCAGCCAGTGATAGTGCGATATATTAGATCACAAATACAATGTGATACAACAGTGATATCCAAACAGCTGTATCTCTGTTGTAGGAAGCAGGACGTTGAGCATGACTACTGACGTCCCATGGTATGTCTCTAATGAAACTCTTCAAAGAGACCTCGATGTCCTTTACCTAAGGGACTACATTAAAAAAAAGATGCAGCGGCGCTATAGCCAAGCGGAATCGCACAGAAACCCTCTGTTGCGCGAGTCAGTGAACCACACAGTCGAGGAAGTTCGCAAGCATAAAAGGTTGCAGCTCGCACTGCAATCAAAATTAATTCGTGAGCTAAGAACAACCAAAATTCGAGCATTTTGACAAAAATTCAAATATTTTCTTGTCCATATCAAAATCTGTCCAGTGGTTTTAACAATGCCTAAACGCTCCCTGTCCCAAAAGATTCTCTTCTCCCTCTTTGCTCTGGTTCTTCCTTCTCTCCTTTTCTTCCCTTTTTTCTTTAAAATTTTCTGGTTTCTTGGTTACAAATTGACACTCTGACTCAAGAGCTAAGGTTATACGAACCGCTCTGACAACCAACGATGACTTGACTTGACTGTTGTAGTGTTAAGGATATTTGATATCAATCTAATAGAGCGCCCTATGTAGAATGCGTGTTCTAGTTCAGTATAGGCATTTAGGTATATGAAATTCTATTTTTGAGGCTTTCTTGTCAATGACACCGGGCTGACGGGATGTGCTGCGCATGAGAACATACAGTTATTCAGTCCACATATTATACAATACATATACAAATAATTCTGTACAGTATTCTTCAGTTTTTGACTGTCGCGTTGTCATTATAGTGGAATTGCTCCATATTCTCTAAATAAAGCCAATTTGGCAATCTTTGTACTAACTTAAGGATTACTATTAAGATACATTTCCATTCTAAGAACTAGGAGCATTTTTATTCAAATTCCTGAAACACGTGCCGACACATAACGCGAAAACAACTTGATGTATTGGAAACACAAATAAATCTGGCTCTGAGTGAGCAATAAATGATCAGAATCTCTTTTCCAAGTCAACAAATCTCAAAATATAGTATCTCATTATTATGTATATATTATTAAGTTTCATAATATATACACTGTGTCCAATAAGTACCACGTCAAACTTAAGGAGAAGGTGGGCTTTGGAATGACTACCCAAATAACAAAAACTTACCTATATAAAAGTGTCAAGTGGGGAGGGGGATTGGCGGAATAATATTATTATTAATAAAATCGCATTTCAGAGCAATCTGGGATTGCTAAACCCTATTGAAATCTTATTTACGCCACATTAAACCAAATACGATATCTAAATCATCAACTTATTGCGTTACTATTGGGCACGGAACAACGTCAAGATGAGCAAGGAAGGTACGCGATCGAGTAGCCGCTCATAGTTTGATGCTGCATAAATGCTATTTAATTAGGTATAGAGTACATGACATCTTTAAAGTATTATTAGCAACACTACCGCTTACAGACTACAAAACTAGAAAAAAATAACAGTTGCTGCTGTCCAACAGCTGCTATCTTTCAGAATCGGTAATTACATTTCGTAGAGGGCATCGTTTTTGGTTCCAATCTGCATGTTTTTTCGGCGGGCACTTTTTATATTTTTACCTGCGCCACACATATTTGTATAATCTCAGTAGGCTCAATATTCTCAGAAACAGAAAAATATTAATTTAGTATATTTTTAAATGATCACCCAAAACTCTCCACAATGAAAAAGCTTTGCTGTTTTATGAAAATAATGTCATTGTATTTGTTCACGAAGCATACATATTATTTTAATAACACAACGTGTAAAGAAAGACTGTTTAGCGTCATTATTATTATCGAGGTTTTATATTTACCTCCAACATATACTGAGTGACAAAAAAGGTAAACATCTACGTATGTCTATCAGAATTCAAGGATTTCTTACAAATAGATTTATCTTGCCATGAACAACAAGTGATGAAATGGTCAGATTTTTCTATTAAGCTTTTGTGGTGGCTGCGTGTATTGCTTTGTGATAAAGAAGCATTCAGTTTTCGTACATTTACGGTGCCAGTTAAATGTTAAATGATTTGCCATTTAATAATAAAATAATTCCGTCCTAATCAAACCTCATCAGTCCAGTTTTTTATTCGTCGACTATGTATTCCCTTCACTGTTGTTTAAAAACAATTTCAGCAACAATTTCGCCGACTTTGAAATTAACTATATTTCCTACTGACTTTTAATTGTTGCTATTGTCAATAATTGTTTCCTCGATGAAGACATGGATCTTAGAAAGCTCGAGTTTAAGTTATAAGAGTGTACTTTTGCAATACTTTGCCTTACACCCAAAGAAATTCAAGGATATTTTCTCCTAATGGATAAATAATGTCAAAAAACTTTGCTTGGATATAACGAATCAGAAAGTCGAACTTAGTTATGGTATATTTTATTTTCTAGAAAGTAGATATCTTTGCTTTTTAGTACAACAAATGGAAAAGATTTTTCCGCTATCATGATTTTGAAAAGATTCATGGCATAGCACTTGACCGCAAAAAAATTTTGCTCACTTTTAAATAGACGTTTCCACCAGATATTTTTCGGAGCAACTGTCATATATTAACGTTAAAACTTAGCTTTTCCTCCACTTCTTTTGTAATTTTGATTAATTATGGACTTGGTAAATGGTTTTAAAAACTATTTTATTAGTAAGATGCCTCAAAAATCTAACATACGAGCATGACTTAATGAGAGCTCTAGGAGAACAACTCAACTACTTTTCTCTATACACGTATATAATAACTAGAGTGCCGTAAACAGTCAAAAATAAAAAAGCATTAAAAAAGTTTCCAGTTTCTGTCTTTGATAGGATGCATATCTTTTCGACATGCCAATCCAAATTTTCATCCATTATACAGTTTTTGTTAGGTAAAAGGTATTCATCTACTGGGCTATGGATTGTCTAGTTGGCAAAAACCTAAGGTTTTAAAAGTAATTAAAGAAACGTTCAAATTTGTTCAGTATGCTACATACAATCTTCCAGGTATTGGATATGAAGCAGCTTTGGACTTTGCAAAAAGAGGTGCCAGGGTCATCTTGGCTTGCAGAAACGAAGACAAAGCGATAGATGCAAGAGACAGAATCATCAAAGATACCTTAAACGAAAATGTAGTGGTGAAACAACTCGACTTTTCGAGGCTGTCATCAGTAAGAAACTTTGCCAAAGAGATTTTGGAAACAGAGGAGAGGCTTGATATTTTAGTTAATAATGCCGGTATGGCATCCACTAAGAACAAGGTAACAGAAGATGGGTTTCAGCTTGGAATCCAAATTAATTACCTTGGACCAGCTTTGGCGACATTTCTGCTATTAGGTGAGGTTCTGAAAGTATAACGTCAAGTCAAAGGTTGTCAAACGAACGTTAACATTCAGCTTACATCTCCTGATCTAGTTCTAGTATTCGGAAAAACAGAAAATTACTTAAATCACCATGCGTGATATCACATATAACCAGATATACAGAAAAGCTTTTTTGGCATAACTCCTCCTGCTTAAACTCCTCATAGTTAATAGTAATGGCCCAAAGCATGTTCCTGCGCAGTTGCCATCATCGATCATTAAGCAGCTCTTAAAACAGCCTCTCTTTCGTGGAAATACTATTTTATCATCTTTCAGATCTGCTGAAGAAGTCTGCTCCAAGTAGAATAATCAATGTGTCATCATTCTTGGCCGCTCATGCTGATCTGAGCGTAGACAGTCTGGATAAATTATACCAAGGACCATACTACACATACAACAACAGTAAATTATGCAATATTTTCTTCACAATCAAACTGGCCCAACTGCTGAAAGACGACCAAGTATATGTGTTTTCCTTACATCCAGGCACTATAAAGACTAACATCTTCAGAGTCATCAGAGGTTGGGGGAAAAATATTTTAGACCCAATCAAGGAAATTTATTTTAAGGTAGTGCTTATTTAGTTTCAGCTTAGAGCTAGGTTTTTGATATAATTTTGACATGTGTAACAGTTCATTTCCGCGAATTTAGTGTTAAATCAGGAATTAGTTGCACTCACCGTGCCCAGAGTCTAGAGATCTTGCTTTTAGTTTTAGTCCAAGCTTGAAGTCGATGGGACGTTCGGCCCATGTTCAATGCATATCTTTCAAACTGTACAAAAGACTTTCATAAAATTTGACCTGAAACATATTTCATGTCTTTTTTATTGGCAATTTCCCGGAATTTGATTGCCACACCGCCGTGCCATATTTGTTTTAGTTGATTTACACATTCAGCTGCAAGTAAAACAACTGAGAGCACTCCTAATATGTTTTTGAGTATCATATCTCTCTATTTTTGGAGTACTAACTTTATTTCCAGACTCCGGAAGAAGGGGCACAAACTACATTACACACAGCTCTCGAACAAGGGATTGAAAAGTATTCCGGAGGACATTTTTCAGACTGCAAGCTGATACGACCCTACAAGTTGGCTCAAAATGAAAAGCTGTGCTCAGATGTTTGGAACAAGACCTTAGAGCTACTCAACATACCGAATATTGAAAACAAGTTACTAAGTAAATATTAATATAAAACATCGCAGTTTTTACCCTGCTTTCCATATTGTCACTAGTCCCACCCCGTAAAGATTTACACGCACCAGCTCGCTAGCTCACGAACAGATAAATCATATCCGCTTAGAAATATGCACATCGTCGGTAAATAGTGCATAAAATATGAAGTATTTGCTGTGGATTTGGGGGGTTCTATCGGTTTACAAAAACCAATGGGGCTGACACTTGCAGGCATTCCCTCTCTGGGGGCAATCCCCCTCGGGGGTCAACTCTTACCATTGTATCCTGCGCAGAGACCAGCTGTTCTCTATACTTAAATATTCAACACAATATTTATTTGTGAGTAGTTTCGAGTTGTTTCTTCAGCAGCACTTTGCAGCGCACAAGCGAAAGTCTTATCAGCCCTGAGCAATTAACCCCCAAATTACAATAGTGAGATATTTGGTGTAGGCTCCTTTCCGATCGATTTTGTGGTACCTTTGGTTATTAGCCTACCGATATGTACGAGATATATTTGGTGGAGGCACTTTATAAACTGAGCTGGGCATTTTTGTGCTTTTGTGTAGGTACTTGATCTTTATACATGATCTGTAAAAGATCACAGCTCTACAAAAGACGTCCTAAAAATGCACGATATAAGCATGGTCAAAACACTGACATAATGTCACACCGATACTAGGGTTCTGCTTATTACGGTAATTTTCATGTGCGTTTTAGTACTAATAAAGTACATTTTTTCAATTCATTCATTGCGTCTTATTTTTCTGCGATTATACCTGAGATTTTGTTTTGCTCAAAGATGGTTTCTGTTTATCAGTTTAGATGCTGTGAATCGCTATAAACGTTCAACCATTTTTTTATTTTTAGTTTTTATTCAGCGCTATACTAGATAGGTTCATATGCATCCACCATTTTAGTTTTAACTTTTATTTTGATGGGGAATCTTACATAAACAAGAAAGTACAATCTGTTCCTGATTTTTGATGGGACGTTGCACAAATTGACGGTGGTGGGCTGCTTGAACAATTGAATCCAATTGTTCCCATGGCGGAGAGTGCAGGAAAGTTTTTTGTTGAAAGTGCAAGTCTTACAGTTAATCACTCATACTTGATTAGATTAAAATTGCAGAGCTGACTTTTAGTAAGATTTTTAAAAATAAATCGCATGGTTCAAAAAGATGTCTTCTTGTGGAGTTAACTGCTCAGGTATCGACTTTGCGAAGGAACTCCTCCAAGCCCGTTCGAGTGCTTATGTGCTTATGCGGCAGAGCTAGCGGAGATATTTTGTGGGAAGTGTTAGTATTAGTGACAACTAAAAGGACAATAGATAATTCGACAATTCATCTCCCTGTGGGGTTAACTTTGCAAGTACAGATACTTCGAGGAAGCATCATTTAAGAGGTTCTAGTTACTTTCACGGCAGAGCTTGCGGCAGTGCTTTGTGGAAAATAAAAGCGTTACTGTCAGCAGTTCAGTAACTAGAAAATCTCTATGATAGATACCTTGATTGTAAAAGATATTTCTCACCAATTTTTTTTTCATTTGCCTAGCAGTTAACAGTTAACAGGGCACGTTTTTCAATCAATGTTAAAGAAGCGCCGCAAGCGAGAACCAGGTATATGTTCAAAACAGTCTCTACTTGAGAGTACTTCAGATGTGTCGCTTTAGTAGCCCTTTGCAGCGCACAAGCGAGAGTGTTCTCAGTCCAGAGCAACTAACCCACAAGTCATAATAGTGACAATATCTAGGAATACTCAAATAACAGTACGTAGGCTGTGCTGGTACGGTTCACCTCCAACGATTCACGGGTATCAGTTTTGAAAAATCTAAAATTGTCAAAAAACACCGAAATTAGGATAAAAGAAGGTCTGACCAAATCGCGACTGGAGCTGTTTAAAAAATGTATTGATTTGTTTACGAAAAACAACGCGTGGATTCTAAGTGGAAATATTTATGTAAAACAAGACAATGAAATTCATCGTATTAATGTTTAAGAGGTTTATTTGCAATGTTTTCAATAAAAATGCAGTGTTGTGAGGGGACGGGTACTATAGGATAACATGAAGGTAACATTACAATAGATGTATTCAAAGTTAGGCAGTGTTAGACGTCATTTCTAACCACAAAAAATGTATTAGTATGTATTACCTACTTTGAATGTTACTTAATCAGCGCTCGTCTTTTCGCCTGCATTAAAAAAATCGATATCACATTAATATCATGCAATATAGAAACCGTGTCTCAATTATTTTTCGTTTACACTTTTAATTCAAATAATTTGAACGAATTTACTAGACCATACACATATACTTTGTTAACTTGCAATAAACTTATGGACAATAAATAAAATGGAACACTTAGTTTCTCAATACATGTCAAGAATAATTGAACTAAGAGAATAAGTCATGACTTTCTGTTTCCTTTGTATATTCGTTGTCTTTTGGAAAACCCTTAAACGATATGGGCAATGTCTTGTTCCATTTTTTATTTTTCACAGAAAAGTATGGACTACATTTTGTTAATTTTTGGGGAAAACACATAAGTTGAGTTTCCGGACCTGCTAATGCCACAGATAATGCATTGCTGCAAGGGTATGTATGTGAGTACGCACGTATACTTAAGAATGGCAATGATTTGTAGGTTGATAGGCGAAGGGCCAATTTCAGCAACATTAATATTATGGACCAATGGCAAAATACCTTATCGAATTGCAATTTGACGGAAGCTGTCAAAGGTCACTGAATATTACTGATTTCTATTGAAATATTGAATAAAGTCGTGAAAATTCGATTGTATTATAAACAAGACCACTTTTGGATTCCAACATGATGCTTTTGTACAGATAAAACAGGACAACTTTCATGTATTTTGATATATGTTATAGGTTTACATTTAACAATCCGTTATCCCCCTCAGCGAATGGGAATGCGGCAAATAATAGGTCGATTTTCTAGCTGTTAAATTTGGCAGCAGATTTGGACGTTTGTTAATGCATGGCACTCTTAAATTTAACAACTTCAATATACTGAAAGTTATCATTACATACCTGTTGAATAGTGTGGATTTGTCTGTATTTTGCAAGAAAATAGAATATAAAATACATTCCATCCAATTCCTCATCTCCCTTTACGTCATAATAGTAATCATTTATTAATTTATGGGTTAAAGAATTTCTTCAAAGCAACAAAAACATTATGTCCTCTCCATCCTAAAACACAGATAATATGTGTAAGACGTCTCAATCCCTACATCTCCCTGATGCATAATGCAATTACTATGGACATAGACAAAAAATTATGAAAAATGTTTCACAGATAATGGCTTTTAAGTCCAAAAATCAAAAAGCTAGTAATGTTTATTGTTTGTTGCCAAGTCTAACGACGATCACGTCCCGTGGTGGAGGGTGCGAAATGAATCTTTCACATTTGCTGGTTTTGAATTTTTTCGTAAAAATTTACTAGGTATCATGATTATAAGCATCTTTGGTAGATTGTTCGATCCGGAATGGGAAAGATCTCCTATTTAAGAAAATATTTTTGGTATCATCTAACCGTTGCAATCAGTGCACAAACACTGTGACATATGATTTATGGCATAACCCGCTGCCCTATCAATACAAATTTAATATACAGGTCGCCTAGCAGTGGGGATGCAGTGATCGGGATAAATATCACGGCAGCAACTGATGGTTCGGGCATGTGGGTAACAACGTATGAAGCAAAAATCGCTAACTTCACAAATTTGAGGATTTTGTACAATTTCTTTGACAATAATGAAAGATATGTCTGATTTGGCAGTGTAATGTCGCAGCCAAATGGCAGTCACTCTTTCTGACACAGTCCGGATCGAAAGATGACGATACGCGTGAAATGTATTGATACTTCTAAATATAGGATCGTATCGAACTGTCAAGATGTATAACCCAAGGTACCGACGGAGCTATATTGCGGCGTCAAGAAAATAATTTTAAATTTTCATTTGCATTTTTTCAAGTGTTGTGCAATGATTTTGGGAAAAATGTCGCGAATAGTCTTATAAAGTATAGTAGAGTATAATCAAATTCAAGCGGATAACCAAATGGAAATAGTATTTAACATTTTGGGTTGGTATTTACCGATCCGTTCAAGCGAGTGTAGTTATCAGTTTGGTTATAAGATCCGTGACGTCACGAATCAGCTGTTATATGTCATAGTTATCACCGCAAAATTGTGGTATTTACCCAACTCAAGAGTAGTTTTATATTTCTGGTTATTATTTGAAATGTGACAAGTTAGAATTTTGGCGGGTATTGTACTTCAGCTTCATTTTTCAGAAAATTGATACAGGCTGATTTCAGTTTTACCATAAAGTGGAGCACCTTATTAGTTATACTCATTACGGTTGTTTTTTGGACACTTTAAATGTAGTTCCTATGCTTAACAAAGTATTCTGTGTAGCCATATACCACAAGAATATTAAAATATGGCCATATAAACTCACTAGATGATATCTACCTGTATACGGTTTTGCTAATTTCTTTTGTCATCATTTCTGCTGAATCAATAAATGTATTCTTTGACATGCGGAAAAATTTAGAGAATTGAAAGTTATCATAGCTACAAAGCCATGGTTCCATCATTAAAAAAAAATCTGAAAAAAACATTTCTCCCATGAATATTATGAAAGGTTTCTTATTTAAACTTTCCATACACAGTTGTAGACGAAAAAGCACCGATTATTAAGTGATAATAAAAATAATCAGAGATTATATACGCGCTTTTCTAAAGTAAACAACTTGCAACAAAACCGCGGTTAAAACCAACGCGTTCAAGCGATTCGTGTAACTGAAGTCATCAACACGTGTGTCATCTTGAACCATATTATAACCGCGGCACATAACACAGAAATTTTGGTTATTCGCTTGGATTTGATTTATATTTCAACAGTTGGCGGAACTTACTCCACTGGGACCAGCAGGGTGAAATGGGATATTAATGCACAATCTGGCAACCCTGTCGCACTCTCACAAAATGGCCGCTGATAACCACACAAGTCACCGTGTTGTCATTGAATAGCATAGAATTAAACCTTCAGAGTATAATATATTTTGTGAATGGTACCAAGAGTTGACAGATCCCACACATGTGTCACTCCTTGAAATGAAATAATCAGCTGTATTCAAATAATGTCTAATATAAATTTAACCTAGAATGTGTACTCGTGAAAAAAGAAAAATATGGTAAATTTGTAGTTTTTTTGCAGGTTTTAGGTTTGATGGTAGCCTTAAGGCGTATATTTGGAAATTTATTAATCGCTGTGAATATAGTGTGGATGTTTGTTACGTTCCTGAACAACGAAAAATATTCAACATTATGGATGTATGGATATCAAAAAACCTGAATGGTTTTGTGGGAATATCGATCTAAGGTGCCATAATGGTTCTGATAAACGGCAAGTAAATGAATGAATGTTTGGAAACGAGCAATATCTTTTGGTAGAGCCTGTCATCAAGTAGGTGCTTAATGGCTATATGCAAGAGGTTTATAGGAAAAAATACCCAGTATCACATATCAATTGAAGAAAATAATATAAACATGAATAAAAAATCAACAATAGTAATTAAACATTTCTTGAAATTTTGACTGAATTATATGTAATTTCTTAATATTCAATAAGCTGGTGATGACAAGTTGTCATCTCATACTTTGACAGTATTTTGTATTCAACATTTCATAGCTATTGGTTGCTAAAATTTGTTGATTGGAACTTGAAGCTCATTCGCTGTATCTGACGGTCTGTTACCCTATAGGTGGAGAATAACGGACTGTTGCTGGTGAAATTGGGCCTTGTTTACAAAATTAGATAAGAACAAAATTGTAACAGGATTGCATGTGTTGACGCGGAGGGATTGGCAATAGAGAGGAGATAAGGGATAATGCATAATGATGATATGAATTGATAATTCACACAATTCACAGTCGGACATCTAAATATCAGATCCATAAGTTCTGGATTGGACGAGTTCTGTAATTATATGACAGAATACAATTTTGACATTTTATTGGTTTCTGAAACGAGGCTCAATCCGACTTTGAGATGCGAGAGCTTTTGCTTGGCTGGGTACAAATTTATAAGGAATGACAGGCAGGGTCGGGGAGGAGGGGTAGCTTTATATATAAAAAATGTGTTAAAATATTCATAAACCTAAGTATAGCATTTAAGATAGGTGGCAGAAGTTTAAGTTTACAGCTATCGTTCGCCTTCTGAGAGTGTCACTTATTTCTTAGACTCCTTAGACAATTTTCTTGGTTTTGTCAGTTTCAAGTATGATTACTTATTACTGATGGGGGAGATCTAAATCTAAAACATTTTAAATAATTCTGCATACAGAAATCGAAGGATCTCTACTTGGGTTTTTTCTCCGATAAAAACAAAACCTGGATAACTCAAAAAATAAAAATTTTAATCAGACTAAGAGATAAAATAAAGCTCACTAAAAATTTCAAACATCCAAATCACAGGCTGATTTTGAGTATTATAAACAGCTAAGGAACTATACAAAGCATGCAATTATACGAGAAAAAAAAAACATTTTTTAACTTACTCTCGACAAAACTGTTAGGTAGGGTCAGTTTAATCAAAATTATGAGTAATATCTCATCAAATGCCATTGGAGAGGATGTTTTCTTCTATGATAGACTTAAAGCTATGTATTCCATTTTGTACGAATGACTTGCTGAATATAATTAACGCGTGTATTTTGGGGGGATTATCCCCAGTAATATGGAAGAAAGCTGTTATTAAACCTTTACCAAAAATAGCAGAACCTAAAGAATTTACAGACTTACGGACTATTAGCATATTACCTGCTACATCCAAAATATTAGAGAGACATATTTATAATCAATATAGTTTCTTTTGTGACTCAAACGATATCGTACCCGATAGTCAATCCGGTTTTAGGAAAAACTTTAGCACAAGTACATCATTGGTTAACATCCTGGATGATATTAGACATCACCAAGACCAAAAAAAAATAGTACGTGCATGGTACTTCTCGATTTTGGTAAAGCATTCGACACTCTGAATCATGAAATGTTGCTAGACAAATTACATTACCAAGGGTTTGGTTTTCGCAAAGCTCCGTAATTCTAATAAAAACATATTTAGACAACGGTTCAAACTGTGTCATGTTAGCAAATGATTCCACTACTTACAAAACTGATTTTAAACCTATAAAAAGAGGAAGCCCTCAAGGTTCAATTTTATCTCCTTTGCTATTTTCAATCTACGTATCTGACATGTTCAAATCCGTAAAATTCGCAAAGATAAAACAATATGCAGATGACTCACAAATATATCACCCTTTGAATAAAAACACAATCCATATTGCAAAACAACAATGAAATTCAGATCTCCAAAGTATTGACAGATTTGCAAAGTATCATAATCTTAAACTAATCCCCTCAAAATCGCAAGTAATAGTTATGAATAAAAATAGTAATGAAACAGGACATTTTGAACAAAATTTAGCAATTTCTATTAACAATGATAGAATCCCCATGCTTCAGGAGACAAAAAATCTAGGTATCATATTTGATAGCTCGCAAGTGACATAAAAAGCAGAATGAATATAGCCTACGAGGGATGTCTTCGAAACCTCACTCTTTAGTAAACTTAAATTCAAAGTATCACAACAATACGTGCAGTGTTCTCACTGCAGTGAATTTTTACGTGTCACCAAGTCATTAGAAAAATGGAACTCAACCGAGAACATTTTCGCACCATAATTTATTATCACTTTCAGAGATAATTATCACAACAAGAATGCCTTGCTGAGCTACTGTCTGTTTTCGGCAATTTCCTGTTGGTATGGAGAATTCAAACGTGTACGGGTGAGTCTTAGCGGCGATTCCAGGGTGAGTGCACCAAAAACGGCAGCCACCCAGGAAAACGTCGATGCTCTGCGCAAACTCATCATTGAAGATAGACATGTGACATATCGCGAGATTGAGGCGTCCTTGAAGATCTCTCAATTCAAAAAAAATTACATGAAGAATTAGGAGTAAGAATATTAATGAATTTTAATTAAAATGTGTACAGCATTGTTAGTGGTGATGAATCGTGGATTTACTGTTATGCACCAGAAAATAAAAGACCGTCGGCTGTTTGGGTGTTCCGAGGTGAAGAAAAGCCAACAAAAGTCATCCGTTCTCGAAGTGTTTCGAAAAAGATGGTCGCGACATGTGTGTCAAAAGCGGGTCATATTGCAACAATTCCTCTTAATGAGCAAAGAACTGTTACTGCGGAGTAGTGTATCACCATTTGTTTGCGAAAAGTCATCACCGAGCTTCGAAAACTCAACCCCGAAAGAAGAATCATCCTCCACCAAGACAATGCAAGCTCGCACACCCAAAAAACAAGGCTGTATTTAATGGAAGAAAACGTGGAATTATTGGACCACCCTCAATATAGTCCCGATCTAAGTCCTAACGATTTCTTTACTTTCCCGAAAATTAAAAACAGACTGCGTGGTCAAAGGTTCCAGTCACCAGAAGAAGCAGTTGACGCATTCAAAAATGCCGATTTGGATCTGCCAGCAAACGAGTGGAATAAGTGCTTCGAAAACTGGTTCGAGCGCATGGAGATGTGTTTAATCTTCGTGAAGAATACTTCAAAAAACAATAAAGTCATTTAAAACTACCTACCGTGTTGTTTCATTTCCATATGCAAAACTTAAAAGACATCCCTCGTACACGCGACTAAGAAATATTTACAAATTAAAAAATCATCTATCAGCCAAACAAAAATATTATTTATACTTTAATTTTATCACTTTTTGAATATGGAGATGTCGTCTATGGTGATTCGTTGTCGTCGCGAACAAAAAGATGCATACAAAAGGTTCAAAATAGTTACATGAGATTTGCTTTTGGAATTCCATACCGAAACCATATCATTCCTTATTTGCATAACTACAACATATTAAACATGGCTAATCGCAGAAGACATCATATGTATTCTTTTATCTATGGGGTTATAAAAGCAGGTCAACCACCCTATTTGAGAAAAAGATTTGTGGCTTTGCCTCGTGCGCAGGGAAGCAGAAACTATCTCAATTTTATCGCACCTAAGCATAGAACGCGTTCCTTCCAACGATCGTTTGCTTATGTGGCGGTTCACTTATGGAATAATTTGCAAACTTCATTTAAAAACTCATCGCCAAAAATATTCTAGAAACTTACAAAAACATTGTTACAGAATCTGCAGCTACCGTCAGCAGCGTTCGTGTGAACAAATATATCATTTTTATAATCCTACTCGCTGACAAGTTGTATAGATTAGTTATTCGCATCCGTTGCCGGTTCCGGGGGTTTTTTCTTCGTTTTTGCCTTTTTGTGTCTCATCGGCTTTTCATTTACCTCTTTATTTTTTTTTCTGTATTCTACACAATGTAACATACAATTCGTGTGTAAACGGGAGTTACCCAAATATGCATAGATATTTATTTATATTAATAGTTGATTATATACATAACTACATTATACTTTCTGAGTTTTTATTTAATTAGATGGGATTAATGGGTTTTTTGGGTCTTCAGGGCTTTTTCGCATGGATTCTTTGTTTTAAAGAGTTCCATGTATTGGTTCCATAATCGAGAGACTATGCGTTTTCGTTCATTGTTTATTGTAGAATTTCCTTTAATTGTAATGTTTACTCGTGACGGAATAAATATTTTGAATTGAATTGAATTGAATACAGAAAGTGTAGCACTATGCAAAAACTTTTTTTACCAAAGCATACAATGATGGATGTACACGCACATGTATGTATGTACCTGTATGCATGCGTTTCGTTCACTACAACGTGGTAGATACCTAAAGTACTATTAACACTTGGCAAAAAGATGGTTTTAGACAGCGCAGAGACTGTGAGGCAAGGGCAGGAGGAGGGTAATGTGTGGATCACTTTCCTCTAGTAGTGAATAATAAATACGTTTTTCAATGAGCACATTGATCAAGATATCAAAAATGAACTTCTACATACTAGATTTCATCTATAATCACTCAATTGCATGTGAGTTTAATACAGCAAGTGATGACTTCAGTACCGCTACGTTCTGATTAAGTTAATGCATGAAAAGTCAATCTCCTCGATCCGCGCACACACTATCATAAACTGGACAAACACAAATTCTCAAACAGGGAATGTTACTACCGCGAATTTCATTACAACGAGGGTTGTAGTCACACGCAAAGAAGCAATAACCGTAAAAAAGCAACAGTCTGAACGGTCTACCTACGACCACTGGGTTAAAAAAGCACTGTCTAGTAGGTACGAAGGTTATCTTCTCCTTTTATAGCGATGTTAAGTTCGGTGGTAAGATTATAAAGCTCAATACAAAGTGTATAGAATATAAATAATAACGTCACTTCGTGGCGAAACCAGTTGTGGCGAGAACCTCGTACCCCTCCACCCTCAATTTTCAACCACTACAAAATCCTAGAAACCATCTGGAGCCTCTGAAACGTTGAAAACAAAGTTTGCGTAACTTTCATTTTCCTCGTTTTCCTGGCGGCGAAGCTATACCGCTACTGTATCGATTTTCAAATACTAAACAGTTTTTTCGTCCATGGTATACTAGTAACGTTGTGTCAATAAGACAAAGAGGTCGGCTTTCAGACTAATACAACGTAGATAAAAAGAGGAAGATCTAACTCTTTTCCTTATCAGGATGAAGATCGGCTCAGGGTAAGTTTTATCTGAAAGTTTCGCCGTAACTAATTAGTTATCTGGCTTTTGAGATCGCTGGGTCCGAATCTATCGTTAATTAGAAGGGTGTTTTGGGGTAATTTCGAGGTCAAATTAAGAAAATGCAGGGAAGACAGGTCTACCAGGTGTCTTCCGACATGACCTTGAAATAACCTTCACTGTGGAGAGAAGGAGAAGAAGGAAAAAGTGGACCTTCTCTTTCTGATTAAAATTGTATTAGGCCAAAAACTGGCCTAATGGGTCCTCTTCCTTTAATCAAAATCCCAGGGGTACTTTTCAAATGATAGAACGACGGGAATGATTGGCGTGGTTTTTCGTGGAGTAGTAGTAGTAGTAGTAGTGGGTAGTAAAATCTGGGAATGTTGGTGCAACTGCTCAAAAAGTTCGAAATGATGTTCCGCAAGTGACCTTACCTATTATATTCTATAAACTCTCAACACGAAGCAGTATCTCCACAATGTATGTTATTGGTTAGCACAAAGAACATTCGTACACACAAACCGAGTAAATTCTCATTCTACGATCGCCATTAAAGCTCTACTTCTCCAGCTCTGTCAGTTGAAAATTGAAATTCAACGGACCTCACATATAGAAGGAAATTTTAGAGAAAAATAACTGTTACTGGAATTTTCAATAAGAAAAAAATCAGGAGTAATAACCTAAGTAATTGTAACACCACCTTGTTTCAGATAGAAATTAGCACGGATATCGTTTAGTTGAAAATACAAAAGCAAAATTGAGGTTTAGAAGGTATGATTTTCGATTCTTGTCATGCATATCGCGTAATATAAAAGGTATCAAGGACACGAATTAATATACGAATTAAGTAATTTCTAAAAGCCCTTTTCAAGTCCACGGATTCTGGTGGTTACGCTACAGTAATACAAAATAGGTAACCAGATTGACTAACTGTACTACTTCAGGGGAACTGCACGCTCCGTAACTTAACTTAGCTGCACATGTAAACAGACATGAATTGAATGACAAGATACTGCTGTTTTCATTCGCATTCTAAAAATACTCGGAGTAATTTAGCACAGACTGTCGAAATTATCAAGGTATTTTCAGGCATTGCTAGGTTTTATGTCAAAGATGATCCCAGGCACAATCAAGGTCAAATGTCAGAGGCTAGGTGAAATTCCTAGAGATTTAGCAAGAGGACAGCTCATTGGTAACTTTTAACAGGAGTTTCAATGGTGAACTTGCATTAAACCATCAGCTTCACCTTCAAAGTCATTTCAGGGTCAGTTTTCTTAACTAGGAACTCTTTTTTGTACCGACAACGAGAAATTTTACGTCCTGTTATGATTTTAAAGGTAAGACTGAGGGTCAAATCCATGTTTAATGTTGAAATCCTTATTAAGAGTTTCTAAAGGTCTAACCATGATTTTTTCTTCGATAATCCTGCTAAACTTCTAGCATAGCAGTTTTACTTAGCCTCATACATTTGATCTCCATTTGACCATTGGAGATGACCTTGATTCGTCAAAAATGGATATTTTCCTTTAAAAAACAGAAATTCACTTTGAAATGACCTTCAAGCCGAGGTTTAAGGTCAAATGCAAGGTCGCTATTGAACCCGCTCTTCAAAAAAATTATGATCTAAAAAAATACAAAGCTGTACCATTGCTTTTGTTATACCCTCTATAATGGGGAAATCTAGCAAAAAAGGTTATAATATATATAATATATAGGTGGTGTCAAGGATCGATACTTTTTAATACCGGTAATTTACCCGCTACTTCCGGTATATCAACTACCCAGTACTTATGTTATGTCACGAATATGGAATGTACCTTAGGTTGATGCTCGGTACCACCGGTGATACCCTGAATATCGATGTACAAATGACGATGGTCTGAAGCACCGATAAAGTAACGAAACAATAAGCGTCCAAAGAGCCGTACATTTTGACTGGTCGGAGTCCAGATTACCAAGGACTTGATTTGGCACCAACACACCTCATCAGTAGCGGCAGCTGCTGGGAAAACCCTACGCTATC
Source organism: Acanthoscelides obtectus (assembly GCA_963669975.1). Classification (NCBI taxonomy): domain Eukaryota; kingdom Metazoa; phylum Arthropoda; class Insecta; order Coleoptera; family Chrysomelidae; genus Acanthoscelides; species Acanthoscelides obtectus. The sequence goes on along the minus strand of CAVLJG010000006.1, from coordinate 42,693,158 downwards.
TGCTTAGGGCTAAGAAGTACTTTTCAGTCCAAATAAGACCTAACCTCGGTTACTGCTCATATGTTTGGAGGAGGTCTAGCTCTCTTCTACCGCTGCTCAGAGTTCTCCTTGGTTGTACCGCTGCGCGATGTGCCTACCAGATAAACCCGTCTAACTTTGGCATCCCATCCTAATCGTGTCGAACTTCGTACATCCAGAACTGGCCGATAGGACCTAGGCTATTAAGATTGTGGAACAATCTACATCATGAGGTTTTTCGCAGTTCTACCAACCCTAGGCAGCTCAAAAATCGGATTAACAAAGTCTCTTTAAGCTCCTCATAGCAGCCGCGGTGCCCTGGCGTTATGGGCTTCTGTCTGCGCGGCTGCTTTGGTATAAAAAGGTATACCTTCGATAGATGATACTATGCTGTTTTCGTTCGTTGTACTACCTCGAGACGAAGCCTAGACCATACATATGATCGAATGAAACAGCCGCACACTGTTGACCCGCAATAGGTCGAATGGAATAGACTTGGGGTGGATTTCACAATTTAACAACCCATTATTTGGCACCAGTAGGGTAAGATTACCAAACAGTCCGTTAAATATACCCAGTCAGCCTCAAGATCTCTCCGTCAAATTTTTGGCAACAAATAGCATCAAATTATTCAAAACAAAACACTGTAAAATATGATTTGACAGCTTGCTATTGAAATGTGTCTAGTTTATTGAATATTATGAAATTACCTATATAAAACTGAGTAAAATCCATTTTTTCCAGTTTAGCTGAACGTTTCTCCATGTTTTATAATCCATATGTGATTATATTAACTTAACGTCACCTACCGTGTCTTTATAGTTTATCCTACATTTGCAAACTTGCACTTCCAAACCCTTACATGAAAAAGCCTTTTCAATCAAACTTTTGTTAGGTGTTGCGTTTCAACACATTCATACACTTCTTTCCAGTTCCTCAACGACATTTTAACATCACCGGTCCGAAACTATTCAAGATTTTCAATATTCATACATACAATTGCAGTTGCAGTTTTTCCTTTTGTTTTGAGTGTATAATCGGTCGCACCATCGGTGATAGTACATGATACACTCAACATAACCACTTATATGGAGATTAGAGCAGATTTAACGTGGACACGACAACGTAGTATGTAATTCTGCAAAAAAAAAATCTTGGAGGAAGCACTTTTTATACGCAACTTGGTTCTTCCAAAATTCCATTATCCACAAATAACACAAGTGACCACAAAACATAGACTGCAGTTTCGTTGGAGAAGGAGAATAAACTAAAGATGATCGATTATCTATGACAGGATGGAATGGATGCGCTGCGTTGTCATATTTCGCCACCTGAGAGGTGTTAAGTATAGTCACATATCGTGATTGACTGATTTTGAAGTATATTAACATGTGAATCATACACGTTAGAGCTCAAAAATTTTAAGCACAGTGAAAAAAATAAAAAGATATAAAAATTCTGTTTTATTATATATATAGTTATATATTTCATTTATTATGTTATTTTGTAAAATATAGTCGAAATCACAAAATATGACGACTACGTCATGATTTTAGTCTGTAGTAAAGACAAACGACAGCGACTGGTAAATATTTTTAATAAAGTTTCAAATATGTTAGACAGAGACAAACAGAATGTTATTGTCTAAACAAACTGTATTACTAATTTTCATGTATCCGACAAAGATAAACGATGTTTTCATGTTGCATGATCGATCATATTTGAAAGATCAATAGTTAGGTTATGTTAAAGGAGGTTAGGTTGTTTTCAAATAATATTTTGGTCTTTGGTGTTAATGTCTTAAAGTGCATTCTACTCATAACTGTTTTTTCAAAACAAAAAGTCACTTAAAACCATGAAATAAAATGAAAATAAAAATAATCAGTGCAATAACGTAACTTCGCAAAATGATAATATTTATAAATTCATGACATCGTGATTTTATCATCGACGTACGTCCATTGATACTTCAGTACAATTTATGGTATGACGTAATAGTTATCTTTCGTGAGTTTGACTATACTGTTTCAGTTATTGATTTTGTTCATTTGTTGTTTTTGATTATTAATTGTTTATGTTATTATTTATTCACTCATTTTAAGCAAATATACCTTTTTATTTTGTTTAATTTTCAGTGTCATGAAACTTTTTAGCTCTAACGTGTATAACTCACATGTTAATAAATTTCAAATCACAGTCCACCACGATGTGACCATATACCTCTCAGGTGACGAAATATGGCAACTCAGAGGTGTCAAAATTCGCAACCATTCCATCCTGTGATCGATAATTTAACTCCTGTGGTCTATTCTTCAACGTTACTTGTTCTATGTTGATATTCGACGTATTTTGGAAAAAATAATTTCCATATAAAAAGTCCCCATCAAAGATTTGTTTTCTGCAGAATTACATATTACACTGCCTTGTACTCGTTAAGCCTGCAATCCCTGAATACGTGGTTATGTTGACCACGATTTACACTACTATCTTCACAACATGCTAGATTTTTCAACCAATTTCCATATAAATATTGTTGTTTTAATATTGAGGAATTGACATTCGAAATTAGTGTCTCATAATATTAGTGCTGGGAGAACGCATTGTGATTTATTAATGGAATGCATTGGAACGGTTCAAAAATATGAATGAATCGTTTTCATTTAATCTCGACTGAAAGACTGGAATATTCATTCTTTTAGTGTTTCTACAGGGTGACTTCGGAGTTGAGTCATTTATTTTAACAGTGAGTAGATCTGATCAAAAGAAATGTTTTTTTCCTTTACCATTTTTCTGGTATAATTCAAGTAACAAAGTTATAGCCCTTTGGAAGTTTGAGTACCGCGCTGTCTCAATAATAATATTGTGTGCTCGTGTTTGGTAACAACGGATATAATCCGCTTTATCGGTTCATCGCATCGGAAACAAAAAGGCGTAAGAATTTGGAACGATGTTTTCACAATTATTTTATTCAGTCGTATTCAGTCCGTGTCAGTCGGTAACGCGTGAGTGAATGGTGGTGTCTGTTGCGTGGCTCAAACGAAATCAAAAATGGTACATGTTTACGAAAATGCTGAACTTGTGGACATGATTCTTATTTTCGCGGCATCACGGATTTATGCGGATCGGTTTCCCAATCGAGTGCAACCAACCCCTCGTGCCTTTGTTAATGTAGTACAAAGGGCTCGTGAATCAGTTGACTTAAGACCTCACAGGGGAGGGCATGCCGGTGCTCCAAGACCGCACGACCAAATACCGGTCCGCACTGAAATACTTGTCGGGAGGATACTTTATAAAACAAGGTAACATTTTTTTTAATTTTTTTTATCTTTACGCACATATTTTGGTTTATCTTCCTTCTACAATCATTATCTGAAAATTAATGACTCAACTTCAAAGTCACCCTGTATATTACTTGTGGTAGTGTTGCATAAAGTAGTTTGTTCGCGAACTAGTTCTTAGAACTAGAATCGGAAGCCTGAGATTCGCTTTGCTTCTGTGGTTCAGAGATATAGTATTTTCTATTGATAAAACTAGCGCAGTTTTTGTGTTTAAAATACTATACCTTAGCTAATCCCGTTGATCCTAAATTTGCTCACAAAATAACATCATGTCGTGTCTCGTGCAGTAATCTGTCAATAAAACGGATTTTTCGTTTCTTTGTCCCTTATTTCTGTGTTATTATGTTGAATTATCGAAAAAAATAATTGTGAATCACGAGCGAATAGCATTCAAAGCACAAGACAGTATAAAGCACCAGCATGAGTTGCTTCAGGTCGTGACATGACATAAGTGTTGCCCTTGAATAGCGTGGACCGTGGAATTAAACTTCTTTAGCATTTGTGTTTTGTGTCATTGTGTAATTAGTAATAATTTTAGGTCTATGTCTATCGTAATTCCATTATGCACCATGGAGATGTAGGGATTGATACGTTTTACAGATATATGTGTTTTAGGATGGAGAGTACATACTGTTTTGATTGCTTTGAAGAGATTCATTAACTCATAAATTGATAATAAATGCTTATTAGTATGATGTAACGAAAGATGAGGAGTTGACTGGAATACATTTTATATTCTTTGTCATGCAAAATACAGGTATGTAGCTATAATGATAACATACGTATATAAGCACTCAGTATATTGAACTTGACAAATTCGACATTGCCATGCATTAACAAACGTCCGAACCTGCTATTGAATTTAACAGCTAGAAAATCGACCTATCATTTCTTGCATTCCCATAGGCTAAAGGGATAACCGATGTATTATATTTACATTCACAAGAAAAATCAAAATACGTGAAAGTTGTCCTGTTTTCTCTGTACAAAAGCAACATGTTGGAATCAAAAACTGCTCTTGTTTATAATAAAATCGCTTTTTTACGATTTTATTCAATAATTCAGTAGAAACCACTGACATTCAGAGAGCTTTGATAGCTTCCGTCAAATTATATTCCGATAAGGTTTTTTTTCCATTGGTCTAAACTGACGGTCAAATATTAATGATGGTGAAATTCGACTTGGGAAAATTATAGGTTAATTAGTTTTAAACTTCAATAGCTTGAACAAGTAGATAAAAGACGTCTAAGTAAGGATGTAAACAGTTTTATACATTTTGAGAAGGTTTTCTTTCTCTGAGAAGCGTAAACAGTAATTATTGTTGTTATTATTATTAACAGTAAACATGTCTTCCAAAGGTAAAACACCTGCACCGGCTGGAGAAAATTCTTTACAATGAATAAAGTTAATATCCCAGCAACATGCAAGTACGGCTTCAAGGAATTACAAACATATGGTAATCGCTTTCATATAGAAGTAGACCCCACCCCCAATAGGCAGATCCAGCCTCCCTCTGGGTGAATCGAGAACAAGTTTTTCAACTCGCTCCGGTCATTCATTTTCAAACGTCGATAACTACCACCAGATTTCTTAGGACACAACATTTCTGCTCAAATGCCGTTCAGGAATACGCACTTGTAATTACGCTTATCATTAAGTACTACCTTATACTGAAAAATATGCAACTTGTTGGCTGATTTTTCCAGATTTTTTTCTTTTAAATTTGAATATCGCTAGAACAGAGATATTTTTAAAGTTCAAACAGACAGCTGCTATTCACTTTCGCAGAGGTTGATTATAGTAGTAGATTTCACTTGTACGAGAAATATGTATAAATTGACGTGAAGGCATTGAGCAGAGCATCTCCGACAGGCGTTGACTTTTACCTGCATGCGGAAACCCGGCACCGGAGTGTGTTCTTGATACGCACCGGTTGAAACCAGGCAGGACGCGCAGCAACGCGTACAATCCGTCCCTGAAACGGGTGTTCATGAAGCAGTAGATGATGGGGTTGTAGCAGGCGTGGGACATCGCCAGCCCGTGCAAAGGAAAGTACAGGAACATCATCAGTCTCTCGCTTATGCTCTCGCTCAGGATCTGCAAAGATATGGAAAAATGATACATCAGCCGTATGTAGGAATGCTACAATGTATAACAGAATCGGTGTTGCCAGATTTTAAAGGCGATACTCCATCGGTTTAACTATCTAATTGCCTAGGTCGTCTGAAGGGGACCAGTTTCTTTAGTAGTAAATAATACATATATTTGTGATATCAAGAATGGACGTCGATCACCGACATGAAATGAAATCGATTTGCAGAGAAAAATGATATAACCTCTCTAGAAAGGAAGGAGCATGAATAACGTGGTTTGGAATTGTTCTCTTAATCGCATTTTGTGCCCTTTGAACTTTTCCTTATCATGGAAACAGAAAGGTAGATTTCGTATTAGTTGCTATTTGTTTTTTGAATGTACCTTTATTCAAATAATGAAATATGTAAATGTTGTAGCGTGTAATTATACTTGTTTTTCAAATTTGATTTCTCAGTTACTCTCCCGGGGACCTTGGGTACGGGGAGCACTAAACGTTAATGTAATTGTTTTTATTCAAGCATAACTTAGTTTTAGATATATTTATATATATATATTTATAATTAATCCTAAATAAAAATAAATAAACAATATAATACATTTTATTATGAAATGAGAAGCAAAAATCTAGAACCAAGTGCAAAAAGTCTTCGAAGTGGAAAGCATTCATTATATTCCATCTAATTAGCCTCAAAAGAGTTCACAATAACCAAAAAAAGAATTACAGCGCCCCAGTATCTCTCACTATTTTTTGCTGAGCCAAACATACTCCGTAGTCCCGTCATAACTTACTAATCGTTGAGGATACGAAAAACACTTTTTCATTTGAGAAATATCTAACACGTTTGTGAAAAAAATCAATTCTTCTTTTCAAAACATGGAGCAAAAGGTCTACCTGTGATTCTTTGGACTACTCTAAGACTATAGCCTGAAGTTTATCTTGTGGTTTTCATACTGATGAGTCCACTGTCTGGTCGCTAAATCGAACCACATATACCTGAAATACGTTTCGGCCACTATCATCAAGTATTTCAAGAATACTGTTTTGATTTAGCGGCCAAACAGCGGAGTGTCGCCCAAAACCGATTTTGTTTGAATGAAATTTTGTGTAGTCAGACATGAGCAAGACGAAGTAGTGATAAAATGTTGAAGTGAAAAGCTTTTCTGTACGGGTGGATTTCTCCAATAATGTGCTTGGCCACCTTAATACGATATACATTCGCCCAGATGTCAGACATCCCACATATCGTTGATTAAGTTGTAACACCGCGTAACTTAAAGAGATATATGGCCTTTTAGAAAAAAAGACAACTTGAAAAACGTCGCAGTGGTGGCCGGAACGTCGTCAGTAAATAGGATTTCAAGCATAGTATGTGGTTTCATTTGGCGGCCAGACAAACAAGGAGGATTATAAGATATATACTAAGTGACATATAAATCCGAAACTTCTCATTCGTCGGTAAACACTTCGCATGCCAATAGGTCTTCCGTGTTCTGCAAACCATTCATTTGCAATGGACCTGGTAGTGGAGAAACGGTCCCTTAAGGCCAATAATCTTAGGCGGCGATCTTCACGGTCTGTTGTTCTACGGCGGCGTCCAGTGCCCCTTGCTCTTTGCGTACGGCCTTCTCGAAGCCATGCCTGACAACACCTAACCACAGTGTCTACACTTCTTTGCACTCTAACTGCAATTACCCGAAAAGAAAGTCCAGCTTCCCGAAGTCCCACTATACGGCCCCTATCAAACTCACCAAGTTGACGAAATCGTACAGGTCTCCGTACTCTAGGCATCGTAACCGATCGTAAAGGATGTCAAGAACCAAAATCCGCCAACGTTGATTCTTTACTGCGGCTGAAATATTCATTTTTAGAGCGTTAGTGAATTAAAAAAAAGCAGTATAAAAACCGGAATGTCCAACTGATAAGGCTGAAAATTTTCACTTGTTATTTGCAGTAAGATAAATACATTCACCAACTTTTATTAAAATAAAACCATTTAAACTGGGTGTTCGGATTTATATGTCACTTAGTATACATGCCATTCGATAGGGAAACCAAAGGTCCAACGTTCTTTTTACTCTCCTTATTAGCCGTCAATTGTCAACTTAAGCGTCGATATGTCTTCAGTTACGCACGCGAGGATCAACACGGAACTACCTGTCGAGGGTTGTAGTGTCTGTTGTTCCGTGGGGCTCCCGAGAGATGGAGTCACCACAATTTCCAATGGGCGAAATGTCTCCAGACCTAGCTGGCCAAAAAAGGAGGAACACTTGAGCGTTACTAGGTAGCCGATTGTAGCTAAAGCGATATAGTGAGGGGTATAATTTTTTAGAAAATATGATTTTCAGGTGTTTGGAGAACCAACAAAAATAGAGTTCACAAAGGCATCTTAAGAGACAAACATTTATTTTGAATAACACATAATTATGTAAAATAACTTACCAATAGAAGATTGTATGGTAGCCAGCATATCGTGTAGACCATCACAACTGTTACCATCATTTTTATCATCTGAAAAGAAGAGAACCCAAATTAATAACTTTTATTGGCAGCTTTCATGGACCACATCGAACTTGATGGCAGCAAACATAACATATATCATAACAAGAATCATTACAACTACAGCGTGGTTCAAGAAACGTAGCAGTATTTCTAGGATAGAAGGTACGCGGTGACCCGCTATAAATTGACCCCACTCTTAACTTTGTTTCCACGGCCATTTAGAAAAAAAGACAAAGATCCTTTGGGCTTGAAGTACCAACAAGTGGCTATAACCGGCCGCGTGGTTGTGGTTAGATGTCGCCTTGCAAATTCGGGGTCTTCTAGCCATTTTATACTACAATGTGTAGGTTGGCTCTTGTTGGGGACTTGGTGTGTCATTTTTTCCCACCATCTTCGTTCCCCCAGGTTACACCCTTTTCCGGATGTATGGCCATGTGTATATACGTTTGTGGTTGCATATGTTCATTCATTTCGGGCCGGATGAAGCCAACAAGCAGAAATACGTATTGCTCGGGTTACCTATATTATCTTCTGTTCGAATTCACTCTCCTTCTTTTTGCGGATTTTGCACGTTATTTTCCTATTTTTTTTTTTGCTATATACCTGTCTCCGCATGATCATTTTTTCTATATATATAAAGGGTGGTCCATTTAATTTTTTTTTTTAAAAATGCTATAAAAAAAACTACTAAATATTTTTCCAATTTTTTTTTTTATTTGAAAGTACAATCCTTCCGATTAAGTATGGAATACAACTTCATTTAAATGACTGCCGCGGCTGGCTTTGCAGTAGCCCATACGGTCAGTCCAATTTTTGACCACATTTTCAAATCGTATGTGGCTGTATTTCAGCAACGGCAGCGCGTATGTTCTCTTTTATTTCGCCAATTGTTGCTGGTTTGTTGGCATAACATTGGTCTTTAATGGCACCCCATAAATAATAATCTAATGGGGTCAAATCACAGCTCCGAGGCGGCCAAACAACATCAGAATTTCGGCTGATAATGCGATCACCGAAAACACTTCGCAGAAGAGCAATCGTAGCGTTTGCTGTGTGACACGGAACACCGTCTTGTTGAAACCAGATGTTACCGACATCAATATCTTGAATTTGTGGAAAGAAAAATTCATTTATCATGGTACGGTAACGCTCACCATTCACAGTAACTGCTGCTCCGGCTTCATTTTCAAAGAAAAATGGGCCAATGATGCCACCAGCCCAAAATCCGCACCAAACAGTCACTCGTTCTGGATGCATTGGCTTTTCTTCGATTGCGTGTGGGTTCTCTGAACCCCAAATGCGGCAGTTTTGCTTATTAACATAGCCGCCAAGATAAAAATGCGCTTCATCTGAAAAGATGATTTTTCGACCAAAATCAACATCTTCATCAAGTTGATTGCAGGCCCATGAAGCGAAGCGAAAACGCATTGGATGGTCAGTTGGCTTCAATTGCTGAACCAATTGAACTTTGTACGCCTTCATACCAAGGTCTTTATGCAAAATTCGACCTAATGATGTGCGTGAAATGTTCAATTGTTGAGAACATTGGCGCGTTGATGTGCTTGGAGACTCTGCCACACTCTCAGCTACAGCATCGATATTCTCGGGTGTACGCACCGTTTTCGGTCTTTCACGTGTTGGTTTGTCAATAAGAAGACCAGTTTCACGAACTTTTTGCACAAAATACCTCACATACGGTGCTGACGGTGCTTCATTTCTTCCCATTTTTGCACGTAACTTTCGGACACAATCTGCAACATTACCACCACTTTCGAAATATTGTTTTAATATTTCCCAGCGTTGTTCAAGCGAATACACAACCATTTTCGTTAATCGGAATGATATGACTGATGTTCTGTCAAATCAGATGCGAAATAAGTCTTGACATATCCCAAAAAACCAGTAACTCAAAAAAAAACGATAGATGGACCACGCTTTATATACAAAGGTTGTATGGTCTAATATAAACTTCAGAAATGTGCAATAGGATAAAGCTGTATTTTTTAAATAAAAGTCGCTTTTTATCCCATTCAAAATATATATGATCTATTGTACTCATTTCCATGACATTAGGTAAATCAAGTGTCAGGCTCTGTACCAGATTGCGTAAGTGACTAGGTGCAAACTGGTTTGAACTATTATACACATCAATTAGTGACACAAGTTTTTTGACTGATGAAAGCAAGTATGATAAGTCACATATATTTGGAATCAAAAGAAAACCGGCAATCATTTTGACTAAAATTATTCAAAATATTCCACTGAAAAAATACAACTGCGTAGGGCGTAAGGCTTTATTTCAGACCCTACAACCTTTGTACAGAACATTCCTTCCTCATGGCAAAAAAAAATTAGAGGGAGTGACAATTTATAGCGTAAGTCCCTGTATATCCAAAATTAACAAATAAATAAAATGTTCGGTTACCAGAATACAAGGGTACATTTATTTACCACCGATGAGACTCAATAAGGACAAAACATGGACACGAATAACGCTGCGGTGAGTTAGGATTACTCTCCTAATTAACTACATACAATTTTATATGAATTTTACCTCGCATATCCAAATCAAACTCTCAAGAGGTAATGCATGTAAAATTAAATACTTTATTTTACAACGTAATATATGTCTCAAAACAGTGTAGTAGAGAATATTTTTATTTTTTCTTCTGTAGCGGTCAAAATTTCCAAATTTTCCCGCCACTATACTAGTGTTAGGCGAGACAATTTTTTGCAGGTGTTGACTATAATATCAGTTCGACTTCTATGAAATCTAAAGAGAATATCTTAATCCATTCCGAAGATATAGGTACATTTATTTTGATTTCGAAATTATAATTTCAACACCTTGTGCCGCGACACGTGTTATTTTTCTATCTACTTTATGCCCTAGCATCATAGCAATGATACTTTATTCTTCTGAATTTAAATATCTATATACAGGGTATTTCAAATTCAACTCTCATGATTGGGTTCTTGGAAACGGTAAGAGAAAGGAAGTCGGTTAAATGGGACAAAGTTGTGCATTCAGGTAATTAAGCAAACGGCACACACAGTTTCAGAATTCTGAGTATATCCGCAGATAGATTATATAAGCCGACTTTTCCCAAAATCGTTTTTATTTTTTGTGACTTTGAGCTGGGATTTTTAAGTAAAATCTATATTATTAGCCTTGCCACCTTTTTTACTCTCATAGAATTTCAATTTGACGTTTCGTTTGTTCTCTATTTTTATCATGAAAGCCATATTGAATTTTTGTATAGGTAAATAGAGTTTTTGATTTTAATACCAAAACAGTATAATTTAACCTATAGTTACGTTATGTAACCCAAGTAATTGAAAAAACTGATATTTTTATATTCAGCTTTGAACATTACAGTTCATCAAATGTTTATCCGATTGAATCACCAAGGCTTCAAGTTTTGAGACGCGTGCTTAGAGAACATTAAGATAATTTGCCCATTTATCGACAATAACAATCTCTACTTCAGAACGATGGAGGGGCTCTACATGACACTTTAATAGTATTTGAATAAAAGATGTGACATCGTCGAGGTTTTTATTTAACTTACCAGTTACATAAAATAATTCTGTTATAGTAATGTTTTGAATAATACTTTTAGATAGTAAGTAAAAGTTGTAACATTACTTTTTAGACATTTAAAGCTTTGTCATGATATGTACAGTAGCACATCAATTAAATCGGGACTGTTAACCTATGCCTCGTTCTTAAAAGCTGAAAGAATACTTGGCTGATATTATGAAACAAATGAATATCTCATAATTTCAAAGCCTACTTATCAAATCCTGTGATATTGAAATAACTGTGTTTGGTAAAGGAAAGGTTCAACCAACGTAGAGTGGGTCAGCAGTGCAGTGCTTTTATGCTGAATAGCAGTAGGAATGGGATAGCTTTGTCATTTTAACAGCAGTTTTCACTTTACTGTCATAGTTGATAGATAGTATTTTGAAAAAGATTACGACTGTCAAAGCTATTCCACGGTTTCTGGACCGCTCTACGTTGGCTGAACGGGCTCAATATCAATGTATCACCTGTACAAAAATGGCGTCTATAAGAAAAAATAAAGTTGATGGAGAATAAGGAACGACCCTCACAGAAAAAATATTAATTAGGCGATATTGTAGAGGGGAGAAAGTGGCAATGCAATTTAATTTTTATTTTGAAATCCCAGCTCAAATAAATTCAGTAAGAAATAAAAATAATTTTGGGAAAATTCTGTTTCTTTCATCTATCTACGGAAATACGCCGAATTGCGACACTCTAAGTGCATTTTACTTAGTAACCTAAATGCGCATCTTTGCCTTCATTTAGCCGACTACGGATCTTCCACCGTCTTCAAGACCCCAATGGTGAGAGTCAAATTTAAAGCACCCGCTATGTTCGTTTTCATGGGAAGATTTAAACTGATAGCTTAAAACACGATTTGAATTAATTGTTAGTATTACCTTTTTAATATACTATACAGGATGTTTTACAAATTTTAACCACATATGCACTGTTACGAAAGAAGTTGATTTGTCTAAACAAAAAGTAATAAAGGTCCTACAGAAATCGAGATAATAAAATAATATGTAATATGTGCCACGCTGTTGCATGTGACACTTCTGGGACCTGTTGGGCTAACTGCCTTGTGCTTATTCCCGGATTTTCTTTCACAATATTCGAAATTTCGTCTTCGGCATTTAAAAAGCGTTGTGGACGAACCCGACTCCCATCCACTCCACGTGTGGGGTGCATGTCTCCACTAGCACGTGCACGTAAAGCAACTGAACTAAATGTTTCGTGATGTGGTATATGCCTATTCGGAAATCGGTGTGCATACAGATGAGAAGCCGCTCGCGAATTTTGCCCTGCTTCTCCGTACGCTAAAACAATGTCCACTAACTCCTCATTAGTGTACACATGTGCCATTTTTATTAATAAATAACTAAAAATATAAACTCGCAAAATACTTTCTTGTTTAACTTCACAAAAATCGACCGTTCTTCATTCAGATCACCCACGATACATATTAAACCTTATTTACAGGTTCTTATCAGTATGAAAAAACAAAAAAGTCCTGGTATTTTGTTTTCGTCAGTTGTTTGATACAATATTTGATACAATAAATAAATCACAAATGCTTGTTTCTAATATCACGACGATGAACGCAAAATACAGATATTTATTTTTCAATTTATTATTGCAACTCAGGCTTATAACTTAATTTCTGACTTTTATTAAATTTTTTTTTTTTTGAGAAATCTACTTCTTTCGTAACAGTGCATATGTGGTTAAAATTTGTCTTATAAGCTGTGAAACACCCTGTATATTATTCTACATGTAATCCTTCAAAATGGTACCAAAATGTCTTCTTCCCTATTTAATGCATATCGGCATCCTCATCCTCCACTTGCCCCACTCTCCTGGTGACATCCCTGGCATATCCACAACCACAATAAAAACGTACGTTTGTACGCATTCAATAGCAGTAACTCAATTAGACGGGGAGTAAATTAAGCTCCCCTCAAGGATACTTGAAACTGTTCCTGACTGAGAGTCATGCAGTGGTCACGGTGACATCGGATCGCTTTCCATTTGGGTTACTTTGATAATGAAGCTGTCCCTCTCAGTCCGAACCGGAGTACGACCCGGGTGAAGCTGTGTGAAGTTGGTCTGACATAAACGCCCGGATATAATCTTGTAAGTGAACCTCTATAATTTGGTTTGTAAGACATCTAAGCGCGAATGTTAGACCGCCCACTACCTGCAGGTATGCCTGTAGCTTGGATTCAAAGTGAAACCTTGTGTACAGGGCCTGTCCATTGGAGGAAAACTAAAGAGATGATCCTTAGGGTTTTGGGACATCTAATCGAGCAACACTTTTGTATCATTGTTAGGCTCTAACGCTCTAACTATAGCAGTTATAGCCCAGCCGTCATTGCATCATATACAGTCACGGCGTCTTGAATGTTGGTACTTTCCTTTTCAGATACAACTACGTTTGACACAAAGTGGATTTGCCGTAAAACAGCACCGAAAACGTAAAAAAAATAAGAAAAATACTTACTATTTACTTGGTACGGCATTTCAAGTACTGCCCTGTCACGTTTTGTTTTGTAATTATTGCTTGAAAATGTCCTTGTTCGATTCAACAACGCAAGTTTGTTTACATGCACTGTTACGAAGGAAGTTGATTTCTCAAAAAAAAGTAATAAAAGACCTACAGAAATTAAGTTATAAACCTGAGTTTGATAATAAATTAAAAAATAAATATCTGTATTTTTTATTGGGTGATCAAAATTAAGAACCGCCGATTTTTGTGAAGTTAAATAAGAAAGTATTTTACGAGATTGTTTCTAGTTATTTATTAATAAAAATTTCTGGGTTTGTGCTATTTTTGCGTTCGAACGTACGTTTTTATTGTGGCTGTGGACATGTCAGGGATGTCACCAGGAGAGTGGGGCAAGTGGAGGATGAGGATGCCGATATGCATTAAATAGGGAAGATGAGGTTTTAGTATCATTTTGAAGGATTACATGTAGAATAATGTTTCACAACTTATCCGACAAATTTTGACCACATGTGCACTGTTACGAAATAAGCTGATGTTATAAAAGTTCTACAGAAATTAAGTTATAAACCTGAGCTTCAATAATAAATTTAAAAATAAATGTCTGTATTTTGCGTTCATCGTCGTGATATTAGAACACGCATTAATAAATTATTTAATGTAGCAAATATTGTATCAAACAACTGACGAAAACAAAATACCAGGAATTTTTTGCTTTTTCATACTGATAAGAACCTGAAAATGAGGTTTAATATGTATCGTGGGTGGTCTGAATGAAGAACGGTCGATTTTTGTGACGTTAAATAAGAAAGTATTTTACGAGCTTATGTTATGGAGAAGCAGGGCAAAATTCGCGAGGGGCTTCTCGTTTGTATGAAACATTTAGTTCAATTGTTTTACGTGCACGTATCACCCCGACTTGACCCTAATTGAGTTGGGATGAGCATCTTTGAAACAATATGTGGCTGAAAGAAATGTAGATTTTAATCTCAAGATTGTGAAAAAGCGATGTGAGCATGTCAAAGGTTTTGAGAGGCAGTATATGGAAATGGGAACCGCAATCGACTTAGTTGTGTTTATATAATAAACCTAGACGAAGATAACGATAGCGAAACCGAAGATTTAAATTTAAGTAGTAGTCCGATTCCGAACTTTCATGATTTGTTCCCCTGTGAAACTTCATAAATCTTTAAAGTATTGCCAACTGTATCTACTACGATGTTACTTTTCTGACCTCACTTTTCATTCGATTGTTTATTAATTGAAATTATTAATAATTAAAAATAGAGTGAGTACCAATCAATTTCAGTCTTATAGCTACCTAGCGTGCAATGCTTATTTTATGGAATAAATTGTTTTGGTTTCATT
This sequence comes from Acanthoscelides obtectus, assembly GCA_963669975.1. NCBI lineage: Eukaryota > Metazoa > Arthropoda > Insecta > Coleoptera > Chrysomelidae > Acanthoscelides > Acanthoscelides obtectus. Next base: position 42,677,766 of record CAVLJG010000006.1, on the reverse strand, counting down.
ATTTCTATGTTTATCTCATTTATATAAACAATCACATAAATCCAATTTTTAGCCTTTCTTTGGTAGCGAATAGGTATGGAAACATAAAACTATTTCTGTAAAACTAATGTGTTATACAATTTTGAAAATATTGAAGAAGTAGTATATATCACTTAATTTTGTTAGATATAAATTTTTAAATGCTTCTGGTTAATTGTACCTTATATATTCTCAAACTCAATTTTATATATCTTTTTCTAAGAGTTATCAAGCCACATGAAATACTACAGGCAATAGATAGCTTAAGATCGGGTGCTCGTGAAATTGGTGATCTAACGCTGACAATGACAATGATAGAATAACTTTAATGAAGTTACCAAATTTAGAATACTGGGCTCACAAAAAGATATTAAAAAATTTGACACATACCAACAATTTCGATTAAAAAGAGCAGGCTTCACATAATACGTATTCCATCATTGAAATTATTCGATTAATTTAGACTAGGCGCATACATTTGTTTTCCGTTTACGGTTTCTTAATCAGGAATTCCAATTCGGAATTCCGTGAGCCTAGCGCAAAAGTTCAATTTTTTGAAGTGAATATTATACTACCAGTATGTTCAGTGGCGGCTCTGTGAATGCTTGGCGATGGAGAAGGATGATTTAATCGCGACTGCACTCCTATTATCATTATCAAAATAGAAGTAAAAGAAATGTCGGTATTGGATGCATCCGTTAAACAGTCAGAGAATCTACGAGAGTCCATTTTATCTAAAAAGAGCAAAGTTACGAGCACATCCTGATAAATTCTTTGATTTCTACAGGATGTCAATACAATCTTTTGATGAACTTCATAATGGCATACGTGATAAATTAAGGAAGCAAGATACCTGGACGAGATTATGCCTGGATACACAACATAGATGTACAAACCGAGGCCGAAGCATAAAAGACGAGTTTGCTCAGTATTTCATGATGCCGACAGGAGAAATATCATACCTATATAACGAAAGGATTACCAATTTACAATCATAAAAGTACAGTGGGCAGTTGTCTTTGTAATAAAAGTGAAAGAAAAGTAATTTTACTATTCTGGTAGTCCTTGTTATGAATGTCCCACAAGCAGGAGTGCTTTTCAACAGCCAATGTTAGTTCTTCTGCTTCACACATTGTCCTGATGCATTCGAGCTCTTGATGCAACGACGTGACGTCCAATACACACGTCACTGCGCGGTTCTGGATGGAAATTTCCGACTGTGTGCGGCAGTACATTACAAATGTATGCCAGTGCTGCTGTCCGAGTAACGTCACTAGGTTTTATCCGTTCCGTTTTTACGAACGCACGGGATTGCTTGCGGCAGTCAATGTATTTTATTAGCGTGTGAGGTATTCGGGTCTCCGAATACGGAAAATGAATTCGGAAATCGAACGCGGAAAACGAATGTATGCGCCCAGCCTTAGGTCGCAGGCTGTACCATTGGAGATCGAATGGCACGTGTTGTACGTGCCATCTCTTTTGCTCCGAATGCGTTCTCCCTCTCTCCTGTTCGCAATCCCAGCAAATCCTCATATCTCTTCCTACACTTAACGAGCTGTGGACACTTTTTTTCTACCAGTAAATAACGTAGAAGATAGCTAACCTAATACTACGTTCAAAAGATTATCCGAGATAAAATGAGATATGCGTCATCTATGAGAATTTGTCGCAGCTGTTCCTTTATTTACTATATACACTTTGAAGACGTTATTTGTATCATAGATGGTGTAGCCAATTATTTGAGGATGTAGGAGAACACAGACATCGCCATGTGTGAGAGACTAACCTTTCCAAAGTATACAGGTTGTTTCACAACTTATCCAACAAATTTTAACCACATGCACTGTTACGAAAGAAGTCGATTTCTCAAAAATAAAGAACGTTGAAAAAGTCCTACGGAACTTAAGTTATGCACCTGAGTATTAATAATAAATTGAAAAATAAATATCTGTATTTTGCATTCATCATCGTGACATTAGAACACGCATTAATAATTTATTGTAGCAAAATGTGCCAAACAACTGTCGAAAACAAAATATCATGAATTTTTTGCTTTTCATACTGATAAGAATGTGTAAATAAGATTTAATTCGTATCGTGGGTGATCTGAATGAAGAACGGTCGATTTTTGTGAAGTTAAATAGGAAAGCATTTTGCGAGTTTATGTTTTTAGTTATCTATTAATAAAAATGGCACATGTGTACACTAATGAGGAGTTAGGGCAAAATTCGGGAGCGGCTGCTCGATTGTATGTACACCGATTTCCGAATAGGCACATCACGAAACATTTAGTTCAATTGTGTTACATGCACGTGCTAGTGGATATTTGCGCCCCAGACGTGGAGTGGAAGGGGGTCGGGTTGGCCCTCAACGCGTTTTCAATGCCGAAGACGAAATTTTGGAGATTTTGGAAGAAAATTCAAAAATTCAAAAAACATGCTCGACATGCCCGTTTTACAGCTGGTATTTTGGCCACCGATGAAACTACTTTTACTCGTAATGGGTCAACCAATCTTCATAATACACCCGTTTGATCCTTCCAGAATCCTCACGCAGTGATCCAGACACACATCCAACATCGTTCTTCTTTAAACATGTGGGCAGGTTTTGTCGATGAACGTCTAATTGGACCGTTCATATTGCCAGATCGAATGGATGATCAGCAGTATTTGGAATTTCTTCGGAATGATTTGCCGGTCCTTCTTGAAGATATGCCATTGGTCCGAACACGGATGTGGTTTCTGCACGATGGGACCGAATTTTCGTTTAGAAGTTCATGATTTTTTGAATCAGGTATACCAGATACGTTTGATCGGAAGGGTTGAACCAATCGCAGGGCCTCCACGGTCTCTCGGTCTAAATCCTCTGAACTTCTTTTTATGGGGATGCTTGAAAATCGAGGTATACCGTACTCCAGTTCAGAACATTGAAGAATTGCGTGACCGAATCACAGTGGCTGCCAAATATTTGAACATTCAGACACATCAGGAAGGAGGTACATTTGAATTAGTGCGCTGAAATTGATTAGACGCCCCAAGCTTGCATTGCAGTCAATGGAAACAATTTGGAACAGCTTTTATAAGTAAGTGAGCTTTTAAGCTGTATTATTCTATTATTTCGATTTCTGTAGAACTTTTATTAAATTTTTTGAGAAATCAACTTCTTTCGTAACAGTACATATGTGGTTAAAATTTGTCGTATAAGTTGTGAAACACCCTGTATATACTCAGCGATATTAAAGTGTTACACCCAGAAAAAACAATTTATTCAACTTGGTTTTTTGGCAACAAAATGACTATATTTGAAGTATGCTGAGGCAACAATGTCAACCTTTTACCTTTGTTCTTGGTTACCATTGTTAAAATGTTATCTCTTAGTTTTTGCGAAGAAAGCAGTTTCTGAGAGCTGAGTAGTACAGATATTTTCAGTTATTGCCCTTTTATTTACTAGTGTTAAACATAGCAAAATGCCTCGAGTTCGAACACGTCTAAAGTGTCACCATGCTGGCGGCTTTGACGGGTAGAATTATTGCCTATCGAGATGTTGGTTTGTCTTATTGCAAAATTGGTCGCCGTGTCAATTGTACCGCAAAGACGGTCATGGGTGTGTGTCGTGTGTGGATAAAAGAAGGTAGCGGAACAAGAAGAAGGCCAACTGGTCCACCGAGGCATATTACAGGTCGTCAAGATAGGCGCTTCAGACAACTAGCCCTACTAGACCGTTTTGCTATTACGCGTCAGATCGCTGGCCAATGGTTTCGAAAAGAACCTGTAACTATGCGTACACTCTAACGCTGCATTCGAGCCTTTAGACTTTTTCATACCGTCCACGGTTAATGCTTCCTTTGACTGCGGATCACTGTCATCAACGTTTCAACTGGAGCAGAGAACGGCAATATTGGGAGGCAGAATGGCATAATGTCTTCTTCAGCGATGAATCGCGATTCTGTATGGGTAACGCAGGATGTTCGTAGAAGGGTAAGACGTCGCCGTGGAGAACGGCGTGAAATTGGATTTTCTGTTGAGAGACATGTACACACGACTGTTAGAGTAATGGATTGGGGGACTATTGCCTATGGAAGCCGATCTTTTTGATCAAGGCAATATGACTGCGCGTTATGTTGATGATGTCCTACAAACCACTTTACGGCCGTATCTAGAGGGCCGCTTACACGTCGTTTTTCAGCAAGACAATGCGCATCCCATATTGCTCGTCGAACTATGGACTTTCTTCATGAAGCAGGCGTAAATATTTTGCCGAGGCCACCCGTTCACCGGATTCAAATCCTAGTCGAACATTTGTGAGATAATATGATTGGGAGGCGATTATTCACGTTGCATCATCCGCTACAGACTCTGACACAGCCAATCCACGAAGTTCGAGTTGCTTGGAAAAAGGTGCCATACAGACGTCGATCATCTCATTTTGTCGATACAGGAGTGTATTCAGCTGTGGGGTCGCCCAACTACATTAATTTTTTTCTTATTACTTGTCAATAAAATTTCATGATAATAGTTATCGTTTCAATTTTGATGTAAGACTACCTCATTGTCAAAAAAATCAAGTTGAAGAAATGATTTTCTCTGAGTGTAACACTTCTAATGCCACTGAGTATATAATAAATGGATGAACACCTGTGAGGAATTGTGATGGATGACGCTACGAGACGAATAATAAAGCTGTAGGTTGGCTATCTTCAGTTAGATTATTCCATGATTCTAGGTAATGAGATCCGCATCACCCTGAATTTTCAAAAAATAGCTTAAAGCCGTCCCTTATAAGGTTTCTCCGGGGTCTTTTGAAGTACGGTTTTCTGTACGATGAATTTATGAAGCAATTGCAATTCTTTCACGTTATAATTCGTCTTTTTCTCCATATTTTTTTATTAATTGCGGGGTTTGGTAAATGGCTCAATTACGACTTTAACATATCAGCTCGAAAATCCCGCATACGAGCATTCACACACGGCCTAAGAAAATTGGCGGTACCTCGAACAAAGATATGAAAGTTTCACAGGGACAGCTTTTGTACTTTATGCATGGAGCTACATTTTATTTAAAAGCCTTTTTCTAGTCATAATCCATAAGGGCTGACATTTCTTTTAGGCGGTAGACTGACATTTCGATAACCTAAATCAAATTTTCATTCATATTACAATTATTATGTAAAAGTGTTTACTTCAAATTATTGAGTTTCCTTACATTAGTCGTAGAGGGGTAACGCTCCCCAGAACAGATTGATAAAACAGCTATGCTCAATTGCCGTGGACTGAGACTATGTTTATAATTCGAAGACCTAACCGAATGTCACGATAGACCAAGAGCTGTGCATCCCATTAGCAAACAATGTTGAATCGGTGTCATCCGTGTTTACCGAAGAGGTGGAATATCTGCAGTTCCGTGTAGCAGTCTGGTAAGCGGCTTTCCAAATCCGCGCTGCACGTCACTATGAACATTGTCAACATCCTGCACACGCATTTCAATATGATCTTTACCAACCTGACAATGCGGAAACGGCAGGTGTAGTACAGGAGAACTACACAAGTCGCTGAATTTTCCCAAACACTCTTTAAGCTTCGTTTTCACGGAGCGTGATACGTTAGTATGCTCCTTGCATTCGTGGAATCGTCTCCATCTGAACGAGGTTCCATCAGTTTGCCTCTGACGTCATCTAGAGAAAGGCAAATGTACGTCCGCTCAGGCACTCAAGAGCTAAGGCCCCACGGACCGCTCTGACAACCAACGATGACTTGACGTCCGCTCAGGCACGATGTCAAGTACGTTTGACTTTCAAGCTTGAACACGCCAGTCGGGAGCGAGGCATATGGTAATCATCTCATGATGGTGATCCAGCAATGCTTTTCCTTTCGATTATTTCTACTCTCCACGTGCCTCTCTCAACCTTTTCACTAACAAATTACTAAAAAGTAAACTCAAAACTGCACAACTTCCAACCACTAGTTCCTAGATGATCGGTTTCAAGGAACGAACTAATTCGTGACTGTGTGAATAGACGACGGCGCTCGCCACTCCAGCCAAGAGTCACGAAAATGAAAGTGTGTCTCGGAGCAACATAGCTTTAGACGGAAATCGTCTAAATACGGCTTGGGAACAGGGAAATTATAAGTGTTATTAGCGATGTGATCGGATACAGAGTGTCCTTAAACTTGGGACCTTATGTTACAGCGCGTATAGATCAGGCAATAATAAGCATGCTTTTTGGTGACATAGATACCAACCGACCCTCTCTTCCCACAATCTACTCCTACATCAAAAAGTATGATGAACTAAAACGATATGAGTCAGTATCCAAACCAGACGTCGGGTGGTGTCGGGGTTAGCCTAGCTTATAAACAAACCGCATTTGAAAACCCCAAATCTGCACATTCCTAGAGCAATAGCGTAGTTATCGATATGATATGAGCATCTTCAAGATCCCATTGTTCATCGATCGCTGATGAAGATATAATTAAAAACTACTTTTCATTGTAGTAGTTAGTGGCTTTCTGTCAAAATTCGAGCACTAATTTCAGTAGAAGAAGAATACCGAACCTGGTAGCTTTTCCGGAGAAATAACACTGACCAACAAATTTCAATGTTTATGAAGTAGAATTGATGAAAATAGGGTTGTCCGAAGTATTTTAGAGCCCTTAATCCGAAAATATTGAGCTAATTACTGTAGCACGCACAGTTTTTTTGTTATAAGGAGAAAAAGAGGAGATGACATATTTTTACAATCTCGTATATTTATTTAATAAATATAAACATATAAAACATGTGGAATCTATGCAAAAATATTACTGAAGATTGGTTGTTATGTGAATAAAAATATATTGCACAATATATTTGTGTGATGCAGCGACAAAAACGTTCACTTTTTCCTTTTGTGTTCTGTAGCATCATCCCTTTTTAAAAACCAACAGTAGTCCCCAACATAGAAGTGTCCCTGAGTCCCTGGTATCTTGTTTTCATCATCCTGATGTCCTGGAGACATGCCACATCATAGTAATTCATAGATTTTCAACAGTTCGTCTATGAGGCTTTTATATCTTTCTTGTTGCCCAAAAATCCTTTCACTACACGTACAAAACACGTTCAAGCTGCCAATTCCTTTTCATTTAATTGTTCTTGAAAACGGAGATCATCTAAGAGCTTCCCTTTCTGAGGCTCAATAAATATGCCTTCTATTAATTTTGCATCACTTAGTTGAAGAGATAGTTCTCTTAGGTACTAGAAACCACTACCTTCTTTATCCATAGCTTTGCCAAAGTTTTTCATTAGTCCAAGCTTAATATGGAGAGGCGGTAGCAGCACTGATACTGTTCATATTTAACTCGATTTAATATGGTTGCTACTAAGTTGTGATAAGTTTCTTTTATTGTCGCTGAATGGGTTGAAGAAATAGATGGTTTTTTGTTTCCAATATGAAGTAGGACTGCTTTTAGGCTGTGTTTCGATGAATCCATGATTAAACGCCACTCACGAGGATCGTGTTCCACACTAAGCTCATTCATTAAACCATCAATATCACAACAGAAACATAGCGACCCTTCCATTTAAAAAAAAACTTGATAATGTTTGATGTTGTGGATCAGATTCTGATGAAAAATTAGAATCACCGGGCTTAAAAGCGCTATCGGTACCGGTAGTTCCTGGCGATGAGGAACTGGCCTTCGCGCAGAAGGCAAATTTGGATGCTTTTTTTTTATATTCCAACTACCACGAAGGCCTAAGGCCTAAGCACCCATTCGGTACCGTGGGGCTATAGGGGGATACATGGGAAAGGGGGGGACGCCACACGGACTCTGGCGAGGGAACACGTGTGCATTCAAAATGCACACATTCTGGCTCCGCCTACGAGAACCGCCGGGTGGTATCTCCGCGTTCGACAGTCAGAGACCATCTACCACCTACGGACAATCACAACATCCATAGCCAAAAGAAAAATTTCTCCTGGGACGGGACTCGAAACCGCACAGCGCACGGCGACTGATCAGGAGACCGAAGAGTCTACTACTGCGGCCACCGCTGCTGCCTGCTGCTCTATTTTGTCGCTATGCATTTTTTAAATCCTTTCTGATGCAATACTGCAAGACTAGCACTCACTTTCATGGTCAATACGTCCTCTTCACACCATAGGAACAGTAAACGGCATAGCATTTTTCTTGCGGTACATCCACTGCACTAAATTTACGTGACAACTCACACTGCAACCATGAGGAGCTCAACTATTATCTTGATCTCCAATTTGACACTTAAAATATAAAAAATAGGCTTGTTTGACTTCCTCAGATATAGATCTAGCTTGGGACTTTATCATGAATCGTCCACTTGTATAACAAAACTTATCGGCTGGATTTTTGCAACATCGACGACTCGAACTTGCCAATTTATATGAAAATCTACTTAAACACTTGACGGACTACTGACTACACGACACAGAAACCAACTAAACTCAGAAAACAAAACTCTTACAGCTTCATAAAATACTCTAATAAAAACCCCTCTGTGGTGTTGTTGTACGTTCCGGTCATAAGGCAGGTAACAATGATTTCAAAGATCGCATAATAAAAAAGAGTAGGTACTTAAAAATGAGACGTGCTAGGCTATTGCTGGGAAAAAGCATTTTAAAAACTTCCTAAATGAAACGCAAAATACTCATTCTTATCGATGTTACCAAAATTATGTCGACTTGTGTAATTTTAACGACACTTGTTTTGACTCCAAATGGTCGTCCATGCACAGAACCTGGTTGAGCGACAATACAATTATACATTGGAATTTGACTGCTGAAAATCTTCAAGTCAACGCAAGACTCAGCGCTATATAGTCCGGGCCACTGCCACTGCCTTCATCACTGCTAGACTGCTGCTATATTACTTTTGTTTGGTGTGCACAAAATGTGCTGATAGTAAAACTCACTCAGCTAACAAATATTAGCGAGAGGGATTTTACACAAATGGACAAGGAACCACAAAACCAGCACAACTACTGTGCCCTGCCACATTGCATGTATAACAAAAATTCAATTGAATAAATTTAGAAAACTGCCTATCTCTTGCATTTATTTTTGTCCGTGATCTAAATTTCTTTCTGTTGTAATTGAATTGAATATGTTTTTATAACTTGAAATTATTTTAATTAAGCCAACCCAGCTTTACGAATTCCAGCAGCAACGCTAAATTAGGAAAAAAATAACCTCACGAAATAATCCCTCCCCTGGTCTCCGTAACTAACGGGGCTTTCTTATTTCGATAACAAACAAAATCGAAGTAAAGAAGACAGCAAAGAGGCTAAACAAGAGCACTGAAAAAAGTCACTAATATCACAAAGTCTCGGACGTTGTGCTTATATTCTCTGCTCAAAGACAACAATGGTAATACTCAATATATACCTTTCAGAGGCAGTGTAATGATATTTCGTTACTTTATTGAATATATTTGGTCATTTTCTGATGTCTTAGAAGCCTACAGGTCCTGAACTAGTGCAGGGTTGTAGACGAGACTCGAAGCTTTTGGTGGGCGCTGTGTACCAATGTTAAGTAAGCTGGGGTCTGAGGCACTCATGCGACATTTCCTTATTATGTAAATCGGTATTAATGTCACCCACAGTAATTATGTCAGATTCTCCTAAACCAATCCAAATATAGTACCTCCTTTGTTCGCTAAGAACTCATGTGCAGTGATACTGAATTTATTGGAAGGACGAAATGACACCTGTTCCCTTACAATAGTTCTGCTTTATGGCTTATCTATAAGGATATTAACTGTCCAAAGCTTTCCCAAAATTTCCAGTGCGACGTTCTTTCTGCGTCAGTATAAAAAACGACTGCGCTGAGTATTGTGTACCCTTTTATAATGTTATTACTCCTAAGTCGCACTTCGGAACAATGATAACCAACCGAAGCTGCAACTTTGATCTCTGTACCATACAATTAGAATCAGAAGGGATACGTAGTAACCTTCCCAAATGCGTGACTATACTCATTAAACATTCCTCACTCGCACAGAAGCCTATAATGAGACTAAAATTACTAAAACAACCCTCCGTAAACCCTTGTTTTATTCAATCCTATCATAACAAACAACCACGGATTAGCCTCTGTTGTATGTTTTGAATAAATCATCATGTTCAATTCAGAGTCGCAGAGGAAACACATGTACGTAGAGAGGGTCGATGAACTACAGAGGGAAAAGATTATCTTGCTTGTTAATCCAACAACATTTCAATTAGAGGCCTTTCAGAAAAAACACGAACGTAACGGCTTACTTGCAAATATCTAGGAACAATAACAAACCTGCAGCACTGTGTACGTATGTAAATGTTGTCGCTAAGGAATTAAATATATTCTGTGCCCTTAGTCAAGAATAAAATATCAATTACCGGCATCTCTTACTATGAATCCGTATCACAACTTTTTTAACATGAATTTATATCTATAATTAATTTGTGTGTATAAATGTAAAAGAAATTGATGCTTGATATTACGAAGTAAATGCCACAGATTTTTCCAATATGTGTTCAGCTGTGTTTAATATTTTTTTAAATCAATAACACCTACCAGGTGAATATGATTTTCGGCTCCTTCTTTAACGGTATAAGATTATTTGCCCAACAGTCACACACTTTTCGACCAAGGTATGGTGTATCTTGAAAAGTGACGTTAGCGTTTTTTTGCATAATGTAGTTTTTTTACATAACGTAGGTTTTTCTACAAGATGTTAACTGCACTAGCTGATGGACACTTGTTGTGGACTCGTTTTGTAGTAGTACGTGTTGCCTAAACGTCATGACGCTTTTGTTATTAATGTGATGTAACATCTGCTTCAGAGATGGCATTATTGAAGGTCGAAGCTTTAAGTTATATACTTGTATATACGATAGCTGGAAGGAAACGCCAGTACATAGGTGCATAGTGAGGATTTGTGTGCTGATAATGTGTGTTGATGATAATTCCATTAGTTTCTTGTCTCAAATAAATCTACTTGAGAATCAAAGCTAGAATTTAGTTGCGCATCCACTTTTTCTTATTCATTCTGGAAATTACATATGCAAATTTGCTGAATTTAAAAAATGAGAGAGATAATAAAAGAAAATCACTGGTTGGTGAAGTAGCAGTTGAAAAAATATGCTTCGTGCAGGAATATTTATGGAAGTGATACGGTTATTACATTATTTTTTATTTCTAGTTATTTAAATCTTATAGAAATTTATTTTGCGATGTCAAAAGGAAATACTAATCAGCGCCTAGATGCGAGGTACTGCGAAAATGTTTGAAGTGTGATGCGTCATTCCTAACTTTTCTGTGCTGTGGCTTAATTGCACAGAACGCGGACGCGGTGGTGATTTCCCGTAATGCTCCTCAAGTTTTTGAAAACACAAAAAAATGGAAAAATTGTAATTTGTAACTATGAACATAACCTGTCTTCAGAAAGGACAACATATAAATAACCCATCAGGCACAGCTGATAAATATTCATTGGCAGCATATTCAGTGATAATTTTCTCACATAGCAGATAAGTATCACTGATTTTATACACATGCAACCGACTTCTTCCTTTCACATCTTCTAAGAGATAAACACTATAGACTACTCGGCTTCACAAAACTTACTTCCTGTAACCAAAAATGCAAGTAGTTGAGTCATTCCTCGATAGACGAATAACATATTTCGTGGACACCCTACGACAAGGGTGCCAAATGGTATGGTTTGATGAGAGAAACTTGATTAGCATGGTGATGTCATTCTGAATTCAATATGGCAGCCGCAACAGCATGGCGATTTACATTTTTACAGTCACTCTCACGATATACGTATTAAGTTAAGGGTTTGATGAGAGAAACACAATATGCATAGTGATGTCATTCTAAATCCAATATGCTGGCGGGCGACGCATGTGCTTGGTGTTTCATTGCTAAAACACACATGCGAAATCTGCAGGTTCTGCAAAGCAGGATGTTGCGCACTATTGCGGATGCCCCATGGTATGTCTCTAACGAAACTCTACATAGAGACCTCGATGTCCCTTACCTAAAGGACTATATTAAGCAACAGGCGCAGCGGCGCTATAGTGGACTACACAGTCGAACAAGTTCGCAAGCACAAAAGGCCGCGGCTCGCACTGTAATCAAAATTAACTCGTGAACTTAGAACAACCAAAATTGGAGCATTTTGACACAATCTTTAGAAAAATCAAATATTTTTAGACCATATCAAAATCTGTTAAGTGATTTTAACAATGCCTAAACGCTGCCTATCCTAAAAGATTCTCTTCTTCCCCTTTGCTTCCGTTCTTCCTTCTCTCCTTTCCTTCCCCTTTTTCCTTGAAATTGTCTGGTTTCTGGGTTACCAGACCTGACAGACTTACAAACTGACACTGTGACTCAAGAGCTAAGGTCCCACGGACCGCTCTGACAACCAACGATGACTTGACGATGCTGGCGGCCCCAAAATGGAGATTTACATTTTTCTCAACCACCCCTGTAACATGGGTATCAATAAAAGGGCTTTACAAATAATAGCATGTTACGTTCTGAGCATAATGATAAAAGGCTGTAACACACTTTTATTTGAAGACCTGAGATGAAGGAGCTACATTATCGTTTAAGTATTTCCAATGAGAACAAAATTTGTTGAATTTTTAGTTTATTTAATGATCAGCTAGATAAAATTACATTTTTTTATTTTATTTGTCATTTTTTCTTCAAACATGCTTTGCAACTCCACACTTCAATAAGTCTAGGCAGTAATGTTTAAACACAGTCAGATAACAAGGGGCACAAACAGACAAGCACACGTAACCGTACAGCAAACGATTGGAATTTGGAGCGAGCTGAAACTTCTCATACCAAGTATTCAAGTTAAGGAGTGAATTCCAACGCAAAGGTTTTAATAGTCAAAAAAATTATTGTGAAAGATTAGATGTTCATTATTTACGTCCCTTCTCATGACCTGCCGGGGAGCAATACATAGTACATTACACACCTAAGTTGAGAAGTAAGCCATTATTAATATCAATAAAGGCCTTGTCAAATGAAGTATGAATAGCGTTTAGTATCACTTACCCTAGCCAGTTCTTATATCAACGTACCTGCGCTCATGACGTTTAGGAAGTCGAAAGGACTGGACCATTTCAGTGTCACAGAGAAATAAGCTGCTAACGTTTGTTGTGTTTCCATTCTGCTAGCAAAAAAAGTCTAATACTTCTCTGATTATCGAAATACACAAGAAAAGTAGCTACATGAGGGTCTATACGTGATACTGGTTATTGTTGTTGGGATAGTTCGGAAAATAAAAGTGGTCAAAATGGCATAATGAAGTTAGCAAGATACAATTTCAAATGACATTATTATTTACCTGGACGTTTTTTGTTATTGTTACATGTGTAGAGAGAGAAAAGCTACTTCTAAGTGATTTATTGGTTACAATAATGGTGTAGCGAAAAACTAACATCCTGATTTTTTATAGTGTAGGCATGCATCTGAGTAAACGTGGTGTAAGTAACATTTTCTTTCTATTTTCATCAAACATATTGCTCCCAGGTTTCCATACGTCGACGGTAACGGAAATGTTGGTTCTTGTGGTTTTCTCACAACATCAAACAAAGGAAGCGCCTTCCGTTGATCCACGCTTATAGAACGTCAAATACGGGAAGGCTTCATTACCACTCACAAGTAAAATTACAACCGATTCAATTTATATCTGCACGATACAGTTCTATTTCCGTTTAAAGTTGCGTGATGCGGTTGGACGAAATTCAAATTTCCTGTATGTACTTGCTATAGATGTGTACTATAAAAGTGTTGTGGACGACTGTACGCCTTCAGCACAGTATACAGGGGTGCTTAAGGTTCAGAACCAATGTATCTTCAAAATTTTCTAATTTATTGTGTAAACTTAAAAATAAGATTTCTGCCTTCCAATCGAAAAACCTAGTATAGTATTTCTAATATTAATTGAAATTGAGTACCTATGTGTACGTCTGTACGAGGCGCTTGAATTCGTATGCATTCGGGCGACCCGATCCGTTTCTTCGCGGTTCATCAGAGTGAGACACCTGCTCGGTGTGTGCTCTGGACGGAAATAAACATTTCATGTCTAGGTGGTCTGCTCTGTAGTAACTACGAGCTCCTTCCCACTTCAGTTGGCCCACTTCAATATTTGTACCAAAATATGCCTTTATAAACTAAACATGACGAAACTATTTACTTCTAAAATAATTTATTTTCTCAAAAACGTCTTAGATACATCACCTTTATTTTTTATTACGGCTGAAATTCTTTGGGGCAAAAATTTGGTGTAAAAGAATCCCATATTTCTTGAAGCTTTTGTCTCAGTTCGGTGATTGTACGAGCAGGATGTTGTCGTAGAACCTTTTCCATCTCGTGGCACAAAGTTTCAGTAGGTGACAGATCTGGTCTGCTAGAAACCCAATTCAAAAGTGTTACATTATTTTCTTCCATCCTTTTTATAGCCTTTTTTGAGGTATGGCACGCTGCACCATCTTGCTGAAACACAAAATCTTGGCCGGATGTCAAACATTCTTCCATCACTGGTAAAAGCGGTTCTTCTAAAATTGCCAAACATTTGTTTGTATCCACATTTCCATCAATAAAATGAAGTTTTCCTACTCCTTTTGATGACATACTGCCCTAGACCATAATGGATGCTGGAAATTTCACTTTTCTCTTCAGACAGTCAACATGGAATGCCTCATTTTTTTTGCGAATAACTCTACTGCGACTGTCACCAACACAAACTTCGAATCGGGCCTCATCACTCCATTGTATTGCACAACATTGTTGAGGTGTCCATTGCCTATGTTCTTTAACTCATCTATGCCGATTTTTCTTTTGCAGTGGAAATAATAGTGGCTTTTCTTTGGCCTATAAACAAGTTGTGCAATTTTTGGGTTTTTACTTCACTTTTTTTATAAGAAAACTTACCTTGCAAGTGCTAAATCCCAGTTTGTGGGCCTCTCTATGAGTTGTGTACCTCGAAATTCTCCTCCAACAGCGTCACTCCACAGAGCACTTAATTGTAAATAATTGGCACGCCTGTTTTTCACGATTATTCTTCTTAATGCTCTTCGGTCGGCATTTGTGATATTACTTTTTTTTACATACCGTGGCTTAATATTAACTGAACCAGTTACGTTATATCTTCTAACAATATTCTCACACTGTACCGCGATAAGTCTAACAAAGTTGCAATTTTTTAATTTGATTTCCCGGAATTAAAAAAATTCAATTATCTGAAACCGAATTTTCTCACTAATAACCTTTCCTCTATCCATTTTGAAAACCTTAACTACCCAAAACTATTTTAAACGTATTCTGATAGCTGTGATTAATAAAAACAATTGTCATGGCTTTTATTTGTCACAGCCACGTATGCGTTATAGACTTATTTTGCAATGAAATGAAAATAGGTTAATATGCTGTAATTGCAACAGGTGTTATTTTTATGCTGCAAATTTGATTAGGGAGTGATACAGTTGGTGTTTCCTACTATATATTATCAAAATATTCATTGTTAATATTTTAAACCTATAACACCCTGCTATACGTACATATTTATTATTTGTGTTTGATAAGAAAAAACTAAGATTTCAATAGTTGGGCCAACTGAAGTGGGAAGGGGCTCGTACACCATAACTAACTTTAAGTCGCTGATAAGTCGATGATAGACATGCGAGTAAGTAGGCGGACTTGTGGCTCGACAACCTTTTTCGCATGTGTGTCGCCGTAAGTTCGCGTACTTTAAAATTGCCGCGCAAGCTCGCCGCCGATCCAATCGGTTTGAAATCTTACTCGCAACTCGTCTTGGCTCGTACGTGTAACAGCAATGCGAGCCGCGAGCCACCATTTTGCTTCGTTAGTCCGAGGAGGCGCACGTGTAATGCGTGTCTGAATTATTTGATATTCGCGTTTCTTTTGTTGAATTTGGTTAACTCTAGTGTTAATTCGCAAAATGAGTGATTTTCGTACATATTCACATGAACGGATAACTGAATTTATCGAAGGTTTTAGAAATAGACCTTGCCTTTGGCAAATAAAAAGTACGGCTTACAAAGACAAAAATATAAAGTTAAAACCATACAATAATTTATTGGAAATAATACGTAAGGTGGAAAGGGATGCCACCATTGATAATGTGAAAAAGAAAATTAATTCACTCAGAGCTGGATACCGTAAAGAATATAGAAAAGTGTGAGATAGCATGAGGACGGGGTCAGGAACAGACCAGGTATACCTACCAAAATTATGGTACTACAGTCAGCTTGAATTTCTGAATGGTCAAATCCAAGGTGAGTTTAATAAACTAATAAAGGGTTTCTTTATAGTACCCACTACGTGTATCCTTTGTTCGACGAGTTACAATAATGAATGATATTGTGAAGTTATAGTTAAAAAGATAATGTACCAAAGTATTCAGATAAGTGATTTATTTACAGGTGAACAATCGGCTGACAATATGGGTAGCAACGAACAGGAGACATCTAATGATAATGAAAGTACAATCGATGCTGAGTGTAATGAGAGTGATACTGAGGTAAAAATATATGAATATTATTTATATAACATTGCTTGTTGCCATGACACTGCACCGCTAGTATTAAAGTAAGTTTCATACTTTTCTCGGGAACTTTTGCATGTCGAGTGGAATTCTGATCATGTGTTTGTTGCAGTGGTTTCAATTCTCCTTTTTGTGGCCTCATTCCTAATTAAAGAGTTCCACTTTTATGATTCTCACTATTAAAATATTGACGTGGACTGTAAATTTGTGTTGCTTTTTTTCTTAAAAAATTGTGTAATACACAACATGCCAAAACCATTTTTTTAATATTGCGAACAATGGCATTTATAGGCGATCGAAAAATATGGAATCTTGCTGCCAAAATTCTAAAAACATTTTCCATAATTCTTCTAGCCCTGTACTCTGTAATTGTATATTATTTTACTTGAGCGAGCCTGAGATTGCCTTTGTGGGTATGGTTTTATAAAATCTGTCCTCAAAGCAAAAGCCTCATCGCCAATAAATACATAAGGCAACTCCTCTAAATGTCCACTTGGTTTTCTGGGACTAGGAAGATTTACACTATTAGAAGCGAATCTTTGAAAGAACTTAGTTTTTCGTAATACACCACCATCAGAAATACGTCCATTTGTTCCAATATCCACATAGATAAATTCATCATTTAGATTAGCAATTGCCAATAAAACGATACTATGATATCCTTTATAATTAAAAAAATGTGACCCTGCTCCAGCAGGAGGGACTATAGCAAAATGTTTCCCATCAACAGCTCCTAAGCAATTTGGAAATTGCCATCTACGCTCAAACTCTTCAGCGATTGCTATCCATTCTTGTTTTGAGTTCGGGAACTGTAACAAAAAACTAGAGTCAGTAATGAATCAATAATGATAATGTTTTAATTTACAGATAACCAACCACAACCTGACTAACCCTGCGACACCTTCAACATCAACTGCATCATCTACACGTCGTAAACGACAAGCCAATGAAGAAATTGCAAAAACAATACCGTTGATAGGTGAAAAATTAGAAAAGCCTGATGATGAATACGATGCTATTGGAAAAAATGTAGCGGCTAAACTTCGTAATATGACTGCTACTCAACAAGGCATAGCTGAAAAAGTAATCAATGAAGTAATTTTTTTTGGACGGTTTGAAAAATTAACTTTTAATACAACTAAACATCGTCCTGGTCCAGTCCAGGTACCCCAAACACCATTAGTACACATCCCAGCTGTTCCAGTACAGATGCAAGAAACAGAAGCACTTCACTTGTCACAAGACTCGCAAATTATTAGTGTACCGGTCACCCTGATTGAATATTTGAACTTTAATAAAGACTGATTATTGGACTATTAGTATTATATTTTCATAAAATAGGTAAAAATGTATACTACATACCTTCAAATATGTCTTCAGTGCAGAGTAAATTGCATCGCATGTCTCAGGAATGTTTCCCAATGACTGTCTTGATATTACTGATGAATACATTAAATCTGTATATGTAGCATCAGTTATCAAAAATCGTGATGTTGCACTTAAACGTTCATGCGGTGAAATAGCTTCTCTCATGCAAGTATCCTGTTTAGCTATAATTGGTGTAACTAAGCGCAAAAGTTCTTCGTACACCAGCTCAGGCATTCTGAAATAATTATGGAAGTCTTCCTTCTCAAAACGTGAACATCACCCAACCACTGGTAGTCGGGTTGTCACTAGCGGGCTATGAATTTTTAATGTGGGTGAACTTAGTTTCTTTTATAATTATGTTTAATAAAAAAGAAAATGGTTTGAAAGATGTTATAGATCAGAAATTTGGAGAATATCATTGTCATGTTTTTTTGCTGAATATCCATGAGCTGATTGAGTCTACCTCTTTTCATTCGTCGTCGCTTCCACATCCATCTGAAACTAATAAGCTGTCGTCATCTCTTTCTTCGCCAAGATGATTGACTATAACTGGCTCCTTGATGGTGTCGATGTTGTCGTCAAGTTGCCACATTTGTGTTTCCTTCACAATATGATGGACAGCATTCTGCCAGGCTTCAGGCGTTACCAGCTGTATGGAATTATCTATCAAAGCCTTCACGTCTGGTAATTTAAAAGTTGTGTTATGGCATGCAGTATAACCATTCACTTGGGCCCAGATAAGCTATGTTGGGTTCAGTTCACAATGTTAGGGCTCAACAACGTAATGGAATGACTCCAGCATAGATAGCGCACTAGTGACATGGAAATGACGGAACATTCTAAAATCACCTAGCATGTTTGTGATATTCAATTGTTTCGTACATTGCACGCATGAATCCTCAAACTGAATGCCCTTTTCGCGCAACCATTGCTGCATCTCACTTTTTCAAGACCCCATATTTGGTACACGTTCGGCTCGATGACTGTGGTAGGAAGCATTATCCATGACGATCACAGAGTTGGGTTCAACTCGCTGAAGCACCCCTTGAAACCAGCGCTCGAAGCAGCTGGCATACATTTCGTCATGGTAATCATATCCTTTCTTAGAGACGAAAGTCAAGTTGTATCATTCTAAAAAGCCACTATCACTGCCAATACGTGTAACGATCAATCTTTGACCTTTCCCTGACGGTGCAGGAAGACCTGTTGACAAACCTCCAATGCTTGCTCGTCGGTTATTTGGTACATTTTTGTTTGTTCAATTTTTTTTAACTGAGTGAGCTGCATTTAACCACGTCTCATCCAAGTAATGTAATTTCCTACTCTGTCATCTATATTCAGTTATTGCGCGTAGGTATTTTTGACGCTACATGACTATTTCAGGTTTCTCGACCAATCCTGACTTACGCGTTTCGTAACCAAAATTAAGTTCGTGCAGGATTTTCCTTAATACCTCGCGCTCACTGGGGGCTATAATGTCATTACTCTCGATTTTTACATGTATAGCCTGAAAGGTTGGTTTCGTTCCTTCAAATGGAACTTTGAATCAGCAGTAGCTCCAATTCTCTTGTGTTCACGCACCACCTTGCGAACAGTCCACTCCGGGATGCCTGTCATGCTTTCGCAACGCGTAAATGCATCTGCTTGCGACATATGTTGATAGTCTTGTTCAAATAATTGAACACGTTGGGCACGATTTCTTTCGCGTCCTCTTTCAGTACCTTACGAAGCTTTCTACTTCCTCCTTGGCTTCCAGTACTTCACTCCCAGTCTCCATGATTAAGGAAATATAAGTATAACCAGAACAATAACAACAGAAATAACCAAACAACAATTCTTCTAACAACAAACAGTATCACGCGGTAACTGGACTCTCAGCGAAACAAGTTCGAAGCACTACTATTCTACGCCAATCTATCGGGCCGCGTGGAGTCGATGGGCCCTTGTTCGTGGAACCGTTGAGGCGGCATCTTATCTCAGGACCGGAATCAATGTTCATTCTTCCTTTCATTTAATTATGGTAATATTCATACGCGTTCCTTACTTTTAGCATGTTTGTTGATTTTTACTGGTTTTAGTGTTTTATTACAAGTAGACAAGCTCATCAGTGGAAAAACTACAATACGTTATGATTTTTAAGCCCACAATATCATCTTTAATTGCAAAAAGTTGCAAATGAGATATTTTCCAAAAATTGAAACTTCTTACGAGTACTAGAATAAACCTACGGCTTTACCCGCATGATAGTCAATAGCTTTACAAGCAAACAGGATGCATCAGCTACTCGTTCATTGTTGAACAGCTGAATCGTAGTGCAAGATCCACATTGAGTTAGCAAAGAAAGCCGACTATAATTTTCTCGGGATAATAAGTATAACTTGGCGAATTTTCACGGGATTTCGTGTCTTATGAAAATCGTTATTGGGGCTTGTTAATCAGGGGTCGCTATATGCTTCCGCGGATTTTGTAGTTCTTTTGGAGACCCTTATTTTCGTAGCACTAGTTTATGTATGATCCACCATTTAGGCAGCGTTAAAGTTAAAGTAGCCCGATCTTGATTTTTAAATATTTTGATTGTTCGAGCCGATCGCTGGATGGAAACTTTCTCCTTAAAAACAGTTCAAAAATTTCTTAAATCGTTTTACTCAAGATTATTTTAACAAATGAATGAGATCTTGTGAGCATAATCCAAAACTTAAAATTGTAATAAAGAAATGAATCAAAACGGTAGGCTCATATTTTTCCAATTTTTGTTTATTAACATACTTGTATTCTAATATCTCAAAGTTTGTCTAGATGATTGTGGGACATAATGTTGCCCGAATAAAATGTGTATTATTCAGAATGTATAAATGGGACAGAGTTTACAATACCGTCCTGGTCTAGCCTGACGCATCTCGACAGCCGTTCCGTCGCCCGGTGGCGGTCATGCTCTGATCTCGCATATGAGTCACTACAGATTTAGAGAGTCATGGTAGAGTAGTGCAAGATTATTGTTATCAAAGATTATTTTTGATTGTTTCTTTAAGAAACCAAAGAGTTAGTGCTAATATTTCTTCAGCTGGAGTAGCTCTCCTACAGGATGTGTCTTATCATTCTATTCTTGGTTTCATACAATTTAATAATCTTCTTGAAATATCATATTCCTACCCGCCTATAGGTGTAGTAGTAGTAGTGGTGGGTAGGCGGAGCCCGCCAACTACTACCCCACGCGCCTCCTACTGGTGACTGATATAATAAAGCAGCTCCAGAAATGAGCTGTTAATATTGACCGCGTGCGTGATATAGACAACACAACATCCCTGGCAAGGAATCAGCTTCCGAGGCGGAGATTCAAACCCGCGAGCCTCGAGCTACTGAGGCTTTCTGTCATAGCTGTACCATGCGAGTGAGTGTGATAGGAGACCATTGGTATTGCAAGTATGACTGCATTCATCATGGTAAGCAGTGAAACGGGAATTTCGATGGCTCATAACAGTCGGACTCTCTATGTACAAATATGAGCCTTCGCAGACTACGTCGTATCGTAATCGTATCGTAATACGCGCGTAGGACGATAGCAAAACAAGCTCGTATGTGTGCTAACAAGTCCGCACAGTAGAGGGTGGGAACTCTGAAATTGGAACATGATGAATCAGAAATTTGTGCCCAATGCTTTGGATAAAATTTGATAAAAATAGGTCCCAAATGTGATTTTTTGCAATGTCTAAAATGCCATGATTGGGCTTACGAGATATGTACTCCTTTGGACATAATATATTGCGACGATTGTGTCCCACTAAATCAACTACCAAGTACCTCCAGAGCTCTGGAGATATGCGATTTATTAGCCTCGTTGTATCACTTAATAAAACTTGTAATGTTGTCAGGATTATATACTTGTTTCTAACCGAAAAAAAATTGTTCAATCTTTACGAAAGGAGCATGTCGCCATACTTATTCCCCAAAGCATGATGCCACATCACCTATAGGTGCGGGTAAAATGGCCATAGCGTATCATGCGACCTTTTTGCTTGTAACCGTTCTTCAGTCTGGGATTATGTCAACGAGCATTTCACGTCACATACTCAAATTTACACGCTTTAAGATGCCGCTTTCTCCTTGTGGTTGGGTTGGTTGCTTGTTAGAATGTGAGCTTTTGAAATCTATGTTGCCATATTCCCCCACTTTACTCTATAGTGATGTGCTAACGCGTTGAGTAAGAGCCTTCGCCCACTACGCCGTATCGCAACCGTATCATAATCATAATACGCGCGTAGGACGAGAGCAAAACGAGCACGTATATGTGCTAACAAGTCTGTACACGAAACGGTATTGCAGCGAAGCGGATGAGATGTTCAGTGTCATTACGATAGTCGTAGCGGTCTGGCGTAAGGCAAACTCCTTCCTCATTCGATAAGAACTTCGCAATTTATTATCATCTTCTGAACGTTCAATCCTTTCTTCCCATTACTTGCGATGTATAGATGGATCCAATGACCACGTCGCTTTCTACTTTGAACATAATCAAACATTAAGGAATCCTCTTCGTCTGAAGAAAATGTAAGATCATCAATGGATATACCTGAACATCTAGTTCTTACAAAACGATACGTGAACGTGACGATGCGTGTGTGGAACACTGCAGGTCTCGTAAGCGTTACGTCGTAACGATACACTTATAATGCATGTGCGAAGGCCCTAAGTATTACGAATTTTGTCGCCAGGCCAGTTGTTTAAAACTGTACATAGTTCCTCTTTGAAAACCAATTCGGTCAGAGTTAGGAAAACTGAAAACAACTTCCGACAATACACAAGCAACTACCTCACATTCAGTGGCAACGTTATCTTGAATATACAGTGCTCTTTTGTTTTTTTTTTTTGAACGGGTAAAGTTAGCAAGCTGAAATAGAGGGCGATAAAATTGTTGAATGGATGCTATATTTAACCCAAAAGGGGCCGTTGGAAATTTCAGGATGGCGGCAGCGGCAGGTTACCGTCTTAGAACATTTTCAAAGAAAGAAATGATGCAAGCGTTACTGTGGATGATGTGTGGCGAACGACTGAGTGGTTATAGTGAGTATGCCATTGCTGAAGAGTGCTACACTTCAGGCAGGAAGTGCCGGCAGGGCAATATTGTCGAGTTTGTCTGCCTGAGAGTGGCTATAAAAGCTTGCTCCTGTAAAAAAAATTAAACGATGGATCATATCGTCGGCCTCTGCGCGTACCGGCGTAACTAACATTTTACAAATTTTACAGGAGATGTAGAAAACAAAAATTAGCAATTAATAAGATTGAAAATGACATACTGATTTTTTAGTCTGTACGTTGATAGCAAAATAGTTTTTTATTAGACTAAAATTATGTAGAACTTTGGTTTGGATGGTGTAACTTTGTAAAAGTAAAATGAGTTTATACAAAAAATTTTTTTTGCACATTTATGCCACTTCGTGACGACTTTTGTTTCTTTTATTGAGTAGTTACGCCAACAATTTAAAACTGGACATGGGTATCAAAGTATCGGAAATACTGTTTCAACAATAAAAATTGTTTTATTCTCTACCTAATATTATAGGTACAAACAAAAAGTAAATAAAAAAAATAAACATTTTGTTCAAGTCGACATTCACAACAACACAACCATATTTAGGTTATGTTTACATATCTGCCAGTGAAATATACATGCGCCAGTACGTGCTGTATAATTATCGGTCCAATACAAAAAACCAGTTTGAACGTAGAGGTGTAAATCTATTTAAGCTCTTACGTGACAATTGTTTTCGGAATTTTATCACTTACGCAACTGTTTAAGAATTGTATTTCCAAGCAGCGAACTGATATACAGTTACGTCACTTCGTGAAGTGACGAACTACAAAAAAAAAATATGTGAAATTACGGCGTAAGTCGATTTTAGATTTTTTTTTGTCATTTACGCCTGCACGTGCAGAGACCGACGATGTGATATCTCATTTTAAAGCTCTTTATGAGTACCTCATAACACTAAGATGTGAAGTAACTGAAATAAGTGTACAAAGTGATGGACCGCTTTGTACATTCAATCGCTTGTAACTCAAAAATCAATCATCAACACGTTTAATTACCTGAGTCATACCAATATCCTGCTTATAAGAAGGTCTATTTGAATGTGCAATAAAATATGGAACATTCCATTCCATCTGTCATTTTTAACTGTTATATTCCATATTTCATTGCACTCTCATTCATCACTTTCACTTTCATTTGAAAACTTCCCACCACGGATTTATCGAAAACCACTGATTAAAAGAAAAAACGCCGAGACATGGCAAAAGTTTTGTCAAGAGGGACAACTTTTTAACCAAAAACTACTTCACCCCCTTTCACCCTCTACCCGTCAGGGTCATCCCCTTCAAAATTTTAAATGACATGAGGTATCGAGAAATAGCTTGTTTGAAAGGGCTATCAAAGTCCTTTATTTTGACGTTTGACTTTTCAAAACGGTCGATTCGTTTTCAATAAAATTAGAAAAATCTTTATTTATCTTAATTTGTTCAGAGAGAAAACAAAAACACACGAAAATATCACTTTTTATTTTCAATAAGTGTTCAAAATGTTGCCAGTAATTGGCCAAACAATCCTGACGGACATTTTCAAAAACAAGTTGTGGGATATCATGGCAGCTTTAGATGATGCGTTGACGAAGTTCATCCAAACTTTCAGATTGAGAGGTTTCAAATGGCCCCATAGAAGAAAGTCGAATGGCATCAAATCAGGAGATCTGGTAGGTCATTCTACAGGCCCTATTCACCCTATCCATTTATCTGGAAACTCGTCGTCTAGCCATTACCGAACAGAAAGAACATAGTGAGGAGCAGCGCCGTCTTGCAGGAAATACATTTCAGCCTGATCCAGTATAGGGTTTCCATCCTCTTGGATTTGGTTTTCAATGGTTTCAGTGATAAGCAGATTGATGGTATTTTCCAACATATCCAAATAAATGTCTCTATTCAAATTTCCAGTAATAAACAATGGCCCAATCACTTTATTTCCTAAAATGCCTGCCATTACATTAATTTGTTGGCGTACTGGGTATGCCATTCTATAAAATCATGAGGATTTTAATTGCTTCAATACCTGCAGTTATGCTTATTAACCAATCAACTTAGATAAAATGTGCATTCATCGCTGAAGCAGATATTCTTTACAACAATGGTATTATCGTTAATCGCTGCAGTCATTTGTTCACAAAACTCAACTCGCCTATCAAAAACATCTTCGGTTAAGTCTTGCAATATTTTCATTTTGAAGGGATGACATTTATGGAGATTAGTAACTGTGTGTAGAGAGCATAATGCAATACCAGTCGCCGCAACAATTTTGTGTAATGAAATATTAGCATTTATTTCAAAATGACCCAAAACTTCAACTTGAGCGGCTTCATCCAAAACTCTCCGACGATCACGTGTTTTATCTGAAACAGATCCAGTTTATGTAAATCTAGTAACAAAGTCCAAAACATACCTATGCGAATTTATCTTCCCCAGATGTCTGGCCTTAAACGTGACGGCAGTTTGCCGAGCACATTGATTTGGGGCATCATACATTAGAATCACTTTCGCTACTGTATAAACCATTTTAAAAGTAAATTCTGTATCAATAAGTTAATTTTCAATATCCCAAGATTGTCACAAAGATAACTGACAGCAAATTAAGTTCTTTCTTTGTATACCCCTCTGAAAGAAGAATATTGATATGACATGCTATAGCGTTTCGATATAATTAGTAGCGATCTAATGCACAAAGACGCTTCGACAACCTGATAGTCCGCCATTTAAAAAAAAAGATATAAACGTGTATTCTAGGGTTAGGAAATACTTATGGAGAGCATGAAAATCGCATATCACACGATTCCCCATTCTATTAGAAAAATAGAGATGATGCCCAGCCGTCATATCGAAATTTTCAACTGCTTTTTTTACCTTGAAATACTGTATCCATACATCAATTTCACCACACCGAATTTCAGCTTACTAGCCTGGCCCATTCCAAAAATATGTAGGCGGGCTTTTTGGCTTACAAAGAAGAATGAGTCGATTGAAATATTTAAAACAAGTGATAGAGGTTTCGTAACACAAGGTTACTAAAGTAGCAAGGGAGGGAGACAACCTAATCTGTACATTAGCTTGTGTTTTATATATATATATATATATATATACAGGGTGTCCGCAAAGTTGGACTTTTCCTTTACACGACGTGTAGATCTTAAAAACATAAGCAATTCTTCTTAGTACCATATACACCAATGTCTTAAGGGAACCGAGATAAAGGGCTCTGCAACATCAAAAATATCTGAATACCGTCCTGTAGCCGCAACATCACCGACTGGTACAAGGTCACTGGCTCAACCCGACGACAGAACTGGGTCGGGGTCAGTGTGTCAGGTCAGTATGCAACCTTCAACCGGCGGTTACGGTCACGCGTGTAGAGGTAATCGCGTAGACTAGAATCCCTCAACAAGCACTAGAGACGTGGCTAGAGAAGTGCAAGTATCAAAAACTAAAGTGTGGCAAATGCTGCGTGAAGAGGGGCTGTATCCGTTTCACGTCCCACTTGTACAAGCCCTTCAACCTGTCGATTTTCCAGCAGGAGTGTGGTTTTGTGAGTGGTTGTTGCATCAACATGACAATAATCCGGACTTTTTGAAGTGCATATTGGTGACAGACGAATCTACGTTTACGCGTAATAAGGTGAATAACTTTCGCAACACTCATGTTTGGTCAGTAGAAAATCCGCACGCTGTCCGTCGGGCACATTTTCAACAAACATTTTCGGTGAATGTTTGGGCTGTCATGGTAAACGGTATGCTCATTGGACCATTTATTCTCCCAAATCGATTGAACGGGACGCAATACCTAGACTTTTTACGCAACATTTTGCCTTCCTTGTTAGAAGATGTGCCATTAACTGTAAGACAATCAATGTGGTTTCTGCGTCTGCTCGGTAGCGCATCAGCTGATTTCATTTTCTGTTGGAGCGGTATGATTTCGGGCAGAGACGTACTTAGCCCTTCTCGTCAACTGGAGAGTGAGTACTTTTTCCTTTATTTTTTTTTACTTGGTCGCCCTCGTTTTTCTACACATTACCTTTGTTATTTCAAGGGTAGTTGTTTCTGAAAAGGAAAACCCCAACTTTGCGGACACCCTGTATATATATATATATAAATGACTTGTCTTTGGGGATATCGACAAAAGTTCGTGTGCCAACCATTCTCTGCTCTTAATCCAGTCCTTCATCATCTTCACCATGTGTGTCCCATGGAGGTGACATATTACTATAGATGTATATATATAGATATAATAATATGTCTATTTTTTTCTTCTGTTTATCTTTTCGGTTCTGATAAACATTCGATCGATGAATCTATCACATTATCTTTTGTATGCTTCCAATAATCAATCATCAATGATTTTTAGAGAGCTGAATCGGTTGTTTAAATTAATCAATCGTGAGAATAGGAAATACGCAAATACATATATCATACACCATCATAATGTACTCGTAAAATGCAAACAATTAAAAAGCGGACTCGCCACTACTGTCTCAGCTCTTTACCTGGTGTGTGAAAGTTTATTGAACGTATTAAAAAAATCCACTTATAAATAGGGAACACAATTTTAATACATACATCGTTTTTCTTTTTAAAACCCACACTGCACTTTTTTTGTATTTAAGATGGGTGTTCAAATGTCCACTTTCCACACAAGCTTCATTACGACCTTCACGAATGGTACGAGGATTTTCTTGGGCCTACGTGTGAGTATTATGGAAATTTAACATCCCTAGAATGTTTTTAAAAAAATCCGAATTTTCAATGTTTTTGTGTATAATCCACTGACAGAATGTTAGTCTGCGAGGATAGTCTTCTGGTAACAAAGCCTGCACTCGTTGGTCGTTGTACATGGTAGGGATAAAGCAAATTTTCCCGTAGGATTCTATGGACTATAGTATGGTGTAGTCCTACGCGGCGGCCTAATTCCCGAGTGCTGATATCTGCTTTAATTTCCACGATATTTAAAATTCGTTTCTCCTGCTCTACAGTAACCTGACTTTCACGAGGGCGAATATTAGTGGGCTGAACACTATCTGTATCTCGAAGTCTTTGGTACACTTGCACAAATGTCCTTCTGTCTGGGTGTACCCGTTAGCTAAATCTGTCGCAATAAATTTGAACTGCAAGATTTGAATTCTGACGGGCTCCACCGTAAACTAACAACATGTCGGCTAACTCTTGATTCGAGAACATTGTAAATCAAGACCACGACGTACGCCAACATACTAACCACTGTTACCGTTTGCGATCGATTGCCGGTTCTATAAGAGTGATGATGACCGACGCGCTGTTGTCATGTGTATTTTAAATATTCAATTTAATGAAACTTACTTACTGACAACAAATTTTGGCTTAACTTAGAAAAACTTAATGCCACTTATTTGTTAATTACCCAATTTAAAAACGTTTTAGATTAGATTATAAAAATTAGTAAGATTGTGGTGATTGTGGTCGGTATAAAGCACTTAAAGTTGTAAACTATAAAGCCATTTAGACAAAAATCTATTGACTTTTGGCCCATGGGTCATATGAACTTTTTGAGTTGTTTTGACCCCCCCTATTACCCATTTCAATAATGAATACCATAACGTTTACACCGTGTATTTTTTCCACCTATATGGTACTTCACACCTTTTTCGACGACTCCTGTTTTTACTGTTGCAATCCGTATTAGAACGACAATATCTCGCCAATTCACTTTTCAGCTAATTCCATCGTAAAGTGAGTCAAAAATAAAATGTCTGTTTTTCAATGGAAAAACATAGTAACTAACATAAGTTGCAACTTATCAAGACTAATCAAAACTAATAACAATGCTAGACTATTCATCAAGCCAATTTTCTCGGTCTCAGTCCTATTTAGGAATACATGATGGATGGACTTGGGTCAGAAGATGCCGCGGAGAAAGATGTAATGTAGTTTTTCAATTGAACGTCGCGTACATCATACTGTTGGAGTTATAGTTTGTGGGACGCCATTACATGTGATGTCACCTCTACCTTTCATTAGGGGAAATATCACGGCACAACGGTATACCTAGGCGATACTGGAACTTCATTTCTCCAAACGCTTGCAAACCCAATTTTCCAACAAGATAATTCCCATCACCATATACCAACGGTAGCCGATGTTTAAAACCTAGTACAGCTACTTTGCGATGAAATACCTCAAAAATACTGCAAATATTTTTGCTTCAAAATCCAATCGCTACTTCTTTTGGCTTATGCCTAACTGTATACAAAATTTTAATCAAACTAAATCATTTTTACTAGGTTTTCTCTGCTCTCTGCCACTGGGAGCATTCCATCGTCAATCCAATCGCAACTACGATGGAGTGGTGTTTGCTGCTTTGTCGCTCTAGAACGGTGAAGTTCAGATCAGCTATAGGAAAAAGCTTTTCGTAACGCTCAGGATATTGAATGATTGATCACTTGCCACTATGTACTAAATCGAGGCCTGTCTAGGATTATTTTAATATGGAACCCCTTCATTTGGCTTAGATGCACGAAGTTTCCAGGTCTAGGATTTTCAGGCTATTCCTGTAATCTTGTATGAAGTGCGGTTGAGAGACGAGAGGTAAATTGTAATTTAAGTAAGGTTCGATGTTGTTATTAGAAGATTATGATGAAATTCTAGGCGCTAGAGATGCATGAATTTATGCACATGTTGCATTTCCCAAGAGTAATCATCCGCTTGAGTTGCACATATAGTAGGACAGAGGTTCTCAAACTTATTTCGTCTACTGTCCACCTTGAGGATCAATTGCTTTCACGCGTTCCCCGATATTACTTTAATTTAAATATACTTAGTGTGACAAACATACATTGGAGAGCTTGAAGCAATTGATAATTTTGATAAAAAGAAAATAATTTCCATCTAAGAGCACCCGTGATGTAGGTACCTATGTCCAAAGCTGATTTTTTGACAATTCGATGACAGATATCGCTATAATTTTAAAATAGCATGATTAAACAACCACGATGTCCTGCATATTTTGACGTGAAGAAAGTTAAGCGGCTTAAATTATTCTAAGATGATGAAAGCAATGGGTGTTTCAATGATAGAAAGAGCAAATATGGTTCTGGATTTAGTTCAGATGAAAGTGTGAAGGGTAGGCATTATCCTCCGACTGTTAGCAGTTCTGTTAGAAACTCTGAGCGGATAACTCAGGTGAATAAATAAATTTGAAGCTTATGACTATTCTGCCGTTATAGATGTAGCTTATGTTGTTGTTACGTAGGAAAAATATTTTTGTATTAACTTGATAATTATTAGGAACTGATTTCCAGCCTTCTATTTATCAGATTATATAATTGAGGCGTGGAAATTCAAAGGCCAAAAAGTGATTATTGAGTTATTAAGGTTTTTTTTATAACAAATTAATTAGAAACAAGTGTATTGTAGTGAAAAATATTTTATTAATCGGTAATAAGTGTAAATACACTACATTTTAAGAAAATTTAAAATAGAGAAAACTTTTTGTACAAAAAAATACCAAACTTATAAAACTAAGAAGCAGTCTAAGTGCCAAAGTAACAGGTTTAAAAACATCTATGTTCCAATTAAAGGTACTTAAAAAAATAAAAACACGAACTTTAAGTTAATTAATTCTCATTTTGATTTCTTGGCATTGTCAATCAAATTTTTCCAATAACTTGAGTATTTTAAAGACATATACTCTAGCATATCCTCAAGGCTTTCAATTTTCTCAGCCGATATTCGATTTTTGCATTCGACGAGAGGTAGTTCTACTACTATGTCTTGTATCCGTTTTCCCTTCTTTAACGCATTGCAATGGGTATATTCTTCCAATTCATTGAAAGATTTCTTCGTTTTCACCCTATTGGGATTTTCTTTATTAACCATAATCCACGTAGCTTGGGATATTTTGTGGTATTCAACACATCGTCAGCAAGTGACTGAATGTATTTAAAGTCTTCCGATTTCATCGTTAAAGCTTTACAAAGATTTCTATAATATGCATTCACTATCATTTCTTTTATATTATCTGGTGTGAAGGCTTTTGTTACCTTTTTCGCTTCTCGATTTAAGCGAAGTCTCGATCGCAAGCGAGATACGAATGTCCAGAAACTAAAAATTTCTGTTTAAGTTGCTCATATAGTGACCAAGCATATTAACAGCAAAAGTATTATTTTATTTTTATTTTGACCAATGCAGTTATCACTCCATATGATCGAATTTTTCTTTCTTGGAAAATCCCTCTGTAATAAATAAAACTTTCAAAAGACAAGAAGAAATTTCATTTCCACCACAACCCGTTAACGACTCTTGCCATAAGGCATAGTCTAAATCGGTAACGGTAAGTTTTATCTCAAAAAACAGTGTAAACAAAGACAAATTACCTCGATTTCAGGTGGCTTCTGAGCTGCTTTACTAATACCTCTGTAATTTGAGTATTGAAGACCACTTAGCCTTAAACGTTTTCATTCTTTCTTGACACATTCACTACCCTTTTCCTTCTTTTTAAAATTGTATTTTGAGAACCAACTCCCACTTGTTCACTCATTTCGACTAATAATACGGTTATACCCTCAAAACTGCTATACAGCAATGTGTAATGAATTGGCACTTACACGGTTTTTCCGTATAATTGAGGACCAGACTTAGACGTGGCGCTATCTTGAAGCCGAGTATTTAACGATAATATAGAGAGTATGGGTACTTGACTCTTTTGTATAAGGCCTAAACATCCGTGCGGTACCGTGGGGCTATACAGGATACAGGCGAAAGGGGGAACGCCACACGGACTCTGGCGAGGGAACACGTGTGCATGCAACATGCACACATTCTGGCTCCGCCTACGAGATCCGCCGGGTGGTACCTCTGTGTTCGACAGTCAGAAACCGTCTACCACCTACGGACAATCGAAACATCCATAGCCAAGAGAAACATTTCTCTTGGGACGGAATTCGAACCCGCACAGTGCACGGCGACTGATCGGAAGACCGAAGAGTCTACTACTGCGGCCACCGCCATCGCACTATCTACTATAATAATGAAATTCCAAATTTGGGCCATCCGGCACTCAGACGCTTTTGAATTTCCACGCTTCAATTATTCTTATTGAGAACGACTATCGTACACCGCAAACAACATTAATACGAATCAAGAATATGTTTAATTTGAGATGAGTGGCTTGTGCCCTTCTTGCTCAAGTAAATTTTCTTGTGTAGATGGTGACCTCCTTCAGCCTGCAGGAATATTCCTAATTGCTTTAAATATTTAACACATCTGACACATTCCCAATGGAAAACAAAACTTTTTGCGTATTTAGCTCTATATCTGACACGAAGAATTACTTTAACGTAGATAAGGTGCCCGCCAAATTTAAATATACAGGGTGTTTCAGAAGGACGTGACAATATTTCTAGGGTAGAAAGTACATCCAAAAATAACAAAAAAAGTTCCAATGGATATGGGTCCAAAGATGCTCTCTTACCGAGAAACAGGGTTTTATTTACGAAATTTAAGAAAACATTATATCTACGCAGCGGGTAAAGATACTGAGTAACGATTTTAAACTTTCAGTGAAGAACAAGCACATCACCAGCAATGAACGCACACAGTTTTCCGGCCCAAACTGTACGAGGGACGTAGAAACTGGGGTACCTGGACAACTAGTAGAAAATATTCCCTACGCCACTGACATTTTCGAAGAAAAGAAGTGCTCCTCATAAAATACCATTCATTTTTCAATATATTTTGTTTTCTGAGAAATTTTTGTCATATCACTCATTTTGGAGAGAGTTAGGTTTGAATATTTGAGGTAAAATCATAAAATATTCTCATGAAAAGGCTTAGCCTTCCCTATTCTGAAAGCAATGTGAAGCTTGACATTGGAAACACTATATGGCATTTGAAGAAAGCTATGGTACCTCATTACAACATTAATTGAATACATTATACCCTGTCTATGCACACCGCTAGTTTTCATGGTATACTTTTCCTGGTATCCATCAGTACCCATCTTGTATACTTTTGTGTAAAACCACAACTAGTACTTGTGGAATCAATTAACTTGAGTAAAATTCTTATAATTCTACTTCAGAAATTATCGGCCCTTTTTGTCAAACTACTTTAGCATTTTGGATTACGTGAGCTCAACAAATATATCACAAATCTTTAGCAACCTCGGTCACGAAGTATGAGGACAAAGTATGCAGAAAGCTTTGGACACTGTTCGTACTACGCCAGGTATTTCCAAAGAGTCAGAGAGTATTTGTGGCGTAGTGCACGACCTTGTATTGAATCCAAAGGTGGTCACTTTCAACACCTTCTTTATAGATTATTCAGCATTATGTTTTGTTCTTGATGTTATGGCATCATAAATTCACAAATAAATGTAATAAAGGTAACGTTGATTGATGTCTTGCTTAATTTCTATTAGGTTTTCTGTACCCGAGAGGTAAACAATCTTACATCCAAAAAAGTTTCGATTAATGGATAACACAAGCGAAAATTTCAACACAGCTTCAACGGAAATATTGCAACTTTAAAATTAAAAATATTAACATCAATAAGGTGTTGCTTCACAAAATAGTGTATTTTAGTTGCTATTTTAATCTTGAGGCAATATTACTTTAATACCTCAAGATTAGGTCACAATGGTCTTAGGACTCTTTACCCCTGAGCTGCGGCTGTTAATGTTTGAAATTAACTTTATTTTAAAGCTTCTTTATAGATAAACAAAAATGAACCATCCGGGAAAACCAGTGGCGTGCACAGGAAAGGTTTCATGAATTATAAGCTTCTACGCTACTGATTGAGGATAAGACATGCAAAGTTGAATGGTATTTCATAAAATGCACGTCTTTTCTCCGAAAAGGCTAGTGGCGTATAAAATCTTGCCTACTAGGGTTACAAGTACATCAGTTCCTACATCCCTGGTTTAGTTTGGGCCAAGAGACTCTGCGCGTTTATTGCTCATTATGTGCTCACTAAACGTCTACAAGCTTAGCTTGGTATCTTTACCCACTCTGTAGATATAATTTGCTTTCGATTTCGTAAATAAAACTTCATCACTCTGTGTCTCGGCAGAGAAGCATCTTTGGACCCATATTTATTGGACCCTTTTTGTTATTTTTGGATGTGGAAATATTGGCATGTCTTTAATGTATTTAAATTATATGTTCATGGAACAAACCATTTTTAAATTACTCTTGGAGGACTTTTTCAATAAGGCACCAAGTCACAATATACTCAAGAATGAGCATAATTTACAAAAATGCATTATATTTTTTCGATTATGTTGTCATCAAATCTTTGCTGTAGCATTTCCATCGACAAGAAACGTGGTTTCAGGATTTACATAAAACTTATAACTTTAGATTTATCGAAATAAAGCCAATATGGGTTACGTACCTTATTGGCCCAAGCCCTTCAATTAACCATTCCGTCGCAACCCCCTCCTCCCCTCCCCCTAATCAATTTAGGTCATAATATTTGTAGCATATATTGTACTTATATCTAACCGTTTTCTAGATTCTAATAGTGAGAGACGAATTCGAAACACTCGGTATATACGATCTATGAGTTATGAGAACCATTTTATGATGCAAAACAATTGGTCCATAGACATTATTTTCCTATCCTACCGGTAGTGCATCTGGAAACGTAGCCTCTTCCCAATATTTAACTCAGATCAGACGTGGCAGCACAGTCAGAGCATAGGAAACACTATGCTGTGACGCGGCAGAAATATGTGTGAAACCAGGGAGTGATATGGGCGAACTGGCAACGCCAAGATCATCCTCTCCAGGCAAAATCAAGGAAACTACATTACTGGCATCGAGTCACGCGATGCTTGCCGGCAGAGGTATTATGTAAAAAAACCTAAAAAACTTAAAAAAAACAGTCAAAATGTCATCTTGCAGAATATCTAGTTTTTAGTGTGTAAATTGTCCAATGCCACGTTTGCTCGCTGTTTGCTGACGTTTATGCAACAGGTACAGCTACAAAACGAGTTCACAACAAGTGTACAAAGCTTGTGCTGAGTTAACATCTTGTAGAGAAACCTACGTAGTATCTAGTATCACAAAAAGCCTACGAAATGTCAAAAAAAACCGACGATAGGTCACTTTTGAAGATACGTAATAACCGTGCTGGATTCTTCATCTGTATCAAATGTACAAATAATATCAAGCATGGCTTTTGTTTGGGATAACACCCCGATTCCCAACGCTTTCGGAGATCAGTAGCTGTGATGGTAAGAGTGAGTGTATTATGACTATTGTGGAAGATGTAGTTCAGGAGGCTCTGTCTTGATTTGCTACAGGTCGGCTGTGAACTCAAC
The DNA here is from genome assembly GCA_963669975.1 of Acanthoscelides obtectus. NCBI lineage: Eukaryota > Metazoa > Arthropoda > Insecta > Coleoptera > Chrysomelidae > Acanthoscelides > Acanthoscelides obtectus. The sequence goes on along the minus strand of CAVLJG010000006.1, from coordinate 42,642,419 downwards.
ATATCAGCGTGATGTAGTTGGCAGATTATTTAAAATTACCTGAAATACCTAGTTATCTAGTGGAATTAGCCTATTTATAATCCTCGTAGTTGGCACCGTTACATAAAGTATGAACGCTTTTTTGTATTGACATCCATATTTAAATAGTACATGGTAATACTGGTAATGTACAGTCATAAAGCCGTAAATTTTATAAAGCAAAAGTTTATCCATCTAGGCCAACAAATCTAAGCCACACATCTAGGAAAACTAATTAAAAGTGACTAGCTTATTTACAGAGATTGTATGAAACACATTGGCGTTTCTGCACTGTTTAAGAATTATCAAGATAGCAATTCAATGAAGTTAGACACCTGTGTTTTGCAAAAAACACGAATTTGCGAATACATGATCTATATTTGCATGTAATACAATTTTTATAGTTTTGCCAAAAAATATGTTTATATGATGTCATTATTATTTGAAAATAAATGTATTGTGTGCATCATAATCAGTATTATATTTTATTAATCTGGCGCTTGTTCCCAGCAACACTGCTGAAAGAGATATTACTCTTATTGTGGATATTTTATGAATGTACGTTTATGAAATAATTATTTTCCTTCCTTTTTCCACTTTCAGCAGATTTCATTATGAACAAATGAAATCCCGAATTCTTACGATAGTTCCTCCAGATCTCCAGGCAAGTAGGCCGCGTAACCATCTGACAAACGTCAACGGTGATGCCGTCGTTTAAGGTGCAGCTCCCAAGCTTCAGTTTTATGTGTTCTGATTTCTAAGTGTGATGCTATAGCAGAACACTCTGCAGCGGTCCGTTCGAACGGCTAATGTAGAGATATATCTATGATGTGTGGAATATGTCTAATAGGTGCGTAGAATAAACAAGGTTAGGAGCGTGTACATCCACTGACATTAAAAAATTAAGATAACACGCCACTGGACCGATTTTCAAAAACAAAGCTTTTGCGTCCCTGGCATAGCAGTAACATTGTGTGAAAATTTCCGATCGGTACTTCTCAAGTTGTAGGCAGTTACAAGATTATTCAGCGGACAGACCGCTAGACAAACGGGACCAATGAAATGGTCCTGGTTTATCGTAATATTACATTACCGGCATAATTTCCCATTTTTAATCATTTTTGCGATTACAATACTTCCCCTTCGGTAGGCGTGGGAAGTAAAATGAATACCAAGAATAACGAAATGAAATCTTTTCTCACTTACGTGGATTTATCGTTCAAAGACTTGCGGAATGACCGACTACGAGCAAAAAAATTTCTTTTTAGCGCGCTTGATGAAAACATTCTATATCTCATGTACTTTCTATTATGAATAAACAATACTGCAACTAGACAGGATACATCGCTCAAGGTAAACGAAAATAACACTGTTTCATGTAAATGAAAACGTTGGTAATTTCAGCTAGAGTTGCGAGTTGAAATGAAAGTTTTTTGCATCTGACACTGAGCACTAGCAGAATTGATGTGCCGTTGGAAATACGCTCCACTCGATTCGTGTAACTAGAGAACCGCAAAATCCAGGCATTCTGGTAGCATCGATAGATACGTATATAATCTCCTGCAACTTAGATATAGCATTTCTGATTCTATTTAAAACAGGTGAAAAGCTAAGCCTCTCAAATAAATTGGGATATCCTATATCTACTGTGCAAAGTCTAATTATGCCATCTTTTAGACGGAATTAAGTGTCAATGTTGACGTACTCCTTATTTTGAAATTCCATCTCGAATAAGGCAAGCAAAAAATAAAAAAGATATTTGGAAAATTTTCTTTCTTTCGTCTATCTCCAGAGATACTCGGAAATGCGAAACTTTATAGGTTCCATTACAGTTTTTACCTAAATGCACCGTTTTGACTATATTTAACCGACTTCATATCTCTTACCGTTTCTGAGATCCCAATGGTGAGCGTCGAATTTTAAACACCCGGTATATAAACGCCAACATCTGTCCAATTTAACAGCATCCAATCCGACCCACCAAGCGGAGAGACGTAACAATTTGTACGCTTATCAATTGAAACATGCATTTATCAGCGAAAATGTACATGGTGCATGTATATATCAAAATATCTTGAAAATACATTTCTTAGAGGAAAATGGCCAGCTTCTATATCTTTCGAACATATGTTGTTACACACTTCTCTCTTGTACACATTGAACTAAAGCAGTCAGACAAATTTTTTTGAATACACTTTTTGATAGAACTGCATAATTGAATAAGTAGAATTTCGGTTCACTTCGGAGCACCTTTTGCATAATTTTGATGAAATCAAATGGGTAAAATTTGAAATATTGACCTTTGTATCAAATAAACTGATAGAAATAAGATAGTTGGATAAATAAAACAGCTTAACAAAAAGAAAAACGAAAGAAGCGCTAATCAATAAGTACCATTCATTGATTATTTTTGCATATCGAATCAAACATTATAATATTCAGCCCACAGGTATTTTTATACCGGAGCAGCCGTGCAGGCAGAAGTCTAAATATCAGAGAACCGCGGCTGCTATAGGGAGCTTGAAGAAGCTTTGTTAATCCGATCGTTGAACTGTCTAAGGTTAATCGAAGTGGAAAAATCCTCTTCAGGTAGATTACTGGCCCTGTAGAAACAGCTACAGTATATTCAGATAAGAGATAGACCGGATGTAAACAAAAGGTTCGGGTGATTTTCACGCTAACGCCGCCGTCTCGACGTAAAACAGGAGCCCTCATTGGTCAATTCGCAATTAAATGCCTATGCCGAGCGGCAGAGCAGTCGTATCAAGGCAGAGTCACATTCAGGTTCAGACGTGTTACGTATGTCGTGTGCATCATTGCAATTTGATATTTCTTTGGACGTTTTCGTTTGTTATCTTATTAAGTTGTTGAGTTTGTCGTTGTTATTGTTATACCTTGTTATTGATTGTTATTGTTATCAACTGCTTGCGCAAAATGCCCAGTAGTACAGATACTGCCGATGAAGTTGTAAACTCCTGTAGTCCACCTAGGAAACGCTCTAAAAAAAGACACCTGAGTGCAGAAATGAAAGAGGTCATTTTGAATATATATAAGATCGAGCGCGGGGAGAACGAGGCATCAACCATCAAAGAAATTGTTGTGAAGGTTTCTCACAAAGTTGGGGTGTTTAATGTGTTAAGACAATACAAAAAAAAATCACACCTTTTCTGAGCCAATGACCAGTAAACATCGCAAAAGTATTGTTAAATCATTGGATGAAGCTGATAAGCATGCGATTAGGAGGAAAGTGCATGAATTCTTCTTTAGGAATGAAATACCTACTATAGATAAAGTACTGCAGGAGGTAAATGGAGATACAACGTTGCCAAATTTCAAACGATCAACTTTCCATGCGTTACTGAGGCATTTAATTTTCAAATGGAAAAAACGGGGTCGTAATAGTTTACTACTGGATAGAGAAGAAATTGTGCTATGGAGGAGGGATTATTTAACAAAAATTGGGAAATATAGAAATCAAAACAGGAAGATTTATTACCTTGATGAAACGTGGGTAAACGCAGGACACACTACAAGTCAAGTATGGGTTGATGATTCTGTAACTTCATCCAGGAGGGCCTTTCTAGACGGACTGTCCACCGGATTAAAAAATCCAGCAGGTAAATACGAGTAATAGACAACAATCGGATGTTTTTCAAACCTTGGGAACAAGGTTCTAAACATTAATTCCAGGGGGCAGATAAAACATATTACAGGTAACAAAGCTTTTATAACTTTCGATAAAATGCGTGGATGTTTTATTGTCATTTTCATTTGTTAGAACTTTTTTAAGCCATGTTTTTATGTGTTTTCGATATTTCAATAATTTTTTAATATAATCTTAAAATATGTCGAATATTATAAACTTAAAAAAAGTTACTAAGTTTTATATTGTGTACCGTTCCTAATATTTCTAATCATTTTAATTCATACTTTAAGCTTTATAAAGTTATAATTTGTTAATATTAATATTTGCGCGTATTTCAGGTTCCTGATCATTCATTTTTTAAAGGTTTATAACTTTAAATTAAATTGTGAAGCGCTGAGTAATCATACGACGTTCAATATTCTTTCTTTCAATATGACTAAATAATCCCAATTATAGCAATCTGATACTCATGTCTCAATGTTTTTTCGCTGAATGTGATGAAAACATTTGAAAAAGGTTCGCTTATTGAAATAAAGCTACACCAGTTAGTACATCGATTTACAGGTAAAGGGAAAAGGCTCATTATCTGCCATATTGGCAGTGAGGATGGATTTGTTGTTGACGGTCTGTGGTGCTTTGAGTCTAAGAAAACTGGAGATTACCACGAGGAAATGAATGGCGAATCGTTTGAACAGTGGTTTTCAAAAATTTTACCGAACGGAAAACACAGTAATTGTGTTGGATAATGCGCCTTATCATTCTCGAAGAATGGAGAATGTCCCAACAACGGCTTCAAGGAAAGTTGATGTTCAAAATTGGCTCCGCTCGAAAAATATCAACTTTGAAGAAGCAATGCTGAAAGTACAATTATTAAGAATTGTCAAGGATTACAAGGCGGAATATCAAAAATACGCCATTGACGAAATGGCAGCAAGTCAAAATAAAACTGTGCTCCGTTTACCTCCATACCATTGCGAGCTCAATCCCATTGAGCTTATATGGGCAGAGGTTAAAAATTATATAGCTAAGCACAATACAACTTTTAAATTTTGTGACCTCAAAGGACTTTTCATAGAAGCACTAGAATTAATAACAGCGCAAAAATGGGAAAACTGTATTAAGCACGTGAAAGACAAAGTTGAAAAGAGAATGTGGGAACTGGACAATATTTTAGAGGAACAAGTCGAGCCATTCATTATTGACGTTGGTGCTTCAGGCAGTAGCGATGATGAAAGCTCATCAAGCTCATCTTTCCAATAAAAGATGTCGTTCATCAAATTCGGTAAGTTATAAGTAATTATAAAGCTACTGTATTTTTTAATTAATTATTGACATTTTTGAACCCATTTTGGCAAAACCTATTCAAGAATCTACTTTCTGAAAATGTTCAACCATGCACATTTTTTTACGTTTTGAACGTTTTAATTTGGTTACATATTTACCTAGAAATCAAAAAATATACTAACCAATATTCTAAAAGCAATTTTAAGAGATATGCGATTATTTTAATTTAGGCTAATTTAAACGCCATTTTGAGATTATATTCGACTGTATTTCACCAAACATCAGGCGGCATCCGAAGCTGGAAATCGAAGCGAAAATTTTGAAACCCTTATGTATATTTACATCATTATATATTTCTTACCCCACCCCGACATGATCCTATATCCATCACCAATCGTATACACATCGAATTGTGCTAATTTACTACAAAGTTACGCAGAGCAGCATCTACTATCTAAAATATGTACTGCGTGACTCTTAATACGTCCCTGCCGAATGTTACAGCGTTCGATGATCACGTGGTCTTGTTTATGTCCGGTCTATCTCTTATCTGAATATACTGTAGATCGCCGACTGCCTGTCGGTGCGAAAAGGTTGTTACAGTGTCTTTTTATGGTGGACTAAAAATTAGCTACATCTGGATAAAGTAAAATATTTCAACATTTTTGTTATTTAGGATAATAATTTTATAGCCGTTCTTAAGAACATCGAATTTTATTTTCATAACTAAACACTTCTCTCAGTCTGTAATTTTGTGGTAGAAAATCGTACTCTACTCTACATCTCGTTGCAGGTCATTCTTTATAATTTTGAAGGTGACTTGGGCTATTTCCGGTGCTCTGGTGGAGAAATTTCTGCGGCCCACTGCCCGATCCTGTGCATAGTTCACACGCTGAGTTGCGGATTCAAAGGGTGGTGGGGTAGTTTTTGTTGGAAATCGGTCCCCTTAGTGCTTATTAGGGTCGGAGCCCATCGAGCGGAGGGGAACCGCCTACAGGGTTAGTCCAAGGCGAGTTTGTGTGACACTCATGCCTGGGAGAAGCACGTACCCCATTTTTGGAGAACCCTCATTATTAGAGCGTTTTTTTAATGTTAGTTTTTTTTGATAATCATTTAGCTAGGGAGGGGTAATACATAAATTCATTCTTGTTAACCTGTCCTCCAGGACTTTTCCTTGATGTGTTTTTATTTTATTTTATTTTTTTTGTTCAACAATTGTCTGTGTACCTTGTGAGTTGGTACCTCTTTTAACACCAACATTCCAACAGGGATACTTGTCTGTTATTTCATTTCTTAGTTTTTGGAAACTAGGTGGCGCCCAAATAACCATTGCATCCAAAACCAAAGTATAAAGAACCTCCCCCTGAGGGGGCTCATAGCTACCAACTGAGAACACAGTTCATACCGGATAACACTGGCGCCCAACGTTAGACCAAAGTACAAACAATCGCACCCTGAGGTCTCATATCTAAAGACTGACAACGACAGTAAGTTGTGGTGGGATAACAAGGTCCCAGACTGTCCATAAGAAAAAGTCATCGAAGAGTCAAACAGCCGTCCCCTGAACAGCACAGAGCATGGATAATGTTTTTGGGGCTGCAGCACGAACATGTATGCACTCCGGGCTATGTCTTATCTGGGCCTTGTACAGAGTGATGAGGTAATGTGGAGAAAGGTGATATACTTAAATCCATTTCATCAAATGTACAATATCACATCATTAAGAACGGGAATAGAGAATATTGACCTATTCCTAGTTTATGAAACTAAAGGTACGCTTGGTTGATGATGTTATGAAACAATCCACTATCTGCTAATTTCAAGGCCTACTGAGAGGATTGTTTTTTTTAATAACCAAGGTTCGACAAGTTCAACCATATGACACAGTATACGCTTATGGAGACAGAACAAAGACTCTATTCACCTGTGAAACAATCCAATAGAGATATGGGAAGAAATAAAGTTGATGATTGAGGACAAAAGACGAAACATCATACTGAAGTCCTAGGCATCTTGTAGATGAAGCTTCTACTTTGAAATATCATCTCAAATGAAGTCAAGATAAAATGAAGACGATTTTGGGAACATTCTGTTTCTTTCGTCTATCTCCGGAAATACTCATAGTTGGCAAGTTCCAATTTCTTAGTTACCAAAATGCGCACATTATATTCACTTCGTATCTCTTATTGCTTCCGAGATCCCAATGATGAGAGTTGAAAGCGAAACACTCAGTAGGCATCTACAATAACGCCGTTATACTTTTATTACTTCTCTCAGTTGAGATAGCTTCGAATTTTTATAGGTGCTTAGATCCATCTTAGGTCGGCCATCAACTCTGTCATTACACAGTGTATGTACTTTGCTTATTGATTAAATGTTCCATTATATGTGCAGCTTTACGGCAGGGTTTATAACTTAATGAGCTCCCAGATCCCTGGCGGCGACGCAGGAAATATTAAATCTGTACTTGTTTAAGGAATCGTTCGTATGGACTCAGCAGTATATTGAACAAAGCATTCAATTTCGAGCATTAGTTTTGAGAGGCTCACCACTGACACTTTCTCCCTTGATCAGATTTCTTTGGTTCTCTTTGGAAATCATTTGGCCTCTTCGGATTTTTTTGGATATACTTGAATCTTTTTGTATTCCTTTCGGATAGAATTGCAGTATTGACTGAATAATCGGTAGATCTGGCAACCATGGGTTATACGCTGGGTGTCCACTGGATTCGATGAAAGTTTGTTGATCAAAAACACAAAAGAAGTCAATAGCATCAAAAAATATCTTCAAACACACGAAATGCAAGACGTCATACATAAAAATATGGAGTATACGTTTTTTCACCCACATTGGAGATACGTGAAGACATGTGGACTTGAAATGAAAATAACAGACATCTAGGTAATTTGAGATGGGGAACAATTTGTATTCAAAACTGACAGTTTACTTATGATCGGACATAAGATAAAAGGCGAAATATTTTTACCATTTCCAGGCCCCTGGCCAGGCCTCAGTTGACCCCACGAGAGAGTTCATCATCGAGAACACGCCTATGTTTCACTATCAGGCCGAAGATATTTACATTTAACAAGTATCGATTCAATATTACAGTAAAACATAAGTTACAAGCAACAAGGGCACAAAAGTTCATTATTCTAACATTTCATTCTTAGAATAGAACCGAAAATTTGTTATTAGCCAAACACTCGCATGCGGCTTCGATCAAAAAATTGTTGTTATCGGATCATAGTGCTTAACTACTTTATTTTATACACATCCTCTATATGCGTTTTGTACCATGGAAGGCCAAGCTAACAAATAAACAAAATGGTGAAGTCATTCCGAACCGTACTTTTTTAAAGGTTTTTTTGTCATATCAGGATTCGAACAATAGGAACATACAATACAATACAACACAACACAATCCTTTATTGATGTTAGTGTACATACAGTACCTACAGACGTCAGTCTGTAACAAAATTTTATGGTATACATAGATAACAATCTTTAAATCCACTTTGCAGATGACAAATGTGTATATATAATAATATATAAAACGGTACTGTGAAATAAGGAAAATAATTTAAAAAGCAATAACAGATACAGCACATATCAAATTTAAAGTCCAAGAACTCATGGTATGAATAAAAACCATTTTCAGCAAGGAAACTTATTATTGTCCGTTTGAAGGCATTTAAATTGAAGGATCTGATTTTCAGCGGTAATTTATTGTACTATTTCGGTGCTGTAATTTTTAAACTTTTCTGAGTTTTCGTTCATCTTACAAAATGAATATGTAATTTCCCAGCACTCTTTGAATCATAGTCAGTATGTGAAGTATGCGAACAGCAATTTGAATACTATTTAGCATACATCAGTGCTTCATAAACATACAGGGTGACGGGAAAATTGATGCGTAGCCGATGGGGGGAGATAGTACAAGCCAATCTGAGTCGATTTTACTATAGGAACTACCGTCCGAAAATTAGCCGTTTTCGAATTATACTAATTTTTAAGATTTTATAAAATTAACGTCCTTTATACGTTAACCAAGTCATAAAACTTGAAAATTTGGTGTTTCATTTAATTTCTTTTTGTTTTACAATAAAAATATTCCAAAATACGAAAATTGATACTCAAATGTACATTATTGACGTTATCTCATGCAGTAAGCTTCAAAATAGTTCGATTTTGTTAAACAAATCTTCGTTCATCTCAAAAACTCAATTTACTAGAAACAATCACCAATTTTTCGTGCAAAACAATTTTAAAATATCTACGTTTCATTACCTTGCAAATGAGGTATCAAAGTCACAAACCGGTTTAGAAATGACAAAGATATGAGTGACAGAAACAGGTATAGCCGCGAACATCGGACTTTGCCACCGGAATAGTGTGATAAGTAAGACTAGTCACCCCCTCCCTCCCTCGCTTCAATCTGCTCTTGCGATTTATTGCGTTCGGATGTGCTTGTTTGCTCGCTGTTTTGATATTTCTAATGACTTGGCTCTTGTTGGACTTCCGTGTGTGATTCTTTTCCTGACAACCTAGACTGTACCCTGTTTTCTGTTATTCCTTACGACTTGGCTGCTGTGTGACTTGATTGTTCGTTGATCAACCTATCCTCCTAACAAAGGAGGCGGCCGTTGGGTTTCGAAGAATATGCCGATATCCTTTTCTACTATGGAGATGCCAGAGGCGATGCTGAAGAAGCTCGTCGTGAGTATGGGGAAATGTTTCCTAATCGTCACCTACCTGACGCCCGCGTATTTAGGCAAACCTTTCATCGGGTTCGAGAGCGCGGTACCGTCATAAGATATCAAGGTAAGTTTGCATCATTGATAATTATTAACTTATCATAATCAGTCATTCAGTAAGGCCTATGTAGAGCCTTGGAGGTCTGTGGGCTGAACTGATGATACTGTAACATAGTTGTTTTGATACAGTTGATTGAACTTAAGAGTTGATTCATTTAATTTTAACTCGAGCATCTACACGGTTCTGAAGATGGAAACACCCACACGTTGTGAATCGTTTTTTCTAAATAATATTTTGCCAACTCTAGCTCATAGTCTTACCGCTATGTTTATTAGGTAACAATTTCCTCCAAAAAAGTGTTATTTGTTTTTTCATTTTATTTCAGGTGATGCAGGTAGACCTCGACATGATTTGTAAGAAGAAATATTAAATATTTTCCAAAGAGACCCTACTCTCTCTACTCGCGTTGTGGCTCGACGGCTTGGATTATCCCAATGGCAAGTGTAGTATGTTTTGCATGAAAACATATTCCACCCTTACCACTACACACCTGTGCACGTCATAGAGGAAGGAGATCCCATGAGGTGCATGCAATTTTGTCGTTTTATTTTAAACGCTGATGTTGAAGATAGCAATTATTTAAGAAAAATTCTATGGACAGACGAATCAAAATTTGATATAGACGGCATAAGAAGCTACCATAAAGCTCACTATTGGCGTGAACGTGCAGTGGGAAATCCTCATATGAAGAGACCAAAAAGATCTCAAAGGCGATTTTGTCTGAATGTCTGGATGGGCATTATTAATAACTGTTTGGTAGGACCACATTTCCTATCCGACAACTTAAATGGAGAGGCCTACGAAAATTTCTTAAGTAATGTTCTATTTGAATTTCTTGAAGTCGTGCCGCAACACACAAGACACAATGATTTTTCAGCATGACGGGTGCCCAGCACATTTCAGACTAAGGCCGGTATCGTCAGTCGTCCCTACAATTGTTTATGGCCTCTTTGATTGTCATAGTTTTCTAATTTTCCGTGTCAGCGCTCTATTTTGAGGTTATGTCACAAATATCTATTTGCATCAAATTGTGCATGCTTTTGATTTATTTCATGTTTTATCAGCCCGAAATTTCCTACAATTTAAAACGAAAAAATATCTTCAAAATAGGAGAGCGCTGGCGCTGACACAGAACAGGAGCAATCTAGAAATTTTTGAAGGAGAGAAAAGAGTATGACAATCAAGGAGGCCACAAACGCGCCCTACAATTGTAGGGACGACTGACGATACGGGCCTGAGTGTTAGAAATTGGTTAAATGAGCAGTTTCCGAAGAGGCGGACCAATCCCGTGGCCAGCACGCAGTCCCGATCTCACACCTATGGACTTTTTTGTGTGGGGTCGCATGAAAAGTTTAGTATACTCGGATCAAAATCCTGTACCCACAATAGAAGACCTCACAAACAGGATAATACATGCAGCACAAGAATTTCAAGCCTCTCTTAGGAATTCGGCGGTAGTAAAATCAGGTGTCATAAGGTATATGCATTAGAAATAGAGGGCGCCATATTGAAAATGCATTATAAAAATAAAAAAATGTAGTTTCAAACAAATTATCCTGTATTAAGGTATGATTTTGTAAGTGTAGTATTTTTATTGCTTTTTCCTTCCTCCTCTTTTAATAGTCATATTTTTGTCATTTCTTAATCGATTTGTGATTTTTATACCTCATTTGAAAGATCGTGAAACGTGGATGTTTTCTAATTATTTTGTAGGAAAAATTTGTATGCGACTTTTTCTAGTAAACTGAAACTTTTGAGATGAACGAAGATTTTTTAACAAAAATCGAACTATTTTGAAGCTTACTGCATGAGATAACGTCAATAATGTACATTTGAGTATAAATTTTCGTATTTTAGAATATTTTTATTGTAAAACCGAAAAAAAATCAACTGAAACACTCAATTTTCAAGTTTTATGACTTGGTTAACATATAAAGGACGTTAATTTTATGAAATCTTGAAAATTACTATAATTCGAAAATGGCTAATTTTCGGACAGTAGTTCCTATAGTAAAATCGACTCAGATTGGCTTGTAATATCTTCCCCCACCGGCTCCGCATCTATTTTCCCGTCACCCTGTATATTGAAGACAATGTGAGTAGCCTCAATTCTTTGAAAGCTTGTTTGCAAACGTCAGTATAATCCAGTGAATACAATATCTTAATTGCCCGCCTCTGTAAAGAGAATAGTCGATACCAGTCCACACCCTGACCCCAAACTCAGATACCATATGATATCAAAGAGTGGCATAGAGCAAAGTAAACTGACTTCAACGTATCACTATTCAACTCATACGATAAGCTTCTAAGTAAGTAAATAATTTTTTCTTAGCTCTTTTGCTGTTTTATGACTGTGTATGTCCTATTTCAATTTCTTGTCTATGTGTATACCTAGAAACTTTGTATGTTCTGTATATTGTGTTTCTGGATCTTTCAATGAAAATATCATATAACTGTCTTGTTTTCATACAGGGTCAGCTTATTTGCATCAAACCAGTTTTTGGCTGTCGACTGTGCGATCATACCTTTCCCAACGAGCTTAGAAATGTTTTTTGATCTAAAAGAGATGGCAGTATCAACAAATAGTATATAATTTTCATCTTTGTGGTTTGGCAGATCATTGATATATATATCAGAAATAAAATCGGCACAAGAATTGAGCCCTGGGGTACACCGTGTTCAATATGTTTTTCATTTCATTTCCGATTTTTACTAACAATTTTCTATTTGTTAAATACGAATTGATTAGGTTGCAAGAAGCTGCTTCGAATTTATACATTCTGAGCTATATGATTAAAATGGTATGTGATACACAGTCAAATGCCTTGCTCAAATCAGAGAATATTGTCTGCAAGAATTCTTTTTCTTCAAAAGCGTCAACTATGTCATCGACCAACTCCAAAACTGCGATGGTCGTGTTTTTTGACATCGAAATCCAAACTGATTCAAATAGAACATGTTGTCAGTTTCAAAATGTAAGACCATTTGTCTCACCAAGCATTTTTCGTAAATTTTGCTGGGAACAGGATCGCCATTTTTAAAAACCGGTATCACAACTGCACGTTTTAAGTAGTCTGGAAATATGCTACACTCAATGCAAATATTTATTAATTTGGTTAGAGGCATTATGATTTGGTATTTGATCATTTTTTTTAAAAGAGTGTTCATATCATAAATATATTTAGAGTTCTGAGAAGAGAATTGATAGCATCTCTAACGTCATTTAATGATACTTTTTTAAAGTTGAAGTGGCGCAAGAATCTTACTTTCTGGATGTAGATGACCTTCATCCAAGTTTTCTAACAGTTTATGCGCAATGGTACAGAAAAAGTCGTTGAATTCATTTTTTTCTTTTGACGTATTCATACCATTGCTTGTATTTTTGTTTTTCCTAACAATTTACCACATAGGGTTGTTAGATCTTTTAATGATTTGATCATTATATTTTTTTCGATGCATTTATTTTTTGTTTATTTTTTTTTTCTTAAATCTGTTTAGCCTTTTTTTCCAGTAAACAGATTTTTCTTTGTTATACAAGGAATTTAGGAAAAATAAATGTTCTCTCATATTTCAGAGGTCGTTATTAAACCAGGTTGCATTGTATGTCACATCACATCTACTAGGCAGTACTTTTTCTTCTATATCAAATTTTTTTGTGCGGTTCAAAGAACAGTCCTGAATGAAATCCCACGTCCAATTGTCAACAAGGTTAAAGAAAACTAACTTACCATACCCTGTGATAGGTCTGCACACCGTTTTGGTGAACTTGCGAGATGTCACAAGAGGCGGAGGGAATTTCAATCAGAACAGAAATTTGAATCAATAGATGCTACACTTGAATCTATATTGAAGTTTACAAAAATGCTATCAATACAATGGTTATTTCGGGTGTTCTCTTTTTCCATCTGTTCAAAACCATAGGTAGTTAGTACATCTAGGGTAGCTGAGCAATGTTTGTCATTACTTTCAAATCTTATATTGAAATCTCCTTCAATAATTATGTTTTTATTTGACAGGGTGCTTAAGGCACCTTCTAACATCTTTAACAATATAAAGTGATCCTCGTTTTCAGAAACTATAATGGTGGGGATCTATAAATTGAAATAACGTAGAGATTGTATTCAACAAAATAACTGCAGGACACTTCACACTGCCTTTCATTAGACAATTCATTCACTGTACGGATAGCTTCAGCGTGTAGGTCATGCTTAGCTAATATGAGACTACCTCCTTTTCTGACGTTTTTCGTGCAAAACTTGAAACAACTTTGTATCCCGATATTCTCACAGCTTCTATTCCATCACTTGTTAGATGCGGCTCAGACAGACAATGGATATACCCGAGTCGTTAAGATAAGTTTCGAGTTCTTGGACCTTGTTTCTAATAGATTGTACATTTAAATGAGCAGTTTAAAGACTGTTTGCACCAAAGTTACTGACAGAAGTCGCAGATTGAATTTGATCCAATTCCATATTAGTAGTAGATCTAGGAACATATCTTAGTTTGCTGGATTCTCCAACATCTTTTCCACACTTATCCCCAGGAAAGTGATTCTTTAGCAATGATATGAGAGAATCCACAGTTGTGTCAGTACTTACATGATATACATGCAGTTGAGCTACCTAACACATTTTACTTCTGTATCAATTTTACTGCCAACGATAACATTACGCCTTCTTCGTCTATGTTCTACTTGTTTCCAGTCACTCGCACCGTCATCAGGTTGATTGGCGGATAATGCTAGTTGTTGGGGACGAATATTGGTGTTAAGCGATTCATTGTTATCCTCGGTAAGGTTGATTATCTTATTCAACTTTAGTTTCGTTTGTTCCTCCATTATGGTCATGGTAACCGCCTGCACGGTAGTATCGTGTATATTACTGGAGTTAAGAGTCTACAGTACATTCAGATAAGAGATAGACCGGACATAAACAAGACCACGTGATCATCGAACGCTGTAACATTCGGCAGGGACGTATTAAGAGTCACGCAGTACATATTTTAGATAGTAGATGCTGCTTTGCGTAACTTTGTAGTAAATTAGCACACTTCGATGTGTATACGATTGGTGATGGATATAGGATCATGTGGGGGTGGGGTAAGAAATATATAATGATGTAAATATACATAAGGGGTTCAAAATTTTCACTTCGATTTCCAGCTTCGGATGCCGCCTGATGTTTGGTGAAATACAGTCGAATATAATCTCAAAATGGCGTTTAAATTAGCCTAAATTAAAAATAATCGTATATCTCTTAAAATTGCTTTTAGAATATTGATTAGTATATTTTTTGATTTCTAGGTAAATATGTAACCAAATTAAAACGTTCAAAACGTGAAAAAATGTGCATGGTTGAACATTGTCAGAAAGTAGATTCTTGAATAGGTTTTGCCAAAATGGGTTCAAAATGTCAATAATTAATTAAAAAATACAGTAGCTTTATAATTACTTATAACTTACCGAATTTGATGAACGACATCTTTTATTGGAAAGATGAGCTTGATGAGCTTTCATCATCGCTACTGCCTGAAGCACCAACGTCAATAATGAATGGCTCGACTTGTTCCTCTAAAATATTGTCCGGTTCCCACATTCTCCTTTCAACTTTGTCTTTCACGTGCTTAATACAGTTTTCCCATTTTTGCGCTGTTATTAATTCTAGTGCTTCTTTGAAAAGTCCTTTGAGGTCACAAAATTTAAAAGTTGTATTGTGCTTAGCTATATAATTTTTAACCTCTGCCCATATGAGCTCAATGGGATTGAGCTCGCAATGGTATGGAGGTAAACGGAGCACAGTTTTATTTTGACTTGCTGCCATTTCGTCAATGGCGTATTTTTATATTCCGCCTTGTGATCCTTGACAATTCTTAATAATTGTACTTTCAGCATTGCTTCTTCAAAGTTGATATTTTTCGAGCGGAGCCAATTTTGAACATCAACTTTCCTTGAAGCCGTTGTTGGGACCTTCTCCATTCTTTGAGAATGATAAGGCGCATTATCCAACACAATTACTGCGTTTTCCTCTAAGTTCGGTAAAATTTTTGAAAACCACTGTTCAAACGATTCGCCATTCATTTCCTCGTGGTAATCTCCAGTTTTCTTAGACTCAAAGCATCACAGACCGTCAACAACAAATCCATCCTCACTGCCAATATGGCAGATAATGAGCCTTTTCCCTTTACCTGGAAATCGAAGTACTAACTGGTGTAGATTTATTTCAATAAGCGAACCTTTTTCAAATGTTTTCATCACATTCAGCGAAAAAACATTGAGACATGAGTATCAGATTGCTATAATTGGGATTATTTAGTCATATTGAAAGAAAGAATATTGAACGTCGTATGATTACTCAGCGCTTCACAATTTAATTTAAAGTTATAAACCTTTAAAAAATGAATGATCAGGAACCTGAAATACGCGCAAATATTAATATTAACAAATTATAACTTTATAAAGCTTAAAGTATGAATTAAAATGACTAGAAATATTAGGAACGGTACACAATATAAAACTTAGTAACTTTTTTTAAGTTTATAATATTCGACATATTTTAAGATTATATTAAAAAAAAATTGAAATATCGAAAACACATAAAAACATGGCTTAAAAAAGTTCTAACAAATGAAAATGACAATAAAACATCCACGCATTTTATCGAAAGTTATAAAAGTTTTGTTACTTGTAATATGTTTTATCTGCCCTCTGGAATTAATGTTTAGAACCTTGTTCCCAAGGTTTGAAAAACATCCGATTGTTGTCTATTACTCTGTATTTACCTGCTGGATTTTTTAATCCGGTGGACAGTCCATCTAGAAAGGCCCTCCTGGATGAAGTTACAGAATCATCAACCCATACTTTACTTGTAGTGTGTCCTGCGTTTACCCACATTTCATCAACGTAATAAATCTTCCTGTTTTGATTTCTATATTTTCCCAATTTTTGTTAAATAATCCCTCCTCCATAGCACAATTTCTTCTCTATCCAGTAGTAAACTATTACGACCCCGTTTTTTTCCATTTGAAATTTAAATGCTTCAGTAACGCATGGAAAGTTGATCGTTTGAAATTTGGCAACGTTGTATCTCCATTTACCTCCTGCAGTACTTTATCTATAGTAGGTATTTCATTCCTAAAGAAGAATTCATGCACTTTCCTCCTAATCGCATGCTTATCAGCTTCACCAATGATTTAACAATACTTTTGCGATGTTTACTGGTCATTGGCTCAGAAAAGGTGTAATTTTTTTTGTATTGTCTTAACACATTAAACACTGATGCGCGACACACCCCAACTTTGTGAGAAACCTTCACAACAATTTCTTTGATGGTTGATGCCTCGTTCTCCTCGCGCTCGATCTTATATATATTCAAAATGACCTCTTTCATTTCTGCACTCAGGTGTCTTTTTTTAGAGCGTTTCCTAGGTGGACTACAGGAGTTTACAACTTCATCGGCAGTATCTGTACTACTGGGCATTTTGCGCAAGCAGTTGATAACAATAACAATCAATAACAAGGTATAACAATAACAACGACAAACTCAACAACTTAATAAGATAACAAACGAAAACGTCCAAAGAAATATCAAATTGCAATGATGCACACGACATACGTAACACGTCTGTACCTGAATGTGACTCTGCCTTGATACGACTGCTCTGCCGCTCGGCATAGGCATTTAATTGCGAATTGACCAATGAGGGCTCCTGTTTTACGTCGAGAAGGCGGCGTTAGCATGAAAATCACCCGAACCTTTTGTTTACATCCGGCCTATCTCTTATCTGAATATACTGTAGGGATTATGTGAATCATCATTTGTTTTTGTTTTTTTGGAGGACCCTCGCAGATATTGGAATAACTAGTTTTTGTTGATGCACTATTTGCTTCTTTCTGTTTATAGGTACTTTCCATCAATTTAATGTGTTCTTGTAGGAGGTCAATTGTATCATACAGCTCTTTGATTAAGATATCCTTTTGTTTCATGACATAATTAAAAATACGAATATCTACCTTATTGTCAGTAGACTGCTGTTCAATAGTACCGAAAAACTGAGAATCACTCTCGGAACTGGAACGGGCATCATTGCAGCATATTATTTTATCATCATGGATAACTAATGCATTTTTTCAAATACTTAACACAACCAGAAAGTGTCACTGAATCACATTTCGTCGGCTAAATACATTAAACTGCTAACTCTTTTTGTGAGGTTTACAGGAGGAACAAAAACCGATTTTACAACAATTGTGTGCACTTAAACAAGCCGCTATTAGAAAAGAATATTTTTGATGATATTTTCAATGTGTTAACAAGAAATAGATGTGGAAAAAATTACTGTATTAGATTTTACGGACAAAAACTGGTGTTGGCAGTTGTTCATTTGAACAGAAAAAGAAGGAATTTTGGAGTTAGCAACTTTTATTTTTAGTAGAACATTTATTTTAGTGTATTCAAAATGATCAAAACATCTAAACTAAAACATCTAAAAATTCACATGTGTCTTTATACAGATGGTCCAACACTGTCCAGGCAATAATGTCAAATTGCGATTTTCTTTGCGAAAATAATTCTCATTCATCAGACAACCAAAAGTTTATAATAGATGTCCCCTACTGGTTTATATTTTAGGTCCCGAATATCAGTTCCCTACAAATAAAAATTAAACAATTAAATATACCAAGCACTCTTATAATTTAAATGTTTTTATTACTTTTGGTTCTCCTAGCTTATTTCCAGGTCAAATACTTCTAACAGTTCCTAACTTTTTTGATTAATCGGGAGAAAGAGTGATCTAAGTACATTACCTCGTAGGGCTTAGGACTTTTTCTGGCTTTTTTGCAGTGGTATTCATAATCTGCAGGGACGTTTAGCCTTACTCGATTTACACAGCCTTCTATGTTGGCATGCATGGAATCCACTTGCATTTGAGTATGTCCAACCTCTAAATATTTATTCTCAAGTGTAATATCATGTTTTCTGCATAAATTTAAAGCTGCGTTAGCCAAAGTCACGTTTCTGTTCTGGTACGTACAACCATCACATTATTATCTTTCGATCATCTTTTTCCATTGTAGGAATGACTTTTGTTTCCAAAAATGAGTAGAAACATGACGAAAATTCTTCTGCGGTTAGTCCACCCTTCCCCTCATGCCATAAGAAACAATTTGTTGAGCATAGGTATTATAAAAGCAAAGAATGTGAACGCATAATTTTGTCTTGTTATATGAGCAGCTAACATTAGGTTTAGGAGACATTAAAACAGCTTGAAGAAATCCTTTTGTTTTTCTGCTCTGGCCTCATTTTTGTTTAATATATGAGCGTTAGGGTTAGGGTTTTCCTTTATACGACGTGTAGCTCTTGAGAAAATAAGCGGATTTTCTTAGTAGCATATACATCAATGGCTTAAGAGAACCGAGATATTGGGCTCCGCAAACTCAATCAAACCTGAACTAAACCGAAGACGGTCCTGACCCTTGATCTAGTCCACAGTGCCAGCGTACAGTTATACGACGTACGACTACGATGTAAGTACGCTGGTATGCAACCTAACCTAAACGCCGGTAGTGTAGGTCAACAAACCATTACATTGGTAACCGATTGCTGTTCAAAAATAAAAAAAATGGCACACTCATACAATAATAGCTAACTCAAGAAGTCAATTTCATTAAAAAAAACAATAATAAATACTGATACTCCCAAATTCGCCCAAACGTAATTTAAGAGAAAAGCTGCCACTCCGACATAACGGTAATTTTGTTTACTACATACCAAAATAAACATATTTTTACAAAATCAAACTTACCTTTCATCAAAAAGGATTACCGGAACACCAAACTAATGTCAAACTGTGATATTTCAAAAAGAAGCCACGTTTATTCTAGAGCTGAAGAGCATTTGAAGAGCACACGTGTACCTGTCACTTTGTTTTGACTGGAGATAGCAGTATTTCGATGAATAAAGTGTGGGGAGCAGTAGGCAGCTTTACTCATCATGGCCTTTCAATCATTTTTCGTACGAACTTGACAAACCTTTAGTTTTCGTATAGTCATATAGTTGTCAAATAGATAAATATCTCCAAAGTGATGGAAATGGAGTTAGCAGTATAACGTATTTAGCAGACCATTTGACACATTTTACACGACTTTGAGTAGACCACCCGACTTGCCTGCCGCCGCCATCAGATACCTGCAACATTTTTACTTAATATTCACTGATTTTTCTGTGTTGGTTTCATTTATTTCATTATTGTTTCATTGCATTATCATGCCTAGAATTTACAGACGCACTAATTTCCCTCAACTTTCCAAGTTTCCGAGCCGGATTTTCTTTTAGAGAAATCGCTAATCGTGTGAATCGAAACCAACCAACTGTAGTGAGATGCTTTCGAGTGTGGTTCCGGGAAGGCCGAAATCAAGTTAAAGTTACTGAACGTCAAAGACAGACCACAGAGCAACAGGATCGATATTTGAGGCAACTAGCTCTTCGATTTTCCCAAGCAGGCGCAGTTGCGAACCAGTGGTTTGATGCTGTCGCAAGGGCAATAAGGTCTTCTGGAATGTTTACATACCATCCCCATCTTGTACTTCCTTTGTCCTCACAGCATCGTCGGCAACGGAATATGGAATGGAGTCGTGTTCAGCGATAAGTCCAGATTCTGTTTGGGCGCACATGATGGCCGTGCAATAGTAAGGACGAGACGTGGTGAATTCCATCGAACGGTATATTCATCGCACTGTGGGTGTTATGGTATGGGGTGTCATTGCTTACGGCAGCAGGTCAGGATTAGTGTTCATTCGAGGTAGCATGACTGCCCAACGCTGTATCCACGAAGTTTTACAACCACATCTGCTTCCCTTTTAGGAAACATGGCAAGATCCACTTTTTCAGCAGAACAATGCTCGACTTTAGACTTTTTAGAAGCGTTCGAAGTAAATCTGCTTCAGTGCACCTTCCACAAACACTGGAGGCTCCCTCGACACCAAATTCAGATGGTCTGGGATGCCAAGAAGACATCAATCACCTAATCCAGTCAATGCAGCGACGACTTAACGAATGTGTAGCGAACAGAGAAGCTATTTTGGGAAATTCCAAGTTAAAATTTCAATCGCTTTCTATTTATCAGTAGACCTAAAACTTATAAAAGTATGCTCAAAATTCCATCACTCCCTGTCGGTGTTGTATTTCCTATGTCATTTTCATCATAATGAAATACCAAATACTTTCAATAATATATTATTCTTATGAAAAATACTCAATTACCCAAGATGACCTCCTTATGTAAGGCCAACATGGTCCTTATGGCGTTATAAATCTACAATTAAAAAGCATAAATAGAATAATAGTGTATTTAAGTATGAAACGTATGTTTTGTTGTGAGCTATGATTAGAGTTTTAACATCGACGAGCGATGTCAACAAAACGAGGAACTGCATTTACAAAATAACGATACGAGAGGCTTGCCGCCACGAGTGTGACGTTAAATTCGAATGTGAATAGAACGAATATTTCTTATCAGGGCAATAATTTTATCAGTTGTCTTACAAAAGCACGGCCTTCCATGGCCTACCCACCTTAGATTGACTGGCATATTAGAAAACCATTTTTATCGACCTTCTGTGCCCCCATGAGTTCGGCCCTGTGATTCGTCATATCGAAGTGATAAATTATGTCTTAGCCTGCGCATGTTGGGACGTTGCTTTTGAAAATAGCTTAGTCCATCTTTCAAAGTTGACAGCTAATTTGAATCTCCGAAGAGGAAGGTATGCCTCAAATGAAACCGTATTCCAGACATAAATATGTAGGAATGCCAAGGACATGTATACACGACGTGTTCTTAAAGCTAAGACCTTCCAACAGCGTTTAGTTTTTGTAAAATGTAAAATTACATTTGTAACATTTGTAACGCATAAAACTTAACCCAGATATACGGCTCCAGAAAAAATGCGCGATTTCAAATGTCGCCCTGTCTCTAGCAAATTGAGAAAAGATGCCATATATTTAAACGGATCTGTTCGTTCATAAGTCGAATTTAAAAACAAAGAACAGAAAATGTAACATATGTAACACTCCATGATTTCCTGGCCACTTATGAATAAATTACTTTTTACTGACGTTGTAGGTGCAAAATTTTAGCTCAATTGTTTAAGGTCAACTGGTTCAAAATTAGGTTCCAAGATTTGTCTTACATACATATATAAACAGGTCGAGTTAAATAACAGCTTTTAAAAAGAACGTGAAACATATTTATACGCAGCTTTTAATGAAGAATTGAAAAATTTATAATAATTAACAGTTAATACCCGTGGAAAGGTCGTCGAACTTTCAGAAAGGGCTTAATTGGTTAGAGGCAGGTTAACAGATAGGAAATAATCCTGCAGACCTGAAAGCAGCAAATTTGATAGCTCCGGACGTCTTTAGCTAGATTGTGGGGTACACGCCTACATTGTCTCAGCCGCGATACAAAAAAGGTTTGGTTTTTCGATTACCCCTACTCGACAAATTCAGTATTTTATACAGTACAGCCCCAAATTAGATCCAACAAATTTCACTTACGTGCATTTTCTAGAATAGTACGATAATTAATGCAAGATACTGCATCCCATATATCTTAAAGTAAATATTAAAAGCACTAAAGTTCACATGATTTTCAAGTTTTGAATTTTGTGGAAATTTTCAGAATTTAAAATACATGCACTGAAAACTTTTTTTACAATCTTAAATGTATTGAAAATTTTAGAAAAATTCCAAGACTTGAAAACTTGCGATGATATTCTAATCTACTGTGATAGAAGTGTTGAATCATTACTTGAACGTTGCTCAAGGTAACGCTACCGTTTGTTTACAATCCAAGGAGCGACCATTTTCCAGAGATCACTCGGAAAGCAATTTCCTACGTCATGCTAATGTGCTTTTGGATTACATATGTTACATACCAAAACTCAACTAAAAATCTCAGTGTGTTAGCGAAAAATCTGTCAATGTAGGTATGTGTCAATGTATCAAAGGTGGACAAGACTTTTATTGCAGGGACAAAGCATTCCCAGACATAAGCTTAGTGCCGATAGACAATGGAAGACCACTACAACCAACGAACAGTTATTATATCTTTATATAGTGCATACATAAATGTTTTGCAGATGTGATCATTATTTTTATTTATCTTATTCCTGTGAATACTGAGTATTCGGACTTCTAAGAGGTCGACCATTATGGTGGTGCGAAATGCAATATCTGCGCATTAGGCAGGACATAATCAGTCGTTCCTACAATTGTAGGACGCCTTTATGACCTCTTTGATTTCATAGTCTTTTCTCTCCTTCAAAAAGGCTAGGGAATTTCTAGATTTCGACTGTTCCGTGTCAGCTTCAATGCTCTTCTATTGTGAGTCTGTTTTCTTTTTGAATTATAGGAAATTTCAGGCTATATAGCAGATGATATATATCAAAAGCATGAACAATTTGACGCAAATAGATATTTCTAACAACCGGCCTTAGACTTAGTTCAGATGACGTTCATCGAAGTGATGTCGGTTTATTGTGTTGGTGTATCAGATGACACGCGTTCAAATTTTGTTTAGGGTAGGATAAGATAATCGAGCGTCAGTTTATTGTGTCTATTCAACGATTAACAAACAGATGACTGGAACGACATAGAAGAGAAACGACATACTGGGTTCACCCGATATTTTAAAATCTGTCCTTATATTCCATAACATCCTGTATAATATATGCACGAGAAATTTATGCGTCAAATGGCATCCGGAGGAAGTTGAAGTGTGGGAAAGGGAAAGCAGGTTGTATGATGGACAACGGGAAGCAAACGGAGGAAGGAAAGTATCGATCAGACGCAAATAAAATTCATCTTGAATATGATTAATGACCCGATGGAAAGGTTAATTTGGTAGTGCCCTGGTGTTTATGTAAGTAGCGGCCTTGTATGGTGGAAGTGGAGCAAAAAACGTTGCTGGGAGTTAGGGAAATTTCTGAGTCAGATAAAAGAAGTACGGAAGTGGAGGAGGTTATTTATTGATGGTTGTTCTATGAAGGGTGGGATGTTTTGTGGCAAGATTGGTAGGGCAGCGAGTAGATTCAAAAATAACATGAAAAACGTGCGATTTGAGATGCTGCATAACCCACAAGTTACTACTACGCCAAGACCGAGAAAGCTTTGTGGACTTTAAAAATCGGCCCAGTGGCGGTGGGCGAAAACAGGAACATAATAGAAATCGCTCAAACCTCATTTCTGGCACTTCGGAGTTTCCTGATCCTTTTTGAAATAAAAATAGGGAAACGACTTGGGGGAGTGATTGTAGGTAGGTTTCAACCCCGGAAATTCGACGCACCTATTAGACATATTCCACACATTATAGATTCTCCCGTACATTTGATCTTAGAATTTAGATGACAGAATGACAGATAAATGTTTTAGAAACGATTTTGTGCGTCTGCTGCCTGGCTTCACTGGCCTGCGTGCCGGTCCTCGTAGGTGACCTTACATGACTGGCGCTCTGCCGCACTACTGCGTCTGACGCATCGTGCGATGAGTTATTGGGGACATGCGACGTCGCCTGGTAGACGGTACTAGGGGTACGGTAGGGAAATAATTTCTATGGACTAATAATCATATTGTCCTGTTTCATGGACTTGATCCATTTAATTTCTCTGTTATACATGTAAATAACTTTTTCTCAGAGGATCTATCTTAAACACATCGCTTTCATCCATCCGGCCAAAGAAAGCTAACCACCGACAGCTGTTTCGTGCTTTTTTGGCACCTCATCATCACAGTCTAGTCTTGATCCTGGGACAACGAACGTAAGTATAGCAAGTATCATCTCTCCGGGATTTAAGGTCTATGACGCTGTCTTATTTGCATAGGGTCTAACTTGTGCTGAATATAATCCTTTATGAAGTAAAGATAGCGTTGCGTGGCAGGCGCAGAGTCAACCTAACTGACGCCATTTTCTTAACATTTGTTACTATTTTGCATAAGTTATTCCATTTTATATGATTCGCCTTGAGGTGAAATTCGAATAAAAAACTTCAATCCATGTTCTTTCAAAATACGCAGAAGTTAGTGAAGTTTGATTTTGAAAATTGTATGAGGTGTACTAGGAAGGTAATCTCACTTCACCATAGCATTAATAAAGCAATATTCATGTTTTATTCTTATACAATTTGATCTGTGGCATAGAAATATACAACACTCTGTACTCCGATGGGCAACTAATAATGCAAGTCCTTGGATTCGTTGACCTACTTACCCTATCTAGCTATTTTTTTCTAATGCATTTTTTCTTTCTTGCCAACCTACTACTTTCATTTTCTTTCCACCTTATTAGAGAAATATTGGTCTTTTGATGACTACATTTGCACATGGACAGAGAAACCGATACAAAACTTCAATCGCGAAGGCTTAAATTATAATTATACAGGTATCATGCCTCAACTTATCTCTTTTATCAAGGTATACCATTCGTTAACGTGTTCTATTGCTTAAGATACGTATTGTATAATAATAGTTATGCAATGATGAACATTGAAGTGGATAAGATCAGTTTGTTCACTCACCCACAATGTTATTGGAGGTTTTCGTGCGTATTGAATATCATTTGATTCCATGAACACATGAAGTGCACCATTATCAGTGCTTTAAGTATGTGTTTTGCGCCCTATATACATGAATAGCTATTATTCCCCAATTATCGTTTTTTTGAGGATAAAAGTGTTCCCGCATACCAAACGTCAATCTCAATCCCTTACGATGCAACAAAAAGTATACGACTTTTCGTCTGTGAGTTAAGATTCTCGTCTGCCTGGAAATGGCAACCCGAGAATGCTCACAAACGATTTATCTGGAGGGTCCTCCAATTTTTCTCTCGCTCACAATGACTCTGGCTCAGGTGGTTAGATTTGCTTAGGAAAAAGTGGTCGAACTTTGTAACTTCTTTTGTTGACGTAACAGTAAGCTGCTCGGCTGTTGTAAAACGGAAGTGGCTTTTATACTGCTATTATAAAAAGCCGAATATGTCAGTTAATTGCTTACCTATGCTTTTACTTAACATGAATGGAAGTGTGTCAACGCTATAAGCGGTTCTCTAGTTTGGTGTCACAATGGTTAACTTGTGTATACAAATACATAATATAATAAATAAAACGGACACTCTCGGAACCCTTTCGCACCGACGTCGGCGAGTTGGATCTCTTCTAACATGACGTCAACAGGCTTTGCTCCTCAGACCTCAGAGCTCTTCTTCATGATGCCGACACGCGATGACCAGGCCTGCCTGACTTCGGCCTTTCATCCTAACCGTGTCAAACTTCGTACATGTCCTTTGTCTCTAAATCAGTGACATGGTTTTCGTGATGTACATATAACATCCCAAAAACATCACATTTTCGAAAATGTATGCGATTACAATAATCCTTCTCCAGTGGCGTGGGAGTAAAAAGAAAGAAAAATAAAACAAAGTCGTAAGTTCAAAATCCATTTTCTTACCGAACTCAAATAGATCTGCATACCGATATATCCGCGTAACAGGTGGTTTGCGCCACCGAGTGCGCTCAAACTCGCTCAGCTAGGCGGTGCCAGAAAACATCAGCTTTCCTCTAGCCACTAGTGATTAAGTCGCTCAGCTTAAGCCTAATCAAACGAGAAAAAAATCGCTTTGTTTTTTGAACGTTTCAGGGAATCCTGACCATTTAAAAAAAAATTAGGGGCAGACAATTAGGGGGTGAGGGGGTGGTTGTATGTCAACTTGTTGATGTTCGTATATTCATACGCTCCTAACCTCGGTAATTCTACGCACCTATGAGACATATTCCATATTCGCCCTTAAAACTTCGAACGACAGAGAAACGTTTTAGATACCCTGGTCCTGTTTCCAGCGGCATGCCCAGCTTGACAAATGTCCTAGTATTACTGCAGCGCTGCAGCGTCTGGCTGGGTTAGGTATCGGGGAAGGCAACGTTGCCAGGTGGACTACCGGTAGTGCAGGGAAAGAATGTCTATCGACTAATTATATGAACCTGTTTGACAGATTTGATCCGATTAATTTTTTGTTATGCATGTATTGTTCCTCAGAACTTACCGCTGAGGATCAAAACCCATAAAAAATGGAAGACGTAGCACCCAAAATAACTAAACTTAAGTCAAAAAAAAGGTGCTAGTCTAGGAATGGGCGCTTGGGGCCTAATATCCCAGAGTCCGGAGAACGATAAAAAGACCCCTGCACCACGACCTCAACGGAACCTGAAAAGCGAATCACAGAATAAGTAACGTTCTAGAGCAGGCCTCTCCAACTCAGGTGCCACCAGTGCAGCGCCGAGCACCGCTCGCATCACAGAGCTGCGAGGTGACTCTGTGAAGGTGGGGGAGGGATTAGGCAGCGGCATACGCATCGCGAGGAAGGTGTTGTGGTAACCGTAGCACCGTGCGAATAGAAATGACCCGGGAGCTGGTGGCATTGAGTATACCTTCATCCTAATTCGCCTAATTTGGTAATAATATGTAGTTTTTAAGTTAACGAACAAGAAGAGCTCAGTAAGACGGGGCGCATCCTGCCAGAAGTACCGGTCATACCGACTTAAAGATACAACGTGGCAAGAGAATTTCACCGAATCCACTGAAGCCTACAAGGTTTGATGGAAATTTTAGGCTCATTTGGAAAGACATAGTATGAAAAACTGATTTCCGCCAGAAGTTTCTGTCGTACCGATGATTTTAGGCTCATTTGGAAAATCATGGTATGACAAACTGATTTCCGCCAGAAGTTTCTGTCGTACCGACTGAAAGCTACAGCAGGCAATGCAAATAGATAAAAATAATACATCCTGTTTGTATGCTTCATGCTTGCATTTAAAAGCTCATTTGAGTCTGTCAGTTTGACACCAGACTTCTAGATGTTTGAAAGTATATGTAAAATGAATATGAAACGTCATGACCATTGATATACGTATAGGTTATGGTGAAATCCTACCGTCACGTTGTATCTTCAAGTCGATATGACAGGTACTTTCATCGGCACACCAAGCCCTTTTGTTCATTTACTTAAAACTACATATTATTACTAAGTTTAGTCGAATCCGCGATAAGGTTTAATTTCCCCGGCTCCCAGCCCCAACGGAAAATGAGTGGAGTGGCATTCGTATTGACATTTGAATTGGTCTGATCGCATTGAAGCTTACTCAGCTCCATTTGGAACTGCGGCGGTTCTGTTTCGAAAAGCACTGAAGATTGCGTCGTAAAAATCTCATTTGCTAAACATCTCAACGTCGTCAATGATTTCAAAAAAAAAATCTTTAGCACTTTTGCGCAGCTTAACCAGCGCGTAACACAATAAAAGGGTATGTCACCGTAAGTTGCTTCCAGGTCTTTTAAAAATACTTCAAACTAGCGTGGTTGAAGCCTTGCTTTCTGCAGAAATTGACACGTTATTATTACATCCATAATAGATTTGAAATTACTGAAGATCTTTGCACATAGTTGTTCCTGATGTAATATGCAATGTACCGATGATATCGGAGGTAACCCAGCGTCGCGTACTTCTATTTTCATTCGCCCAGTAAAACCTGGTGCTTCCGATAACATTGCTGGTGCTCCATCAGTAACAACACAATGCAAACTTTTCAGTAGTATACCCATGTCATTCATTGTGTATTCTACAGCTTAAAAATATCTTCTCCGGCCATTGTATCTTTGAGCGGGATAACGTCTAGTAGTTCGTCGGTGATAGTAAAGACTATCTCGTCACCTCTAACGAAAACAGCTAATTATGGCTGTGTCAGAAACGTCTTTGCTTTCATGGAGAGCTATAGAATACTGCACAAAATGGGCACATTTTCCCGCAGTTTTTCTTTTAAATCTGCACCCAGTTCAAGTAAAATAATATAATAATAAGTAAAATTGTTTGCTCGGACATACTGCTGAAGTTACAATAGCTGGATGCAAGCATTATTTGTATTGAATTGGAAAATTATCTTCTGTCCCCAAATAATCAACTGAATACTGAAGCACCGATAAAAATATATAAAATACCACCTTATGGAAAGCAGAATGTATCATAAATTCATGAGCATAATACAGATATCTTCTCCCTTGCAGTGAGCTCACGAATCATATCTCTAGCTCATCCTATGTGCAATGCTATTATATTGCTGGATATCAGCAATAACGGTACTAACCAGCATTCTCAGGAAGACTTTTCTGCAGCTATAGTAATATGGGAAATTTGAAAGCAGCGAGAACCTTCATGAAAGCGTTATAGACGGGGCAAAAATTTCGCATTCGTAGGAAAAAATCCCAATCCATTCTTACTAGTACTGCAATCGCGAAAAATTTCAAAAATGAGATTATGTTTTTGGATGCTACATATGATATGTACGCACATCACGAAAGCCATGTCACTCATTTCTGTCGGTCTGACGGTTTATCTGTTGGTCTGTC
Organism: Acanthoscelides obtectus; assembly: GCA_963669975.1. Lineage (NCBI taxonomy): Eukaryota > Metazoa > Arthropoda > Insecta > Coleoptera > Chrysomelidae > Acanthoscelides > Acanthoscelides obtectus. The sequence goes on along the minus strand of CAVLJG010000006.1, from coordinate 42,613,211 downwards.
CGCTAATCCTTCGACCGCCCATAACTTGGAATGTACTGCTCGGACTTGGATGCAATTTTCACACAAGGTTACTACTATTCCAATGACGGAAAAGCTTTGAAAATCGGACAAGTAGCGGCGGAGCTTTGGTCAACCAACGAAAACCATAAAAATTGTTCAAACTTTGTTTTCTTGTCGTTTAGAATATGTCAAGTGCCAAAATCACGTAACTTTTTTTTTCTATTTACCACTTATCAGTAATTTGAATTTCTCCTCAATGATAATAGAGTGCCCATTCCTAGGCCAAACCCCTTTTCAATGATTTTCTTTTTGCAAATTTAATAGTTTATTGATTGTCTAATTTCATTATTATATCTTTCTTTTTCAGCGATTCAGTATGGTGTTGACGATCAGCAAAAGACTCTGCAGTTTTTCTCCGTTAGTTGGCTTCCTATAAAACATATCTGCCTCAAGGCCACTCAAGATTCCTTCTTCTAGAATATTACGTATTCTGTGATTCGCTTTTCAGCTTCCGTTGAGGTCGAGGTGCAGGGGTTTTTTTGTCGTTTTTCAGACTCTGGGATATTAGGCCCCAAGCACCCATTCATGGACTTGCACCCTTTTTTTTTGTTTGACTTAAGTTTACTTATTTTGGGAGCTACGTCTTCCATTTCTTATGGGTTTTGACCCTCAGCGGTAAGTTCTTTTTTTTTATATACCTTCGGACTGCGTACCTTAATGCGTTCATTCAATATCTGCTTTCTTTTTGTCAATAGAAACAGAAGAAAATCCTCGTCTTTTCTCCCCCAGCCAGTTGCATCGTTGCAGTTCTGCAAATTGGAAGCCATCCCCTTGAAAAAACCCTGATGTGAACAGGTTTTTTTTTTCTTGTGGCCATCATAATTTTGGGGCCGACGCAAGCAGCTCCTGCCCAGTGACGTGCCCACTGGCTTTCTTTTTTTTTCGTTCTTTTTGACCTGGGATACATCTCGGCTGCGCCTAGCCGTAACTGGGAGAAGACCTCCGCCGAGATAAGTGTAGTTTAGGCGTAAAACATATATGTAAAGCGTATACAATGGTAAACGCCAACATATTTTATTTTGCGAAAGTTTTATTTTTTTTGTAATATCCTTTCCCGTACTCCAGTGGTGGAGCACATGTGCATTTTGTTCTTTTTATTCAATATATATTGTGATCCATTTGATATCTTGTTTATTTGGCACTCTCTGTGAGTACTGTTACTTAAATTTCGTCATCTCTGTTAGATTCTCCTTTTGTGTGGTGGTCAAGCAAAAGTTCCGACTAACATCTCGGGGAGTTGTGGCTTAATCCGTCCTAAGTCACTGGCGCTCTTAACCCGCCCCTACTCTCCGCTTTATTGAGCTAAGGCCTAAATTTGCACGTTACTAGACAACTGTTTTGCTTGGACCAACCGTTAGATAGCATTTATCATTGTGTTTTATTAATTAACCAAAAAAAGGCGTGGCAAATATCCTGATCGTTTCCAGAAAATAAATTGTAAGGGCTGAAAATTGGGGTTTATAGGGGTGGGGGAAGGTATATGTCATTTTGTCGGTAACAGTATACTTACACGCCTCCAGCACAAGTAATCTTACGAAGATTTCCCGTTACGCTTGCCCTTATGACACGTGGTCGTCTGACAATATCGTATGCTGGCATGTTAGAGTATTGTGTGGCCCAGCATCGTTTCTAGCAGTAGGGTTATAATGAATGGGGACTATGGAATATGTACTAATTACAAATGGACCAGTTTGGCTGACTTGAATAATTTTATTTTTGTTTTATATATGTTTGTAGGTAGTTCAAGAAACTAATTTGAGCCGGACATAATCATTTATGAACTCATGACAGCGTTGCGTGGGAAATGCAGAGTCAACCTGCTTGACGTCATTTCATTCATAATCACGTTTAATGGATGTCCCTTGACACGAATAAAAAAGTTGCCCGGCGCAAATTTGTTTAAACAATTTTAAAAAATATTTTCTTCACCCAGTTTAGTTTTTTCGCAGTGCTATAGTTCTTAGTTGCTTTCTTTGGGGCGGGCTGGGCATGAGCAAATTTAATAAGATATCTTATATAGATTTGTTAATGTTTAAAAAATATGTACCGAGTTACGAGGTACATCTTGATCCTTGTTAAGGACCATTCAACAAACCGCATTATTTAAAAAACATCGAGTTCTCCCACGAATGTGAAGTTTTTGCTGCGTCTGTTGTATTCACTGTGCTGCCTCTTATTCGAAACTTTTTGAGCATACCGAACTATCGAGCCAGTTTATTCCGATGTTAAAAGGTTTGTATTGAATTGCAGTGGCGTGCATCAACAGAAAGCAAGAATTATAGGATTTTCAAAAGGGAAAGACATTTGTATGCCTTTAAAATCACGGAAGTATTATCCAACTTAATTGACATGCAGGAATTCAGAGTGACAAGCCGATCTCTGCCGGTGAGCTGGAGAAAGGAGGACTAGCAGCGACTACCTTTCTAACGAGAGACTTGGAGGTTATCACTGCTTGGGGACGCAACAATCTCGAAGGATGGCCGTCTACCAAATAGCTGTATATTTCGGATAGTCGGAATCCAGATCACCGTGGAGTTGATCTAGCACTAATATATCTCGTCAATAGCGGCAGCTGTTGGAAAAGCTAGGCACTCTGTACAAGGCCTAGATAAGATCGAGTTTCAAGTACTGCTCACATGTTTGGGATGCTGCCACCTCGACTACATTATCCATGCTGGATGCTGTTCAGCGGAGGGCTGTCGAACTCATCGATGACTCTTCTCTAACGCAGAGTCACAAGACCCTTTGTTCTTCAGATCTTTCCTCCATGATGTAGTCGCGCGATGTGCCTGCCAGGCTTCCCATCCTAACCGTGCCGAACTTCGTATATCTTGAGTTGACCGATGCGATCGCTCCTTGGTCCCTTTGGTATCGATATTTTGAATCAGTCTACATGGGGAGGCTTTTTCCAGTTAGGCAGTTCATAAGTCGGATTAACAAAGTTTCGTTAGGCTCCTCTGCCTGTGCAGCTGCGTCGGTGTAATAAAAAACACAAGTCATCCCTAGCAGTTGATTTGAGAAAGAAAAATGCCGCCCCTAATGCCAGCCAACAATGATCACAGAAAGGTTTGGAGGCTTAACTATAGAAAAAACCTCCAGGATTAAAACCTCAAAGGTTAAATAAAATGTATAGTTTGGAGAATACGAATGGTATTACGAAGGTATAATAAGGCAGAACCTACCACTTCCTTCTGATATTGTTAATATTATCTGTTCCAAAAAATATTTAGTACTTCACTTCCACGTACTTATCTGTTATTCTACCACAGTTTAATTTTCTGTCGATAATGGAGTTATGTACGTTTTTTGCACATTTTCTAATAAATTGATAATTTTCATTATCCTAAATCCAATAAAATAAAAATACCGTCCTTCAACATATCTAATAAGTGATTTTGATCAGATCCGTGAAATAATGGAAAAAGTTCCAAATCAAATCACTTTTTCCTAAATAACTCTAAGCTTCCATTTTGTGTCATAATACTTTTATACACTTATCCCTTCATTTAATTTAAATACAAATTAATGTTCGAGGCATGCACGAACGTAGTGATACTATTTTAAGGAGGCTGAAAGCTAAAATTCTTTGATAGTTTAGCTTAGTTTACGAACGTTTCTAGCTTGAGGGATTACTGATTTACAACGGGCTGTAACCGAGGTTGCAGTTGTTGTCATCTCAGGTTTTCCTGTTTTATAATATTTTTGTGGCTTATAATTTTTCTATAATTTCAGAAAATTCGAAAATTTTATTTTTGTGAAAATCTTTATATCTTGGAAATTCAGAAATATCATTTGGGAAATTCAGAAAATATGCAGAATTAAGAAGATTTTGAAAATTAGGACACCCTGAAAGTCCTAAAAATCTTGATTGTTTTGAAAATTGCATAAATTTTTAGATCATTGAAGTCAAATATTTCGAAAATTTTCAAACGCTATAAAGACCACTATTGCAGTTTACTGTGAACTATAAATGTTGATTCTCCATTTGAGGGTCACTCAAGGCTTTTAAAATTTAAGGGTTGATTAGTCCTCAGACGGCACTCGACCCTCAAATTTTAACTATAAACGTGCGCCTAGATCCTGTGATGCGCCGTAAAATAAGAAGCATCCGACGCATAAAACAAGTGCATCTATGATAAATTAGAAATTAAATCACGATAGTTTATCATGTATTTAAGACCGGTAAAATTCGTCGGACATATACACAGCTAAAACGGGAAACTAGAACTCTATCTGGAGATGTTCAGGGAAGAATAATGATTGTAAGCGAGATGGATCAATTGAAATTGCAGTGAACACAGCCTTGCATAATACCCTGCGAAGTGCTGAAGTTAGAGGCCAGGTTTCAGATCATGACCTTCAGACATTGAAGAAACAACTAGAGAGGGGCAGAGAAGTTTTGTGACCTTGGCGGATTGCTTTTTTTCCAATGCAGAATATATTGGACCACTTTTAATATAATAATACTGCTTCCTTTGCCCCATCTAAAGAGGGTCAGTCATTTATAGCTGTCTCATCTTTATTGGAAATCATCAGCATAGTCTGAGATTCGTCTTTAGGTTGGACAGCCAACGGGAGCAGGACAAACTATCCTCTATCGGAGGTACAAAGTCCATCATCTAAATCCAAAATCGACATCAAGCGATCACAGTGAAGATTCGATTCGGCCTTCGACGCGAACTGAGATATACCCATCCAGTTTCAACAGATAGCTGCTATTCACTCTTACAGTTGTCAGTTTTGATAATTGATGGCACTTGTGCGATTCCTCTCTAATATTATCGTCATTCGCCATCACTGCTACCCAGCTCTTCTCAGAGCACCACTAAATTTTCCCCTAGGCAACTTAGCGCAACGGCTGCATTTGTACTACCGCTACTGCGACGTATTTCCAGAGAGAGAGAGAAAATATATTAATTTGTTGCAGTTATGGAATCCAATTACTGAAAATTAATAGAGAAATTCGTATGTCCACAGCAACCGGGCCAGCGTCTGCTTATTTCTGAAGAGAATTACAAGCGGGGAATTACACTCCAAGCGATTCGATAATGTTTTATTTCGAGATCCCACTAATATTCGGTTCCTATTCGGTATTCTGCTCGTACAGCCACTATTTTGATATTTCGTATTCAATCGAATACCGAACACCAAATCATGAAAACAGTCGCATATTATTCAGAAATCAATATTTTTTACTGACAAATATTATAATTAATATCTATCATCGGTAGGTTGTGATGAATGAAACTAATTTTTTTTTCAGCATTTTTTCAAAGCAACCAATTCTGCTTTCCCTCATAATCTATATCCGCTTGTGAAACACATCTCTCACTGTGTACAGAGGGGCCAACTAAGAATGCGATGTACTGTATCTGGGAACCTATCCATCACCAAGGCTTGTGGAAAAAAGTTCTTACTAAAACGGTCAAGAGAAAAACCTGGAAAATGTTTTCAAGTTTCTGGAATGGCCACCAAGGGGCGTAACTGCAATCTCGAATCTAAAGAAGTAATGTTTCTGTGAATTCTGCTGTATTAACCTAACAAAAAAATACATGATCTTTAACGTCGAGAATGATTTGAACTTCTTTTGTTTGACAATTTTTGCTGAATCTCTAGAAATAAAGTTTTGGGTGGTATTCGAAGGTTTCCGTGAAAAAAAACCTGTATCTTCGAAACGGCTGAGCCGATTTTAACAAACAAAATATTTGTTTTGTTAGTTTCACATGTGGCCGCTAGAGGGATTTTTCGACATTTTGACAGAAATAATTAATTTTTCCAAAAAAATTAATTACATTAGTATGTATGATTTTTTATGAAAAAGTAGCTAAATGATGTCTAATGATGCTCGCGAAAACCGCATCTCGATATCTTATTCCTAACCTGAAATTTTGGCCAAAGAAAATTTTATACGGATATCCCTTGAGTTTTTTTAACTAATTTTTCTGGAATTCTTCTTTATTCATCAGACTAGAATCACCTTTTTTGAAAATACTACAATATATCGCTAACAGGTAATTAAGTAATGCTAATAACAAAAAGTATATTTTTGTTGAAATGCATATTCACTATGGGTGTATACGAAAAAGACAATTTGTAGAAGCAGGTTATGGAATACAAAACAAAAAATACCTAATCAAAACATAAACAATCATCAAATTGTCCACAGTTGTCAATAGTTTCGCGTTACTCAGAGCAATTTTTGTGCTTACCAAATGCGTTTTAGGAACGGTGCAGTTGTTGATATGCTTGCCGTTTATTTTGGATGTCTTCAGTATGCGGCAGTGGCAAAAAGAGTTTCCGCGTCGCGATATCCAGATCGGCGTCTTTGCGATGTGAGAGTTTTTCCCAGATTAGTGGTGAGCTAACGAGCCAATGGTAGTTTTTGTCATACGTTTCAACGGCAAAGAATTGGAAGGACACAAGAAAATATTAACCGCGCACTGGGATATATATTGAAAGGAATTCTCATGTTAAAAATATCTTAAGTGACCATAGGTGAGTTCTAGTGGCCGCCAAAATATAAGGGTTTATTTAAATTTAAAATAATTTTTTTTAATTATATTTTAATGATGAAATATGTATGGATTGGGACGAACATTCTTGATTGAATAAAAATTTCTTAATACTTCACAGATTCACATCTTGGGCTAACCCAGAATTATTGGTGTGTTCGAGAGGTTAGCATTTTTGTGCGATGTTGGTACTATTTGCAGGTACTTATGTTGGGGATCAAGTATCTTTGCTTAGTCTGTTACCAACCTAAAGCAGAAAGTGTGCAATGCCTTCTTAAGAGGAGCGTTAGTTTAAGTGCAAAACATGATAGAGAGATTTCAGACATTTTTCCCCAAAATATATTTTTGCTGTAAGTTGAAAGTTACCACTTGGCAAAATTGGTTGATGTTAAAAACTTGTCATAGTGAGAAGGAGGGTAAACCAAATTATTTTTTTCCGAAAACTTGTTGTATTTATCTATTGAATTGTTATACTTGTTATTGTGATAAATCAATATCAAGAGATATATGTAGTCCTTCCAATTTTTCGCAATTTAGCAAATATGAGTAGATGACCACTAAGTTGCTTGACATCGGCCTTTTTGTTCATACAACTGTATGTCATGACAATGTGTGACATATCTAAGAACAAACTTTTGGAAAGATCTTCTTTGTCAAGGATCTTTATGCTGTTATAGGCAATCCAGTGTCCTGTAGTGTCAACATGTGATGCCAAAGCCCATCTTTCTGGATGCAATCTGGTGTCACTCCTGTGGGATGTTATCCTGCTCTTTAGTGATCTGGAGGCTTGACATATACATATTATATATATGACTTCGAAGTTGAGTCATTTATTTTAATAGTGAGTAGATCTGATCAAAAGAAATGTTTTTTTCCTTTAACATTTTTCTAGTAAAATTAAAGTAACAAAGTTATAGCCCTTTAGAAGTTTGAGTACCGCCCTGTCTCAATAATAATATTATGTGCTCGTGTTTGGCAACAACGGATATAATCCGCCTTATCGGTTCATCGCATCGGAAACAAAAAAGCGAAAGAATTTGAAACGCTGATCACGATGTTTTTATTCAGTCAATGTGTCAGTCGGTAACGCGTGAGTGAATAGTGGTGTTTGCTGCGTGGCTCAAACGAAATAAAAAATGGCACATGTTTATGCGGATCGGTTTCCCAATCGAGTGCAACCAACCCCTCGTGCCTTTGTTAATGTAGTACAACGGGCTCGTGGATCAGGTGACTTAAGACCTCACCGGGGAGGGCATGCCGGTGCTCCAAGACCTCACGATCAAATACAGGTCCGCACTGAAATACTTGTAGGGAGGATACTTTATAAAGCAAGGTAAAAATTTTTTTTAATTTTTTTTTATTTTTACACACATATCTTGGTTTATTTTCCATCTACAATCATTATCGGAAAATTAATGACTCAACTTCAAAGTCACCCTGTATACAGGGTGTTTCATTTTATTGTTGCATAACTTTAAGATTCGATAGAACTTTTAATTAATGCATATTTCTAAGTCTATATAAACATGGGTCGAAAAATGCGTGGCATCCGAAATATAGGGTGTTTAAATTTACTTCCTAAAATAGGTTTTTTTGAATATTTCGAACAATATTTGATGTATAATAGTGAAAATTGGTACACAAGGGTTTTTAGGTACGACAAAAGGAACCGTGGGCATAGTTTTACTATAGCCGCTAGAGGGCGCTCTCTACTGTACCTGCAGTGTACTAAAATGACCGAAAAATTTTTCTTAGTGCAATTTTTTGCTTTTTGAATAAAAAAACTGATTCTTCGCACTTTTCAACATAAAAAAGCTTTCTTGTGAATTTTCGTTATAGTTAGCCGTTTTTGAGATATTTCGATTTTTAAGGTTCGATGCATTTTTAATTATGTATGATAAAATATCGTTAAAAAGTCAGTATCTCGATAATTTTTAGAAGTAGACTGTACATGCAAATATTTTTGAAATTGAAAGCAGAATAAACGTCAATTAGTTGACAGTTAGTTTTGTTGTCTTTTGAAACCTGAAAAGTTTTTTTGCAATTGTGAATGCACGAAATTTAGTTTCTTTTACCTGTTTTTTCTTGTAAGTTTTATAAACATGCCATTTTTATTCTCCAATCAAGAGTTAGCGGATATTCATTTTGTGTATGGCTTCGTAAATGGAAACGCAGCAGAAGCAGCCAGAGAATACGCACATAGATTTCCTAACAGACGACATCTAACCGCTCAGTATTTCGCTGCCCTAGAATTACATAGTCTTATGTTACAATTATTCGAACTCGAGAAGATCAATATTAAAGAAATTGAGGTTTATATCTACTTAAATTTGAACATCTTTTGGTTCTTACTGTGATTTTTACATCTTTGTAAGTAAAAGGTACATGGTATATAAAGGAAGTCGTCACACTTTTTTTTATTGGTCTTTATTTTATATAAACAAAAATACATAGGACTCCGTTACTGTCAAATAAGTTTAAAAATTAAGGATATTGGCAAACATAGGACTTCAAAACTTGAAATTAAATGAAAATAACCCAAATTCTTAAAGTTAAGACAGAACAAACTAAAACTTAGTTAATACAAGGGAGTATCAAATACTTATACTCGAAATCTTATTTTTTATTTTTATCTAATCTACTAAAAACAGTTTCATAGAAAGTCACATCATTTTTTGGCATCCACTTGAACATTGATTTTATTGCATCTACTTTGTGTTGTGCAAGTACCACTGCATAATCATTTTTCCTCAGTATTTCGGGAAATAATATATCGCCTCTTTCTGCAGTGACGTGGGATTGACGTCGGCCAATTCTTTGTCTTAAATTCAAAGATCTATATTCAGCCTCAGAAAAAGAGAGAGAATTTAGTTTCTTTTACCTGTTTTATAAAAGTGCCATTTTTATTCTCCAATCAAGAGTTAGCGGATATTCATTTTGTGTATGGCTTTGTAAATGGAAACGCAGCAGAAGCAGCCAGAGAATACGCACGAAGATTTCCAAACAGACGTCATCCAACTCGCTCAGTATTTGTAAGAGTGCATCGCCAAATAATTGAAAATGGTTTTGGAAATCTCCAAAGGGATCAAAACATAAATGTTCGTCAGCGCAGATTTACCCGTATGTTTCTGCGTGAGTTTGATAGAGATCCGACCACAAGTGTTGGAGAGTTTCTGCTGCCTTGGGAATTTCAGCAAGCCATGTTCACCGTGTTCTTAGAAATGACCATAGACGTCCTTACCATTTGCAACCTGTGCAAGGACTACAGCCAGGGGACGGAGAACGAAGAATCACATTTTGTCAGTGGATTCTTGATAGAAATGATAATAATAGGGAGTTTTTAAGTAACGTTTTATGGACCGATAATTCATGCTTCACTACACGTGGAGTGGTAAGTTTTCATAATCAACATATTTGGTCGCACGGAAATCCGCATGCAGTTCGGGAAAGAAATTTTCAGCCTGAATTTAGTGTGAACGTGTGGATTGGTATCTACCGTAATAGACTAATTGGACCCTACCTTTTGCCTGCAAGGTTAAATGTTGCGACCTTCTTGGAATTTTTAAAGGCTGAACATGCAAATATTTGGGATGATGTTATGTTAGATTTAAGAAGATTGGCCTGGTTCCAGCTTGATGGTTGTCCAGCTCATTATTCGAGAATAGTTAGAAAAAAGAAAAAGTGTACCAGACTCCCGTAACCACAAGAGATATGCTAGTAGACAGAATCAGGAATGCATGTGATGAAATAAGGCCTTATTTGAATAATGCTATACCACGTTCGATCATTCATAGATGTGAATTGTGTATTGAACAATTGGGTTTACATTTCGAGCAACTACTTTAGATTTTGTATCTTTGTCCTAAATATCCAATAGCATTTTAGTTGTAAATAATTAATTTAATTTGTTAAAAACACTATTGGAAAATTAAACAAATTAATATTCTGTTTTTTTGTGTTTATTTGGAGTTAGGAATTATTGCTGTGTTCAAAAACACAATCTAAACGATCATCTTAATTACTTGTATCTCAAAAACGGCTAACTATAACGAAAACTCACAGGAGAGCTTTTTTATGTTGAAAAGTACGAAGAATCAGTTTTTTTATTCAAAAAGCAAAAAATTGCACTAAGAAAAAATTTTCGGTCATTTTAATACACTACAGGTACAGTAGAGAGCGCCCTCTAGCGGCTACAGTAAAACCATGCCCATGGTTCGTTTTGACGTACCAAAAAACTCTTGTATACCAATTTTCACTGTTATACATCAAATATTGTTCGAAATATTTAGAAAAACTATTTTAGAAAGAAAACTTAAACACCCTGTATTTCGGAAGCCACGCATTTTTCGACCCATGTTTATATAGACTTAATGCATTAATTTTAAAAGTTCTATCGAATCTTAAAGTTATGCAATAATAAACTGAAACACCCTGTATATATACATATGTATATATATACATATATATATGCATATATATACATATATATATATATGCATATATATATATATATATATATATATATATCAAATTGCAACCATAACAATTAACCATCCATACTTTGTGATGGTCCATTCAAAAGAAACTTTTGCCTAACTGTTATCTTTGTCAGTTAACTCTATGAATAAAAATGCCGGAATTGCTTAATTGACTGTCATTTTGAACTTCAGCTGGCAAGCATATTTATATTATCGTTTAACAGTGTTTATCGATGAAAACATATTTTTTTACTTAATTAGTAGCGCACGTTCCATTCGGTTATAGCTTTTATCCAGTTTTCAGTTCGTTCAGTGAGTTTTTTTTTGAGAAGTAGTTGTTCAAAAACAATTAACAAGGGTGGAAGTTAGTTTACCGCAATCACGCCTTGTATTAAAATTTCAAGTTTAAAAATAAAATCCCTGGATTATGTTGCGTAAGTGGACAAGTCAAATTGACTCCATTGGTACCACCACCAGAGCCACTACATTCATTGGTTTCCGGAAATTGATCAATTTCTATACATTTTTTGACTCGTATCCAGCAATACAATAGGTGCTTTCAAATGACGTCATTTGGCGCCACAAAAGTCATTCGACATAATTTTATGACAACTTTCAAGGTAAGTTGATGGGGGAATGGCAGTGCTGCCAACATCTTTTGCTAGCCACATGGCGGTCCAAGTACTTCGCTATACAATTCTCTATATTCCATGTATTTACCCTTTAATTATTCATTATTCATCCCAGTTTATACCTATGCTAACGTTTGTTGGGTCAGCTACTATAAAATATATTATCACTGACAATTTCATCTGTACCTACTTTGAAGAAAGCCACCAAGGTTACCGAAGATTGTAAAAACTCATTCCTATATACATATGTGGTTTCATAACGGCCAAACAGCACTGGATATATTGTTGGTGTTTCTCGCAGTTGACTGCTTGCACACAACAATAGTACGATTTCAAGAAAAATACAATCAAAGAGTTTCTGCATAGGGCGAACAGTAATCTAACCCCATGATAAGACTAAATAATGATATGGCTATCATTTCATCTTTCCTCACCTCATTCTATGAATTGTCTAAGCATCAGCCGGCCAGTTCAGTTTTCATTCAGGCTGTTACTTTTACGGTGTCACTTAGTAAAGAGGCTAGGCTGATAATTAAGCTAATGTGCTGCGACATACACTAAGTGACATATAAATCCGAACACCCAGTTTAAACGGATTTATTTTAATAAAATTTTGTATAAGTACTTAATGAAGCATAATAAGTAAATGATAAAAATTTCAAAATGATTGCACTGCTTTAAAGCCCTTTGACCTTTAATAATGTGTGGACGCACCCTGATGTGCTACGCATTCTCCAACGCGCCTAGGCAAGCTTCTGATCAGGTGGTCAATGTCCTAATGTGGTATCTCATTCCAGGCAACCACCAACTCCTCTCGAAGTGCTTCTAGAGTCTGAGGAGGACGTTGCAAATTGAGCAATCTCCTACCCATCATATCCCACACGTGCTCAATTGGGGATAAGTCGCGAGATCTTGGTGGCCATGGTAACAATGTGACATCATTATGTTGAAAGAAGTCTATTGTGACTCTTGCAACATGTGGTCGGGCATTATCTTGTCGGAAAGTTGGATCTGCCAGGGTGTCAAGATAGGGTAAAAGATGGGGTTCTAGAACTTCGTGGATATAACGCTGCGCGTTCATGTTACCTCTGATGAAGATTAAAGGTGACCTGGAACCATAAGCTATAGCACCCCAAACATAACTCCAACAGTGTGATGAACACGTCTTTCAACAAAAAACTGTGGATTCCTCCTTTCACCACGTCGCCTTCTAACCCTGGCACGACCATCGTGCATGCCTAAACAAAATCGAGACTCGTCACTAACAACAATACTGTTCCATTCCTGATCCCAGAGTGACCGTTGTCTGCACCACTCAAGGCGATTACGTCGGTTTTCTCGAGTTAAAGGGAGGACCCAGTGTGGCCGGTATGAAAACAAGCCAAAACTTCTCATTCGTCGGTAAACACTTCGCATGCCAATAGGTCTTCCGTGTTCTGCAAACCATTCATTTGCAATGGACCTGGTAGTGGAGAAACGGTCCCTTAAGGAAAATAATCTTAGGCGGCGATCTTCACGGTCTGTTGTTCTACGGCGGCGTCCAGTGCCCCTTGCTCTTTGCGTACGGCCTTCTCGAAGCCATGCCTGACAACATCTAACCACAGTGTCTACACTTCTTTGCACTCTAACTGCAATTGCCCGAAAAGAAAGTCCAGCTTCCCGAAGTCCCACTATACGGCCCCTATCAAACTCACTAAGTTGACGAAATCGTACAGGTCTACGTACTCTAGGCATCGTAACCGATCGTAAAGGATGTCAAGAACCAAAATCCGCCAACGACGATTCTTTACTGCGGCTGAAATATTCATTTTTAGAGCGTTAGTGAATGAAAAAAAAGCAGTATAAAAACCGGAATGTCCAACTGATAAGGCTGAAAATTGTTTCACTTGTTATTTACAGTAAGATAAATACATTCACCAACTTTTATTAAAATAAAACCATTGTTCGGATTTATATGTCACTTAGTATAGATATTCAACAGAATGTTAGAGGCACATACATGGGGTCTTGGACTACAAGTATTTAATTCAAATCGAGTGATTCAGGGAGTGTCATTAGCAACGATCTGATTAACGCTCCGAAGTTCAATATAGACTAGTATCGACTGCTCGAAATTTATTTACAAAGCGACGGATCAAAGAGCAAACGGCAATATTTCACCTCCTAAGACTTATTTTGGACGTTCTTCTGCGATCTACTCCTGAATTTAATCAGGTTAATTGTGCCAGGATTTCGCTTTGTATGCTTCGAGCAGCTCATCGCATTACTTAAACGACATTAAACTGCCATTAACGTTTCGAACAACCAGGCTTAGGGAAACAGTTTTGTTTCATAAACTCAGGACATGAAGCTGTCAACATATATACAAGGTGCGTACTATTCTCGTATTATTACACTTGTTCAACAAGCTAGTTGCTACTTGTATACGGCTGCCTTGAAATTTCAAAGACCCATACACAGGCATTAAATTATCGTGCTGCAAAGAAACAGGCGTTCAGAACTACATTGATGTAGATTGAATAGTTCATACTGCTGTTGGGGTAAAGCTAAGCTATTTGTTTACTTGGTACTTTCCTCCACATAACCTCCTGACTCTGTTCAAGGCCCAGATAAGAACTAGCCTCGACTACTGCTATGTTTGGGGCGCTGCCACCCCGACTACATTAACTATGCATGATGCTATCCATATAAGGGCCCCTTGACTTCTCTTACATATTCGTAAGTCTCAAGATCCTATCATATACCCTGTCACTTATTTCTGTCAGTATGTATTCCTGTCTGTCTATCGACCCGTCAGTCAGTCCACCAACCTTTGGCCCGTCTACAACTTAGAAAGTACTGTACTATTTGAATGAAACTTTTATACACAGACGAAAAAGCTTTGTAGTTTTCGAAAATCAATTCAGTGGCGGCGGAGAACGGTGCCAGCCCATTTAACAATTTATGTTTTATAAATGTCCTAACAACGTTTGCAGATCTATTTTTATAAAATAACAATGCCGTTATAAATGTTCTAACAACGTTTATAAATACAACGCTTATAAACCCATGCAGCAATTTTGTTCTTTAGTTTGTTTTATTATGGTTTCCACAGCTTTTACCGAATAGTTGTTTAAACGTTTTTAAAATTATTTATAAAATATTAATTTAAAAAATATCAATTAAAGGGATTGTGTCAATGTTGTTTAAATGCTCCGGCTGCATCAGTTATAAAATAATTTTCTCTCAAATCTGTCGCATATGCAGCAACTAGAGAGCTGGCGCCACATCTGCTTGTTTTAAAAACCTAACTTTACTTTCAACTGTTATTCTTGTTCAATAGTGAAACCGTCTTGGTTGCTTGATTCTTTTTGTGTTGGATCAAAACAATTTAAACATCGTTTTGCTAGATATAGAAAAAATTTATCATAATTTGATATAGTATCTTAGTTTGGAGAAAACATTGTACCTACTTAAAATGGCAATTTTTTACTGACAACAATGAGTTTGATTGCTGGCAAGTAACAGAACCACTTTGTTCAATAGCTTTTCTTGAAGCAAAATCATCTTGTTTATCTGATGGGTCAGTTGGTGCTTTCTTTATAAAAAGATTTAGTGTATTACAAATGATCATTTCACTACCCAAAATATTTTGGTAACACTTCTTAGCGTTTCTGTAGAATGCACTTTTTCTTAACTTTTTTTCCTTTACTTATGTGAGAATTCATACGGACGGTGTTGCACTTCTGTCACAGTAACATCAAAGGTACCTAATAATGGCGATTGGCAATGGCGAGCGAGAATGCCTTATTCGTTTTATAAATGTATTAATAAATGCTTTTCTATCCTTACAAACGTCTTATTGTTTTATATACAAGTAGCTTTTATTAAGATGGTGATGATAAAAGCTATATAATAGTTTTTTTAAGACACCATCTGAGTGCACAGCGCTTATAAAACAATTTTATTGATGTTCGCAAATGTATAAACTGGTTTCAGATGACACCAGTATAAATCGATTATGAAACAAATTTGTTCGGTAAACTCAATTATAAAGTATAAAATTGTTGTGTTAACGTTTATAAAGTATTAAAATTTGTCACAAAAAGGTTTTGTATTTTTGCTCTAAGAACGTTCTGACGACTACGTTAAAAAAAGCAAAATACTTTCTGAGAGCTGAATTGTCTTACTCCTAATTTTATTAAAACAACATTGCGTTCTAAGAGCAGTAATAAAGGAATTATAAAATAAAATAGCACGAACAGTTTAAATTTATCAAATATATTTGCTAGTTGCGAGGTCCAGATCATTTTTGAAAATTGTTCTAGGGGTTAAAATTGAAGGTTGTTGGTTGTAGGGGGTGGGGGAGGTGTGTTACAATTTTTGGATGTTAGTAGATTAATACACTTCCAGCCACGGTAATTCTATGCGCCTATTATTATTATTATTATTATTCGTTTTTGGTTGGTCTTTCACCGTTACACACGGGGAGGAATTCACCTCAGCCTATTGCGAAGAACTTGCGAACTATGTGACATGTTTGCAAGATTGCGGCTTTCTGTATCAATGCAATAAAATGCGCTGGAACTTTGATTTTCTCTAAGTGAGAGTGGAGATTTACAGAGACTGCCCCTTCCACAGACACTACTACTGGTATTATGCAGACCTCTGATAGTTTTCAAATGTTTTTGATTTCAATGGTAAGGTTTTGGTACTTTTCAGCCTTGGTGTATTCGGTTCTGATTATGTTTACTGTGAGTGGAACTGCTATATCAAGTACGTATGCTTTCCGTTTATTTTTATCGATCAGTAGTATGTCTGGCCGGTTATAGTCAACTGTTTTATCGGCTCTGACTGGCCTGTCCCAGTACAATAGGGCCGACTGATTCTCGAGTACTGGGAATGGTGTAAATTTATAATATGGCGCGGTTGAATGAATGAGATTAAAATTTTGTGCTAACGTTATTATTATTATTTTTTTTTTCATGCTCATAGTTCTCACGTATGGTGGTGTACTATCTTTGAGGGGGAGTTCACTCCAACCAAGGATAGTTTTTACAGAGACAGTGCCTTTTTCACAATATGACACGTTTGTAAGATAACGGCTTTTTGGAATAATATGTGAAGGCCGTTTGGAAGGTCCAAGGTCTTTAAGCTTGATGAGTCTTGTTTGGTAACAGCCCCTTCCACAGAGATAACAATGGGTATAATCTGCACTTCCCTCAGCTTCCAAATCCTTTTCATTTCAATCGCCAGGTTCTGGTATTTAACAGATTTTTCACGCTCTACCTTGAGGATGTTGTGTGTAAGCGGAATTCCAACCTCAATTATCTGAGCATATTGGTTGCTTTTGTCTATCAGGACAATATCGGGACGGTTAAAGTCTACAGTTTTGTCGGTTAGAAATGGCCGATCCCAATAGAGTATTACATCTTTTGATTCCAGAACTGGCTCAGGCGTGTACTTGTAATATGGCGGAGGAGATTGTACCAAGTTAAGTTTACGAGCTAGCTGTGAATGGATTATTTTTGCAACCTGGTTGTGTCTTCCCAAATAATCGCCAGCTGCCAACGCAGGGCAAGCTCCAGTTCGATGGTTTCGCCCGCCTGGTTGCACTTCCTACATTCATCTGGGACGTTGGATTTGAGAATATGTTTTTCATAGTTTTTTGTTTTTATTACTTTGTCCTGGATGGCAGTTATGAACCCTTCCGTTGTTGGATGGAGATATGCCTTTCTCAAATAGGTGAATGACAAAGCTTTATCTATGTTGTCACCTTTCAGTTGGCATGGGTAACGGCCATGGAGAATTTTCTCCTCCCAGCATTCTCTCCTCCTAGTATTCGATTCCGAAGCCGTATTTGCTTGAGGTTGCCGAAAGCTCAAAGGGGTAAATGAGTCATCTGCCTCCACTACAGCAGCTATCTTAGGACTTAGATGGTTATTAAAGTAATTTTGTTATTAAAGTAATTTTATATTATTATTATTATTATTATTATTATTATTATTACTATTATTATTATTATTATTATTCTTATTATTATTATTATTATTATTATTATTATTATTATTCAATCATCTCCTCTGAGAGGGTTTGCTATGCTTAATCCAGGTTTGCACCAAAGGATGTAAGCATTTTGAAGGCAACTACCAATTTTGCAGGTTACAAGGTCGGGTTTTCGCCTGCCAGGACCCTACGGACTGTTCTGCAATGTCCCCAGTAAAGCGGCTTTCCGGATTTTTTTGTTAACATGTTGGTCAAGGTCTAGCTTTTCAAGACTTGTGTGTAACTTCTTAAGGACCTCACCTGTGGCGCCAATAACTATCGGTACAATCATAACTGTATTCATTTCCCACATCCGCTTTATTTATTCTGACAGTTGTAGATACTTTTTGATTTTTTCTGAGTAGGTTGACAGGGAGCGGAACCGCGATATCTATAATGTATGTTATCTTTTGCTCTTTTAACGTTAGCACTATGTCAAGGATGTTATTTGGTATTGTGCGGTCTGTGATTATTTTCCTGTTCCAATACATTTTCTGTGACCGTCTCTTTAACTGGGAGGGGCGTGTAGCGATAGTATGCCTCAGTAGGTCCTTCATTGAGATAGCGCTTGACCAGTTTCAAGTAGATTATTTTTGCCACGTCGTTGTGTCTTTCTAGATACTATTTTGAGGCGAGTGTGGAACAGCTTGCGATAATGTGGTCTAGGTTCTCGTCTGTATCTCCACAGATTCTACATTTGATATTGTCTATATTTTCTCCCATTATTCGCGTTCTGTAGACTTTCGTAGGCAGCACTTGGTCTTGAATAGCCATCACAAACCCCTCTATCTCCACGAACAGATTACTGGAACGCACCCACTCTTGGGATGCTTAGGTGTCTACTGCCTGGTCTTCAATTCGCGTTATATAGCGTCCATGTAGTGGGTTGGATTTTCACCTCTCGATCAGTTCGGGGGGCGACGACACCATCGCGGATGGATTGAGAGCTAGGTTAGCTAGGTTCACTGGGGGTAATGCCCTTATCTCTCTTGGCTAGTGCCTGATGCATTCTGCTATTTCTCGTCTTTTCCAAAAAGTATGTCCTTAGATTGTCAATTTGCTGGTAATGTCTGGACACCATACTTGGGATTTCTCTTCCTCCTTCGCGCCGTGCTTAGTGGAAGCGCTCTATTCCACTTTTAAGATGATGCGCCCTATACCGACGGAATTTCTTCCTGGTACTTATAACTAGGGCTTTCAGCTCAGTATCAGTCCATTTGAGTATACTGAAGGTGTAGGTAAGCGTTGACGCTGCATAGGCGTTCACTGCAACAGACGTATTTCTAGCAGACAATTCAGATTTAAGAATGATCCTTAGTCTTCTCTTTCTCTTTTTGGTCTATGTCTGATGCCTGGAGGTAGCCTAAGTATTTGTAGTGTTCATCCCTTTGCTTATTGATGATCTCCCCTTGCGACCCTCTTACTTTATACCCTTCATGCTCTGTCCACTTACCTTTCGTCATGCAACTTATGCGGCATTTATCTAAACCAAATGTCATTTGCACATCTTTGCTAAATTTCAGATCATCCATATACCAAAGATGGGATAGTTGTGTACCATCCTCGGCAATCTTTACGCCTTTTTCTTGACTGTTTAACAGCGATGTTAGTGGGCGTAAAGCTAGGCGAAACCATAGCGGGCTTAGAGAGTCGCCCTGAGAGATCCCTCGTTTTATACTGACTTCTCCAGCATCTATCTGCGAGTCTCGGGTGTTAAGACAGAGACGCGTTTTCCATTTGGACATTGCATAGGTCAATAGTTTGACGATATGGTTTTCTATGCCATAAAGGCGTAGCACTTTCGTTAACCATGAATGCGGAATACTATCAAATGCTTTCTGATAATCGATGTATGCAGTGAACAAAGGCGACTTCTTTTTTCCAGCACTACCCGTTATTATTTCATCGATTATCAGTTGTTCTTTACATCCTTTTGAGCCATTCCGACATCCCTTCTGTTGCTCATCCAATAAGTTGTTACGTTCCAAATGATTATGCACTTTGTTAGCCAATATAGCAGTAAGGTGTTTATACGCTGTAGAAAGGCAAGTAATTGGCCTGTATTTTGCGGGATCAGCAGTATATTGTGCAGTTTTTGGGATCAGGTATGTAACTCCTGTTGTTATAAATTCTGGGATAGTTTCCGGCCTCTCGAGGAATGTTGAGCAGCATTTCGCAAGTTGTTGGTGGGTGGAAGTAAATGCCTTTATCCAGTAATTGTGAACACCATCTGGCTCTGGAGCTCTCCAATTGGAAGTACTACCTATTGCTTTCACTACATCATCCTTAGTTATGGTCCAAGACAGCATTGCTTGTATGGAAGTTCTAGCCTTCTCTTGCTGATACCAATGCGCTGTTCTGTGTTCTCTGGGGTTGCTCCATATACCGCTCCAGAAGTGTCTTATGTCTTCTGTGTTAGGAAATGATGTTTCTCTTGTGGTGTACGATCTGATTCTTTGCCTACAGATTTATAAAGTGCTCTCTGATTTCTATGAAATATGATGTTTTGTTTACGACGCTGACTGCTCTTCTTATATCTCTTCACTCTTTGAGATAAGGCTAACAGTCTCTGCTTTAGAAGGTCCAAAACTTCGACTATGGTTGGGTTTTCTTCCGATGTATATCGTCTTATTATTGTGTCCCCTTTCTTTTTCACTCTCTGGCTGTTGGTTTTTGGTACTGCGTTAGGATATCTATATCGCTCCTGATATTATCTATGTTCTTGCTTAGCCTCCTTTCCCAAGCTGGCTGCCTTTTAGTTCCGTTCCGACTTATAACATCTGTAGGTCTCTGTCCGTTTAGCTTTAGAACCGCGAATGCCCCAGCATAGATCATGGCGAGTAGGTCCTTAAAATCTGTTTGGTCGCTAATCTCAGCAGCGATAATTCTGTTCATTTCACGTAGGTTTTTAGCTGCCGTTGGATTGCAAATAGTTTGGGCAGCCGAGGCTTTTTTGTCGGATCTATACAATCAAGGCTCATTATAATGGCTCTGAATTCCTCCTCCAGCACTGATGGCGAAAAGCTTGGCATTTCAGTCTGAGCGTCATTTACTTGCTCTTGACTCTGCTGTGCATCATTTACCATGCCCAATTCGGCTGCTACTTCATGCCTAATTATACCTAATCTCTCCGCTGGCAATCTGCTGTTCACAAATCTAGACCTGCGCTGGTCTAGGATATTCTGCAGTGTCTTTTGTCTTAACTGGGGAAATTTTTCTGTCACTAATTTATGAAATTCAGCACTATAAAGTTCCTGTGAAGTTTGCAATTTGATAATTCTATAGTAGCAGCGAACCACGTACTCATTCATTTCTGTCGTCCAAATGGTTCTCTGCCGCCTACTATGGGCTGGTAACGTGGGCTGGGGCGATGCGTCCACAGCAACATTATTACCAGCATTGACCGCTTGTTGGTGTTGTGTTAGGTCATTCAGTGAGTGAGAGTATTTGTATATGTGGTGATGTTGGGGGGATTTCGCTGGATGACGACCGGGAGCGACCTTCCCCTACGCTCCCTGCCGGTCGCGGACCTCGTGGCATAGCGACGAGTCCCTATTACGTCGTTACATTCCGAAGCTTCATTTTGTTCCTTTTCCATTTCTGGGTAATTTTGTTCTCTTTTTATAAGTAGGTGTAATTGTTTACCTAAAAATGTTAAAACTCAGTCGCGGAAGACAGACAAAAACCACGCTTGGATAAATAGAAGGTGTGCTGGCCGTACTGACTATCCTTCGCTGTTAATCTCAGTAGCTTAACCTATTATTATTATTATATGTTACTATTAGCCGACGGTAGCAAACAGCGCCGTGATGTGATATGCATATCCAAGGTGGGCGCGATATTACATATATGTATATGCTTGGAGTTAGGATTAATTGATTTCGTGAGGTAATATAATATTGTATACAGTAAACACCATATACCACTGACTTCGTAATGTATACGAGAGAAACGCGTGCAATATGTGCGTTAGAAAGAGATATAAGCACCTCGCTGCTTAGCAACTCGAGTGGCGAGGCCACGGATGCCATCGGCGCACTCTTTCTAACATACATATTGTACGCTTCTCATGCTTTGCTCTCGTACAGATTACGACATCAGCCAAATTTGATTCTCACCGTAGTCTATAGGTATAGTATGTACATATCAAGAGCTACAAAATCAGTTATCAAACATTGTTGCAAACATTTTCACCCTAGAGCTCCAAAAAAATGATGGGACCATGTACACCCAAATCATGCACCAACGTTTCTGAAAAAATTCTACTTTGATACTCACTTTGATGCATTGCACTGCATGTACTAGGAATGGTCTCGAAGATGAGGGACGTATTGCGTATCAATAAAAAATTATCCATTTCTAAAATTGTGCACTCTGAATGTAGAACAAACTTCTATACGCCGCTGTCTATTGGTATTAAGTTTCAAATTACCTACAGGTAACGCAGTAACTTATTGAGAACGTGGTATGGCGCTAAACGTTCACCTCTATGTCGAGAAAGTACAATGTTACTTCTAGGGCTATTTGGATGTCGCTCGAGACATTGGAACGAAGCCTAGCGCAAACTCGCATTGAAAATGAAAATATTGGGGATATGCACAGTGAGAAAAGCAGTAAAAAACAGCAGAAAAAGTGGCGTCAAAGCAGTTCCACTTTATACGCAACGCTGTCATCTTAGGAAAAAAAACACAAATTTGACATTCGCGATCTCCTCCTACCGCTTCTCCGACAGTACCGACCACCCAGCAACGTGACAATTCAGCAAGGCGTAGTATACACGGATACACACATTATCATACCGTGATTCAGCATTCAAAGCAGATACACCTACACCCGTTGAGTTTTTGTGATATTTAGATCACAAGAATACGAGTTTTATTTCCTCTATATCCTATGGGTCATTTTTTTTTTCATAAAATATGTTGCAGCTCTGAAAAGAGCCATTGTTTGTTTCCATATGAGACTATATTATATGTTCGAAGTGTCTTCCCTCTGATCTAATGCAGGCTCTCCATCGTTGTACAAAATTTCTTTGAACCCGCTGAATCATGCGGGAATTACTGCGGAGGCTGCTACTCGCAATAGCAATCCGTTCTCTTGAAACTTATACGCTTTAAGCTTCAGCATAAAACACTTCATCCATATTACCCCATACAAAGAAATCAACCTTGACCTGGTGTGCATTCTGTGGAGGGGTTCCATCATGTTGCAATCACATCGTTGTGCGGCTGGCTAAAGACGCATGTTGACTAACATAACGGCTACAAGATTTGGTAAATTGTTTGTACAACATTTAAATAAGTTTCTCCATACACACTTTCCTGGTAGCTCAAATGGGCCAATTGATGGGCTAGCCGATCCCATAAGTTGACTCTGAATCCGTGTTGGAAGCGGTCCTGTCTTATCATTCGTGGAGTCGCTAGAGCCCAGTGTATAAGTTATGAGTGTTAAAAATTCCTGTTCTTTGAACATAAGCTTCTTCCGCCCATAAGATTTTTTTGACGGGCTGCAAGTCATTTCTAGAAAAAGCGCCTGCACACGTTGAATGTGAAGCGGGTTTAACCGCTCTCCGTGTAAAATTGTGTAGTGTGTTCTGCCGACTCAGCTACACCAGCATACCGCGAAACATGACGCACGCTGCTAGAAGGCTAATTTTCAGCTAACGGTAATAACACATCTTCATCACCTACCCCGATCCTCGGCCTTCCTGTTCTTACTGGTCTCCCAGGCATTTCTCCTGTTACATGGGCCGTGGTCAGGAAAATTTGCTCTACGGGGATATTGGTTTCGATATTCCTCCGCAGCAGGTCGATAATTCCCATTGCACAATTGATAACGGAAATGCGTTTCTGCAAATCTGTGTGGGTTGTCTTCAATCCATATCGACGTATCTGTTTTGCTCCTTAAAAACAGTGTGTTTTCGTGGTACGGTCGCCATATAAATGAGTTGTTTTTTCGAGTAACGTGTGCTTTGTCATATAAGCCTGGCAAAAGCTCTTCCGGTATAGTAGACTACGCAACGGAAATAACATTTAATTAAATAATCATGAATGATAGACTGTGTAAACTGTGTGCTGATACAGTGAAACGCAAAAACTCAGATCTACAATGTGCAGGTTTTTGTGCGCGTTTTTACCACGGTAGGTGACTCGACCTAAGTGGTAAACAGCTGGATGGTATTCGAGCAAGAGTAACCTGGATTTGCAGGTACTGTAGGGAGAACATAAATCAGACTTCCCGCAGGTCCTTCGGATCCATTAAACCATCTAAGACGACCTCTACTTTTGGGTCGGTTGCTGCTGGCGGTAGTGATGAAGTTTCGGCTAGAATACAAGAATTGATCGCTGAAATCAGGCAACTACGAGAACAAATAATTTCGATTATGAACTCCGTTACTTTTTGCAATGTTGTCTCCGATTTTGAGGAAAAGTTGTCAAAATTCCACCATTACGTCGAAAAAACTGAAAAACTGCAATAAGAAATGCTGCCCTCAAACTGGAGGTCTCGTCGCTCAAAGTTAGAGTCAACAATCTTGATCAAATTTCGAGACTTAATAACATAGAAATACAGAATGAAGACCTTAACGACATAACTATTGAAAATTGGCGATTATGATAACTACAAGGTACAGTTGGATAAGGTTAAATACATTCATCGTGTGCCGATCAAATGTTATAGTCCGATTTATTTCCCGTCGGTCGCTGCGAAGGCCAAGCGCCTGCAGCGTGAGAGAGGTTCGCCAAAGATGGTGATTCAAGGTGTCTCCGGACATCAATGAACACCTCACTATCAAAAATAAGGTCCTATTTAAGGAAGTCCGCGCATTTGCCAAGGAAAAACGATTCATATATGTTTGATGTAAGAACGGAAGTATTTTCCTCAGAAAGTATGACACTTCAAAAATCATGATGGTCAAGAACATAGATGCTTTGAAAAACGTCAAATAATCCTGCGTTTATCAGCACAAGTGTACCTATAAGCCGTCTAGTTTGTTCCATGGCGAATCTCAATATTTACTATCAGACTACCAGGGGTTTGAGATCCAAATCAAATCAATTCTACCATAATATTTGTGCAACAAATCACGACGTAATATGTCTCACTGAAACTTGGCTAAAAGACGGTATTTGCGACATTGAACTTTTCAATGAAAAATAATCGATTTTCAGGAGGGACAGAGCAAGTTCCGCTTCACAAAAAAAGGATGGAGGAGGTGTTCTGATTGCCGCGAACACCTCACGCAACTCACGACGTTGTCCTCAGCTGGAATCGGGAGCTGAAGATATGTGGATAGTGATAGATGGAAAAAATGATGATAAGTTAGGTATATGTGTGTTGTGTTTACCTACACCTAACAATGTCTATGCTTATGCATCTTTCGTGAGTTCACTGAAATCTAATGGAAGATTATTTCACCAGCATAATGGGTGGGTGACTTCAACCTTCCAACCGTCAGCTGGTCCCTAATACATAATAATACGTTCCTAGAGCCTCTCCAAGTTGATGAAAAAGCCAGCAGTCTGATTGACATGTTTTCTCTTTTGGAACTTATGCATTTCAACTCAATTCATAACTTCAATAATAAACTGTTCTACTTGATATTCAGCAACAAAGATTTAAACAGGGATGTGTCTCGGGCAGACGATAGTTTGGTAGAAGAAGACGGCCACCATCCAGCCATCTCGTTTCTTCATCACTGTGACCAGATACAGCACTTTCACAATACAACTCCAGTTACCGTAACTTTAACAAAGCCGATGATAGCATCAACGATTGTTTATCCAAAGTGGACTGGTAGAAGCTGTTTCAACGCAAGTCTGTTAACGATGCCGTTCATTTATTTTATAGAAACCTCTATGAAGTAATTGACAAATTTGTGCCCTTACATAACGTTAGAGGTAATTTTCCTAATTATTTTAAATTGAAACCACAAAAACAAATAAACAAAAACTCAAATATCATAGAAAGTACAAAAGTATAATGACATAGGCTCTTATCATGAATTTTGTAGGACCAAATCTAAGGAACTAATAAAAAAGGCCTTTGATGCATATACTGCGAATCTCGAGGTATGTTTCTAGCAAAAGAAAAACCATTCTTCTATTCCTAATAAAGTGAAGTATGGTGACAATGTGGCTATGGACGGTCCCGGAATAAGTAATGCTTTTGCTAGTTACTTTGCTAATGTCTACATTAAGTCAAATGATACTCCCATTTTAGATAATATCACCCAAAACAATATATTTCAAGTATCAATTGAAAAAAACCACTGATTTAATAAATTCTCTAGACAGAAAGGAAAATCAAGAAAATTGCGCAGAAAATTGGGAAATTATTGAAAACCTAATGATTATTATGAGCTACGCGCGTTTGACGGTTCGCTTGAGCATGGAGCACGCACTGCAGATGAAATATCTCATTTTGTACTAAAAGGGACAGGCACTCCTCTCCGCCATCCGACAACAGCTGTTTAGAGTTAGCTATCTAAGAGAAAACTGTTTATGAAAACACTGCTTTCATTTTTAGACTTTTATTTCTTTACTACTCGGCCACTTCAAAAGAAACGGCCGTGTGCCCTAATTGTTATCTTTGTCAGTTAACTCTATCAATAAAAATGGCGGATGAGAATACGTTTATTTTGCTTAATTGACTTTCACTACTCTTTTGAACTTGTCAGCTCGCACGCCGTAAATTTATATTATCAAACTCAGAAATTGCAACTTCGTTAGATTTATCGCGGTACAGTGTGAGAAATATTGTTAGAAGATATAACGTCACTGGTTCAGTTAATATTAGGCCACGATATGTGAAAAAAGTAATATCACAAATGCCGACCGAAGAGCATTAAGAAGAATAATCGTGAAAAACAGGCGTGCCAATTGTTTACAATTAAGTGCTCTGTGGAGTGACCGCTATTGGAAGGAGAATTTCGAGGCCCACAACTCATAGAGAGGCCTACAAACTGGGATTTAGCACTTGCAAGGTAAGCTTTCTAATAAAAAAAAGTGAAGCAAAAACCCTAAAGTTGCAAAACTTGTTTATAGGCCAAAGAAAAGCCACTATTAACTCCACTGCTATAGAAAAATCGGCTTAGATGGGCTAAAGAACATAGACAATGGACTATTCAACAATGGTGTGCAATACAATGGAGTGATGAGGTCCGATTCGAAGTTTGGGTTGGTGACAGTCGCAGTAGAGTTATTCGCAAAAATATGAAGCATTCCATGTTGTTTGTCTGAAGAGAAAAGTGAAATTTCCAACATCTATTATGGTCTGGTGGAGTATGTCATCAAAAGGAGTAGGAAAACTTCATTTTATTGATGGAAATGTGGATACAAACAAATATTTGGCTATTTTAGAAGAATCAATTTTACCAGTGATGGAAGAATGTTTGACATCCGGCCAAGACTTTGTGTTTCAGCAAGATGGTGCAAGGTGCCATACCTCAAAAAAGGCTATAAAATGGATGGAAGAAAAAATTTATCACTTTTGAAGTGGGTTTCTAGCAGTCCAGATCTGTCACCTATTAAAACTTCGTGGCACGAGATGAAAAAGGTTCTACGACAACATCCTGCTCGTACAATCACCGAAATGAGACAAAAGCTTCAAGAAATATGGGATTGTTTTACACCAAATTTTTGCCAAAACTTGATTAACACTATGCCCCAAAGAATTTCAGCCGCAATAAAAAATAAAGGTGATGTTCCCAATGGTAATCTTTCAATTGTTGCTTTGTTAACTTCGCGCATTTATTCGCACATTGTTTATTTGTTCAGATGTTCTATTAGTTATAGGTCTAAGTGATTTCAAATATGTATTTTTACGACTAGGGTGTATCCAAAATGTTTCTGAGAAAATAAATTGCTTTAGAAGTAAATAGTTTCGTCATGTTTAGTTTATGAAGGCATATTTTGGTACAAATCTTGAAGTGGGCCAACTGAAATGGGTAGGAGCTCGTATATATACAATATATATATATATATATATATATATATATATATATATATATATCATATAACATCCAAAAAATATAATAACCCATTTTCCAAATTGTTCTAGAAAACAATACTTTCTCGCCAATTGGCGTAGGCAGTAAAAAGAGACAGGCAACACAAATAGCAACTTCGTTAATTCGTGGAAGGCCTCCAGTAATCATTACTGCAAACTAAGCTAACTAAAAAATATAATACGCATTTTCCAATTATTCGCGTTAACAATGCTTCCTCGCTAATTGGCGTAGGAAGTGAAAATAGACAGGTTACACAAATAGCAACTTCATTGATTCGTGGAATGCCTCCAGTAGGCATTTCTGCGAACTACATCCAGATTTACTTGGCGCCTTGAATTCAATCCTAAATTTCCTGTTCATTTAAATAATATTGGCATATTTAATATTTTCCTCCTGTTCGTGCGATGATTCTGCAGTAAGAATGCTAATGAAAATTTCAGCACTTCGTCAAAAATGTTTCCACTACCAAAACTCGAACAAGCTGCTTTTGACATCATAAACTTCCACAGAGTTTGAAAGTCTTAGTCAGTATTCTTAAACATCTACGATGACAGCAAACGGCCAAAAGCACTTTAGAAAGTAAGTCTTCGAGCGAAAAAATAATAATGACAGGGTGTCTGGAAAACCAGTTTGTCATATATTCATATGTAATTGTGTAACTAAAGTTCGCAATACATCATACACCGACAAATTTCTCATAAATGTTGATAAGCTGGTTCCGTCGTTTTCCATTTACGCGTACTCAACATCAACAACGAAAACTTTTCTAATTTCTGGGACGCTTTCTCAAACATAAGATAATAGAGTTGTCACTCTTGTCAGTAATTCAAGTACCAAAGGAAGGTGCTCTCTCACTATGCTGCGTCTCCGTCATAAGCGTCCGCAGGACGGGCCAGGGGGCAGTTCGGAATTAAAATTTGCATATTTAACATGGTTTTGTGTATAATTTTGGGGACTCGCAGGATTTGGCCCCCTATGATAAAATGTTCTAGCCTCCACCCATCCATTCTTCAAATAGTCCTTGAGGCGTGTACACTTTCACAAAAAGTTATTTCTCACCACTGCGAAAAACTCCTGTGGGCGCCCATGGTCGCTGAATATAGTGTAACGAGTTCCCTTAAGCACTGTTCTCATCAAAAGCAACATGATTTCGAGTCGACTTCGATTTTATGTTGCGTTGCTTTTGCGCTTCCACCGAAGCAAGTATAGTCTCGTTTTGAGGTTGTGAATATATACTTACAAATGTGAACGGAGGATATAAATATATTATTTGGATCCCTCAAACCCTCAATTGAATGAAAAATCGCATAAGTATTATTTGCCAAAAAGATGGAGTTAACTGCACTTCCTATGCAACGATATCATCGGTTTATGAAGGAATGTGTTTGGCACAAGTTAGACCTTCTGAGCTACGAAGATGTATAACAATGGATCAAGCCTGTCAAACATGCCCATACAATTATTAATCCGTAAACATGTCCCCTGTGCTACCGACAATGCGCGGACCATGTGGCAAGTTGACTTAGCTTGCCTCATCAGTTAGTCATCAAATCACGGCAGCGGCAGACCAACAGCAAGACGACAGCTAACGGAAGTGACCATAAGGCAGCGCAGAGGTAGCCAGAGATCAGAGACGCGAATTTATCTTACCGCTGATGGCCAATAGATGGATAAATCTATGATGTGAGAAATATGTCCAATAGATGCGTAGAATCACTGGGGTTAGGAGGGTATACATACACTAACACCAAATAAATTGACAACCTCCGACTTTGAAATATACCATCAATTGTGCAATAAAGGATCTGAGGAAAATAGCACTTTGTGTGCAAACATATTAGTCTGATGACTATCCTAATACTGTTAACTTGCTTGTAGTATTGGGCGTTTACATGACTACTTCAATGCTAAAATGAAGAAATTGCTGAATAGGGTTGATTTTGTTGATGTGATGGAAACATACTCCGTCAATTGCTGTATCTGTAAAAAAGTTTTCTAATTTGGCTAGATGTGGCTTGAAATAATACATGTAAGTCGACCTTTGTCGTAGGCTACCGACGCGACGCACAAATATAAACTAAACCAGAAAGTATATCAAGGGAAAGTAAGAAAGCATGTGTACTGAAAGATAATGGTCTTCCTTATCTAAATATTGACGATGCTGATGAAGCTGAGTGAAATCAGTAAATTGGGTGGATTTTGTTTCCAGTATGTATTTCTTTTATTTTAGAAATGATCCTAATTAATTTAAAACTATAGATTTGTATATATAAACAATAGACCTCTTCTAATTACTCAAAAATCACATGACAAACAGTGTGTCCAGATTCGCTTCTCTATATAGGAATTTCGGCTCCTGTTATACCTACAGCAAAGGTTAAATGGCGATAGTTTTAGAGTAAACTTAGTCTATTCGATAGCCGGGTTCATATTCAGGATCGGTTGATTGGTTTTGGAAATATCGGCGAAAAGCGAAAGTGACAAATTATTTTTTTTGCCAGTAAATCCGAAACAGTTAATTTGGCAGTTTTCAAAATGTGACATTATTCGGACATTTTTTTAAGGCAAATAGGATAGCATGTATGACATGTCTTAATCGTCTTTGTCTTCCCGCAACCTGTCTTAACTTTAATTTTCTTATAGCCGCCATATTGGTTTTTTCGATTTTTGAAAAGATCATAAAATTTCCAGCCTAGTGATGCCTTACAAGTGCTTAAAAGATTGGAGTATCCCCGAAATATCATCACGCGTAGTGTAATGTATTAATTTTTTTCTAAGGAGGCCCTGATTTATTTGTCAGAGAATAAAATTAATAAGTAACGCATCTTTTTCATTTAAGGAGGCGGCGACTTTGACGTTAAGTAATTCAAATAAAATTGTGTTTTAATAAGTAGTTTTCTCTAATTAAAATCATAAATCTGCCAAAAAAAAATCAAAACCTGTTGAAAATGATCGATATTCCCTACCCAAATGAATAAAGTTTGACATGTTAGCGCTGTACTTGCAGTCACACAGAAACACCGACAGTACCTACCTCAGTAAGGTACTTGGGGATGTACCGCGATTGGCGGTAGCCTCATATAACCCAATTTAGAAAAATAATAGTTAATTTAATGAACCTTGGAGCCTTCGTGCAACCTAAAGGCGGATACAACATTGAAAATGAAAATCGCGACAGAACCATTTACAAGCTGCCAACGGACTCCCTAGTATATCAGTAAGAACTATAGAACGAGAAATTGGTGTGTCAAAATCAACAATACAGAGAGTGTTAAGTAAGAATAACTACCATCTAATAAAACCTACAATAGTTCAAGGACTTAAGAACTGATTTTCCAAGGCGAATGCGCTTCTGTGAGTGGTATACTATGAAGTCTAATGAAAATCCCGATTATGTAAAACATTTCTTGTGGTCCGATGAGAGTAGGTTTACGAATTGTGGAGTTTTTAATAAGCATAGCACTCATCATTCGGTTGTGGAAAACCCCCACGAAGAGGCAGAGAGACGTCTACAGACCAGATTTGGAACAAACGTTGGTGTGGGGTCATTAGTAATTTAATCTAACACACCTTTTTTAATTGGGCACCTATTTGAAATTAGGTAATAATCATTTCAGGAAATCGACTTATAGGACCATTTTTATTTGACTACAACCTAAACGGACAGAGGTTCCTAGATAATAGAAACCAGGTTGTGCCGGCCTTACGAGCTAGTCTAACCGAAGATGAGTTTAAAAGAACGCCTTGAACAGGATGGATGTCCGGCTTACAACACCATTCAAGTCAGGAACTTCTTGAGAGAGCAGTTTGATGAAATAATTTCATTAAATGGTTCAATATCTTGGCCTTCCAGATCCCCTGACCTTTCACCCTTGGATTCCAACCTCTGGGGTCATACAAAAAATGAGAACTATAAACTTGATTCCCCACGACCATAGGAATCCAGAAACAAAGAATTTTGAGCACAGTTAGAAACATTAACAGAATTACACTAGCTAAGGTTGTACGGAAAACAGTCAGCATAATTAGATTTTACATTACATTACAATTTTGTAAAATGTTTGTTTGTTCAAGTGAAAAATAAACTTACGATGATTTTTCTGATTTTTTTAACACACTGATAGTTGGGAATTTGTCGTAAGACATTTGGCTTGTTGAGAAGTCGATATTAACGTTAATATTCTATTGAAAATTCAAGGCGTTTATGTATATTTTATGCCTTACTCATTAATGTTATTTTCTGACAAATAAATCATGGTCTCCTTAGAAAAGAACTAATACATAACATTACGTATGTTGATATTTTGGTGATACTCCAATATTTCATGGACTTGCGAGACTTCGCTAGACTGGAAGTTTTACACTCTTTTCAAAAATTAAAAAATTAAACATGGCGGCCACACGAAATATGAATGTTGATGCGGGTTGCTGGAAGACAAAAGACGATTGAAACATTACATACATGCTATCTTATTTTTCTTAAAAAAAGTCGTTTGACAGCTGTGAAATTAACCGTTTCGGATTTACGTACAAAGCAAATTCTGTCATTTTTGGCTATGGAAAGCACTAAGTTTCCTCTAGAACTTTCTTCATTTAACTTTTGCTGTAGGCATAATAGGTGCAGAGATCTGGGACACGCTGTATATACAAGCGACGTAATTGTAGAATTATTTGTTATTACACTATCTACATTGTTTAGATTGTCTACACCAGCGCTGTCCAAGGTACGGCCCGCGGGCCGCATGCGGCCGCGAACTCCTTTCTTGCGGCCCGCTTCACGGGTCATGTATACATCACATGTATAAATTACTCTCAAATACCGAATATGCACAATTCTTACAAACTCAATAATAATGTTGTATCGAAAGATTTTATAATGCGGCCCTCCAAACTGCATTTTTTTTTTGAAGTGGCCCATGGGCCACATTAAGTTGGACAGCCCTGGTCTACACGAATATGAAGACGTATACGATTGCAATTGTATACGCCTTACGTACAACAGTGTATCTTACATTATGTTTACAATTTATTTCTCCAGGAAGGCTTTCAACACTTATTGCTCCTACCAACGATTTCAGACTAAATAGAAGGAAAAGCTTACGATTTTTTTTGTCCATAAAATCACGTAGTCAGTAGCTAGAAGACAAGTTCATACTACAACTTAATCGAGCTTAAGCCGTCAGTTTGACAGTTGGTGATATTTCACATTAAATTCGTACTTTTCTGCGAAAATATATAAAAGTGCGTGAATTTCATGCAATCCTAGTATTCCAGACAGCTGGCAATAATGTTGAAGGCTTCTGTGGATCGCAAAAATGAATGAGTAAAATCCTTTTTATCGATAAGTCATATATTATAGTTATCGACGTTGCGAAAGGGGACCTTAACATTGGGCTTATATCTGGACAGTTGTGAGGCTACTTTAATTTATTTCATTTCACTTTTTGTTAGTGAAAATTGCAAAGTGTTGGAGACAATCCAAATTTAGTATGCCGATAATGAAAAGGGCCAACCGAAACTTCAATTAAACTAACCTAAAATTTACCTTTACCTACTTTGCTTTTGAATCTAATAGTTTTTGAGAAAGGTATTTTTGCGTTATAAGTAGTAACTTTACAAATGCCACAGGATGCCCAGAACTATGAATACGAAATTCATTAAAATACTTCCATTCCTTTTTATTGGATAAATATAATTACAATGATATAATAGCAGGAATGTCCACACTGTATTCAGCTAGTTATTTGCTTTTAGCCAATAATGTGCTTGGATTACGACAACTATTTAGAAAAAGTGAATAGAATTCATACAACCTGCGCCACTTTTTCCAATATCTGGTATTCCGCCGTTGTTGCTGTTTGATGGAGATAACTTTTCGTTTGTTTACCATCCAAATTCAGGAATTAAGCAGAATTGTTCATATGCTGTATCGTTAATGAGTATTTACTTTGGTTTATTTGCCTTATTTAATTATTAAGATAACTGAGCGATTCACTGCGCGACGCACATAGTATTTGACTAGCTCCACGTGAGTACACCCAGTACAAATGACTACTTGAATATCTTCTCCAGAGAAAGGAATGTACGCTCATGTATTGTTTGTCACTTGGGTAGGCAATGACAGAATCAAAAGAAACATAATTACATGCACAACATAATTTTGGCGACAATCAATGCAATGTAATCATACAGGCTTGATCCCTGATCTATCCGAATTCGTTGGCTCCAACTGAACCACTCCATATGGCAAAAAATAGAATAAAGAAGTACGTTTATCTCATTGTCAGGCTACTCGAAACCGACCACGGACGGCAACCATCGAGTTACGTCTTTGGTGTGTACGCCTACGTTTCAATATACAGGGTGGCGCATCCCCCTCGAAAACAAAATCGACAGGTCTGAGCGTTTTTAAAAAAAACTGAGCTGCCAGTAAATGCGTCTGTTTCTTTTTCGATGCGCCACCCTGTATGTGCCGAGTCGGGCTGCTGTCAAGTTGCCTTCTATTCGTCATTTGTTTGTGTGGGCGGTCCGTAGGACCTTTGCCCATTAGTCACTGTCTAATGTACGTTAGTCGAATTTGTCAGTACTGGTTGTCCAGAAACTATACAATGTCAAGGAAAGAGAGAAAGAGAAAGAGAGGAAACATGGAGAAGAGCAAATAAAAACATAAGTGTTTAGTTTAAGACGAGACACCTAGGCTGTTTGACTTAGTACACGGAGGTGAACTAAACAAATTTTGATTCGGTTTTGTTAGAGTAGTAAGTTTACTAAAAGTTCGCGCTAATTTTTTATTACAGTGCGAGCCGTGGCCTTGAATGTTTACGAACTTGCTCCACTGTGTAGTCCACTGGCTCGCGCAACAGAAGGTTGCTGTGCGATTCCGCTTGACTATAACGTCGCTGCGCCTGAAGTTTGATATAATCCCTCAAGTAAGGAATGTCAAGGTCTCTGTGTAGTGTCTCGTTTGAGACATACCATGGAGCGTTGCAAATTGTTCGCAAAGTTCTACTTTGCAGTACTTGAAGACTTTGCATATGTGTCTTGGCAAGGAAACACCAAGCCGCACATGCATAAGTAATGGCTGGTCTAATAATCATTTTATATAGGCGAACTTTGTTTTTCAAACTCAATTTGGAGGATCTACATAACAAAGGATATAGTTGCCGAAACGCAATTCGGAATTTTGTTCTCAAGGCTGCTGTATGTTTCTGCCAGGTCATGCCTTTATCAAGGGTGACACCGAGGTACTTGGCAGTATTTTTCCATGGTACTCGATTACCTTCTACAGAGGCCTCTGCTGGGGGCCGCGACGTTTTTTGGTACAATAAATAGCCTGCGTTTTCGAATGATTAATTTTAATCAACCACCGTTCCGCCCACTCTAGTACGTTTTTCACCACACTCTATATAGAGGTAGACTTCACAGTTGCTGGGGCAAGGGACATCATGGATAAAAAGAGAATAAAGGATTGGTCCTAGGACCGAACCCTGAGGAACACCGACCCGTACTGGCTGTGTTGTTGACAAAACATTGTTGATTTTAATCCGAAACTTCTTCCCTTCAAGAAAGGACGTCAGTAATTTTAGAAGCCAAAAAGGAAAACCTTTTTGGGTTAGTTTATAAAGGAGGCCCGCGTGCCACACCTTGTCAAAGGCTTTTGAGACATCCACAAGCAAGATGCCAGTACTCATGCTGAGGGTGAACCCTCTGGTTACATGTTTTGCTAGCCTGACTGCCTGTAGCTCGGTGCTATGCTCGGACCGAAAATCGAATTGAACGTCAGGAATCGCAGGTCAAGTTGTTATTGGGTGGCGGTTGCTACTTGCTTTCAGTGAGAACAGTCCCTAAGGGGGAATGGAAAACTATGCCTGGCCTACACGAATCTGGAAGAATTATCGCTATGTTCTGGTACACCCTGTAGTCATATAACAGTCACTATGGCACAATGTGAAGTGGATGAATAATATCTGCTTGTGAAAGTACTTGATGTTTCCATGTAACTTTTCAGATGAAATTACTCGAATGAATTCCTGTAGCTTCACAAGTACTTTTACTTTGACTCTAATCTAAATGGATATTTCAAGTACTGTGCCGTTTGCTACGTGAGCTTCAGACTACTTCTCATTCGTGAAGAACTTTACAAGTACTGAGAATGTATGATTAGTTAGCGTTTAGGTTGAAAAATTTATCTGGAAAGAGACTTATTTAGATCTTTTGAATGGTCTCTCCTCTACCGATATGAGAACGGACTATGCTCCTCTGAGACCTCCTCCATGATGCCGACACGATTTAGACTTACCAGACCGACCATCTCCAACTTCTTTTACTAGTATTCTATTATATCAGTTAAATTGATTAATATCATAGATTCACCTGGATAAAATATCTAAAATCTATTAAAACCTAATTTACTCCCCGTCAAAATAAGCATGAGCTTATCGCTGCCCTACCCAGGCCCACTGCCAATATGAGCACGTGAATTTCAACGACGCTCGCTGATGTTTGTTTTGACCAGGCGTAACTTGCATTTGAATACACGTTAATGAAGAATCGTACTATTATATAAAATGCTTAGATAAAAAATGATCTCTTATCGTAGAAGCACTTAAGCATATACCGGGGGTTTCAAATTCGGTTCTCACCATCTCGAAAACAGTAAGCGATACTATGTCGGTTAAGTGGGCGCAAGGTTGCTCATTTAAGCAACTAAGAAAATGACTTTTAAAAAGTTTCGCTATTCCGAGTATTTCCGGAGATATCCGAAAGAAACTGAATTGTACCATAATAATTTTAGAAAATGAGATATTATGATTTTTGGGTGTTATATGACATGCACATCACGAAAAACTATGTCAATCATTTCTGTCGATCTCACTGTCTGTCTGTCGGTCTGTCCGCTGATCTTATAACCGCCTATAAGAAGTTCCACTGGGATTTCGATGAAATTCTTATACAATGTTGGTACTAAGCTAAGGACGCAATAACTTTGTGGTTTTTTAAAATCGGACCAATGGCGGCGAAAAAAGGCCAAAAACAGAAAAATAAAGATCGCTCGAACTTTGTTTTTTGCAGTTTCAGATGGTCCTGATCTTTTTCGGAAAACATACAATAACTCAATTTTTTTACATTGGTATATTGGTACGCCTCCAGCCCCAGTAATTATACGCACATGTTATGCATATTTCACTCATCATAGATTTACCCTTAAAGCTCCTGATAGTCCAGTTAAATAGCCGAAACTGCCGTAAAAGTGATAACATAGCCACAAACTTATTTCCGCTGGCGTAATGGTGTGATAAAGGCTTGCGAATATTGTTGTATGAATTTGGTTTTCCGGAAACTAGCCGTTTTTTTGTAAAACAGCGAAAAACCCAAAAAACCTCTTTTTCGCTGAAACGGTTGAGGATATCTGGGACTTTTTTACTCGTAAATTTTTCTAATTTTGGAGCCATCAAAAAAGGCAATTTTCTGCTAAAATGTGTACTTTTTGCGCTACAGCTTGCTCATAGTTTGTTGGCGAGGAGCGTGCGGGTACCTGCATTCCTGCATACCACCAAACTGCCGCCGCACCACGCGTTGACGACACAGACGATCTCTTACTACATGGTGGGGGTTATTCAGTAATAATCCAGTTGAATTTCTAACCCTAAGCTCGCTTGTCATGTTAGCCCAACGTATAGACGCGGCTCAAGAATTAAATCTGTTATCATGGTCGTAGATCAAGTGCTACCGGCGATCAAACTGATTTGCGAGGATGATTATGAAAATAGTGTGGAGCCTCAAAAACGAGTCTTTTGATGACTTATTAGGCTTCTATATCCTGTAATGTATTCTTATCATTGCCACTCATTTATATACACGTTGACACTTTTTTGTCTTTGTTCCAATTCGAAACGAAAATACTCACTTATCCAGTAAATCGGTAAGCGGCTGAAAAGAAATTACTCCATCTTGTACTCTACTTAAATGCAGACATTTTAAAAATTCAGCAATATGCATACGTCAGTGAACGCCACAACTACAAAGGAGCTTATTATTCGAAATCGTCTGGCCTATCACTGAGAGTGAGACACGGAGGATGTTATTATTAAAAGAGGATCGTCCGCGTCAATGGTGCGGCGGCTGGTGATATGTGGACGCCCGCCGTTGCCCCCGCAATCTCCCCGCCAGCAAGCTATAAGCAAGCTGTAGCGCGAAAACTAAACAATTTAGCAAAAAGTTTGTAAGTACCTTTTTTGATGTCCTAAAAATTAGAAAATTGTCCATGTAAGAATATCCCAGATATCTTCAACCGTTGCAGTGCAAAAAGGTTTTTTTTGGGTTTTTCGCTGTTTTACAAAAACGGCTGGTTTCCGGAAAACCAAACTCTTACGACAATATTCGCAAGCCTTTATTGCACCATTACGCCAGCGGACATAACTTTGTGGCTATGACATCACTTTTGCGGCAGTTTTGTCTATTTAACTGGACTATAAGTATACTAAGTGACATATAAATCCGAACACCCAGTTTAAATGGTCTTATTTTAATAAAATTTTGTATAAGTACTTAATGAAGCATAATAAGTAAATGATAAAAATTTCAAAATGATTGCACTGCTTTAAATCCCTTTGACCTTTAATAAAGTGTGAATGCACCCTGATGTGCTACGCATTCTCCAACGCGGCTAGGCATGCTTCTGATCAGGTGGTTAATGTCCTCCTGTGGTATCTCATTCCAGGCAACCACCAACTCCTCTCGAAGTGCTTCTAGAGTCTGAGGAGGACGTTGCAAATTGAGCAATCTCCTACACATCATATCCCACACGTGCTCAATTGGGGATAAGTCGGGAGATCTTGGTGGCCATGGTAACAATGTGACATCATTATGTTGAAAGAAGCCTATTGTGACTCTTGCAACATGTGGTCGGGCATTATCTTGTTGAAAAGTTGGATCTGCCAGGGTGTCAAGATAGGGTAAAAGATGGGGTTCTAGAACTTCGTGGATATAACGCTGCGCGTTCATATTACCTCTGATAAAGATTAAAGGTGACCTGGAACCATAAGCTATAGCACCCCAAACCATAACTCCAACAGTGTGATGAACATGTCTTTCAACAAAAAACTGTGGATTCCTCCTTTTACCACGTCGCCTTCTAACCCTGACACGACCATCGTGTATGCCTAAACAAAATCGAGACTCGTCACTAAAGACAAGACTGTTCCATTCCTGATCCCAGAGTGACCGTTGTCTGCACCACTCAAGGCGATTACGTCGGTGTTCTCGAGTTAAAGAGAGGACCCAGTGTGGCCGGTATGAAAACAAGCCAAAACTTCTTATTCGTCGGTAAACACTTCGTATGCCAATAGGTCATCCGTGTTCTGCAAACCATTCATTTGCAATGGACCTGGTAGTGGAGAAACGGTGCGTTAAGGCCAATAATCTTAGGTGGCGATCTTCACGGTCTGTTGTTCTACGGCGGCGTCCAGTGCCCCTTGCCCTTTGCGTACGGCCTTCTCGAAGCCATGCCTGACAACACCTAACCACAGTGTCTACACTTCTTTGCACTCTAACTGCAATTGCCCGAAAAGAAGGTCCAGCTTCCCGAAGTCCCACTATACGGCCCCTATCAAACTCACTAAGTTGACGAAATCGTACGGGTCTCCGTACTCTAGGAATCGTAACCGATCGTAAAGGATGTCAAGAACCAAAATCCGCCAACTTTGATTCTTTACTGCGGCTGAAATATTCATTTTTAGAGCGTTAGTGAATTAAAAAAAGCAGTATAAAAACCGGAATGTCCAACTGATAAGGCTGAAATTTTTTTCACTTGTTATTTACAGTAAGATAAATACATTCACCAACTTTTATTAAAATAAAACCATTCAAACTGGGTGTCCGGATTTCTATGTCAGTTAGTATATCTCCTAAAGTCCGGTGCCGATACGTGTGATGTCGTCCCATGTGGACAAACGTCGTTGTCGGTGTTCGTACGTTCACCGTTGGCAATCGCTTCCACTCTACGGTGTCATTCTTGCGGGAATGGTAATAATCGCAATGATCATGTGCGCCTGCAGCAATTCCTCTCAATGGGAGGAGGAAGGTCATGCGATTTTTTGTTATACGTGTTCGAGGCTAGCTTGTTTCTCAGTAGTGCTAACTTGTGCCAAATAGCATCCTTTACGAACTGATAGCAGCATAGTTTGGGAAGTACAGTCAACTTGATGCCATTTTCTTCTAATAGGATACAAAATTGTATATTAGCACGTCAACTAAAAATTAATATACAATAAAATGTCAGTGATTATAACTGAAGAAATGAGCAGCTTACAAGTTACACAAACAGGAAATGTTTACATAACATGGTTTTACATTTGCAATAAGTACACACATATATAAGAATAGACAATCATGAAATACACGTACACATCACTAATCAGACTAAAATGTGTCATCTAAGAACTGCTTATAGATATAGTATGCTTTGGACATTATCAGATCTGTCAGACTTTTCTTATACATGTTGTCTGGATGCTCTGACTTAATACTGGTCGGTAGCTTGTTGTGAAACGAAATGCAATCGTATAAGGATGACGGGTATGTAATGGAAGATAATCCTAAAGATCTTCCCAGTGAAATCTTACTCGAGCGGCAAATGCTGTTATTACTATTGTACATCAAGCTGTGTAGATGCAAGGCAGGGTCGATAAGCGTTCTCTAGCGAATAATGACTTGCAGGATTCCCTGCGGGATATACTGAACAGTAGATGAACAATTCTTTTTTGAGGAATAAACAGTCGGATACTAAGATCTTTTTCACCCCAGTTCATTATATTGAGTGACATCTGCGCGTAAGCCAGTATATAATGGACAGATAATAGATCTCCTCTATCAGGATCATTTTTCAGCTGACGAGAGGTATAGCAAGTGCTATTCAGTTTTTTACAAACAGTATCTATCTGACTGTGTGGTGGGCTTTCAAAATATGAAGTACATTAGCACTGCCACTTTTTGTTATCTACAAAATAGGATAATTCGAATTCCAATATGGCATTCTGTCTGATTTCCTCAATAATCAACTTATCTTTTTCAAATAGGTGCGCCATAGCATTTAGCACAATATCATTAACCAAGCAGTCCTTCCGTTTTTATGAACTAGGCTTAGGTGAATAGTGCCTATTTTCGATTTGAAGGATGTTCTATTGTATTATATAATAAAATATCTTTTTCTTCCTATAGTTGCTCTTAACTCATCAAATCAAGAACAACCATCCTTAATGTTTAAGGGTCGTATTGAGAATATTTTTAGACATTATTGTATGTAACCGATAAAGACATTTTGGAGTCAATAAAAGTCTCAGCGATTCTGCAGCTTCCTAAACGCATTTCATATCCACCGTATCTAGGCTGATGCACACGCCCTGAATTGAAATACAATTAATCTATGGCTGACGCATTATGTCGAGCACCTCCATTTATTTTTGTTGAAATAACCTTGTTTTAATAATGTCAATGTGTGACGTATAATACATTTTTGGAATCCAAATTCATCTGTGCAAAGAACCAATATGACGTCTATAAGAAAAAATAAAGTTGATAATTGAGGACAGGAGGCAAAACGATATACTGAAATTCTTCTTACGGAGAAGAAAAGGTGACGATCTTAATGCGCTTTTTATTCAGAAATCCCACCTCAAATATACACAGGAACAATCTTTTTCGTTTGTCTCCGGAAATAGTCGGAGTTGCAAAACTTTCTCAATCCCACTTTCTTAGCCACCTTAACCGACTTCGTATTTCTCACCGTTTCCGAGATCCTGATAGGATCAGTGGAATTTCAAGAACCCGGTATATATTTCATTCTGACAGATAGCATCTGAAATATAACCTAACGAAGGCTAACGCAAAAAGAAACTTAGCGTGACAACTTATGACCGCAAAACTTTTAGATCTATTTGAACCTACATATCAATAAGTTTCCGTAGGCGCACGTTTAAAGCCATGTAGATATGCTATGCTCCAACATCTTTCAAGAGTGGTGAATAAAAGATGCGTATGTATAAGTTGAAAAGCTCAGAAGAGGCGATGAACGTCATACACGCACTTCAAACTGTGTTCGTTTCAAAGAGCTTTTCAACTAAACAAGATTTCAAAACACTGAAATACACCCGAGATTACATCTAACTGCTGTAATACGTATAATAACGTAAATAAAAAAAAATATGTTTGGACTATTTATCTTTTCATACTGACATAGACCTGAGTACCGTCTGGTATGAGCAGCATCAAGACGGCTAGTTAGTCCGATTTTTAAACTACCTACGGTTAGCAGAACTGGAAAAAACCGCCTCAGGCTAGTTGATTCATAATCTCGATACCCTAGGAGCAAAGGAGCAGGCGTAGCGGCCAGTTCTGGATGTACGAAGTTCAACACAGTTAGGATGGGCCAAAGTCCCGTGGGTGTTTCTGGCAGGCTCATCTCGCAGTAGCATTATGGAGGAGAGCTCTGAAGATCAGAGTCTGTTGATATGGCGGTACACCGAGGAACAAGTTTCAATGAAACAATTAAAATTTAAATTATGCCAATTAAATTAAATTAATTTACTATGTGACAGCTAACAAGTATCATTGGTTTAATTAAACTCCGATTCCTAAAATGGTTTGCTTGACTTTATGAAATCAGTTTAACTAAGCCAGAACGCAGTCGTTTAATTAAATCTATTAATCCATTTATTTAGATTGTGTACACCAATTTACTCAAAATGAACTATCAGAATGAGCTTACCTGCTCCAAATAGAACAATTTAATAATACTTATTGAATTTGTTTGATTCGTTTATTATATTAGGATGATATTCGGAATTTAAAAGAACAAATTGCATTTTACTGAATAAAGTTTATTATAACTGTGCTCTGACAGGTCTTAGATATCAAAACATTTAGAAAACATGATATTGATGTCTTAGAATCAAAATAAAAACTTTGTATAGCGCTAACAGAATATGTAATTTTTTATTTTCATTGTGCAGCAGAAGCATTTTTAAGTTTTATATTCAGACAGTGGGGAGAGGGATACCTGGAACTGAATAAGGGCACTTGATCATGTGTACAAGAAGTGTACTTTGAACTGTAATAATAAAATAATACTGCACTGACTCGCATTCAACGCGTTCATATATATAAATAAATTCAACATCACTTTAAACAAACTAGGATATATTCACGTACTATAAAGTCTGTACCATGTTTGGTATAAATGTCCTTCATGTCTTTCATTGAGAGCGAGAAATATTCTAACCATAGTTATGGGTCAGAAAGCGCCTTATACTTGAGTATTCTGCTTGATCTCCATAACAGATTCACTTCATAGTTACTACAGCAACAATGGCAACATTCACAAGCTCCCGATCATTCAAGAATGAAAGACCGAGTCCTGCCCAGCCTACGATTCAAAATAAACAGTCTAACTGTTTTTATTAAAATATTTAATTGTTTTGAATGTACCTTTAAACCCTTAAGCAGTTTAATAAGACAGGTACATGGATTGCTCTTTTCAAGCAAATTAGTTTAATAGTATATTATTTTCAATTAAACGAGTTCCAGAAAGCTTAGTTTAATTAAACCGAATAATTTAGTTACTTAGAACAATTAAAAAAGCATTACATATAATGAACATTTGGTTACTTAGAACAATTAAAAAAGTATTACGAATAATGATAAATTTCCAGAAGAACTGATCACGTTTTCTAAGTGTGGAAGAGAGTCAAAATGACGATAACCCGTCGGTGCCGATGGTCCCGAGACTATACTTTAGAGAAGAGTCATTGATTAGTCAAATATCCGTTCTCTACTACTAGGGAAAACCTTCTTAGGCAGATTGTTCCACAGTCTTGGCACCCTAGCGACAAAGGAGCGGTCATACCGGCCACTTATGGATGTACGAAGGTCGTCACGATTAGAATAGGAGGCCGAATTTAGGCGGGTCTGTCTGGCAGACTTATGGCATAGTGGCGCAATGGAGGAGAGCTCTAAAGACCAAAGCCCATTAGAGAAGAGTCATCGATCAGTCGGACAGCCCCCATCTGAAAAGCATCGAGTATGGATAGTGAAGTCGGAACAGCAGCACCCCCCCTTGTATAGAGTGAAGAGGTTCTATGGAAAAAGTACTTCTCAGCCCTACTTCTAAGCAAATAGCCTAGCTTTCTCCCAACAGCTGCCGTTATCGAGGAGATGTGTTCATACCAGATCAAGATCTGTTTGGTAGAACTGGCAACCAGATTAGCGCTAAGGCACAGTTCTGTCTTTTGGAGACATAACACTGTATCATGAGATTGATGCATTCCCTAGGGGTGATAATCTCTATCCCAGGAGCAAAGGAGTAATCGTATCGGTAAATTCTTCGATTAACGATGTGGAGCTCCCATCTAACCTGTTTTTCTGTGCAACTAGAAAAAAAATACCACTACTCACTTCTATCAAATCATTCTTGACTCGGCCTTGACCCAACTTACTCTTTTCAATGTGTTAGTGTTAGACAAACTGTGGTGTTCAAGAAATAATCCAACGTTATGCACATCTCAGATACTATTATTAAGGCTGCAACTTATCAATACGATAATGAAAGACTGATGCAGGGTGAAGCTAGACTAAAACGAGCCCTGAAGAAGGAATTATTTTTTCAAGAAACAATACACTAGATACCCCGACTTGAAAGCTGGGATGTTATTAGTCTTTAGTGCTCCTGTATTGCTGCTTCGTTAAAGAATTCGTTGTTTCAATTATGCGCAGTAGCGAGACAATCCTTCGTTTTCCGTTATCGAAATAAGGAAGCTCCACTAGTTACGGATAATAGAGGAGGGCTTATTTTGTATGGTTATATTTTCCGTATTCAGCGCTGCTGCTGGAATACGTAAAGCAGGGTAAGTTTAATTGAAATGATTTAAGTTATAAAAACATAATGATTAAAACCTAATAAATGTATGAGTCACAGATGAAAATGAATGCAAGTATTATAGTAGGCAGTGCCTTGAATAAATTGAATG
Organism: Acanthoscelides obtectus; assembly: GCA_963669975.1. Lineage (NCBI taxonomy): Eukaryota > Metazoa > Arthropoda > Insecta > Coleoptera > Chrysomelidae > Acanthoscelides > Acanthoscelides obtectus. Next base: position 42,568,475 of record CAVLJG010000006.1, on the reverse strand, counting down.
GGCCTGATTTATGTCACATATATGCTCTGTAGAAAGGTATCCTTTTATTGTAGCTCTGCTGGTTGAAATTTCGGGGTTAGCTTCATGTCAAAATCGGATAAAATAAGCAACTTGTAATGCACAGCTCACTTTAGTGGTCATCATAAAGACTATGAAGTGAGTCGGGATACTGCGCAGCAAATGAATTTATGGTGCTGTACATAAGGCATTCAGGTTCAGTTTTTTCGAGTTTACCCGCGGCAAAACTTGACAGCTGTTATCACCAAAATTTACAATACTATTGATAACAAGTAACTATGGTCTCCTAGAACACCAGTGATCTGTTACTCATGTCAAGTACCATTCGGGCATCTACTTCTTTTCCGTGCAGGTGCAAAAATCCTCGTCTACTATTTGGATTTTTGTTGTGACCAGCACTCGTGCTTCTTGTTAAAATATTACTTAGCAGCGTGTTTTTCGATTTCTTTACTTTTGACTATTTACCTAGGAGACCAATGCAGTTTCTCAATAATGCATTGAGGTCAATAATGGTGGTTTCCCGAGTCAATAGTGGAAAAACGGTATTGCTGACTATGTAGCCACAATGTCGGCAAACAAATTCCGTCACAGTCCAAGCAAACTAAAATAGGGAGTGTAAATTTTTGGGAGCAATTACAATTAGGAAAGCAGACTGCGCCTCGTAAAAAAGATTGCTTTATTCTGGTAGAGCGCGGCGGACAGACCTGAAGTAACAACCGGCTCACGGTTTTCATTATCCCATGCTTTTTCTCTCGGATTTCATTTCTGTAATGCTTTCTGCGGAATGCTAAAATCCGCAATGCATCTCCGCTCAAGTCGCAGTGCAATGAATATTAATCAATTATTCGCTATTCAGTATCATCTTCCACTATGGATCGAAGACTATTTGTCAAAACTATGTAAAATCCCTTCGACACATGGCTAATTCTTTCCTTCGTCAGTTATCACCTAATTTATGGTGTAAAAATGGTAATGAGTATAGAACAGCTCAGCTGTACATGTACATGCTAATACAGCAGTCATTGTGTCAGGGCTATCACATGTAGCACCTGTGGTTACACAATTACCACGAGATTAAAAAGTACGCTTCTACTACAACTAGTTTTGACCGCCACATATATCGGCGGATGTTCAGGAAGGGATATTAAAAATAGTCTTTTTTGCTGTCCGAAAAATCCGAGAAAATATTGTGCGCCATTACTACGGTACACTAACCACCCCTATTAAATTATAATCTATTCTGCATGGAAATGCTCATAATTCAAAGATAAATGCAAAATTATTCTATGATAAATAATTACTATTTGCTGAAGTTATCGAACACAAAAAATATCGGATATACTCGTATACAGAACTACCCCAAGTAGTAAGATACATTTGCATAGCAGGGGGGATTTGGGGGTTCAGCCCCCACCCCCCAAAAGTTTTAAAGAATATTTGTCCTAAACTATTTAAAACTATAAAGGTGTATTTGAGCTACTCGTTTGGAAATAAGTATGAGTAGTCCAAGATACTACATAACCAATTTTAGAAAGAGGAGAGACGAGGAGTAAAGATTCCTACGTTACAATATTTAAAATTGATGTCCTTATGAACACTCACTGTGAGACTGAAATTGATGCCGAGAAAGTAGTGGATATATTTAAAAAGAAAAACAATTAATTTTATAATATTAAATTGGATCAAAACTTCGAGGCAGGCAGGCAAGTGGATGGGACAGCGCGTGCCCAGAGAAATACATTTTCCTTTTTTTTTTAATGAATAAGATTGCCATTTGGTACATATTTCATCATTTTGTTTCATAAACCTCCCCCCCCCCGTAGCTGAAACCTGACTACGCCATTGGTAAGATAAAAGTAAAAGTACCATGAAATGTTTTTATAAGACAAATACTTTTGTTCAAGAAAATGTTGCATTTTGTAAATATAGACGAGAAAAAGCTGGGATGATAGAACATATTACGCTACTTTCAAACTGCAAAAAACTAGAAAAACTCCTTTGGCAATGATTTTTTGAATACATAGGAAACGGTAACAATTCAAAAGGTTAAAAGTCTATCTACTTTCGCCTCCTTCCAGAACATGTTCTAGCTACTGGAAACAACGCCATTAGACATCAAGTTGTGTTAACGCCACATATGGATATACATGTATTCCGATCTATTACAAGTTCAATACAGCTAAAAACGATTCCCCAAAGAGGCGAAAACATTTAGAAGTATCGGCGATTGTTATGTATTAGAAAAATTACCCCTATAGTAGTTTGTTTTGGGCAGTTTTTCGTAGTCTGAGAGCGGCGCAAAATGTTTTTAGCTGTTAGATGTTTATATTTATTGTTAATCCAGATTTCCAGAGTCTGCAAATACAGGATGTTTCAAATTCGGCACTCACCATTGGGATCTTGGAAAATGTAAGGGATGCGAAGTCGCTTAAATGGAGTTAACAAAATGACACTTAGAAAGTTTCGGAATTCAAAGTACTTCCGGAGAGTGACGGAAAAACTGAATTTTTCCAAAATCATTTTGATTTTTTCCTGACTTTATTTATACTGGGATTTTAAAATAAATTGCTCATTAACATTGACACGTTTTCTCCTCTACAAGAAGGTATAATCAGAATTTCTGTATGACGGTTCGTCTCTTGCCCTCCAGCAGTAACTTTATTATTATTTAAGGACTCTATATTGCATTTTTGCACAGATGAGAAGAGTTTTTAGTTTTGAGTAAAAAAATCCATAATACGTCGTACATTGACGTTGGGAAACCTTGGTTACTTCGAAAACAAAAAACAGAATTTCTTAGGTAGGCCTTGAAATTATCAGATATTTGTTTCGGTCACCAGATTTAATCGCTTTATTTTTTTCCTTACTTTATTTGAGATGGGATTTCAAAATGAATTGCATAATGTCATTGTTACTTATTCTCGTCTACAAGATGGCGCAGACAAACTTTCAAATCGACGTTTCTTCGTTCGACTTCCATCATCAACTTTGTTTTTTATATTGGAATTTGGTACATTCAAATTCAGCCTAAATTCAGTGATGTATTTCGTTAGTTGACCATAAATTTAATGTTGAATGACAATTATAAGGAAACAAAAAGATATGGTGAAAACCGAATACGAAATGAAAATTCTATTGATAATAATAACAAAAATAATTATAAATAAGCAGAGGTCTTCACAGACTTCCAAACCCTGTTGCTAGGCAAGCAAATGAAATTTGATAATTTCAAGGCCTACCTAGGAACTTCTGGAATAACTAAGGTTTATCAATGTATAATATATACAATTTTGGAATTAGAATAAACATTCTGTTCATGTCTGTAAAAATACAATATGGCGTCTTTAAGGAAAAATTAAGTTGATGCTGGAGGACAAGAGACGAAACGTCATTATGAAATTCTAATTGTGCCGTCTTTTAGAGGAGAAAATGTGGCAGAATTGATGTGCAATTTATTTTGAAATCCCACCAATCAAGCCAAGAGAAAATTAAAACCATTTTGGCAAATTTCGTTTTTTACGTCTCTTTCGGGAAGTACTTTCAATTTCGAAACCTTCTAAGCGACATTTTGCTGATCATCTGAATACGCAGCTTTGCCCCTATTTAAGTGACTTCGTATTCCTTAAAGTTTCCGATATTCCAATGGTGAGGGTCAAATTTGAAATACCCTGTATAGGGAAAATATTATTTTCACCCCAACAGAAACAGTCGGCCACTCCCTCTTCGTGGGCACCCGTGAAAGCTGTATCACAAAATCTCCAGAATTCGTTATTTTGATGTTTTTCATCAGCTTTGGGATGGGCTTACGTAGCTAGAATATGAAAATACTGTTTGTGCATACACTTCGAGGCTGGGCGACAACGGAACAGGGTACAAAAACCCTACTATTCTATTAAAAGTCATCCACAATACTTTGTATGCATAATCACTGTAGACGTTTATTCAAAATTCTTACTATTTACTTATTCAACTTGTCATTCGATTTGTGGAATCATATTTCTTCAAATTTATGTTTATACCTTTTAAATGAGAATTGAATAGGAATTCCTGGGTAAATCTACTTCACATTTTTGGGTGCTCTTACTTTTTATTGAAAGTGTCCCATGTTTTCCTCTCTAGCGGAAAATTCGGGCACATTTAGGCACTTGAATGATGAGTCCTAGGTCAATCTGGTTTACCACAAATGAACATACCCCAACTTTTCCAAAGTTGTCTGCTTCATTCTGGAAAATCTTATATTCGAATAATTATTGTACTTGCTTTCGAGCTCTGACAATTTGCTGGCAAATTATCTACTGACTAATTTAACAGTCATCAAACTGTCAGAAGTTTCTGTACGAACAGCGGATTAGTAGCTGGTAATCGGTCTTAGCTCCCTCAGCCAACTCGAGACGCTCTGATGTACGCAATCTATACAGTCAGCGACGTGTCAGTGACAGCTAACTGAGTAAACTAGGTCGTGACGTTTCGCCAACTATCAGTTTGCTGATTGTCAGCAAACAGGCTGTAGGAACAAACCATAAAGTGCATGCTGTCATTTAATGCTGGGAATTGTGAGGAACACCCAGTTTGCGGCTATCCGTTTTTAGGTATTGTAAAGTCTACAGTACATAAGACAGCAGAATGTGACCTTTCCCTTTTTGGATTAGGTTTCTGTAGTTTTATATTGTTCAGAAAGGAAAGTAGTCATATCACGCAACTACCCAAGTGAGGTCTACACTATAATGGTCACGGGTCATCAGGAGCTCCTGTAGACTTGTAAGTCATTATATGTTGATTATCAATCAAATCATCACAAGACGTATAGAACACTATAATGCAGGCATAAAGGCAGCGTTGCCGTATCAGTGGTTTATCGTTTCTTGACCAGAACTTGAAAAACGAATGCACAATCAACTAGTAGTCAACTTCCAAGTCATAGAGACCTAACTTGAACATTTAGCAGCCATTCAAAAACCAGGCATATGTTGTCCCTTTAGATGGGGCAAAAACCTTGCATTCGTCGGATGCCTCTTAAATAAATACATATATCAAAATGTTGCTGGTTGTTAACCTGGTACAGATTTATTTGATCATTAAGATATTCAAAAAAACTGGTTTTTGATTTTGCTTCAGACAAAGCTCATTTAGATTTTTTGAATAGTTTTAGGCCAGAAATCTCCTGAGTAACAAAAAATGGCGCAATTAGGTTGTCTCCGTACCTGCCTCGCGACGTTATCATCAGATCATGAAGGATTATGTTCGTCACAAGTTGACCTTCTGAGAAAAAGGTTCGATAGAAAAATGCATAACAAACAAATTAAATAGATCATTACAGTCAAACTGGCTCATATAGTTAGTTGCTAATCAATCGTCCCTATTATTTGAAAACGTTTCGACCTAGAAATGTCTCCCCTGCCCTACCGAACATCTGGCAACGCTGCTATGACTACCCTCGTCACTCGCCAGTAGTGACAGTCAACCTTCGGTGAGATCGCGAAGCAGGTAAATTCACTGAAGCGTAAGTTGAAAGTATTTCTCCTTCTAAGTTTTAATTGAAATGTTCGAGGAAATTTATGATGATATATGTCTAATAGCCCCCTAGAGTTACAGGGATTAGAAGCGTATAAATATAGTGGAAAAAAATCAGATGTAATCCCCAATTTTTAACCTTTACAAATGTTTTTGAAAAAAAAATCTTGGGATGGGATTCGATCACGGCGACTGATTTAGACACGCAGCCTCTACTGCTATGGTATTACTAAATTCGACCAGCTCTGTCTTCGTACTTCCACCTTCGATTCCAATATATCTAACCAATACCTCCGAATGCTAGCTTAGCAATATTGACACAAACTGGACTTAACAAGTTTGAAGGCAGTTTAGGAAACTTGACCAGCTTCGGAGATTTACTGAACCAACTCACCACGGAGGACGTGACGATGAATTTTAATGCATGTGAATTGATTTATGGGAATATGGCTTAGTGTGCATTTATACAAGGTGACTCAAACAATCGTATGAATATCTAAGAGGCGGTAAAAATGTTGCGAAATGTTTAATTGGAGCAAAATCCTCTGTTTGTGCATGATTGCGTCAAATTTGACAAATTAAGAATGGGCAGCTTAATGCAGCATCATCGTATGCCTATGACTTGTTCAAGCATCGCCTCCATAGCAATCGCTTCAACAGCGCATAGTTAAAGCTACGCATTCTGGGTCCCTGTGAACAGTATCATAATAATACTACCAAGCAGTAACTCTTTGTGAAAGTGTACCTGACCCCAAAATCTTTTGAAGAGGGGGATGTAGCAAATTTTCTAAGGGATAAGGGAGATCCTGAAAATCTCCAGAGTTGTACACAAATTCATGATAAATATACAAATTGTATGGCACAACCGGATGCCATGCTTGTATTGGGGTAGTGTGGGACGATGATCGGTCGTATCCGGCCATCAAAAACACCAGTGAAAAACTAACATCAGATTGGTGAGCCCAACTTATAAAAGGAACAAGTTTGATGGAGACTGTAGGGATGATGGCGACTCACTTTCTTCGATCCATCTCACGCGCCTCTCTTTGAAAATCTTTACTGTAGCCTCAGTCATCTGGGGGGGGGAGGGTAAGTCCTAAAAATCTACACAAAGTCATGGTACGTATGCAAATTTTATGAAATAACTAGATTCTCAGAGGGTGCCGTAAAAGTTATTTATAAAAATAATAAGATCTAATATAAAGTTTTTAATGATAGGTTTTTTGTGTGCAGGAGGTCCTGTGGAATAAAGCTGTATTTCTTTAAGTGGCATACTTTCTTCGATAGCCCTACCTTATATACATAAAAGACATCACATGAAAAATTTTATATTGAATCTTATAATTCTTGTATAAATAATTTTTGTTCTGACAGAATTTATGGCTGGTAGGAGGTGTCTGGTAGGGCTGAATATTACCAAGCAATGTTTTACAGTGTCAGCCATCAGAATTTCAGTCTTATTTTTGCTTACCTATCTCACCTAGTACCAGTAAATCGGCCATCTACTCAACTCTTCGCAACACAAGCATTGAAAGTATTTATAGACGCTATTCAATGCGTCCAGTTCTGGCTGTCAGGGAATAAGTAATGTTTAGCAGTATTGGGATCCTGTCAGGATCATCCTGTACTAAAGAAGCATGCTATTTCTGGACATTTTATGTATAGTTATGACTTATGACCATCTATATATATATATATATACAGGTGAAAAGAGGACTCTTTATACTTTATTAATCTCTCTAGCTTTCAATGGTCTTTGCCATCATCATCAGGAGCTGCAATAACATTGAGAAGAATAGCAACAATTGTACAAAATGAATTTTAAGCTGTATGTCAAGAACAAATTAAAACGGATTAAAATTATTTAAAACGAACGCTAAAAATTACATCGTGAACCACCTGATGATCGCACAAAATGGTGGGCATAGAATCATAAGTAAGATGAACCTTCGACAGATGGCAGAAGGTTAATAGTGTCCGATGGAACGAAAATTCCTTTGTACAGAAATCTCTTTTTTGGTCTATTCCACAAAAAAATTCCATTCCATTCAAATTTGAATAATTGTTATCTCATAATAAAATAATAATTATTAATTCAACTGCCCATCTCATCAATAATATAGTTAGTTCAACTGCCTCTGGTCGGTTGACAAGTTCTTACCCAACATATCTCGAAAATCACACCATCTGAAGTCATTTGGCAACATAGCACACACTTTAAAAAGAATTTTCGTTCCATCCATCTACACGGACACTACTAACCTTCTGCCATCTGTCAAAGGTTCATCTTACTTATGATTCTATGCCCACCATTGTCTGCAATCATCAAGTGGTTCACGATGTAATATTTAACTTTCGTTTTACATAATTTTATTCCGTTTTAATTTGTTCTTGACAAACAGCTGTGTGTAGTTTGTATTAATTCTGATGTTTTTACCATGTATCCAGCTTTCACCAGGTTACTGGGTGTTTCCCTCAACCTAAACGTGAATAACATTTAGCAACATCCTCACCTACTACTGTAAGTTAATTTAAAATCCATTTTATACAATTGTTGCTGTTCTTCTCAATGCTATTGCAGCTCCTGATCATGATGGCAAAGACCATTGAAAGCTAGAGAGATTAATAAAGTATAAAGAGTCCTGTTTGGTTAAATTTTGTCGAAGTACCCAACCAAAGGCGGAAGCTTTAATTATTCACGTAACTGGTCTAGACGACAATGACCACGTCTCAAGTTATATATATATATATACAGAGTGTCCGCAAAGTTGGGGTTTTCCTTTACACGACGTGTAGATCTTGAAAACATAAGCAATTTTTCTTAGTACCATATACACCAACGTCTTAAGGGAACCGAGATACAGGGCTCTGCAACATCAAAAATATCTGAATACCGTCCTGTAGCAGCGACCCGGGACATCACAGATTGGTACAAGGTCTCAACGCGACGGCAGAACTGGGTCGGGGTCAGTGTGTCAGGTCAGTATGCAACCTTCAACCGATGGTTACGGTCACGCATGTAGAGGTAATCGCGTAGACGAGAATCTCTAGAGACGTGGCTAGAGAAGTGCAAGTATCAAAAACTAAAGTGTGGCAAACGCTGCGTGAAGAGGGGCTATCCGTTTCACGCCCAACGTGTACAAGCCCTTCAACCTGACGATTTTTGCATCAACATGACAATAATCCGGACTTTTTGAAGTGCATATTGGTGACAGACGAATCTACGTTCACGCGTAATGGGGTGAATAACTTTCATGTTTGGTCAGTAGAAAATCCGCACGCAATTACGCAACATTTTGCCTTCCTTATATTATATATATTGAATCCCTATTTCCCGTGGTCACGCCATAACTTGAGAACGACTTTACCGATTGTATTCATCTTTTTCTTAAAAGCTCCCTAATGCTGTATAGAAGGTTCTAACGGAAAGAAAAATCGAGAAAATTGCACAGAAAATTGGAAAATCATTGAAAATCTAATAATTATTTGAGCTACGCGCGTTTGACAGTTTGCATGTGGATGGAGCACGCGCAGCAGAGAAATATCTCAATTATCAAAAGAGACAGGCACTGTGAGAGAAAATTGTGTATGAAAACACGGTGCTTTCGTTTTTGGACTTACATTTCTTTACCATCCGTACTTTGTGATGACCCCTTTAAAAGAAACTGCAGTGTTGCCTAATTGTTATCTTTGTCAGTTAACTATATGAATAAAAATGGTGTAAGAAAATAAGTTTCTTTTGCTTAATTGACTTTCACTACTCTATCATTTTGAACTTGACAAGCTCGCACGCTTGCAATTTATATTATCGTTGAATATTTTTTTATTTAATTAGTAGCGCACAATCCATTCGATTAGAGCTTTTGTCCAGTTTTCAGTTTATTCAGTGATTTTTTTTAATTGTTCAAAAATAATTAACAAGGGTGGAAGTTAGTTTACCGCAATCACGCCGAAGAAGTTAAACTGACGAGCAACGAGAAGCGATAAATGAAGTTGAATGGGATTGAAGGACTGAAATTCAACAACGTAGAAGTGTCGCATTTAATCCCAATCGAGCTGCATTCAATTATGACGTAGCAATCGATTACAACAAATCATTGCTATTGGACCAATTAACGTTGTGTGTCCACAATGCAAGTCTTTCAAGTTTAAAGATGAAGCCCCAGAAATATGTTGCGCCAGTGCAAAAGTCAAATTGACTCCATTGGTACCTCCACTAGAGCCACTACATTTATTGGTTTCCGGAAATGGGCCAGATTCTATTTCTTAAATTTCAAACGACGTCATTTGGCGCAACAAAAGTCATTCGACATAATTGTATGGCTACTTTTAAGGTAAGTTGATGGGGAAATGGTAGTGCTGTCATCGTATTTTGCTAGCCTCATGGCGGTGCAAACTTTTGGCTATACAATTACCTATATTCCATAAGTTTACCCTTTCAGATTAAGGGCCAAATATATCATTGAATAGTTTACTTATTGCGAACGCCGGATAGTGGCTAAAAATTTTTGCAAATTCATTTTATGGGCGGTTCAGTAAGATAAGTTGATCAGCGCTGTGCAGACAACAATTCTGTGAAGAGACCAATTGTGGAACAACTCGAAACATTTGTTCATCAACACAACGAAATGGTTGCATTATTCAAAATCACATTACACCGCATGCCATCTGATAACCACAAAATCGCTATCAGAGCCGATAAGACCCCTGCAGGAGAACACGAAAGATGCGCCGACAATTGAAGAAGTCGCTATTGTCGCTAAGACAGGACAACGTTTTTCGGGTCAGCTAGTACCTAATAAAAATCGGTATTTTAAGAAATGCGACTGATGGTTTTGCATCTATAAGGATCCTTATAAAAGCAGCATGATGAAACAGGGTTTTAACTGCAAAATATATTAATTATACCAGCTGCTTTCATATAAAGTTACCCACGAAATTACCTTAATGTTAATATTTGAGGTTATTACAAATACATTATTAATAATTATCTCGTTATTTTACGGCTGATATAGCATCCATCCAAATTGAAATATAGAAAGAATGGGCAATAAAACCAATTTAAAGTATACTAAGTGCCCAAAAGCTTGTTAACAAATGCAAGGCAAATTTGAGGTTATATGTTGTACATGTCAGCTGGTCGATGTTCGACCAGCCAACACTCATGTGGCATCTTGGACACGCCCTAAAATATAATATTAGTAGAAAAAATTTGATGATAAAGAAGTTGGCGTGAAGTGGATGGACTTCCTACGCCTTCGTAGCAACTTCTTATACAATTTTTCATACGCATAGTACGCATAGTACCGCGCAGGCTCTGTCAGAACCATTTGTGCTTTTCATGAAAAAAAGATTCATCAGATTGTCGCAACGAGCGGGTCCATACACGGTAACCCCATTTCTTTAGAGCTATCGTGAAATGCTGTTAGTCAACAATGTTTAATAACTAATTATAATAGCTCTTGATACGTACTCTACTATTTAATGTTACCTCCTCAAGTTACACTCTTATTTGCATATTGTGCAGACTGCTACCTGTACCTCTCAAATCCACTACCAAAAATGCAATACTTACAAACGCATAGCGCATGGCAAGTGCCACCGTGTATTAATATACTAACATCAAAAAATTGCGATACGTCCTCCAAACAAAAGATCACTCGTTAATATAGTCGACACCAATACTACGCTATAACCAATAGTTAACGTATTCTTCCTGAAGTTACTGTATTCCGGCGCCCAAAAAGATCTGAAAGATACTAGCGCCATCTCTAAGACAGTAGCAGAACACAAAAATTGATTCAGAAATCTACTTTGGAAAAAGCCAGAGTGGTTTTGCTACTTTCTCATAGACAGAGCTAAGATCTTCAATCCCTTTTCAGCTCTTCTCGAATGCATATTTTCATGGGCTGAATTCAGGTATAATAAATAAATTATTTAATGCTATGACAGATCTCAACGTAACTCTGACAGATTAATTACTACCCGCTGTAGGTACCTCTGAATCCTGTGCATGTACATAACGTATACATCCCGTCTAGCCATCAGCATCTGAATGATCCGTATTATCCTAGTAGAGAATTCGACCTGAGGGAGATTCACCGGCTTCCCAGAAACAACATCATCCTTTCCGACGATACCCTGTCGCGTACTCGTACTTTACTACAGGCAGACTGATAACCCGCCCCATTCCTGCATATTTCATGTCGCTGGTTACCTAATAGTGCGCGGAAATTGAAGTTTTTGTCATGAATATTAAATGTAGGTATATATAATTAAAAATAGTCATCATTTGTTATTCTGTTTAACGGGGAAAGTATTAGGTAAACAATGACTGAACGTTGCCAAATGAATACAAAGGAGATAACACGTTTCAATGACAAATATGACAAATAAAAGTAATGCCACGAAAGAAAAATCTTGTGTGTGGCCATCCCATTATTGTCAGTTGTCTATCCGCAGATATAAATAAAGTCTATCAAGTACTTGCTAATGCACTATGCACTTCTTACGCACGCACTGACATAATTTGATGTTACACGATCACTGGCAGAAATGCGAAAACCTTGAACTGACATTGTGGCACTTTAACTAAATTCAATAATAAATAACATAAATCAAAAGGCTAATCTAAAAAAGAGTACATCTAAGATAAAGGACAATAAAAACTAAAATGACATTACAAAACTGGTAGTTGCATTTGTGTTGTGAGCAATAAAGACAAGGATATATCAAGCATAGAATAGAATAAAATTAAATGCCCATCATACATGAGATACGGTATAAGCATATAAATGACTACAATAAAACATAATAAAATCTAATAAAATATAATAACGTACAATAAAATATGATAAAATAATAAATTAATAGAATGGAGCAATTATTCTAAAAACGGTGACTTCATTTGGGTTGTGAGAGTGACATATATAGTGTTTTGCCTTCTATATAATCATGTATTATGCTCCTGGATATACCTTTCACCCAGACTGAGATTTTTTTCTTGAATAAAGCAATGTTTCGTATTAACTTATAATCAGCAGGCATTTCGTTGTACAATTTGGGGCAGAGATAAATCCAGGAGCGTTGCAATAATGACTTTTCCGGCCTAGGTACCATTATGTGCCTAGCAACTTTCTGGCGAGTGTCATATTTGTGAGCGATTTCCTCATGAAATGATTTATTTTTAAAGTAGTATACCATGCAATTATAAATAAAGGTTTGCCTAATGTCCATAATTCCAGACTCATGGTATAGCTCATCAGATGGATGAGTTTGCTCTTGCTATAAAGAATTTTTAATAAATATTTTTGGGCAATCTCCAAGTTCTTTATGTAAGTGAAGCCAGCTCCTCCCCAGCCAAGTATTCCATAGCAAAGATGTGACTGCACAAGTGCGAAGTATAAGATTCTCATGCAATCTGTATTAAGGATGTTTCTAAGACATTTGAATTTTGGAATGAGGCATCTTATTTTCTTTGTCACATATTCGATTTGAACATCCCATCTGAGATTTTGATCAATATATATTCCCAGATATTTAGTGCTGCTTTGACGTTTAATGGTTGTCGTATAGTTTCCTATTCTGACATTTATTTCGTTATATTGTGGCATATGGTTTCTATAGGATGCGAAAGGTACAAAACTTGTTTTCTCAGAGTTAACTGTGAGTAGCTTAGTGTTGAAATATGCTAGTACGTTGGTGAGCTTATTTTCGATTTTATTTTTAAGTGCGGGCCAACTTGAGTCTTCATAAATTATGACAGTATCGTCCGCGAATCCTAACACTGTACCTCCCGAATCCATTGAGAACAAATCATTAATATATATATTAAATAATATTGGCCCAAGAACAGTTCCTTGTGGGATCCCATAGCATACGTCTTTATAATGACTGGTCACGTTATCTATTTTGACACACTGCTTTCTGTTATTTAGGTAGCTCGACATTAAGTCTAAAGTAGTTCCCCTTATACCGCTAAGCTCGAGTATTTCCAACAGCTTGTCATGACTAATGGTGTCGAAAGCTTTGGTTAAGTCTATAAATATGCAAATGGCAGGGATCTTATCGTTAACTAGTCTGTACAGTTTTTTGGATAGTGTAGCTATTGCATCTTGCGTTGATATGCCTTCTTTAAATCCAAATTGATTTTTATGTAACACGTTATACCTATTGAAAAACTTTAGTAACCTTGACTTGATTATTTTTTCTACGACTTTGGCGATACTCGAAATCAGGGATATTGGTCTATAATTTTCTATATCAAGTTTGCTACCTTTTTTGTAGATAGGTGTTATTGTGGCTAACTTTAAAATATCGGGAAATACTCCTGTACGAAAACATTCATTTATTATATATTTTAAAGGCTTGCATATATAATATCGTATTTTTTTCAGAGTTTCAGCTTTTATGTTATCGCTTCCAGGAGCCTTGCCATTTTTCAAGCTTAATATAGTCTCCCTCACTTCGTTTTCATCCGTATCGTCTAAATAAATTGAGTTGATAAGCTTATTTACTTGTTTGATAGGAGCAGTGCGTGGTATCTTCTCTGTCAGTTTTTCACCAATGCTTGTGAAGTGTTCCAAAAACTTCTGAGCAATATCATTTTTATTGGATATTTCTTCCCCACTTTCGATTTTTATCTTATCTATTTCTGCCTTTTTATTCCTTTTACCGGAAATCTCATTTACACAATCCCATAAGATCTTACTACTATTATTGGTTTTCTTGATTTTGCTGTCGTAGTATTCCTTTTTTCTTGTTTTTAATAAGTTATTTAATAAGTTTCTGTAATCCTTAAATCTTTTTATATTTATTTCCGTTGGGTTTTTTATCATTTCACGATATAGTTTGTTTTTCTTATTTACAGAGTTCACCAAAGCGCTAGTTATCCATGTTTTCCTAGCTTTTTGATTATTTTTGAGTTTTAATTTATACCTACATTTAGTGATATTTTCGTTCAATATTTGTATGAAATGTTCAGTAGCTTTGTGCGTGTTGATCGAATTATATATTGGTGTCCAAGTTTGATTATTCAGAAGTTCAAGTAATTTGGTTTCATTTGTTCTATATACACAATTTGTGTTTATATTTTTGCTAATGATTTTGGGGAAAATTATCTCTAGTATAGTTGTAAAGTGATCAGTTATATGGTTTTGAAGTATTACAGAATTTATATATGTATATATAAACATATGATTTTCTCCATACTAGTCTAACTAAAAGTCTTCAGGATGTTAGTTCGTGGAACGGTGGGATCATCTAAGCCATTTCAAAGAGTCATAAAGATCCATATGTATAGGAAAAAAATTGAGCCAAGCATGTAGCTCTGCACTTCCCACGCAACACCGTCATCAGTTTATAAAGGTTTAGCACAAGTTAGACCATATGCAAAGGAAGTTACTTTTCGAACATGTACAACAGAGACATTGAATAGATCCGTCACCGTTACAATTAGATCATAAATATTCTTTCCCTGCCCTACCGGTAGTATCGTCCAACTGACGACGTCTCCACTCCTACATACCGGTACGCGGCGGCGCGGCACAGCGGCCGTGGTAGAGGCAGACTAAAGGAGACCGGCACGCCCGCCGGTGAACATAAGGAGCAGAGGCAGATCTGCGTATCGAAATCAATAAATCTTCAAAACTACTGAAATGAAGTACATTAATTTTATATCATTATAAAGGGAATTGAAAGACCTTTAAAACAAGGTATCACTCGACCCCCCTTTCCATTTAAGATTTTAGGGTTGGTATCACCGCCGCCCAGGGGGCTGCACGAGTTAATGTGATTTTTTGCCAAACTTGTGTCCCCCTCGAAAACAAAATCGACGGATCTGATCGTTTTTCCAAAAAAAACTGAGCTGCCAGTAAATGCGTCTGTTTCGTCTTCGATGCGCCACCCTGTATAGTAAAGACCGACAAAAATGAGTGACACTGGTTTTTCATGACTTACATGTCATATAGCATTAGAACATTATATCTCATTTTTGTAACTTTACAAAGATTACAATACTTCTTCACTTCCTCGACAGTAGGTGTAGGAAATAAATGTTCTTAATTTTGGAGTCAACAGATTATACCGTTTTACACTTATTGAATTTTGAAAATAATGTCATCAAGATGGCAGCCGTTTTCAGAAACACACCGCTTAAGCTCTAAACAACTCGTTTACACATGCTGTTCCTTCAATCCGCTCTCTTAGCTCCAATAGAATGTGAGCAGAATGTCTAAGGGCAGTATAGTTAGTTGTTCCTATAATTGTGGGACACCTGTATGGCCTCCTTGATTTTCATAGTCCTTTCTCCGCTTCAGAAAGGCCGGGGTATTTCTAGATTTCCACTGTTGCATGTCAGGGTCCACGCACACCTATTGTGAGGCTATGTTTTCTTTTTGAACTGTAGGAAATTTCAAGCTGATATAAAAGATAATATAAATAAAAAGCACGAACAATTTGATGCAAATAGTTATTTGAACCATACATAACCTCAAAATTGAGCACCGACACGGAACAGTAGGAAACCACGAACATCAAATAAACATATGTTGACAATAAAAACTGTAGAAAATTTCAGGCTGATATAACGGGTGATATCAAAAGCATATAGATATTTGCAACATAACCTCAAAATAGAGCGCTGGCACGGAACAGTAGAAAACTATGAAAATCAAGAAAGCCATAAAGGCGTCCTCCAATTGTAGGAACGACAGATGAAATGACCCTAAGCACCTTCACTTTTAGACCAGTAGCTCCACCCCACATCACCATTCAACGTGACGAACGTCATGGAAGCATTTCTCTGAAACACTCATTGAACGTCGGGCTGTGTGACTGCTCAATTGCTTCTGCCATACAGAGAATCAACTGTTACAGATTTGCAGGAAGCACAAGCATAGTCAAGTCGAAAAAATATTAATTTACTAAAGCTAGCAAAATAATTTTATTATGTTCATGACCATGATTGGGCACTTAGTAGCTACTAACGTAATATACAAATATTATCCTGCGGTCTTCATGCTGATTAATCTTCATGTTCTGTCCGTTAGGTGAAATCACATATCGACCCCTGCAACGAAGACGATATACATATAGTAACTCAAAAATCCTTGCTTTTGACGTACTGTACGGTATCGATAAACTTTATCTGTTGCTCTTTGGAGGAAGAATATGGTATATCAGTCATGAAACTATAGGGAACCAGTAAATCTTGTACGTCATACAGTAAGTATAATAGTGGTCATTGCTTCCGGGAAAACTATATCAGGTTGAGTGACTTTAGTCTTCGATGCAAAAGATCACGGAAACCCGAACTTACTGTTAGACCTACTGTCTGATTTGCTATGATTTTCGCGGCATAGTTTGAGGATATAGTAATGAATACCGAAAACGTTTCAAGCAGTAGCTGAATAAAAAGAGCAGTTTTCAAAGCGAACTAAAATGAACTCAACAACCAAAATAATTCTGGCAAATGCAAAGAAGTTAAGTGGAGTTGCTGAACCGTTAAATCCAGACAAGTTTGATTCATAAATAGTTTTATTTTTTTAGTACCATATGTGACGAATTCGTTTAACACAACAAAGAGGTTCAAACATAGCATCCTCTTCTGCACGTTATACATTGGAATTTGTCGCATCACACTATCACAGTATGTTTCTCTCATGCCTGTGAAATAAAAAAGTTTAACAGAGAATTCAACTACAGTCCTCGGTTTTGCTAAGACGACACTCGCATGTTTGCTTTTCATTCGTTCATCGCCAAGTCTTGATCCGACTCAGTCCTGTATCGTTCTGATGAGGGCTAAATAGCCAGAAACATCGCTGTCTGCGGTTGGATGTGGATCCATTAGTTTTAAACAAAAGGTGAAATCGGAAAATTGGAACAAAGACGATTGTGGAGAAGAGATGAGAATAAATAAGATAAAGGAAGTCCATTTTTCCTTAGACGTGCCTCGTAAAATGAAATATAATTGTGACTATGCTGATGATCTCACTATAGTGAAATCGAAGAAAAATTATCAGAGAATGAAACCGCAAAACAATACGCTTCAGGAACTACCTTTACTGTACACAAGCTTGCTTCCAGTAGATGTTAGAAAATTAAAAGGTTTATTCGACCTATGTAAATCAAAAGCGAACAGTCGTCGTACCATGCCTGAGGCTTAACTGCGTTTTATTTTTCTTCAAAAGCCAAGGAAGATACAAAGACATAATATTGACAGTGCTGAAAGTACAGAAGTTGAGAACGATGATAGTGAAGAACACGAAGATGAATATAATTTAAGTGACTCAGTTCGGCATTAAAGAAGTTTTTTTCGACCATTTGTTTGAAAAATACTGTAGACCTAGTGTATTTTTTACTTTAATTGATCCAACGAAAACTATAGTAAGTCAACAAAATTTATAAAAAATATTGTCATATTCGCTAGGTTTGTATTGTAATACTATTTATAACCTTTTACATACAAGAATTACTGCAATGTGCAACATATTTTTGATGAGATCTTCATTTTTCTGACAACGAAATTCATCAGAAAATCTGGTAATGCCTATATTTCAGTTCAACAATAGTCTTCCTTGCAGGGGTCGATATATAGAAATGATTTTTTACCAGCATATAATAGCCATAACCTCGGTGGCCTTTTTTAAAGTTAAAATCAATAAATTTAACATTAAAAGGGACCACAGGGATGTTGGATGTTGGAAGCGAAGCCAACTCTACGTAAAGCAGCAGCAAAACCTAATGAACTGACACCTGGGACGCAGATAAATATAAAACTGTGGACTGTTACTTTTGTGTGCTTTGAAACAGGCCGGGTGGCCGAAACGTTAGTAGAGCCTATATGAGTTATTTGACCAAGACCAATGACCAAGAAACGTGGAAATTTATTAACGACTGTAATGCCGATTTGAGCCACCTACCGGATGTATACGGATTTTCGGTTACATCTAAACATTTTCTTGATCGCATCAAATTAGTATCATTCTTAATTCGCATGGAAATAATTTCCGACCAGATTGATATTTTTGTAGATATTATTTTTCTATCATCGACGAGGGATGTAGGGTCGTGCTGTCGTTTTTTCCGAAATCATTTTGAATTCACTACACTACACTTGCGCACCATGTAACTTTGGAAACTATTCGATTCTTTCCAACAATGAATTTCTGACAGTGACGGCCACTTACAGTTCAGCACGTATTTGCGCAAAATTTTATCATCAATTTGTTTGGATGACTGAATTTGATATATAGTTGAAAAGGATCATTTGGCTTGATAGCAAATTCCTAAGCTTTACAAAAATAAACACATGATATGTATTTCAAATTATAAACCTAAAATTCATAATTGCACAAAACGTGTCCCTATACGACCCTCTTGGTAAGTATTGTATTAGTATTAGTAGGCCGTGATTAGTAGAACAATAGAATGACTATTTGCTAAGCCCTTGCCAAAACCTGTCAGTTGCAAAATTTAAATTAGGTTTGTTTAAACATTTATTTACCTTTTTAACGCATGTGTAAAGTTAACGTTTTGGCATGTGTAGAGGCAACACCGTCACAATCATGTGGATTTATAGAGCAGGAAGTTATTCCCAAGACTCGGGTTAAAAGTATATTGGTCAAACCTAAATTTAGACCATTCATCATTAAAATCATACACCATTCGCATCCTGGTGGTGCAGAATGACGTTTACTGTTTTGCAACTGGTATTTGGAACAAATATCTATAACAGCTTTTCCAGATCTATAATATGGTCCGACGAGGTGCACGTATTTGTAATAGACATAATACTAGGCATTGGTCCCAAGAAAATCACCATGAGATATTCGAAAGAGAGCAACAGGATCGACTTGGATTCAGCGTTGCTTGACTTATTTTGAGGTAACAAATACAATGTGGAGTTTATGAAGGCAGTCAGGAAATATATCTTGAAATTTCCGAAGATGTGTTACCAGACAATGTCCCTTTAGCTTATCTTGGTAGGATACATTTCCAACAGAATGCTGCGCCCGCCCACAATGCCCGAATTGTTCAAACTTTCTTAGACAATAATTTTCTGAACAATGAATTGTTACTAATAGACCAATTAAATGGCTTCCACGGTCGTCTGACCCACCCGTTCTAGATTTTTTGCTGTGGGCCTATATGAAAATTTATTGTACGCGACATCGGACAATAGATGAACTGCGTAATGTCACCAATGCGGCATTCCAAAACCTGCAAAAGCTCGATAATTGTTTTAAATGCTTTAAAAATAACAACCACCCAATGTCTACATTACGTTCGAGGAAATGGCAACCATTTTTAGCAGTTCCTTCAATGTAAAAGTCTATTAAGGGGTTAATATGGAGGTTAACTTTCTGTTAATATTAGGATGAAATACTTCAAGTTTTGTTTAGTTTTATTATCAGTTAGTGTAAAAAACTGATCAGACCTTACTTAAGTTTAGGTTTTTTTAAATGTATGTGTCTGTAATATGCTATAATAAATGATATGTATACAACAAAGTCAAAGCCTACTAATTCTACATTTATACACACTATGATGATACGCAGATATATGGATATTTTGTAATATTACGAATTTTAGAATTATTATTTAAAATACAGTTCATGTGTTACGGATTTCAGTAAGGCATATAGAATTTTCAATCAACGAAAAAACGTTTACAGGGTGTTCCATTAAAAATACCACGTTTGATTTATATATATTGAAAATTGACAGCTTAGAGCTTATTCTAAGTGACTACGTCACTATATACTACGTGAAAAACTGTGTAAGGGTCAGTTTTTAGCTCTGCGATATGTTGAAGGATAATAACGGGGCTATGAAATTTTATTTATATCATCTGTCTTTTCACAAAAAGTGGCACAGTATTGCGAAAACCGCAACTCTCTATCTATATTCGTAAGCGAACCCCGTAAAATCATCGAAAATGGGACACCCTGTATATCGAGGTGACCGGCTACTGATCAGCAACCTTCTAGTATCAGTATTCATAAGCCTGTCAAGCAGTAAGTATCTGAAGACCCCGTATAAGAGCTCAGCTAAGGTGTACTCAGACCCGCACGCGACGTACAAATTCGCGCACTTCGCTGAAGCAAAGCAGTTACGTCGTATTTAGTAAATTTGAATGCCAACCTTAATGTAAAATAGATCCTAAATTGTTATTATTTGACCTTGTGGCGTAACTGCTTTGATTCAGTGCATATACTGTAAATGCCTGTGCAAGCAGCGACAAGCGGATATGGACAGAGATCGAATGTTTGTTTGGACGTGGAGTAAATGAGGTTGAATATATGTTAGCTGTAAAAATTGAACAACCCTCGAATAAACTGATAATACGAACTTGAAAGCGAATGTTTTTCATTATCCATCTGACCTTTTAATTTACGTGTACATGTCAATAGAATTAATGAATACAAAGGACCTTCAAAAAGCAGTGCAATGGCTTTTGTATGAAATATAATGCTTGTTTTGGATCTGGATTTACGTTCGTATTGTTCGGAATAGCATAAAAGGTACGGAAATTTGAAATTCGGCTGCACCGATGCATAATTTTTTATACTGGACTAATGAGCCACCACGAAGGCTAGGCATAGAAACTCCCCTGATACCTAACATTTTTCGTATGGGAGGCGCCCAAAGCCTTAATTTGGGGTATGGTGACAAGATTTATTCTCCCCATCCTTGCATACAGATACTTAAGTTCCAATATTCCTTGTGTTGTTGTCTTACCCATTTTTCTTGTGCCTTTTAGCACCTCCAAAGTGGATTCAAACTTATAATATCAGGTGGGTGATCAATTCTTTACTAGCTATCTGCCGTCTCGTTGCTCACGTTACCCGACTGTCCTAGCGCAACTCTACTTTCTTTTAGTTTTTCAGTTGTATAATTTAACCAGTTTATCAGATTTTTACCGTACGGTTGTCAAGGGCTTAGGCTTTTTATCAGTAGTGGAATCTCAGCTGGTGGGAGCACGTTATGGAAACGTTAGGCATGAGATGTAAGACTTTCTGGCAAATAATAGTTGCTAACAAAATAGGCATAATTAATTTTATCTTGGCTTAATATGAGTACTTCAAAAATAATAAAAACCTTCATGTTTGCCAGATAATGGCGCGATACGTATTTCCACTTGTTGGCTTCATCAGGTCCAAAATGAATTCACATATGCAACTAAAAAAGTAGATACACATGACCACATATCCGGATATGTGTGTAACCTGAAGAAGGTGGAGAGGGAAAGAAGATGACACACGAAGTCACAAAGAAGAGCCAACCTACACATTGGATTATAATATAAAATGGCTAGAAGACCTCGAATTTTCAAAACCACAACCACGCGGCCGATTATAGACACTTGCTGTGGTACTTCAAGCCCAAAGGATCTACAAAGACAAAAAGGGTCATGCGGAAAAAGGTATACAGCAATACGTAGATATCGCTCGGGATACCTATCCTATTTTCTGCTCGAATTCACTTTCCTACTTTTGGCGAAATTTGCCCATTATTTTTCTATTTGTTTTAGAAGAACAATTCCGCAAAAAGAGGAAAGTGAATTCGATCAGAAAATAGAACATTTAGCACGAGCGATACGTATTTCTGCTTGTTGGCTTCATCAGCATCGAAATGAATGCACATCTGTAAGTACAAAAGTAGATACACATGCCCGCACATCCCGATACGGGTGCAACCTGAGGAAACGAAGATGGATTGGCAAATTGGGGGATTGGGAATCAGGCTGTAGATCAGTCCTGCTATTTATTATAAACACATCACATGATGGGTACTATTTTATACTTATTACTACTAATTCAATGTATCTATAATATGAAATGAGTGATTCGTTATTTTGTGACAATCGAGGATATTCAGTAAATAGAATTATAATTTCATCATTTTGGCCACTATCAACGTTGAGACAGTCAAGTGGTACAATCATCTATTTCTAAATCTTAGTTGACTGTACTATAAAATTCCCACGGGACCACCGAGACATACACGCTTGATCCTGCACCGCCAGCAGACGCGACGGCAGCGCCCTTGATGGTGAAATATTGAATTAATAACTCCTTGGCAACGGAGTGTTCCGTTACAACTCGAAGTAAGTAGTCACTTTTGAGTTATGGCTAAGTGTCTCGATGCACATGCCATTGCATGCTTCTCACAGCTGCACAGGACGTTGTTGTGTAATTACTCTCATCAAGCTGATGGTATACTAAGCAGTACTTCTTTTAAGAAACATTATCCTGACAACAAAGACACTGTGTCTGTTTAAATTTGTTGCATAATCTTACAAAAAAGAACCCCTTTTAGCAAATCTGTAGGTTGCCAATTTTTTAAATGAATTCGAGCTCCAGTCAAAGTGGTTTTGGGTTTTTTAGGCATTATGAAGCAAAAAGGTTTCAATGAACTCTTCTTTACATTTGATAGTTTGCGAGATATAGTATAAGCAAAAAAGTATTTAAAAGTGCGAAATATATACAGGGTGACATCGAAGTTGAGTCATTTATTTTAACAGTGAGTAGATCTGATCAAAAGAATTGTTTTTTCCTTTAACATTATTCTGGTAAAATTAAAGTAACAAAGTTATAGCCCTTTAGAAATTTGAGTACCGCCCTGTCTCAATAATAATATTATGTGCTCGTGTTTGGCAACAACGGATATAATCCGCCTTATCGGCTCATCGCATCGGAAACAAAAAAGCGAAAGAATTTGAAACGATGTTTTTACTACAATTATTATTCAGTTGTATTCAGTCAATGTGTCAGTCGGTAACGCGTGAGTCTATAGTGGTGTTTGTTGCGTGGCTCAAACGAAATAAAAAATGGCACATGTTTACGAAAATGCTGAACTTGTGGACATGATTCTTATTCTTAATCGAGTTCAACCAACCCCTCGTGTAGTACAAATGGCTCGTGAATCAGGTGACTTAAGACCTCACAGGGGAGGGCATACCGGTGCTCCAAGGCCGCACGATCAAATACAGGTCCGCACTGAAATACTTGTGGGGGAGGATGCTTTATAAAACAAGGTAACATTTTTTTTTAATTTTTTTTATTTTTACACACATATTTTGGTTATCTTCTTTCTACAATCATTATCTGAAAATTAATGACTCAACTTCAAAGTCACCCTGTCTATACAGGGTGTCCGCAAAGTTGGGGTTTTCCTTTACACGACGTGTAGATCTTCAAAACATAAGCAATTTTTCTTAGTACCATATACACCAATATCTTAAGGGAACCGAGATAAAGGGCTCTGCAACATCAAAAATATCTGAATACCGTCCTGTAGCCGAGACATCCCCGAGTGGTACTAGGACACTAGCTCAACCCGAGGACAGAACTGGGTTGGGGTCAGTGTGTCAGGTCAGTATGCAACCTTCAACCGACGGTTACGGTCACGCGTGTAGAGGTAAACGAACCCGTATAATCGATTGCGTTTCAAAAAACAACAAGCACTAGAGACGTGGCTAGAGAAAAGCAAGTATCAAAAACTAAAGTGTGGCAAACGCTGCGTCAAGAGGGGCTGTATCCGTTTCACGTCCAACGTGTACAAGCCCTTCAACCTGACGATTTTGGGGTGAATAACTTTCGCAACACTCATGTTTGGTCAGTAGAAAATCCGCACGCTGTCCGTCGGGCACATTTTCAACAAACATGTTCGGTGAATGTTTGGGCTGGCATGGTGAACGGTATGCTCATTGGACCATTTATTCTCCCAAATCGATTGGACGGTATGCAATACCTAGACTTTTTACGCAACATTTTGCCTTCCTTGTTTGCCTGCGTCTGCTCGGTATCGCATCAGCTGATTTCATTTTCTGTTGGAGCGGTATGATTTCTGGCAGAGACGTACTTAGCCCTTCTCGTCAACTGGAGAGTGAGTACTTTTTCCTTTATTTTTTACTTGGTCGCCCTCGTTTTACTACACATTACCTTTGTTATTTCAAGGGTAGTTGATTCTGAAAAGGAAAACCCCAACTTTGCGGACACCCTGTATATATAATAGCTGCCAAGAAGGCTGAGCAAAAAACTGGCATGCAATTGCTGATCGATATTCTGTAAATTAAACCTAGTTCATGTGGCGTTAGGTTTGAAAATAAACCGAGCATAGTATACTTGGTGACAAGTACACAGCCAATCTTCTCGACGCCATTTCTTAATTTTAATTTTCATTCAATAATAAATTATAATTTTTTAATTACTGATTCCCTGTCCTCCGACTGTCGTGATCTACAGAACTCCAATAAACAATACGCAACCTCGTTCTTTGTCGCAATCTCTCTGGAGAACAATGGCCACTCTTTCTCCAGATTGAGCCCCTCGAAGCTGTAAAATTTACGGTTGAGTACCCCAATAGGTTTACACCCAGTTCAAAGGAGAAATAAACGCGTCTTGTTTTGAGGAAACACGGTGGCATTCATCTATTCCTTGGAGAGACGACCCGCATGGAACAATTCAAAATAGAGGAGGATGTTGCATGAAACAATTGCTGAAGGGAAATTGCATGTATTCATAAAAGCTTCTTCTCACAGCTCTGTGAACTTGGAGACGTAATTGAGGGAAATAAAGGGGCTTTAACAACTTTTACGATGAAACGGCACGTGACAGAAGAACGACAATCCTTATTTTATAAATTTAATTCTTGTTTTTCAATGTTGCCAAGAAAACTTAATGCCAGATCAGCATGTTGAAATGTGAAAAAATTCAAAATTAATCAAATTAAAAAGTGTCCCTTGAAGTATTTTGTTATGTTCCTTAAGAAAGTCCATTCAAATACTACTTTTATATAACGTTAAATACATAATACAAAATACATATACATAAAGCCAACATATTGGAGGCAACATGGCATGGTATGCTATGAAGTAATAAAAAAATCACGGAGCCTTCTCACATTAGTCCGCACTTGGCTAACCTTTAGGCTATGATACGGGGTTCGTTTAATAAACAATGTGTGGAACTTCAGCCAGATGATGTCAGTTGTTTAATTTATTACACAACTCATACTCACAAGCAAAAACTATATTAGGTTGCAGCAACAAAATCATGAATTTAGCCTTGCAAGTTATGTATTTACATATAGAGATATGTAATTAGTCTGTAATGAGCAGGGTGCTCCTTTTTTATTTATTTTTATCTTTGAAAATAAATATTATTTTTAACTTCAGCATGTTGTGAAGAGAAAGTAAGTGCTCGAACTTTACTGACGTTGCGTGATAACTATTTCAGCATTTGCAATTATAGATGAGAGTAGTAGGAAACCCGAAACGGCCTAAAATGTTGTTTGTTTATCGAGTTTGTGACTGCCACTCTGCACGAAAAGAGAAAAATAACTGTTTGTGTTACATTTGACACAAATAATCCCATTTAGCCTTGATTCTTTTATTTTTCGCTAGATTACCGCTTTCATCATCCAATCCAGTCCACTCTAAGAATAATGTTATTGCGAAGCAAATAGTGTTCTCAAATCTGTATTGTCCGTCTAACACCGTCCTTAATCAAAATTCTAAATTTGTCAGCTAAGCAAAAACATGTCTGAATTCGTATCGCGCTTTTCCTTTTCCCATAAGTTCCAAATACTATTTCGGGCACTGCTATGGGCTCACAGATTATATAACACGGCGAACATAGAAACTCGCCGCCACGTGTTTTAGAGCACGTCTCAAACTATCAACTTGGTAGAATGATAACAGGAGACTCAAAATTCGGTAGACCACAAGTACACTAAAACTCAAGTACCTTTTTTATGTAGCTAGCGTTTTCTCTACAAAATTTCAATTACACTGAGATCGATGTTCTCCGGGGAAACAATATCAACTGAACTTCGGACCAAAGCATTAAATTTAAGAACTGATAGAGACGCTCAAGAAAATGGCACTATAAAATGATATTTACGAACCCGTTTATAGCCAGACAACTAGGATTATCTAAAGGTGCTATACTTCCACAGCACAAGAATTTTATTAAAAAGGTCTGAGTCCTGATCGGTTTACAGTAGCTTCATATCGTAAAACTATACAGGCTGCGAGCATTTTGTTATGCCTGATAATTTTATTTAAAAGAGAGTCTGTATCGCAATACAGAAATAATGGATAACATACCCTATTCCTAGCCCATTTGCGCACCGGCACAACAAATATGCAACGCGGCATAGCGGCAGCCGCCTAAACGTTGCAATAGCTAATGGTTATTCGACCATAAAACTACGAACAAGTGCAGGATTCGACAGGATAGAACTCAGACACGCCGACGTCGGCAGTTGCTGTTCATATTCGGTGCATCCATAGCGTGAGTTTATACATTAGCATGTCGTCTATGGATACAGCAGATGAAACTGAGAATATTTCTCCCAATGCTTACTTTAAGCCAGGCTTCCTCTTTAGTGATTGCTGGTCCCCAAAAACGTGACAAGGACATTCGAATATTCAGGCAAGAGAGTTTGTCCTTGACGTTTATAAGAGCAAATTTTTAGAGCGCCCTGAAATGAAAGTTCATGATATTGAAAGACGTGTGGCGAACAAAACAGGCTTTTGGTCTAAGACGATTTTCAACATTGTTATAGAATATAAAAAAACAAAAAATTGTCTCCACCACACAAGATACTGCATTCAACGGACCTGTTGGATACATTTGATAACTTTGATCGGAATGCCATCAGACGCAAAGTCCATCAATTTTTTTGTAAGGCACCACAGACAAAGCATTACAGGAGGTTAATAGTGCTGACTTACCAACCTCCAAAAGGATCACATTCTATAGTTCACTGAAAGAACTTCAGTTTGAAAGAAAAGAAATAGTATGTTGATGGACAGCCAAGAGATTTCTTTATGGAAAAGCAATTATTTAAAATCAATAAAGAAAAACCGCGACTAGGGCAGCAAGATTTATTACTTGGATGAAACCTGGATAAATGCAGGACACACAAAATCTAAAGTATGGGCTTCCTCTACAATCAAATCAGCCAGACAACCCTTCTTAGATGGACTAACCACTGGCCTAAAGAATCCGTTAGGTAAGTGTATCTAACCAATTCGTCATTTGTGTTGTAAAAATGGTGTCAAGAGGACTAAATCTATGAGCCCACGCTGAAAACTTAGCTACACTAAACTTAGCTATATTTGGTAGATTTGGAACCAATAGCTGACAGAGACACTGCTTGTATGATTATTGTTAGTTATTCCCAGGAAAAGGAAAAAGATTTGTTATCTGTCACATTGGCAGTGAAGATGGCTTTGTGCACTTAATTCTATAAAAGTAATCATTTATTTTGTTAGATTATTCCAAGACCCTTGAGGAAAATACGGACCTGTACAATCTCGCTTTTGGGCTTGTTCTGTTTTGTCTGTGTGTAAATGGACTACAAATGGGGATAGTGGGAAGAATTTTCCAACTTAATATTTTTATAATCACGTTTGTTGCTGAGCGGTAAGTTCAGTACAAATTTGTTCAAATAACAAACTCAAAGGATTGTTTTTTTTTAGCTTCTAGTAAAATTTCTTTCTGATTTTTTTGATAATTCTAAAGCAGAGCGTTCCTGAGTTATAAGTATTTAAGCATAAAAATGAAAAATTCGACGCAAAATTATTCTTAAAGTTGCTAAGTGTCTAGATTAATGTTCAACCCTTCTCCTAAGACCTATAGTGCCACGCATTACTGTTGTAATGAAAACAAAAAATATAATTAGTTTATCTTACTTCCTCTATTTTGGACATTGATGGTTACAAATACGATATATACGAGTACGAACAACATAATAATTGATTGAATAAAAAAGATGAATCACTGCAAACATAGGTAGATTACAATTAGTATATTTACAAATTAAAAACAACCCTTAATAGATTATATTTATACAGTGCTTTTCTTTAATGTCCCCCTCTCCTTTGATTTTTTGAACGGATCAATTCGAAAAATTTAAACTTGTATCAATGGAATTGATACGTGGATACCATATTTTAGAGTAAAATTGACAGATGAAAATATCAAGATGGCCGCTGGGCGCCATCTTGGAATAAAATTATATTAAAACAAGGGTCTTGTGGCACATTAATTTGGGCCTCCTGACGAGTACTTCATAACCCAAGAAAATAAAGCCAATACCTTTACCTACTACAAAATGATGGTACATTTAATAATTACCTGAATACATTGACATTTAACTTGATAATTCGAATAAATATACTTTGAGTTCAGTTTAGAAGATGCTGGAAATGGTTGCCTTGAACCATGTGACACAATAACAGCCGGTCCGTAATTTCGCGTCGAATATTTTCAAACATAGTAACATCGATATTTCTACAAATATTTGTAAAAAAGTGTAAAGGTGTCAAATCTTGCGAGCGAGCTGGCCATTTCACAGGACCTCGACGGCCAATCCAACGACGGGGGAAATTGTTATCTAAATAATTCCTAACTTGTCTGTAGTAGTGTGGTGGAGCACCATCTTGCTGGAATACAATATCAGTATCGAATTCATTAGGATTTGCTTCGACGATTTCGGTGATTAAGAGGGTCAATAGTATTGCCCAGCATACCGAAATACAGTTCTCCGGTTAAAGTTTGTTCGATAAATAGACGCCCCACAATATGGTTACCCAACATCCCAGCCTAAACGTTAATTTTTTGTGGATATTGAGTATGAGTTTCCCGGAAGACGTGGGGATTGGTGTCACACCGATAACGACAATCTTGTCTATGCACATTACCGTTGAGCAAAAATGTTCATTCATCCCTAAAACAAATATTTTGTATATAGGTAGGATGCCGTGCAATGTTTACCGTCCCAGTCTCGCAGAATTCTCTTCTTCAGGGTCATCTTCAGTTAGCTGACGTACCATTTGAATTTTGTATGGGTCATACTTATTCTTTTTCAAAAGTCTCCATACAGTTGAAGGACAAACCTTACATACATTCGCGATGGAGGAAGTAGACTGTTGGGGATTTACTATGATCTCACCAACTATTTGAAGTTGCTTTTCTTCCGGGATGGTCGGATGACCTGGGGGCTTCTTGTTGTTTACACTACCAGTAGCTGTAAATTTAGATACAAGTTCCCTTAAATATTTTCTACAGATAGGACGATTCGTGAAACGATCATTAAAAATCCATAAATAAAAATCGCTTCGATTTCTTCTTCCAATGGACAAGAATTGACCATTTTGAAAATAGTTCAAACAGTATCTAGCACTAAAACCGAAAACTAAATGAGAATGTTTTAACTGTACAATGATGTTTGTTCTCGTATTGATATTCTTGTCACTGTCAACAAAAACTAACAAAACAAGTTTTTATCGCTGTTGCTGTGGATACGGCAGGGAATTACAATTATTTTTAAAGGTATGCATGTTAGTGGGTTTGTGTTTAAGTAATTATTAAATGTACCACCATTTTGTAGGTAAAGGTATTGACTTTATATTCTAGGGTTATAAAGTACTCGCCAGGAACTTCAAAATGATGTGCCATAAGACCGTTTTCATATAAAATTTTTCCCAAGATGGCGCCCAGCGGCATCTTTACATTTTCATCTGTCAATTTTGCTCTAAAATATGGTATCCACGCATCAATTTCATTACCTCAAGTTTCAATTTTTTGAATTGATCCGTTCAAAGAACCAAAGGGGAGGCGGACATTAAAGAAAAGCACTGTATAATTATTAGTGTGTTCCACCTAATACATTTTCAATACAAATACCAGTAATTCGGATTTGACATTCGATAGTTCAATTATGTACATCAAACACTGATAGTGTAAACAGATGCGCAATATATATTATTAGCAAAAAGCTTTACTGAACAGAACAGATTATTTTGCCGTACTTTTTGCATTGTTTTCGAATATTGCCATTAATTATCTAGTGGAAATTGGATTTAGTTGTTTGTGAGAGATGTTAGATAACCCGTATGAAACTAGAGAAAACAGAGAAGGTGGATATCCAAATTAGCTAGGTTGGTAAGTCAAATGTTTGAAAGTGGTACATTGCACTACGAGGTTTTGTGTTTGATCTCTTAAACATACAATTTGTGCGTTATAATTGATATAGTAGAAGCTGTGTGTCAAATAACCATCAAAACCAGCAGTTCTTTCGAACTATAGGAATACCGGACTTTGTAGTTCTTCCGGAGAAATAATCTGCCTGAGACATAGTATTATTGGAGGTAACGGTTATGCATAGGTGCATAATGAGGATTTGTGTTTTAATAATATGTGTAAATGATAATTCCATTTGATTTTTGTCTTAAATACACTTCCTTGGGATTCAATTCTAGAAATTAGTTGCGCATCTAGTTTTTCTTATCCATTCTGGAGTTTACATATTTAAAAAATGAGAGAGACTGTACACTGTCGAATTACAAGTTATATATGGTACATGCTAACATGCTAACGTTAATTACACACAACGCGGGCGTGGTGGTGATTTCCCGGAATTCTCCTCAAAGTTTTTGAAAGGACAACATATAAATAGCCCGTCGGGCACAGCTAATAGATATACGATACTTCATTGGCAGCATATTCAGTAATGATTTTCTCACACAGCAAATATCACTGATTATGTACACATGCGGTCCAATACACGCAATCAGCCAGACACGATCTTGCTATTCAGCCAACTCTCAGAAATGAAAACTGTAGACTACTCGGCTTCACAAAACATATGCGACCAACAATGCGTGTAGATGTATAGTTAAGCCATTCCTCCATAGATGGACGCTCACAACGATCCTAGTGAACAAACGTGGAATGAATTTTGTACCCTAAAAACTACCTAGTCCGCAAGATGACATTTTATAGGTTTTTTGACGTTTTATAGGTTTTTTACATAATACCCATGCGGACTGGCTTGAGAAGCAACGACGAGAATGTGTTGGCATGCGATCAAATCCACTTGGCTGACAAACATTAGTTATATTAGTTAGAGTGATTCTACTGTCCCGTAGGTATATGTACTGGGCTATTACATATTTCCTCATTTGACATCATTAATTTAGGATTGAAAATGAAAAGCGAGCTGAAAATATTAAATCACCCACGTCTCCACAAATTTCAGAGAAATCCCAGTCGCGTTTAAGCGTGTTTTCACTGAACAATCTAAGTAAATTTAACGGAAAACCATAAACCTAGGAGCGTGACCTGTATAGCATTTACTCTGATTGTTGCTGGGAATCCTTTCCAGCAGACCTTGCCTACAAACTAGTCCAGAAAATAGGCGTACAAAAACCGGTGATATCGCAAGGGCAGTGAGATGTGAGTTCCGAGCAACGAATTCGGGGTCGGTAAAAGGAGCCAGTCAAGATTTTGTTTGTCTCCTAATTCTGAATTTTTGGACAGTTCTGTCATTAAATTTGTATGTTAAGTATTATTTTCAAATGTGGGCGTGTTTGCTGACAATTGTGGTATTATTCGTGTTACTTCTCGCATAATTTGTAAAGAACGGCACAAGCCTAGAGAACGTAGATGTTTCCACCACTAAAAATTATTATTATGTTGATACAACGATGTCCCTTCGACAGGCTTTGGTAGACAAACGAGACAAAAGTATGCACTAAAACTAAGCAATTTTGGGGACAAGCAATGCAATGTAAATATATAGGCTTGGCTCGTTCTAATCTATTCGAATTCGTTGATTCCTACAATGATTAAAATATTCTATCATTCAAGGGCGGGTCATTTTCCAAGAAAGCAGAGTCCAGAGTGACGATATTAGATCTGAAAGGCAAAGGCGTGTAAAAAAGCTTCGCGCTTGAAACCTGCATAACAGTTCCACGTAAAGATATTTGCCATTTTAATAGCGGCATACCTAGAGGAGCTTCAAGAGTATACCGAGGGAGGCATATTTATATGTAAGCGTCCCTGAAGGCAGTGGCATCTCCAAGAATAAGTCATTTGCTATTCATGTTCTATCAAGACTCACATATACTCAGTGACATTAGAAGTGTTACACCAGAAATACTAATTTCTTCAACTTGTTTTTAGGCAACATAATGCCTATATTTAAAGCATTATGTGGCAACAATGTCAACGTTCTATATTTGTTTTTGTTTACCTTTGTTAAAATTTTATCTCATAGTCTTTGTGAAGAAAGCAGTTTCTGAGAGCTGAGTAGTACACATATTTTTAGTTATTGCCCTTTAATTTACTACTGTTAAGCATAACAAAATGCCTCGAGTTCGAAGTCGTCAAAAATATCATCAAGATAGCGACTTTGACAGCGGTAGAATTATTGCCCATCGAGATGTTAGTTTGTCCTATCGCAAAACTAACCGCTGTGTTAAATGTACTGCAATGATGATAATGCGTGTGTGTCGTGTGTGGATAGAAAATGGTAGAGGAACAGGGAAAAGGTCAACTGGTCCACCAAGGTGTACCACAGAGCGTCAAGATAGGCGCTTCAGGCAACTTGCCCTAGGAGACCGTTTTGGTACTATGCGTCGGATCGCTGACCAATGGTTTGGAGAAGAAGGTATGTTGCTATGCGTACACTCTATCGCCGCACTGCCTTTGAACTTTTTTCATACCGTCAACGGTTAGTGCTTCCTCTGACTGCGGCCACTGTCGTCATCGTTTCAACTAGAGCAGAGAACGAGAACATTGGGAGGCAGAAAGCATAATGTCGTCTTCAGCTAGAAATCGCGAATATGTCTAGGTACGCACGATGGTCGTAGAAGGGTAAGATGCCGCCGTGGAGATAGGCGTGGAACAGGATTGGCTGTTGAGGGGTATATACACAGGACTGTTGGAGTAATGGTTTGGGGGGCTATTGCCTATGGAAGCCGATGATTCCTTCTCTTTGTCCAAGGCAATATGACTGCTGTGCGTTATGTTGATGATGTCCTACAAACCACTTTACTGCCGCATCTAGAGTGCGGTCCACACGTCTTTTTCCAGTAAGACAACGCACGTCCCCATATTGCTCGTCATATTGTGGACTTTCTTCAAGAAGCAAACGTTAATGTTTTGCCGTAGCTACCCACTAGAATTAAATCCCATCGAACATGTGTGGGATATGATGGGGAGAAGACCATCCACTTTGCTCCTTCCGCCACAGTCTCTGCCATAGCTAATCCACCAAGTTTAAGTTGCTTGTAATGAAGTCTTACAAACAGACATCGATCATCTCATTTTGTCGATGCCTACACGTATACAGGAGTGTATTCAGCTGCGGGGTCGCCCAACTAATTATTAATCTTTTTCTGTTTGTAAGAGCCTTGATCTGCTGGTTGATCAAAACTTACGTTTTCACGCGCATGTTTCTAAGGTGACCAAAACTTGTCATTTCAGGTTTAAGTTACTATATTCTAACAACGAAATCTTAAATTTCTAAACAAATAAACGTCTATGCGAATCACTAATGTTATTGAAAATATTATAATATGGTAGTGTTGCATATTACCCTCGTTTAGATATCATGTCGGCTAACAGACAACAAAAAAATATGCAACAAATTTGTCACATTCAAAATAATCACTTGTATTGAGATATGCTAAAACATTTTTTACGCCAAGTTGCAGCGCAGGCAGAAGCCTAAATGCGAGGGCACCGCGGCTGCTATCACCATAACCTAGGGACAAAGGAGCGGTCGTATTGGACAGTTCCGGATGTACGAAGTTCGACACGATTTAGCGTTAGGAGAAAGCTGGATCGCCGACGGTTCGGTGCGAAATGGTCTCGAGACTGTCTGCTAGAGAAGAGTCATCGATCAATCGGAAAGCCCTCCTTTGAACAACATCGAGCATGGATAATGTAGTCAGGGCGGCAGCACCCCAAGTGTGTGAGCAATACTCGAGACTAGGTTAAGACCTCTCGGCTTTGTCTAGAGCATCCCGACTCCAGCAAAGTAGTGCTATAAGCTTTTGGTAAAAGAACAGTTCAGCCATAAAAGCTCTCTATTGTTGTTGCCTGAATACCAAAATGCTGGCTTAATGTTGTGTGGAATGCAAATTTGCTTTCTGCAACATATTTGCTCTAAAATAAGGTGTTTAAAATATTCTTATAGCATAGTTATACAACACCTTATAGGACAAATTCTTAACTGTTGCATACACGCTTATACAACTATTTTATACGACATATTTGCATGTTAGTCAAAATGGTTGTGTTGTGGCATCCATGGTAACGCTTATAAAAAAAAACCGAGCCTTGTTGTTTTGCTGTGCATATTACTAGTTTAGCCAAGAAGTTGCTTCCAACGGAAGCACTTATACAACTGTTGTTTAGTAACTGTTAAAGGCTGTACATATGCTAAATATTTTGGTATACAACTTCACCATAACCTAACTTTCCGCTGTCATATTTTGTTAAAATGCCGTAACCAATGTTTTACGACAAACAACGCATGCCTATTGGTTCAAAAGGTTTTATCAACTGTTGAAACAGAATATATAGATCTGGTACAAATTCTGGGTAAATCATTCGATTCTGTCGATATTTCATTTCAGACATTCGTCAAATTGTTGTATAACACCTATAACCTATAACCTATAACACCTACAGGCAACACCAAAATATTCTAATAAACTAAAGACAACATGGCGATGCCATGATTATACACAAGCACCCGCCATATTGGGCAAACATTTATTCCTCTATTTAATATTAAATAATTATGTTTCAGTTCGAAATTACAGATATAAAGTGATAAACATTAGTGTAATTGTGTCTAAATATAGGATTTGTGGAAGATTTGACGCAGAAGTTTTCCATCTTCAAAATCTAGACATACTTTTGATCATTATCAAAATATGCAACCAATACGAAGCCCGTAGAAATTGCGTAACTACTTTGCACGATAATCACAATAAAATTTGCTGCGCAAGTAATTCAGTAGCCCTATATCACAGTGTAGAAGTTTATCATATACCTGTGTATGAAATTCACAATGGCCGATATGTAAGTAAACAAGATGACTGTAATGTGTTAGTTATATATTCTTTACTTCGTCTATACAATACATAAGAAATAGTTTGGTTGCAATAAAGTAGAATCACGTATCAGAGTAATTGTATAGTTGACAAAAACTGAATCTTTCACTGACGCAAATGTCCTATAGCGGCTGCAAGGGGCTTACACTTCTTTTGTATAACTGTTACCTGCAGCCCTTATACAACCTCTTAAATGACTGAAGTGTCCTATTAGGTGTGCCCATTCCGCTTGTATAGCTGTTCTAAGAGGGTTTTGCCAATGTTCTTACAGTATACAATGCTGTGTAAGGAATACTGTATAATCATTCCTGCAACTCTAATAGGAGTGATAATTGTTAGTTGGGATTGATTCCCAAATTGATCTATATCGACCCCCAGGGGTCTATGACAACCTGCAAGGGGTCTACGTCAGCGAAAAAAAATTTGGGGGTCCATGAAATGAATATGGGGGTCCACGATAGTGGATCTCAACACATACACTGATAGTACCTATTTACTTACATCATACTATCTTATAATATCAAAACATAAACAGTATTTATAAAAGTGCCTATGAAGTAAAAAATTTATTATATATGTTTATAAAATTGTGTAGGTTGTAGGATGTTGGTATTCGCTTTGTGGTCGCAATACATTTTGAACTTGTAAAAACCTGAGAGTCGCAGTCTCAGAGCTTCGCTACCTTGCACTGACTTGTTCAATTCGTCACTCTAGAAATACGAATGTGGGACAAAGACGTTTATTCGTTTCCTGAATCTTGAAAAGGAAAGTGCTAAGAAAACATTTTAAAAAATATAAACATAGTATATCACACAAATTACAGTGAGTCAGTGTTATTTTGTTTGAGAGTGCCGGAGAAAAGTAAGTACATTGTTTTTTATTAAATTTTAGTTTTGTACTCCTAGTTAGCAAAGATAGATAAATTACGCCAATCATGACTTTAGTTATTAGTAGTTAAATATTCAATCATGCAAAATTACACGAGTACTCCTCAATAGTTTCTTTTTGAAAGTTTTAGCAATCGGTAATATAATTACAGTACAATTTCCGTAATTCCAGCTAATTTTTGCAAGAAGATGTTCGAATTATGGAATGTTTTCGGAAAAATCAAAGAATATTTTTAATATACAGCTGCTCGATTTACTATCTTATTTAAATAATTTAATTTTGCCCACAGATGACTGATGCCATGTCCGTATCTAAAAAGAAATGTAGACAGTACAGTGTTGATTATTTGAAATTTGACTTATTTCCATCATTGCCGGACAAACAATCGCCGATGTGCCTTTTATGCAACAAAGTTTTGGGCAATGACGCTATGAAACCATCTAAACTGCAAGATCATCTGAGAAGATGCCACCCTGATAAAACAGAGAAAGATTTGAAATACACTCAAAGATAAATTTCAGAAGAGACCTACACTGGACAGAATGTTCGCTTCGACGTCACAAAGAAATAATGATGGTTTGCGGGCGTCTTACAATATCTCGTTACTTATAGCAAAATCCGGAAAACCCAGATACTATCGGAGAGAAGCTAATTTTGCCAGCCGTTGAAGAGGTTTTAAAAACTGTTTTACACAAACCTGCATCTGATATCATTAAAAAAATTCCCTTAAGCAACAATACTGTTGAAAGACGTATTGATGAAATGAGTTCTGATATTGAAAGCTTCTTATGTAATTATTTACAAACGACACATTTCTCTATACAACTGGACGGGTCAACTTCACCTGATAATGCAGCATTATTATTGGCATATGTTCGTTTTATTATGAATCAAGAAATCTACGAAAAACTGCTCTTCGCAAGAACTTTGATAACCGACACTAAAGGTGAATCAATATTTCATGATTTGAAGGATTACTTCATTGAAAAACCAATTCCTTTATCGAATATAATATCAGTAGCTACAGATGGAGCACCTGCCATGGTTGGACGTTATCGTGGATTTATAAGCTATTTAAAACAAAATGTGTCAGGGGTGTTAGCAATACATTGCGTCATCCATCGACAACATTTAGTTGCCAAAAATTTGAGTGTTAGATTGCATGAATCACTTCATTTAGTCATTGATGCAGGAAACCGAATCCGAATCAACGCGTTGAATACGCGGTTATTTGTGTGAAGAAAATGACGAACACTTTCATCAATTACTCCTTCACACTGAAGTACGCTGGCTGTCGAAAGGCTTATGTTTGACAAGATTTTTTGCACTTTTTGAGACTATTTTAGAATTTCTGGATACTAAAGGTAATCTTTTAAAAGAAAATTTAATGAAGAGGAAAACAGACATCGCCTATTTAACAGATTTGCTTACAAAATTTAATATAGTTAATTTGCAATCACAAGGCGATAGTTTAAATTTGATTAAAACAAAGTCCATCTTATCAGCTTTTCTTGCCAGAGTTAAACTAATGAAGCAAAATATTGGACGGGGCGAATTTTCTCAGTTCCCCAATTTGTCACAGACAAGCTGCCAGGAAGACGACGTTTCAACTTACGTTCAACATTTAAATGCCCTCTATTCAGATTTTGAATCTAGGTTTGAGGATATTTTGACTATGGTAATACCTCCGTGGATAATTAATCCATATGGTGACATAGAAGAAACGAATGTCATAATACAAGAGGAACTGACTAAACTAAGTACAAACGAAGAACTTAAGGTTCAGTTTAAAAACAGATAACAACAATTCTGGCTGCAAAACAACATACCCGTTACTTATCCCGTATTATGGAATATAGCGAGGAAATTTTTAATTTCCTTTCCATCGTCATGCCTAGTGGAAAGGGGGTTCAGCGCTGTTA
Source organism: Acanthoscelides obtectus (assembly GCA_963669975.1). Classification (NCBI taxonomy): domain Eukaryota; kingdom Metazoa; phylum Arthropoda; class Insecta; order Coleoptera; family Chrysomelidae; genus Acanthoscelides; species Acanthoscelides obtectus. The sequence continues at coordinate 42,530,207 of CAVLJG010000006.1, read as the reverse complement.
CCAATCTCCTAACGAAAAAAAGAAACAGACTGGACATCATTAGCCGAGGAGATTTAAGATTAACCCTTACAAAATTGACGCCAAATGTTGATGATTTATTATTAAAGCATCAGGTTCATCCTTCTCCCTAAAAATATTGACTTATTGCTTATGTTATTTTACTTATAATTTATTTTATGTTTATTGGTGTCTGACCAATAAATGCCCGCATTGGAAATAAGTGCCCGCATTGATTTTTTTAAAGAACCCCCCTTTATAGAAAATATTTTTTTTTTTGATTATTCTGAAAATTCAAGGATAGGTAGGTACACACTAAAATTCGTTAATTTTTTGCCTATTTTTAGATAACTTAAACGTATAAGAAGCGGAATTTAATCAAACTAATAGTGAAATTATTGTAGAACATACGTTTATGTTATAATTAATAAACGAACTCGCTTATTGTACTATTTTAAGTAAAAAACTTTTTTTTTATTATTTTTCACTTTTTTTTATTTTATCCCTCTTATTTTTTTTCAATGCGGGCACTTATTCCCAATGCGGGCACTTATTGGTCAGACACCTGTTTATTTAATGTTACGTATATTTTACATAACAGATACAAAATTTTATTTTGATTAGTTTTAATTTAAATTCAATTAATAAATGTATAAATTAACATGTGTTTTTAACACTAAACTTCAGTACAGTTAGAAATTTACAGGAAATCAATATCAGGTAAGTAGGGGGTCTACCCGACACGGAAAAACATGGCAAGGGGTCTACGACACAAAAAGTTTAGGAACTCTGGTGTAGAGTGAGGAGGTCATGTGAAGGAGAGTATTTCTCATCCTTAAATAAATAGCTTAGCTTCTTCCCAGCAGCTGCCGCTATTAACGAGATGTGTTCGTGCCAGATCAACTCCTCGGTTATCTGGACTCCGACCAGCCGAAATGAACGGCCCTTTGCGGAATCAAAGGTACGCATAGTTATTATGATATGGCTTTGTATTACTTGCTATGCGACAACAATATGTAACTGATATTTTTTCCATAATTGATAAATTCAAAATGAGATTAAAAGGTCGTTAGAGCTCGCTCTATTTCAAATAATTATCTTAAAAGTACTTGAAACTTAATTTTGAGCGTGTCAAAACTTTTTTGCAAACAGCCGCAATATTTTTTTGAACGATGAATATCAAGTTTGTTATCAGCGCCCCTGAAAACATCTAAAACTAAAATTTGAGCTCCATCAAAACATTTTTTCACGGATGTACACCGTATTGAATTTGCAAATATTTATATATAACGTATATACTCGTATAATTGGACAATCATATTCGTTATCAACGACCTGTTTTTTTTTTGTAAAATTTAGTGGATCTTTCTAATTTTAGCTATACTTTAGGACTTTTGGACCACATGGCGTCGATCGCGCGTGAAGTTAAGTATAAATCTTATTGCGTGCCAAAGCATAGGGTAAGTCCGGGAGAGATCGACCACATTTTGGAAAAAATATTGTAAATATTTTGGTTTCTGAGGTACACGTTTTTTTAACTGTTGAAGCATTACCTAAAGGGTTAGGATAGTAAATAAATCACAATTTAAGATATAATACAAACATAAATGTTTATTTTGAACTAAAAGTTTAAACATTGTAACTGGTCGATCTCACCCGGATGTCCGGGTTAGACCGACCACCAACTACGGGTGAGATCGACTTCGAAAAATAAGAAAACATAAAATAATAAAACATGTTTGAACAGTATAATAATAAGGGTAGAATTAAATCGTATAAATACATTTAATTTTTTCGACTTCTCTTGTTAAATTTTCCGCATATATCGCAAATATTCTCGAATTTTGAGCATCCATTATGAAACCAACGACTACGGTTCACACATTTGAGCCATTCGTCATTCTTAGTGGTTTTAAAATAATTTTCCCCACATCCTACGCATTCGTTCTCGTCCCATTCATCTGCTGATGTATCACTTTCCTGCAATACTGGACTTTCGCTCTCCGAATTTGAACCTTCTAATGTTTTTTTCTGTTTAACCACAGTTTTTTTCTGAATTGGACATTTGTTTTTTTTGTTTTCTTTTATCCTTCTGAATCTCAATTCGTTGTGAACTGTTTAAAATAGTTGCAAGCTGCCTACCTCGTGTTTTAGCTACTGCTTTTGCGTTAGTTTTGGGAACAAGTGGGAACAGTGAGAACATTTTCTAAAAAGGTAAAATAGTGTTTCACGGACAGACGGTTCATTCCAGTCGCTCGGTTAATAGAAATTCCTTCGGCTTTTCTAATCGATATATCAGGATGTCGACGTAAAAACGAGTTAAGCCAATCATAACCGGCCTTGCCTTTTTCTTTATTAAACGTGTGCTTCAGTTTTAATTTTTCTGAAGGTTGACAAGCCCATATTCTGACGGACTCCCGATCTGGTGAAAATCCAAATGTTTGCATTTTTTTTATGTGTTGCACCAATTTTAGTTCTGCATCTTCTCCCAACGCTGATGACGGACCTAATCTGTGTTGCTTTATTGCGTCCCCCTTCTTAATCCTATCTTTTAGCGTTGTTTTAGGTATTCCAAATTATCTGGCGGCTTCATTTACACCCATTGTACGATTTTGTACACATTCAATTGCGTTTCTTAAAGAACCGGCACTCCATTTAGCTCTCTCTTCATTTTTCCTTTTGTAAGTCGTGGGCATTTTTGTTAATCTGTAACAATATTATTTTACAATAAATTTATTGTTTCAAATTGAGCTTTATTGTATCACTAATTTCCTTCAGACCGCCGAATATTTCATTATTACTATTATTATTTCCATGGTCCGTCTCTCCCGGATTGATGTGGTCGTACTCTACCAAAGTTACGGGAGAGATCGACCACCTTGTTAACCGAAGGAAAAATGATAAATACCTACATTTTTTGGGGTTATGTTATAGTTTAATGCATATTTTATCATCCAGTATTGAAACAGTTCAATTAAACTTACCCGTCTTTAAAATATCACGAACACAGTAAATCAGTCAAAAAATTGTCAAATTTTTAAATTTAATTTGTACATTTATACTACTGTTACGGGGCGTGTTTACGTGTTCCATGTAACAAGGTCAACTAATCGCATCATACATGTGAGTCACGGATTCATCTATTGCTTGGTGGTTAAGTTACCGGCAGTGGTCGGTCTCTCCCGGTGGTCGATCTCTACCGGAATTACCCTACATGTTTCGCATAATATGTTCACACATCAACCATTATTATGACCACCTTTGAAATATTAGTGGAATCGGTATGCAAAAAGTCTTCCATTTTATTCTTTGTATATCTATAATATCGCACAGCAGTCTATGCCTAAATACAAACAGTACGAGTATGTTGCGACTGGTCACCTTGAGCGCTAAGGGTAAATGCGATATGCAAATGCCGAAGCGTCAGTGCTGTGGCCCAGAAGCCAAGCCATAGTCATGTGACCTCACGACAGACCCTCGACGCGCGAGGTCGGTCAAATACAGCACTCAATACAGAAGATGTCATACCTTCCATAAATTTGAAGATGTCGGGATAATTCTTCTAGATTTGTGAAAGATACCAGTTGAACTATCATATGCAAGTGAAACTAGCAGTATTTTCGACTATAGGAAACTTCCTAATTGTCAAAGATGTTGAGACATGCATCACCTGGTCTATTATCCCGACTGTTCTCCCGAATCCTTTCCAGCGCTATTGCCAACTTGCCGGCATCTAGAGAGCAAAGAGCTGGAACGACAAAAGCCATCTCTGTTCACTTTTAGTCAACGCACCTGCGACAATATGCTAGCGACTAATTTCGACTGGCAACCCTTTGTCGGACTAATTTTGAACCCTTTGTAAAAGGGGACGTAGCATAACGCTATTAATCATCGAGGACGGCTGCACTAGTGGAAAGAGGAGCTATGTATCATATGGCTTCGATTTGACGTTCTGCGATATAAGAGATATTGCAAGGACACGTGGCAAATACTTTGAGTTTAATAATTGAATGTCAAAATTCAAGGGGCCCATTTAAAGAAGGAAACTTCATATGAACGTATGTTCTAAGCGTTTGAACTTCTGAGATACAGGATGGTAAAGTTTTTAAAAGTACATCAGTCAGAAGCCACTACTCTCGAATTTTTTTAGTCCCACGAACGGTTTTCACCTAAAGATATAAAATATATTTCTCTGCATGGTGTTATTGTCATATTAACGATATTCTTATGATCAAGCAGAGAAACGGTTTTTACTACATTAAGGAGAAATCACGCAACGGATTGGAAAAAATGGCGTCAAGTAGGGTGACTCTGCACTTCATACGCAACGCCGTCATCAGTTCATAAAGAATTACGTTCAGCACAAGTTAAGTGCTCTGAGAAAGAGTTTTAAAGACAAATGTACGGGAAAACCTATGGTGTCTTAAATATGGATAAAAGTTGTATATAATTACCAATTATTTGCCCATTTTTCAGAAATGATCAGGATCATCTCTGAGACTCCAAGAAATGACGTTTGAGCGATTTATATTTTTTTCGTTTTTGAAGTTTTTCTCCACTAGACCCATTTTCAAAACTTCAAAGCTTTTTCGTCCTTGCCGTAGTAATGATATTGTGTAAAAGATTCATCCAAACCTAAGCAGAATTACTGAAAGAAATTTGAGAGAATTTTTTCCATGACAAACTCAATAGCGCATTAATAATTGCAAGTTGTGCCTTTCCGATATAATTGAAGGTGTAGAGTCAATCTACTTGACGCCATTTTTCATAGAAACCTGTTAATTATTTTTGTCTTCTAAATATATACATCCGAGAGATTGCAGTCTTATTCTGGGACAGTATAGTGTAATTGTCAGAATTCCTGTATTTTCGAGTCATAGTTGTTACAAAAAAATCCATTTTTAACAGGAGGGATCCATTGAGGCAATTGAATATTTTTATGTTGCTCAAATTATATTTTTTACATGCATCAGTGGAGCAATTTCTGAAAGAAGCTCAATCGATTGCCCTAAAAATGTCAACCTCCCTCAACCTGAGAAGAAAAGCATTCCCCCAAGTACTTCCCTTTTGTGCTGAAATATCGGTATCAAGACCATTACCCACAACTTCCAACGCAGCATTGCAAGTGAAATGATAAGCAATACTCCCCGCACCTTCTGTACAAGAACTCGATCAATGCTCTCCATTTGCAATCATATTGCAACTCGGGTCGACTACCATTTGCATGCGTATGCATGTATAGGTAGGAATGGGTTCGATTCTAGCTTGTCAAAGTACAAGGGATGATATGAATAGAAGACAGTCATGTATACATAACTAGATTAATATCAGTGTTGTACAGGGTATTTCATAACAAGTTGAGCTATTTCCAATTAATTGATCTACTACCACATCCGTTACGCACTGTTCTGGCACAAAGCAAGCTGACGTCAAATCGACTTCGTTTGCATTAACATTGCGTTCTCATCGAAAGCAATTGCTAAGCAAGTGGCAGCCTTGTTTTGGGGTTGTAAAAAAAACATATGTACCTATTAGTTAGAATGTGGTCTGCAAATCTACTTTTCGTATTCTTAGAAACCCTGACTAAAAGAAAATCGTATGAGCAACGTATTTCATAAATCAAATCTACTTAGATGAATCAACATATTTTTTTTATACACCAGTAATTGTCAATACATTTCAAATAATATCAAATATAATATGCAATAAACGATCCGAGGAAACGAACACATTCGTACACTTTCATCTTGACTGTCTTTGTTCCAACAAGCCATCGAACTAGTTCTGATATGTAGGGGAGACCGGTGTCAATTGTAACAAAATTAATATTTAATTATTTTCTCAGTTCTGGTTACTTTTTAATACTTTCAATTTACCTTAATCACAACTGCAGCAATTCAGAGAAAACTGTTTTGAATTCTAAAACAGTACACGTGTCGCAAATATGAAATGGTAATGCTTTTGAGGGAACAGTTACAAGTGTTACAATTGTCACCTAAGAGGTGTCAATAGTAACAGGGTCAGCGTCAATTGTAACAGATCCGTGCAGTGACTTAAAAAGGTGAAGCATGACAAATGAACACGTAAATAATAAAAATAAACATTTATTTCTTTGGCCAAATCTAATATAAAAAATAACAGAACATCAAAAAATTCAAAAGGAAACATAACTAACTGAAAATAAACTTTTTCATTACATCTTCTTAGATAATTCTAATAATTAGTCGTCGTCGTCAGAGTTACAATTTACGCAAACATAAAATGGACTTTTATTTGAACTATTTAAATGTGCCCACTTTTTGCATTCTCGACATTGCAACCAGTCTTCTGTGCTCTTAGAGTATGGACCGAAACATACCAAACGGAGGGTGTCTTCGTTAGAAGTGTCTGAAAAGTGCCGTCTTTCGGAGCACTTTTCTTCTTGGAAATATTCCTACTCTTCTTTTTTTGTGTTTTTGATTGCAGCGATTTTTCCTTCTCATATTGAACTTGGTCAAGGCTATACTTCATTGGGACTTTTTTCTTTAAATTTTGTTTTCGATTAAAAGTTTTTCTGGTGTATCTGTTAGTATAGCCATTCTTCGTTTCATTTTTCCTCCCTTTTTGGATTTAGCGGAATCTGCTTTTGACAGTGGTTTAAGAACTTTAGGCGTAACTAAGGGTGAATAATTCTGGGAAACTAATAGTGATTCTGTTGGAGGAGTAGTGTCTGAGGCTGTGGATGGTCCTGGTTGAATTCGTAATGGACTGGTGTGTCTTATTATTGCTGATTCTGGATTTTTATGTCTATTCTCGATGTCGGGCATATTAGTCCCTGTAGTTAAATTCTCATCTTGTAGTGGCTTGTCGGTTACAGTGGAAGAAGCAAATCACTATCTCTAAAAATCTCTCGGTTGAAAGGCCATATACCGGTGCATGAAAAACCAGCAATAATGTTATTTGGCGTAGTGGCCAGAGGAAAAGATGATTTTACAATCCCAGGTAAATCGTAAATAGTCATGCGTTTTCCTGGATTATTTTTCATCCACTGATCTGTAGCATTGATGAAATACTTTTTAAAAGGGCCATACACTCCTCGGTGCAAAGGCTGGAGTCTATGTGATGTGTGTGCAGGGAATGACAGCAAGGTAATGAAATTATCTCTGCAAAGTTTGTTAAGGAAATTTAAACGCCTGAAGAGTGGTTGTCCAACAAAATAAGCACCTTATTAGTTTCACTTGGTTTCACATGTTTCACGAAAGGTTTCGTAAAAGCAAGAAATTCATTTTCATGCATCCACCCGGATTTATTTCCAGTCTCTATACATCCAATGGGTCCATCTCTAATAAAATGATCTTTAAAATGGATACGAGGGAATAAAAACATTGGAGGAACCTTGCGAGGATATGGATCCCACCTGTTTTGTTCCCTTTTTGGCTATTACCTTAGTTGGCTTTTGCACTGTAGTCACTCCGGTCTCGTCAATGTTGTAAATGTTTTGAGGTTCAAAGTGATGCCTTTCCAAACCTGATGATAGTTTATCAAAGAAGCAGATACGTTCTCTTTATTGAAATTCATGGCTCGTGAAAGGCTTGTGGCTTGGGGCATGCGAAGGGTTAAATAGGAGTGCCGTGTTAGGAAAGCTGTAAGCCAATCTTCAGAGGCGTGTACAGTTTCATCCCATTTTTTAGGATGGATGAGTTTATTAGCATATGCAAATTGAAACGCTAGCTTACAACGACCTCTTGTTGTCAGCCCAAAATATAGATCTATAGTCTTTTCATAATATTAAGCAAGCTGTAATTTTTGTTCTGCAGTAAAAACTTTGTTGTATGGATTGTATCCTATCTTAGGCTGCAAATTATTACTCAGAGATTTTACATAACGATATAGTATCACATGACACATTTCATATTCTTTAGCCACTTTCCTTACAGGTTGGTTGTTATCAATTACTTTTTTTGCGGCTTCATCATAAATTATTTTAGGTATCAATCCTCTTCCAATCTTTCTTGGTCTGGGTTTAACCATTGTTTCGTTAAACTGAAAATAAAATAAGTTTATCAAAAAAGGGCATGACCCGGTGTCATTGTAACACGTTACAATCGACACCTCCGGACGTGTTACAATTGACACCAAAGAACCTAAAATTACATTGACTATTTTTCTTAACTTATACGTAAAATATTTCTAAAGTTATCTGAAATAGGTTAAAGCACAAAAAACAAACAAAAGGATCCTTACCTTCAAATACTTCAGCAGTACTCCATTATAGAATTTTAGAGACAAATTATGGCACTGTGCTTATTTACTTTTTGTTCGGTTTATACACGTTTGCATATTAAACACGCAGTGAGCACAAGGCATTTATTCAAACTGAATACCGAAGGAAAAGTACGCTGTCTGGTTTAGCCTGCACATGCGTTTCAGGCAATATTGGCTAGATGGCGTTGGTAACCAGTCTGTTACTTTCGACACCTGTTACAATCGACACCGGTCTCCCCTACAGATCATGCGCGTATAGACATTACCGTTCCAACAGAAAATGGAACTGATTCCGTAACTGGCAGTTCTCCCTTCCAACAAATTCCGAACTAAATCCTAACCACTTCAGTACTGATTCTAACAATTCTCGTTCTGAAGCAGAGCTAAAATTTCAAATTTGATAGTGCATGCGCGTTTACAAAATAAATGTCTGATGGATTGAGGCAATTTATCATAGACTTTACTGCATAGATAGAGTGAGCTTTTGGGCACTGAAATGCGGCATGTGTATTGAGCAGACACTTCTGGTGTTGTATTGATGGATATCAGAAACCATGGTGAAGTCATATATGTTTTATTGAATTATCATAACTTTTATTTATTATTTATATATATATATATATTTATTTTCTTAAAATGTGGGCGACAAGATTCGACCCTGCCTAGACTATAAATTGATCTAATTAGACGTCTTTGCAAAATAAAAACTTGTTGCCATTGAGATGCTACTCCCCAATACTGAATCAAATATTCGACATATGGGAAGGTGCAGCATAGTAAATTTTGAACAGATATTGTGTCTCGACTACGCTTTTCAAATATCGAATGGCGAAATATGCTAAGTTCAGTTTGTTTTGCAACAAACAATAATAATTGTAGGACGCCTTTATGGCCTCCTTGATCTGCATAGTTTTCTACTGTTCTCTGTCAGCGCTCTATTTTGAGGTTATCTTACAAATATCTATTTGCATCACATTGTTTGCTATCTCAACCCGAATTTTTCGATTTTATACGAAAGATTTCATCCATACGTCAATTGAAAGACCAGCCAACTGCTTGATCTTAGTTATTAGATCTTTTTCTATAATAATGTCGAAAGTACGACTTAAATCAAAGAACTGTATACAAGTAGGATAGTCTGGGTGCAGTTGTAAGAATTTTCTTTTAAATGCACAACTATTATAGCTATTACAGAACCGACTAAGCACGAGATGAAAACATGTCGTTTGTCTTAATAATATCAAATCCGGAAGCTCAAGTATGATAGTTTGGCAGGAATATGTCACTTTAATGAGTGTGTGCGATTGTTACAATCGACCCTTTACTGGGGATAGTTGTAACACCAACAGGGAACAGTGTTGTAGCACACCAAAATGATACATAAATTAGGCACTCAAGTTTTATCAATTAACAATATTTAAGACACGTTCAAGTAGTCTTTTTAGATAATTATTAGAACTAAACTAAAACAAAGAGAGAAATTATATTTCTTTCTTGCGAGTGTTCCACTCGAGTAGTTTTATAACTAGACTTCCTAATCAAAAATAATTTCTGAATAATAATTGAAACAAATTAATAAACAAAAAGTTTGAATAAAATATTTTTACGTGTAATATTTAATCAGTACCATCCTAGTTCTGGCATATATAATATTTACTTCCATCAGTACAAGACCCCTTGCCACTGAATCCAACTCGCTCCACATCGACTCGCTGAATTTGTCTCTATGCAAAGAACTCAATAGCATTCTTCTTCATCAGATGATTCAGGTGTACTTTTTTCTCTGTCTGTGTGTTTTTCAATAGTTCCTATCGCTCTTCATGGATCATTCTAGCAGCTTGCTTTTCAGGAGTATCTATATAGATCATAAACTTTTAGATTGCTCCACCTGCGACGCATTGGTGGTGTGTTTCTTCCTTCCTTTTTTGTAATTAATTAATGAATTAATAAAATACGATAAATACCATAGAATCAAACGGTTAGACAATGCAAAACGGCTGTCTAGTGACGTGCAAATTTAGGCACTAGCTCGACAAAGCGGAAAGTAGGAGGGTTGAGGGCGCCAGTGACTCAAGACGGATTAGGCTATAAATCACCGAGATATTAATCGGAACAGAAAATAAAAGAATCTAATAGCAATGACGTAAACTAATTAATTAATTGTAAAAATCACAATATATATTAACGGATTGATTAACACATATATGCTCCACCATAAAAATGTCCCTCCACTAGAGTACAAGTCAAAAAAAGGATATTATCTAAAATTGCCGCACAAGATGTTTGAAATGCAAGCCCGGTAAACGGCGACCATTACAAATATTGAAGCACCTAAGCCCAGACTTAGCTCGATTGCAGGCCTTTTCCACGTGCAGCTCTAGACGCCGCCGAGATGATCGCAGCTGTGGCCAGTAGTGGACTGACACGCAAAGGATTCACGAAGCATGGGCTGCTTACCTGGCACTAAAAACTTAAAGTAAAAAAAAACCTAAAGAAAGACTGCTTAAAAATCTACTCTCTATTCTCTTTAGGAGACAAAACTACTCATTAAAACACTCGAACTTGAAAAACCATGTACACACTTTAACAAGAAAAGTAAATAAAAGGCAAAAATTAGAAAAAAGGTATTAAAGTAATATACCCTCAGAAGTTATCCCTTGTTCTAAGAAAAAGTTATGGCAGCTCAAAAATCAAAATCATGATCAATCAATGTAACGGAGTGTTAGGGATATCTGGTTGACTTTATTTTAAGGCCCGTATGAGTTGTCGCTTGCCTACCCCGCGCACGTGCGCTGCTAGGGCAATAAAAGGAAAAAAGATACTAGCTCACAAAGAGACCACGCAGATACGCCGCAACCCGCATACCGTGAGAACATATATACCCGCAACCGCATACAGTGAGATCACGTGTCTACACAGCAAACGCAGATAGTCAGAAACCGCATATATGCAGCAAACGCATAGAGTCAGAACCGCTCCCACATCCGCAATCTTCACGCTCCTGCATCACCGCTACGCCAGGAATACGAACCAGAATTAGACAGAATACCGGATCAAAGGTAGGCGACAACCACATTTCATTCTTGAACCAGCCGCTATACAGTCCACTCGAATACTCTAACACGGAGTAAACTCGAGAAAAGGTGCCATGATAGATAGGTACTGCTCCAAATTTGAATACGAAATATGCCAAACAAAATCAAGTAGGGTATTGTCGGGAACAGTGGCTCACTTTTTTTCAGTTGACTCTAATATTCATCGAGTCTTCACCAAATGGCTTGAAACTCGGCCAATGTGGGCAGAGGTTATGAAATTTTTATCCTGTGCCATCAAAATGTCCACAAAGGGTGCCAAAAAACAACCAATAATGATTTTGTAAAAAATTAGAAATGAGCCACTGTGCACAGGTAGGGTGCTACAGTGACACACCCCAGTGGTCCACAGTGGTTCTAACAGTACACAGAGACTCAAGACAAACCGAGTTAATCAAAAGTACGGGAATGCTGTTGAAATCTTTATTTCTGAGTCACCTTTGAATATCTCGGAAAAAACACTGATCAAAATAAACTTATTCCCATTACTATATTAAAAAACAAAATGAGCGCATCGTAGCTGTTAACATTGAAATAATCAAAATCACACATACATCAGACTCCTATTTGCCTTACAAAACACTGAAGAACTTCTACTTTAATAAGTCTCATCGTAAGCATAAATAATAACAATAATAATAATCAGCAAGCAAATAAAATTAAGTCTTCTACTTAACTTACAAATGTACACATTACTTTGTAAGTATTCTTTTGTACTTATAATGTTAAAAAAAACTTTTATTACAATCAGAGACAAAAACCAATCTTACTCCTTAAGCTCATCGAATGATGAAAGTTTGTAGAACAAGTCAAAAATAAAAATTAATAACTCCATAACCCTTATACCTCTTAGCATATCCGAAGTTGGGATAAATCTAGTCCAAAATTATAGTACGGCCTAGAAGAAGTGCCAACAATTGAAGGCTTTGGCAGAAGTAATTTCAAATCACTTTCTTTTATAACAGAAAGGTCAGGCTTATCAGGCATGTGAAATTTGCTAGTACCAGGCGTACGCCTCAGAAATGATATGTAGAATTCATTATTCTCATTTCTACCTTCTATCACCTTTCCAACGTAAAGCGATGTAAGTTTTTTTGTTGTAAATTGTACAATCACATATTCGCCCTCTAGTGGCGCACGAGTTAGAGATTTGGTTAGGTGCCTTTCAGTTATAATCACTAATTCTTCGTCAGAGTTTTCGTCTTCATCTTCTGCTGCCCAGTCTGTATCATCATCAGATTCAGCATATTCCACTGTTTCCTTCTCTTGATCATTATCTTCTTCATCACTTTGTAATACTTTTCGAGTGACTTTTCCCTTCTTATTAGTGTTTTTACTTTTAGCAGCTATTTTTTCTTGTTCTAGACGAACTTGTGTGTCAGTAAGAATCATGCTACGGCCTGGTTTCCTTCGCTTGCGGGTAGTTGTTCTAGGTCCAGCCTTTATTGGGTCTCTAAACTCAAACGGAGATGTAAAAGTATTCTCAGCTGATTGAGAAATGGATGGTGTCAAAGCAACGTCTTGTGTCGGGGTAATTATATATGGCTTGGGTGGAAGTTTGTTCGAAGAAATTGCTGATATGAGCACTTCAGGAGCTAATATTTTTAACCCTGCGTCAGTCGCGCAATCTAAAATTACATGAGCGGTCGCATCGCGGCACTGAGTGCCGCATCTGGACAATGACTTATTTTGTATTATTATAGAGAAAACATTGACTAATAAGTTTGTAATTAAACAGAATAGACATTTAAAAAATCAGTTTATTTATAATATTGCGCTCTTATTTATTTAAACATTCAAAACTAAAACATTATTCTATAGCGAACATAAAAGATAAACACTGAATTTTTAAAGTGAAAATGGTAACGTAGCCACCAAGAGACTTAATTCTAAAATAAATCAGTCTTCCTCCATCGGGGTATACAAACAAGTATCACATTGAACTGTTTTTTTGCGATGGCTTTTACATACAAACTGATAACATGAGTCACATCTAACAGTAGTTTTATTATTTTTATGCGCACTACAAAAATGACAACGTCCACTACCATTTTGCTTTATTGCAGGTACCTCATCAACAGTAGTTTGGTATCGCGAAAGAAATTCTCTAATGTCTTTTGGAAGTGTAATTATTTTCGCTCGTTCCGCCATATGATGTTCCATTAGAGACACGCCTAATTCATTTAAGAATTTTCGTCTTCTAGGAGACTCTTCTGTAGGTTTAGTATTATTGAATCCAATTTCAGCGTTTATCCCAGTAGTATCAAGAATGCGGAAAAATATTGCAAGGGGGCATCGTCTAGTGGTTCTCTGGGTTGTATAAGAGGCACATTTTTGATCGACAGTATCGACACCACTCTTCGTCCTGTTATAATCTAAAATTATGGTTGGCTTATTTGTTGCCTCGTCAACCTCTCCTTTGTCATCAACAGAAGAAAGAATTATCACAGCCTTATTCTTTTTGGGTACGTAAGATACCAAATTAATTTCGTCCTGAAATCCGAATAATGAAGAATCAACTATTCGTGCTTTATTCGGAATTAATTCCGGGGTATTTCCTTTTTATTTTTCTTTATTGTACCTATTAACGTAAGGCCATTTTGCAAAAGATAATTTGCTAGGGGATAGCTCGTATAATAATTATCTGTTCTCAGGTTTCTCTTGGAATTTTTTAAAGGGTCTACCAACCTTTGAACTATATCGAATGGCTTATTACTTGTCTGAAAGGGACCATCTCGTTGTTGCCCACAATAAATCTCAAGATTCCAAGTATAATAGGTGCGACTATCACACAAAGCATATATTTTTATACCGTATTTTGTCGACTTTTGCGGCATATATTGCACGAACCCACATCGCCCCCGAAACGGATGAAGCATTTCATCAATGGCAATGAATTCCCCAGGGATGTAATTATTCATACAATTCTTTGCAAAATCGGAGTAAATATCCCGTATTGCAGCTAAATTATCTATATTTTGGCGTTCTTTCCTGGTGTTGATATTGTCAAATCGTAAAGCACGTAAAAGGAATAAAAATCTTCTGTAACTAAAAGCAGCCCGAAGTCTAATCATTCCAGTTCCATCTGTACTCCACAGTTCTCGCACATCTACACGATTTCCTTTCTTTACTGCAATTATATATAACGCGCCGAATAATGCCTGGACCTCCGTGGACGAAGTTATTTTGCAATCTCTATCTCTTGCAAAATTTTGTTTTTTATTATCTATATATAAATTTGTGCATGTTACGATATTGTCAATCATCTCATTGGAAATAAATATATAAAATGACTCTAAATGATTTGGCACAGTTTTCGCAGCTCCTTTTGAACCTGGTAATATCTTGATTATATTTTTAGACCTAGTTTTACTGGTAAAACTCACAGGAGTGCTTTTCCAAACATTCTCTTCGTCCTTTCCAATGTAAAAGAACTCATCTCCTTGATTATCCAATTCGTGTGTATAGTCCAAGTCCTCAACGGCAGATTGCTCAGATTCGCTGTCGTAAACATTGTACTGAATAACTTCTTCTTCTCCTTCGCTTTCATCTGCAAAGTCTACTATATCCTCATCAAAATCAGAGAAATTGTCGACGATCTCTTGCAGCTCTCGTTCAGTGAGTGGTCTCTTTTTATCCCTAAAATATTAAAGATTATATATTATTCCACAATCTCAGGTTGATAAAACACACCAATTCGGAAAAAAATAACAATAATAATGAGCTATAATGGCTTTGTAATATATTTTAGCGATATCTGTATCAAACTAAAAACCAAACATAATACTTACATGATCGGTTGCGTGGCGGCACGGAGTACCGCAAACTGCGCCTTCTCACTAAAAGTCTCGATTTACACTAAAAGGAAGCATTTCCATCTCCGTTCCCGTAGGTACACGTTGCAAAATATAGCCAACGAAGCATACCTCGCGAGACAGTGGCGTGCTTCGAAAAATTATTCAGTAACTAGAATAAATTAAAAAAACGCGGCACGGAGTACCGCAGCGCGACCGCCGAAGGGTTAATGACTGGAGTCCTGATGGAACTGAAACGGTATTGGATACTTTTGTTTTTGTCAAAATTGAATCTTCATCGGACAGGTTCTTCGTTTCCACTTCTTTAGAAATGGATTGATGGTTGATAGACACAACAGTGGTTTCAATTTGACTTGGTTGTGTCGTCGAAGTACCCAACGTTGGTGAGCATGGATTTTCTGATGTTGCACAAGTCTGTGAAATAGAATGCTCCGATGAGTGCTCCCAACTCGATGACATTCATTGAATTGATGTTTACGTTTATGAGACCTTCTTCACGTGGCAAACAGTCTGAACAGGGACCTGGACGATCTGTTACTGTACTTGGCAGAAAGTCCTCGTCTGTAAAAAGGTTTCTGTCGAATGGGTAAATACCACATTTTGCAAAAGCCCTGGTAATGTTTGTTGGGGTCATTGCTTTAAGAAAGGCTGCCCCAATGATTTCACCTAAGTCATATATGGTAACAGGCTTTCCAGGATGTGTCATAAGCCAGGAATCGATGCCAGCATTATAATATACTTTGAACGCGCTAAATACTCCCACGTCAAGTGGTTGTAATTTCCCCGAAGTGTGGGGATGAATAGTGAGGAGATTGACTCCACAATCTTTTGCCAACTGTATGGCTTCAATGCTCAAATGTGACTCGTGGTTATCCATTACCAACATACTAGGATTTTCTTTGCAAGAGTTCGTATGCTTGATAAAATGTTTCATTACTTCTGTGAAACTATCCGCGTTCATCCATCCACTAGGCGTTGCTAAGCCGAGTGTTCCTGCAGGTGTGTTTTTGATCATATGATCTTTGAATTTTTTCCTAGGAAATATCATAACTGGTGGCAAAGCGTTGCCGCTGGCACTTACAATGCAGCATGTGGTTACCAAAGTTCCTCTCTCACCACTTGTGACTTTTCCAATGCATTTTCTGCCTAATGGTGCTATTACTTTTTGAGGCTTTTGCACTGTTGTCGTTGATGTTTCATCCAGATTAAATATACGGGTACCATTTGCAAAAGCCGAGTTTCTCTTGATCAGATCTTCTAAATTATTGTAAAAATTATTGACGTTGTTTCGGTTGAAGGCTGTAGCTCTTGCTAGGCTACAAGGTTCTGGTCTCCTGGAAGAAAACCTGTTCCTACGTTTGAACAAAGTTAACCAGTCCTTACCCGCCATTTCATTGTCTGTCCAAGATTTAGGCATCTTTATATTATTTAGCTTAGCACATTGATACGCCACTTGACGACATTCTCTTGCAGTTAATCCGTAAAACAGAAGAGCGCAATGCGAAAAATATTCCTTCAACTTCTCTTCTTGGGATGCGGTAAAGATCTGGTTCACAGAATAATTCGGCTCGAATCGCTCCTCATCGAGATTTTCGGAACCAGCAGTTTTCCAATAATACCTCTTCAGGGTAGTAAATGGCACACCACAACTCGTAGCTGCTTTTCTGATAGACATCTTATTAATAGTACCCCAGCTTTAACGTCTGCAGCGGAGCTGTTGCCAATTTTTCTCATTGCCCGTTTCTTGCGAGGCATTCTGAAACAAATATTCAAGTAAGCGGTACACAATGGTTCACTAATAGTACACAGTGGCTCGTGAACCACTGTGTACTTCCACGTGCTGAGCCACTGTCGACCGTGACGCCATTTTGAAATATATGTCTTCTGTGCCATATTCACGTTGCACTGGCTGTTCTAAGCAAAGTTAAAATTATCTTGCTTCTACTTACTTTACTACAAAATATAAATAAATAATAAACTACAGCAATTAAGCTAGAATTTTAAAGTCAAACTTACCTGGAAATGTAATTTTGGGTACCTGAAAACCAACACAAAGGCGAGACGCGTGCTATCAGTGCTTTAGTTGCTGACCGACTGGTTCATGCGCATTTGTGTCGTAAACACTTGATGTAGATGACTGCGACAGATAGATAGTCTCTCTCGTTTTGGAGATATTGAATGGAGCCACTGTACCCGACTGAGCCACTGTTCCCGACAATACCCTACACTCTAAGAATTTCAGTCAATAATGAAATCAATATACGAGTATGATTATCTATAAGAGAGTTAATTAATATGATGTTTTACATGTTTATATCAGGTTTTTTTTTCTTAAGAGAAAGGGATGGTTCCCCATGGAAATCGGCTACAAAATAGCTACAAGACAGCTACAAAGCTAGAAGAGTACAGATGGTGGTTTTTCTTAACGCCTTCTCACTAAAAGAAAGCAGATATTGAATAAACTTCTTCTGGACATGCATTAATGCACGTGGTCAGATGGCATAAAAAAATAACTAACCGCTGAACAGCTTAAAATCCCATAAAAATGGAGAGAGTAACACCCAAACAGCAACCAAAAGAAACAACAAAACGTAAGGTAGGTACAAAAAACAGGGTGCTACTCCATAAACCGATGGTTGGGGCCCAATATCCCAAAATCTGGAAATCAAACGAAGGACGCACACACCTTAGCCTATGCTTCAACAGAAAAAAATGACAGATAGACAGTTGACTATCAGTGTCAAAGGTAGGAGGGCGCTGGTTGTCTATGTGCTCACCCTAGGAAACGAGTGACCAACGATATTATATGATGAAATTTCTGAAATAGTCATTAATACAATACTGAGTCGCTAAGAAAGAAAGATATAATGTGTGTGAAATGGTATTTTCAGAATTCGGTAGTTTCGATCTCAATAGATCAATAAATTATCAAATTTGCCAAAAGAAAATCATCGAAGAGGGTTTGACCTAGGAATCGGTACTATTTCATTAATAAAGAGAAAATCAAATTACTGATGATCAAAATAGTAAAAAGAAGGTTATGTGATTTTGGCACGTTACACACTTCTGTATCGTACTTTTCTAGGAGGAGCTTTAGGATAAGGTCGTAATGCCTAGGGCGAGAATGCTCACTGGTTGCTTGAATATGGAAGAGGTTTTAGTTGCTGACGCAAAACAGAATCACAAGGAGAGATATCTGATTCCAGATTTAATGTAAAAGATTGCGATTCTTGGTTAGCTTCTGGAAGTGTTTGTCTGAGTGCCGGTTTCATTGCTGGCACCTCGGCGATTACAAGTGGTCTAGGCATTTGACTATAAATTAAGGTTCAGTCTTCGGGACTGACTTTCCGTACTATTTGAATCTATGTTTGTCAATGTTGTCTGCGAAGTAGCTTATTCAGGTGATACTCTATTTGCGGGCTCAGTTAAACGTACTGCGCTGAATGGAGGTTGTTCCGCACTTAATAGTGAGTTTCCTGCATATGCAATAAAAATGTTATAAAATTACTGTTACAACCGTCTACATGGAAATCACTACCTCCATCCCCACCCTCTTTTTTTGTAATAAGACTTACCGATAAGGGATAACATAACCAATACAAAAACAAATCAGCGTATTATAATCTGTAAAATACGACGATAATGTAGATACATTCTGCCATACAATAATTATATTGATGTTTAAGCCTTATCATAAATGAATTTGTCAAACGCAAACGGTTACGCAACACTGGAATCGTGACCCGCGTTCCCCTCCTTTTGGACCTCTTGTCTACCGTGCATAGCTTTGATAGCATTTCAGTTGCAACAACCGTACCCTGTTGCGACCCTATCCAGTCTACCCTATACTTTCCTTTATCTAAGAATTTGTGCGCAAAATTTTAGTAAGCTAAAGACCGCATTACTAGTTGAAAAGTTACGCCGGAAGCCATTTTGGAATTGGGAGGCGATGTTGTTTTCATTGACGAAATTGTATGATATACCAGTAACAACTTTTTCCAGATGTTTGGAAAAAGCTGACATTAGGGTTATAGGGCAATTGTGTGTCTAATCAAATCTTGTTGATTCAGCTAAGCTTTGAATTCCGGTTTAATAAGAATAAAGCTCCAAAAAATGATTTGGACATAATAATTATATTTTTGCCAGGCAGCCCTATGAAACTGCAGGATTGACGTTGCAAGAGATAGCTTAATTCTATCAAATATAAATGTCTGTTGGAGCAAGGGTCACGTTTTCTGCCTCCTTCTTAACATGTTCATGTTGACATCCTGTAGAAAGCTCCGCTAGTTTTTGCTAAGCTGAAATTGAAATGTCACATCGCTGTCCAATAAAAAATCACATCGACATTCGAATATAACCTGTCTATCTGAGAAGCAGGCACTTCTGCGCTTATGAGACCGATTTTTTGTACATCTTGAAACGCAATACCATTTGCTTGTCGTATTTCTAAAAAGACCAATTACTGGGTTTTTACCGAGAATTGGGCAAAATGTGTTACGCGCTTGAATGCACCTTCAGATGATATTTGTGAAATTGCTTTTTATCCCCTGCACGGGATACGTAGATATGGAGTGCTTCTTAGACAGAGCGATAAGCAGCAAACCAACAAACATTTTGATTCTTAGAGAGCAATTCTGCAAAATTTGTGTGGGGGCCTTTCATGCGAATCTAAATACATGTGAGTATGTGAGGAACTACTGAGAATAGTCGTTTGAAGAATGGCAGAGATTTTTCGAGAGATATATTATACGGATGCTGGAGGCGTGACGTTAAAAACGTGGTGTTTTTACTTGCCTCGCCAACTGGCAAGCAAGTGTTATAACCGCTACGTACATTCAGCTGAAGTAAAATGGATCAGCTTTGCAGTATTTTTCGACCAATCGTTCAGGCCGACAAAAATAGACCACCTCTCTTATCCCGAAACCAGAGTATTTTTTCCGAGGCTTTTTGATGCGCTGATACGTCTCCGAGATATCCTAACCTAAAAGTGCAAAAATACAGATTTTTGGTTATATTTAGGGTTATGTAGCATAGCGAAATATTTTTTTCCAAAAACTATAGGGTTCACCTCAAAGAACAAAACCCTGCTCTTTCAAATGACGAGATACGGCACTTTGAAATTTTAATTTTTCTGATCTAGGTTGATTCAGATTTTATTAGAAGGAAGTACTATTTTTTTAAGTGTGCAATCGAAGGTGAGAACGTTAAATTCGGCTTGTATAGGGTAGGGTAGATTGTGGGCTTGCGGTTTGGGTAAGTTTTAGATATTTTATTTATTTATTTATTTATTTATTTAACAGATTAAGGACATCTAACAGAAAAAATATCAAAAATAGACAGCCACAATATAGTTAAGTCTAGTAAATTGTAAGTATTGTGATTCTGTATCGGCAAATTCACCATAGTTGCTCAGATTTCTTTGCATTCGTACCAGTGGAGAGTTTAAACCAAGCTACAAAACGGAATATTGAAGTGTATACAGTGTCTAGGATTCCCTCTTATCGGTACATTTATATTGATTTTTGATGAAAGGTAAAAGCAGTCAATTTGATTGTTCAAGATTCAGTGAAGAAAACATAAGTCAGATAATACCTTTCTCTTGGCCAATGGTAAGATTTTAAAATGTTTCATTACCAAGCTATAATCGTGCTCATGGACAATGAATTATCGCCTTATAAGCCAGACTTCGCAAGTACTGATGTTGGACAGACTCAATTCTCCTTATGTGGACTTCATGCTGTGAATTCCAGATAATAGATGTAAAGAAGAAACAAGCAATGCCTGAAGCATTGTGTGATATCATATAGACTAGGAAAAATAATAGACCTAACTGGATACCCTGAAGAACTCCCAATGATGGAATAACGACTCTGGATTTATACCCGTTTATAGACACGAAGAATTCTCCTTCGCGTAAGATGAAACCCACATTACAAGAGGGCTACGAGCACCAACCTCAGCAAGTTTTGCCAAGAGCAAATTATGATTAACTTGATCAAAAGCGTTGCTAAAGTCGGTATAAATAACATCGACTTGGAAATTTCTGTCCAACGCATCGGAAACGAAGTCAGAAAAACGGAGCAAATTGGTATGCAGGCACCTTTTAGGAAAAAATCCATGCTGTTGCTGAAAATATTTGCTATTGTTATGTGAAATCAAATCTAGAATTCGGTTGCTTAGATTCAGCACATGATCCAACTCCATCATTTCAAGATATAAAGAGATATGTATTAGATCGAAATGTAGGTTATCAACTTGTCATGGCTCCAAAAAATGCACACGATCTAGGGGTTTCCAAACTACATCTGGAACGTTTAAATCTCCTATGACCATTACTCGGTCGAAGCGGAGCGAAAGTTTGCTGTTGTCCAAATTATCTACAAAAAATCTGCGAGCCTCATGATCTCTTGGAGCGCGATATGGAATACAAATCAAAAGTTTCTCACCACTATTTCTTCGGGTGGACACCCAAAGATCTTCCACACTCTATATATCGACATATTCAGCAATTTTTGTTGACTTATCCTGAAAATCACTTCAAAATGAGACGCTATTGAGAAGAGTCGTCTGCTGTTCACGCAACTGCCTCAATTCAGCCTTAACATCTTGCATTGTTGTCCACAAAAGTTCATCTGGAGGGCTAATGACTGTCACATCGCGTA
Source organism: Acanthoscelides obtectus (assembly GCA_963669975.1). NCBI lineage: Eukaryota > Metazoa > Arthropoda > Insecta > Coleoptera > Chrysomelidae > Acanthoscelides > Acanthoscelides obtectus. Next base: position 42,508,397 of record CAVLJG010000006.1, on the reverse strand, counting down.
CTGCACCCAACAACGACCATGAACTAGACGCCAGTGAAGATGACAGGGAATAATGGAAAGAACTATCCCAACAATTCGTGCACTTCCAGGTAACTACAACAGCTCTGAGACTATCGAGCTGTTTACGAGAGAGCTACCATGGTACGATTTCTGACCAAAACCACTACACTGAATACCAGGTTTTTTCGTGTTCACTGTATCTAGGCATATTTTGCACCCATTATTGTTCATTATGGATGATGTGTGAGATTAATCTTACTGAACTAACTGCAAAGTCAAGCACAACACCCTACAGAATGTAGGTGATTAAAATCGCGAATTTATTCGACCTACGATTTAGTATATTCACTTGTAATTTAAGTATATAGATTTAGTATTCCGGATTTACGGATGTTCTAGTTGACATGCCTCATTCCATAAAAATTTATATTATTTTAAAAAAATTGTGTAATCGAAAGTAAGAGCGTTAAATTCGGACTTGATTGGATAGGGTGGGTTGTGGACTTGCAGTTTGCGTAAGTTTTCGATATTCTATGGACTTAGTGTTCAGGATTCTTGTATTTTTTAGTTACTATGCCTTATTCCATAAAAATACGTTAACTTGTTATTAAATTTTTGGTGTACTATAATCCAAACCTCAACTTTGATGCACACATAATCATACCGTGTAGTGTATCAAATATAGTGAAATTAAAAAAGTGAAAGCTTCGAAGTGTTATACCTCAGAGAAGAAGATATTTAGGCAAACTCAGCTACATTTAAAAGGACAAGGTTTTTTGTAAAAAATTAATCCACCATTCTACATAACCTCAAATATAGGAAAAACCGCTGTGTTTGCAATTTAGGGTTAGGATATCTCAAAAGCTAGATCCAATTGAGAGATTTGGACCACGGATTGTGCATCGAAAACCTTCGGGAAACCTTACTCTGATTTCGGGATCAGAGTCTTGCTGACCTGTATTATTGAAAAGTGGTAGTTACGGCCATGTGACGATAAATTCCTTCTACTCACACTAACAACCATAGAACTCAAGAACACAGACGTAGCAGCAAGCCGCTTGCGCCATTATTTTGATAATGCGGTTCCTTGCTTTGTAGATTTCAATCTAAGGTGTTTTGTTACGTTCTCACGAGACAAGAACACAACATTTTTTTGTGACTCTTGGCCGGAGTGAGCCAGTGAGGTTCGTGGACTGATCACATGGTCACACTTCACGAATCAATTCATTTCTTGATAAGACACATATTCATATGAAGCCAATTCTCTGAGTGATGAGGGCGTGGTTCTCAGGAATATGGTGTGCGTAGAGGTTCTGCGCATGTACATACATACACGTGAAAAATGTCAACATAACCTACCTCATGCCTTATTTGATCTAATAACCTAATATACCAAACGGTTTTCTCTCGCCGTGACATGCTTTGTTGGTTTATTAACATAAGCCAACATGTCTGCCGTCAATTCGTCTGAACAGGCAAAGCAAGAGTTGTTTACGTTTTACGTTGCCAGAGCTACAGAGAGATACCAACCTGAGAGAGATAGAACATGCGCAGAATCAGAAATACACTTCTGACGCCATGACTGTTGTAGATAGATCGCATTTCTTGGCACCTTTGGCTTTATCATCTCCTCCATGAGCTTACCCTCCTGTTTCCAATCTTCTTGACACTACCAAAACCCACGTGGTGATTACCATCTGCCTCGCTACCCACTCGCGTCTCCACGCCCAAAAATCAAACGTGTTTGATATCGAGTGTGAGCGGTCGTGGTCTTACTGCTACCCCGATGGTGCCCAATGCAAACTTACGACACCTTGTTCGGTCAGAGGCAATTCCGCGAAAGCAAGGATCATGATAGCGTGCCACGCACCCTGGGGGCGTAGCGTTATAATACAAGCTCACAACAAAATGTGGGCTTTCAAGTAAATCAAAAAATACAGTTCGCCTTGCGAGGGCCTTATTAAAAACATCTAGGAATCACGAAAATATTAAGTCATAGTTTTATTTGTAGGAGAAAGTCATGTACTTTTTTAAAATTCTATCACCTCAATATTTACTTATTTGTAGATTTCGAGCGCCACCTGAAAATTTTGGTCTTACCAGGAACGGACCCATAAGAATACCATTCTGATCGGTATAATGTTTCATTTTAGTTCTTTTTAAAGGTTATTGGTAAGTTATTTGGTATCGATATCAGATAGTACTTTTTATCAGAATAGAACTGGAGAAATAGCTTAAGCTAAAGTTCTCCCAAATAAAAAGACGATTACTATTATTATTAGTAATATATTATTGTTAAGTATCTATTGTTTTATCTCAATGGAAGATCTTTTATGCAGCTTAAGTAATATAAACAGATATTTTGATCATATTGCTAGTTGAACGGCTGATTTATTATATCGGCCTTGTATGGAGCCTTGTTCCTTGTAAGGTTATTTAAAAGGGCTTAATAGAACTTGAGTTCAAAGAATAATGATCAACTCTGCATTTAAAAAATATTATATACGTTGCATAATAAAAAAGTGATACATGATAATTTGTTTGTTTCGTTTATCCAGTGAATAAAGGAATAGTGACTGATAAGTTGTTAGAATGGCCTTCCATGGTCCACCGAACTTAGTAGCTGAGGAAAAGATTTGACACACGATCAACCAACTAGCAAATATGTCAGATGAAACTGAATACTGAAAATAGAATGACTGGTTGTTACCTTTATCCAATTTATTAGAAATCCAAGAGACTTACGTACGAATAATAGGTTCGCCCAGAATCCGACAGAGCAACTTTTATAATATTTGAACTCATTCTTTATTGGCTGAGGTGTTTTTTTTTTTCTGTCAGAATCTCTGAAGCAGTCTCAACTACTCAAAAACTGGCAATCACAGACAACGATAGCCGCAATCGCAATAGCTACTATAGTCTCACTGACTCAAAAATCAGTATCAGCTCGAAGTAAGAAGTAAAGAATGACACAGCTTCGGAATGACTATGTGATTTATTTAAAACAAAGAAAATGTTGAATAAAAGCACATATGTCAAATCTGAGAAGAATCAAGGAAATATTAAATCAAATTCAGACAAAATCTTGAAATCAAGACCAGGGCAGGCTATCGAAGAAAATCACTAAGCCAGATTTTGACAGTTATTTAACAATAATCTAAAGAGGACAACTTAGAGATCGTAATACGTTAAGTTCGATGAATAACTTTAGATAAAAAAATCTAGAGAGGTTTCGACCTCAATAACTGGAGAAATGTTCTGATAGGGAAGCTGACAAATAGTATCTGAATCTTGAAATTATATAAGCATTAATGCCATTCGCTCACACTAAATCACTAATTTTAAATTATCTGTGAATATCGGACTTGATTTCGATAGTCGAAAGAGCGAGGTAAATGGCAAACAGTAATTTACGAGAAAACATTAACTCTATTGCTTCTTTTAGTCAGTTGACCCTTCTTCTGGCGGGAAGATTTCTTTACTTCCAGAGACGTAGGCCTTATGAATTATCAATATTAATGAAATTACATGAAATATATAAATTGTAGCTGATCTTTACTATATATTTTTGGTTGCACATATCTTATCATTGGGTTGCTCTCTCGCTCCAACTTGAATCTGAGATAGACCAATATACCTATTCCGTGTAAGCTGTACCTCCCATATATTTCTGAGATTGAAAATTATGTATTCTATGAAATAGACAGGAATGCTATAATCTGGCCACAATCATAATATGAAATAATACATGTCATTTTCTCAACAACGATAGGACTGCCAAGCATTCAAATATTAGGCGTCGCCACATATTTGTGGGGTGTGCAGCTGGGCTTGAGCAGGTCAAGAAAGCTCTTTAGAAAAACTTTCACTTTCACAATTTGACCCCACCGTGTTATGCCATTATTCCACTTATACCTGCATGATAGGCACATTTGGTAGTAGATTTAAACCACAAAATATGCCTATCTTGTTTTTATCTGCTAGTTTCTAGAAACGAAATGAGACATGTCTGCCATTCGGCCTTATTTGGATTTTACAACAATCAAATCAGACAAAAGGGTTCTAATATAATAATGGAATACTATAGACAGATATATGCATCTTCTCAGACCTTTCTGTTTATGATAGGTCCGATGTTAGATAGGAGCTTTACCTATTTTACCCACTATTGGGAACTTTGTAACTTTTACTCTCGATATCCGGATGACACTATGCAATAATTTATGGTCACACTGTTACAAAACTGATAACTGCAAAAACTTTTCGGCGACTGCTATTCAGTATAAAGGCGCTGCATTGCTTTACATTAGGTAATTTCATGCAATATTTTATGTTCTTAATTGTTAATCAAGCGCGCGCTCAATGCATATTATGCGTAAGCGAGAGGAAGATGCAGCCTAGGGGCGCGGCTGCATACTACAATTTCAAAGTGTCTGACAATCAGGAAGACTTTCATTTAAGCTCTGTAAAAAAGCATTATAGATGAGGAGTTCTGATAATAAAGACGTATATGTTGCTTTCACATAAAACAAGCTGAAAGCACCAAATGGATATATAGAAGTACCAACATCACAAATACTCGTACATTGTGTCAAGTTAAAATGTTTCAAAGCATTTCCCTGCTATGTGACAAAAATAATATATTTTTATACCCCGAGCATTTTATGGAAGGATAATGAAATTAAAAGGGCCTCTCTCTACGCCCTCACTTTGTTCATTTCGGAACGGTGCTCTCCCGCAATATTAATAATAAAAAAGTTCCATCAACGTGTTTTAAACAAACCTAGACAAGAGATAATAAAACACGTCAGCTTTCGTTCCCTGTTTCTATAATTCCTATACGCGTTCTCATTCCTTACATTATACCTTGCTTAATCCGAGCAATTGGAGAGGGATTAATATAGTAACAGACTGTAGTTCAGCAAACCTAAGACATGCTAAAAAATGAAAATGCTTGTAAGCATGGTATTCCGCTATAAATTGACTTCTCTCTACCTTATTTCTGGGATGGCTTAGAAAAAAAGTTCCATGCAAAACAATAGGGTCTAATATGAAGTTTTTTGGGCTGTTTTTTGTACAGAAAAGTTCTATCGTATTGTTGTATTTTTTATATAGGGCACATTATTCGGTAGCACTGACACACTGTATACAAAAAAGACATGCCTGAAAGATTTTTATACTAGAATCTATACCTTCTGTACATAACATAATATTTCCTATAAACGTTTATACAAAAAGGTATAGGGAGGCCATTTTATAGCGGGACACCTTCTTTTAAGCGTCTCTCAGAAGTCATGTCCGACGGGAAGTATCTAGCAGTGCCTTATACTGCTTGTAAGAATGTGTTACAAAGTACAGTAAACAGCATCCATCAGAATTTAAGCTAATTTAGTCTCATTTCCACTTATCTTTTTCACCTTGTATTAGTAAGTGGCCATTCAGCCAACTTAGAAGGAACACCACATAAGCGCTGCTAAATTCCACAAACTTTGTCTTTCAAAAAGTAAGGTGTCTGGCAGCCCTAGCATATTAGGCTACCTCTGGGATATCAGACTACAACGCCAGGGAATGAAGGTTTTTTCTCACATCTCACGGAAGCCTAACCTCCACAGCAGAGGAAATATATTGACTCAAAAATCCATGGAAAATATCCCATAAGAAACACCACTCTACCTTGAACTCTAAGCTTGAGCAGTTAAGATGCAGAGTCCAAGAGTGTTGGTAGGGTTTCAGAATAAATTGATAATGTTTCTATTTGAATTTGTCAAATAAGAAACTACTTTTAATGATCAATATTGCTCACCTTCCTTTTCGACCTGGCGATCCTCCTATCTCTGCAGTTTTCTGCTTCTCCTGGTATCCTGTGACACCAAATGACTGCAGCTATACTTGTGTAGGTGAATAATAGTACTACAGATGGTATTACGTACTGCATCACCATCAATACCTGTGTATATATCACTCCATACTCCCCACCGACTGAAGAGTAATCCTCTCTGCAAATATATCTGGAAAAAAAAGGTAGTTTAACTGTATGTTTGGAAATGAAAACTCCGGCATTCAAAAATGGATTTGGAAGACACTAGCGCTAATCATGGCACAGTCGCAGAATGCAAATGAATTAAGAAATCTACTTTGAGAAGAGATAGAGTGTTTGGTACTGCTGCTGTCCCAAAAACGGCGCTGGGATCTTCAATCCCTTTTTGCATCTTTAACGCCTACACTAATTGGTAATCACCAGGCATTGACCAATGTATTCCACCTGAAGATATCCAATTAAAAGTAGAGGCATTAGAGATGCTAAGAAAAGATAAAGATCCTAACGACACAGTAGTAGAGATAACTCTTTCCAAAGTAGGCTTTTTAATTCGTTTTTCTGTTGCTAATGTCTCAGAGATGGTGCCAGAATTTTTCAGATCCTTTTTTGGACGCCCAAATACAATATATGCTTGGTTATTTTCAGGTAGATTACGTTAATAAACGGCTTGAATAGACAAAACAACAGTTGAATCTTCGGAACTAAAACCACAGTATCTAATTACCAGACAAATGACACTGTCTGTATCTAAGTACAATCTTAAAAAACCGTGACAGAAAGGTAACTGAAGAATGTTCATCTCATCAAACAATTATTTTAGTCAATAAGTAGCAGTTTGATCGTAGTCGAAACGGAATGTACTTTACAATATGAGCCAACACTGGTAGTTAAAAATAAGGACATACAAAAGTTTTATATAAAATTAATTAAGAATTTTCTTTAATTATTTTTTTAACTAGATTGATTAATCTAAGTAGTTAACTAAAAAGAAGGACACACAAAAGATTTATATATACTGCATATACTACATATTTGAGGTTATAGTCAACTATGACAAATGTGATGTCATCGGAAAAAGCACTGAATGCATTTGAATGATTACGAGCCAAGCGTTTGTCGGCAAATTAGTAGATTTATCATACTTTTGGCTAGATTTGCCTACCAATGCCTACCAAGTGACAAACCAATAGATAGAAATACTACATGTGTTACAATGTGGATCATCCAGTTATCACTAATAAACAAGGATAAACTAGACAATGCAATGAAACGAAGGTATTAATATAAATCATGCATCTGTACATCTGTACAATTTTGACGTGATTTTGGAAGGTGGAAAATACAGAAAACTGTCATCATCAAACAGCAGTAATAGCGAAATACCTGGTATTGAAAATAGTATAATAGGAGACTTTCCTTGAACACTACCCATTTCTTCTAAATAGTTGCGGTTGGGGCAGATTCCTGACAGTGTACTAAAAAATTCAAGGTCTAGATTGTCACTACACTGGTAGCATCATCACGCCAAAAACTCAGTTAACTCAAAACACTTTTCATGAAACTGAAATCCAGGTGTTGGATCATCCAACGTATAGTGTGGAGTGTATTCAATGTGGTGGAAATTAAATTATATTGAGTTAAGATAAAAATTTTCAATTCTTCATACGACAGGATATAGGTGTATGTATGAATGTCTTTTCCTATCTAAAACTAACTTATTTTCATCTTGCTAAGTTAATAAGTAATAATCTATCGTATTTAACCATATTATGTGACAATCAATTTTTATGTACTGCTCTCATTGTCCATTCCTGTATACTGCAAGATGGCAAATACTTTCGCCTGTACCTCAGAGGTGTGTCTACTTAAAAAGAATTTATTTATTTCATTTTATTCATCCCACTACTCCTTATTCCTTTTTGTCGATTATCCCCATGTAACAAACGCCTTTCGTTTTTATACATCATGTTTTTTCCTCGCAGGTTGCATCCATTATCTGCAACTTGGTTGCGCAATGACAGCCTACTGCAATGAAGGCAAACATACCAAATTTTAGGGGAGAACTTCCATACAATGGGAAACTTTCCACATTACATATGAGGAAGTTGGAGACGTAATTATTGTGTAAGTCAGAACGCATTCAGTAATATACTGAGTAGTACGTTACGTAATCGAGAAACTTTGTAATGGTGAAGGGGCAGCTTATTGGTTACTCAAGAGTTGGGGAAAAGTTGAGTTATTTGGCTAAAGAGTTAAGGAGTATTTGTCTCCACAAAACCTTCTCGCTCTGTATAACGCCCAGATAAGACCCAGTCTCGAGTACTACTCATATTCTTGGGGTGATGCTACCCCGACTATGCTGTCCATACTTGATGGTTTCAGAAGATGGCTGTCAGAATGGTCGATAACTTCTCTATCGGACGATCTCGGGAAGCGCAGTCAGTAATCTGGCTCTTCTACCGCTATGCGAACGAGCTTTTCTCTTCAGAGCTCTCCTGCATGGTGCCGCACTGCGTTGAGTCTGCCAGACGGACCGGCGGCCATTCTATTGCATAACATGTTGTATAACTGGGCTCTGAACAGAATTGAGTAAGGACAGTGTGGTCGGGGCAGCAGCATCTCATGTGAACAGTACTCGAGGCTGGGTCTTATCTCGGCAATGTACTGAGTTACCAGGAGGAAAGTACTTCTTAGCCCTAAACAAATAACCCAACTTTTCTCCAATAGCTGCCGCGACTAACAGGATGTGTTTCTGCCAAATCAAGTCCTAGGTGATCTGGACTCCGACCAACCGAAACACGCTTGGTAGAAGTCGTCCATCCATCAAAGCCTAATATCCGAATGTTGCACCAGCTAAGCTTCTTTCGAGAAGCGTACGGGCTCTTGCATCACCGACCTATAGGTCGAATGTACCAACATTTGGCAAACTGCTCTTAACGTACTACTTACACGTGTTTTTCAGTAGGCCATATCCGCTCGTTTGTTTTCCATTACCTCTCTCCAAGACAAAACCTATACCCTACTGATGACTGGTAATAAGCACGAAATGATGTCGTATACATTTGGTCATGGTTACAGAGTCGGAAAGCAAACGAGATCCTATTCAGCGTGTATTCAGAATCGTTACCGTCTTTGACTGGCTTATTAATCACAGGAGAACCAATGCAGACAACGTTGACAATGAAACTAAGCAAGACTCTCAAATAATCATCGATTGATCCCTGCATTGTGTTAAAGACAAACAATCCATCAAATAACAGCATCTCCCGAACTTCCAACCACTGTGAAAAGTTCCGAGGTCGCCCTCGCGCTCATCTCTGGAAATCTGCAAGTAATGCGCTTTCCGTGTTCCTGGTTTTTCTCTTATTCTGCAAAAGCTTACAGCTTTGTTTTATTCGGTAATTATTTCAGGGTAATTGCTGGAATTTTTCGCCGTAAATGTATCGCTGACCGCTCGGGGTAATGTTAGTCGCTAATTTACAGCTCAAGACAGCTGGGAACCCATCATTCTTTCCGAGTCTTTATCCTTCCTTTACTGACATACTTCGTAATCGTGGAATAATATAGCCTTTCTTGACTATATAACACAAGCTCTTTTTACATTACTATAGGGGCGTTATCTTAATTACCTCATGAAATCTTGATAAAAAGAGTTATTATTTTCATACAAAACGACGTGCATATTTCTTTAATATTTATTGCTTAGCTGACATTGGTGTTTAAATATTCAGGGTGTCCCACAGTAACATTTCAATATGTTGCATGCAAGTATTGACGACGGGAATCAAAATTTCCGCCTTTGCACAAATTGGACCAATAAGAAGGCGTCTTCGACGTAATGGATCTAATGAATTTGGTCAATTTCTTGTGGAACGTCTCTCAAACTACAGAAAAATGATTCGATTCGTGTAAGATGGACTGCTAATTCTCATATTATATATATATACACGACTTTGAAGTTGAGTCACTAATTTTCAGATTATGATTGTAGAAGGAAGATAAACCAAAATATGTGTGTAAAAATAAAAAAAAAATTACAAAAAAAAAATTTTACCTTGTTTTATAAAACATCCTCCCGACAAGTATTTCAGTGCGGACCTGTATTTGATCGTGCGGTCTTGGAGCACCGGCATGCCCTCCCCTGTGAAGTCTTAAGTCACCTGATTCACGAGCCCTTTGTACTACATTAACAAAGGCATGAGGGGATGATTTCACTCGATTGGTAAACCGATCCGCATAAATCCGTGATGCCGCGGCAGTATTTTGTAAAGACTCCCCCCCCGTAAATAAGAATCATGTCCACAAGTTCAGCATTTTCGTAAACATGTGCCATTTTTTATTTCGTTTGAGCCACGCAACAAACACCACTATTCACTCACGCGTTGCGTTACCGACTGACACGTTGACTGAATACAACTGAATAAAATTGTAGTAAAAACATCGTGATAAGCGTTTCAAATTCTTTCGCTTTTTTGTTTCCGATGCGATGAACCGATAAGGCGGATTATATCCGTTGTTGCCAAACACGAGCACAAAATATTATTATTGAGACAGGGCGGTACTCAAACTTCTAAAGGGCTATAACCTTGTTACTTTAATTTTACCAAAAAAATGTTAAAGGAAAAAACATATATATATATAACTTCGAAGTTGAGTCATTTGTTTTAACAGTTAGTAGATCTGATCAAAAGAAATGTTTTTTTCCTGTAACATTTTTCTGGTAAAATTAAAGTAACAAAGTTATAGCCCTTTAGAAGTTTGAGTACCGCCCTGTCTCAATAATAATATTTTGTGCTCGTGTTTGGCAACAACGGATATAATCCGCCTTATCGGTTCATCGCATCGGAAACAAAAAAGCGAAAGAATTTGAAACGCTTATCACGATGTTTTTACTACAATTTTATTCAGTTGTATTCAGTCAATGTGTCAGTCGGTAACGCGTGAGTGAATAGTGGTGTTTGTTGCGTGGCTCAAACGAAATAAAAAATGGCACATGTTTACGGAAATGCTGAACTTGTGGACATGATTCTTATTTACGGGGGGGGAGTCTTTACAAAATGCTGCCGCGGCATCACGGATTTATGCGGATCGATTTCCCAATCGAGTGCAACCAACCCCTCGTACCTTTGTTAATGTAGTACAAAGGGCTCGTGAATCAGGTGACTTAAGACCTCACAGGGGAGGGCATGCCGGTGCTCCAAGACCGCATGATCAAATACAGGTCCGCACTGAAATACTTGTCGGAGGATACTTTATAAAACAAGGTAACATTTTTTTTTTATTTTTACACACATATTTTGGTTTATTTTCCTTCTACAATCATTATCTGAAAATTAATGACTCAACTTCAAAGTCACCATGTATATACACTAGTATACAGGGTGACTTCGAAGTTGAAAATTGGTAGAATCAAACAGGATCAGTTGCCTCCGCTAAATTACTGGGCTTAAAGAAATGTTTTTGAGTCATGAGAACTCCACGGTATCCGTAGTATAAAACTACTTTCCACAGAGACGTCCATAATGTTAGTGCTAAGTTAAAATGTTTACAACATCCACATAGAATAATAGCTATTTTCACTAGGTCTTGTTAACATAAACTTTATTGATTATGCAATCAAGTACCCTCAAATCTGAAAAACGGTCTTCTGTCAAAATTCAAATTTGTGTTTAGAAAGCTGCTTGATTCTATTTAGCCGATTGAAAAGTTAGATCTTCCCTTTTTGTCTGTTATCTTTTCTACCGTCGTTCTTCTATATTATATACAGGGTGGCCGACATGTAACTGACTGGTTTGTATCTTGAATATTTGTGAAATGAAATGAAATAAAATTATGTTTGAAAAATGATATCAGACAAATGTCCGCCTCTAGAATCCGCGCAAACCTGACCCCTCCTGATTACATTTTCTATCACTTTAGGGTTAGGTTGCGGAAGGAATATTTTCAATCGCCTTCGTAAAATTGTTCTTCAGCTGCTCTACAGTATTTGGTTTGTTGGCATAAACCCTATTTTTCAAAAATCACCAAAAAAAGTCAGGAGCCGTTAACTCAGGTGCCCGTGTTGGCCAGTTGACATCACCAAATCGAGAAATTACGTCCCGGGATATATTGTTCGAAAAATATTCATTGTTTCCTTATGTGTGTGACAAGTTACTCCATCATGCTGGAACCACATGTTTGGCAGGTTAAATTGTTGAATTTTAGGAGCAAGAAAGGTTTGTACCACATCACGGTAGTGCTCGCCAGTGAAAGTAAGAGAATTACCTGAAACGTCTTCATAGAAGTAAGGTCCAATGACATTTCTATACCAAACACCTCACCAAACTGTGACTCGACGAGGATGTAGTGGTCTTTGATGGATGATACGAGGGTTCTCTAGTTCGCCGATACGACAATTCTGCTTATCAACAAATCCGTTCATATCGAAGTGGGCTTCATCGCTCATTATCAGTTGTCGGTAAAAACCGTTATTTTGGGTATTAAATTATATTGGGGCCAGTCCGATCCGGTCGATATAAATGAGTTGATTGTATCTCATAACACCATCATATTAGGCCTCAACTTGTTAGCACGCTGTCAAAATTTCGTTACATTATTTAATGTCGTTCAAAAGTTATTTAATAAAGAAACTATTTCCAATAGCTTTATATTCCTGCATCTATGTCGACATTAAGACATTTTTTTATAGGAGCTGGTATAATTATTTTTTTATTCTAACAGGTATTCGAGAGGCTGTCATCTTTTCCATTCGCGTACTTTGAACATTTCCTTTCGTTCCCAATATCAACTTCTTAGTACTAAGTCTATAGTTTTTACGAATATATTAAACGTAGAAACCTAATTTAACCATAGCTTTATAATTTCTGTCTGGGGAAAAATTCCAGATGCAGGTTTAATCCAGTTTCTGTTCTCTTTAATCTTCTCCATGTACATTGTGCAGTGATTCTACGCTACGGTTGTTTAAAGTTTCAGGGTAAGCCGCACTTTTATAAGTGCTCCTACAACAGATTAAAACAGTAAAGTACAAAATGAAGTACCGTAGTACATATGTTGTTAAAATCCACAAATGAAATCTTTTTGAAATACGATAGCTGGATAGATAAGCTATCTACAGAGGAAAGTGCCCTAAACGGAATCCACCCCAAATTGATTTTATTGATTCTGCACTCTCTGATGCTCCATTTTTGACAAGTGTAAGTAAGTAGCCTAGGATTTGAAAATATGTTCATAACAACCTCCATGAATTGGACTAGTGATTTATTAGAAATAAAAATCTAATCTATTTTGGATAGAAAATTAATGAAGTCACTCTGGTGGGCTGCTGCGGTTGCCGAAGTAGTAGAATCTTCGGTCTTCTGATCAGTCGCCGTGCGCTGTGCGGATCCGAATCCCGTCCCAAGAGAAATTTTTCTCTTGGCTATGGATGTTGTGATTGTCCGTAGGTGGTAGACGGTCTCTGACTGACGAACGCAGAGGTACCACATGGCGGTTCTCGTAGGCTGGGCCTGAATGTGTGCATGTTTCATGCACACGTGTTCCCTCACCAGAGTTCGTGTGGCATTCTTCCTTTCCCCTGTATCCCCCTATAGCCCGACGGTACCCCATGGGTGTTTAGGCCTTAGGCCTTCGTGGTAGTTGGAGTATAAAAAAGGGAAAATGGCTACTAAAGACCTTGATGTATGGTTTGACACAAGTCTCGCTTTCAAGGAACATATACTAGTACATCAAGTAGTAGCTTTGGAAACACTGTATTTTACGTTTGTTAAGTCCTAAACTAGAATATTGATTATTTGTTTAGAAGCCTTATTACATATACAAAAAGCAAATTCCATAGAAGGTGCAACATCCCCTCATGGGGACCTCGGTTGGCCGCGTGGGTCAGAGTGTCGTGCTACTGATCAGCCGACCGGCCGGGCCGCGAGTTCGAATCTCGCCTTCGCCATGGATGTTGTGTGTTTGTTTTAGGCAGCAGCGGTGGCCGCAGTAGTATACTCTTCGGTCTCCTGATCAGCCGCCGTGCGCTGTGCGGGTTTGAGTCCCGTCCCAGGAGAAATGTTTCTCTTGGCCATGGATGTTGTGATTGTCCGTAGGTGGTAGATGGTCTCTGACTGTCGAACGCGGAGGTACCACCCGGCGGTTCTCGTAGGCGGAGCCAGAATGTGTGCATGTTGCATGCACACGGGTTCCCTCGCCAGAGTCCGTGTGGCGTCCCCCCTTTCCCATGTATCCCCCATAGCCCCACGGTACCCAATGGGTGCTTAGGCCTTAGGCCTTCGTGGTAGTTGGAGTATAAAAAAAAAAAAAAACATCATTTTCTGAAATTTTCGAGTTTAAAAGGTGGATGTGCTGATTGTTTGACGGCGTACCATCCTCTCTATAGATAAATGCGGCAAGCATTACCGTGGTGGGATGTTTGGCGAATGACTGAGTATTTTTTAATTAGTATGCAACACTGCGGGCATGTAAAGCAAAACTGTCGAGTTTTTATGCCTGAGAGTGGCTAAAAAACTTTCCCCTGTCAAGGAAAATCAATCCTCTCTCATTAAAGCTTCTTGTTATGTCTTGGCATACTTATAGCCTCGAGTCATACTTTTGGGTACTTTTTTATGCGATGTGTTCACGTTTTCCTTAGGTTCTTAATGTTTTCTTATTTGACACTCTAGCAATTTTCTTTTATCTTTTTTAATTTATCAAGGCTTAAGTTTAGTTATATATTGAGGATCCTAGCGCCTTATAAGAGACAGTAGCACGTGTGTGATTCTTTTTTTTTCAAAGCGGATTTCTAAAATCCCCGTCTACCGTCTCATAGATGGCGCTAGTATCTTTCAGATCGGTTTTTAAACGCCAGAATACAGCATATGGTTGACTATCTTCAGGTGGAATATGCTAAAAAAACATAAATGGCTTCAGTCATAAATATATGTCCAGCTCCCCGTATTTCAGTAAATGTAAGTTCTCAGGTAGTTGGAAAATATGTTCTGAGTTGCATTGTCCACTCGTTAAAAAATATTTTGTACTCAATGCTTGCTCATCAGCCTTTATCATATTCTCAGCACGTAAAAGGGTGAAAGCTTCTAGGAAATCGATCTTACCATGTACGAAAATCAGAGAAGTAGATAAGGAAACTCCACATTTACGACCTACGCATATACACTTAAAAAGGCTTTGACATTTGTTAGTGTCCAGCTATCCGCAGTTAATCGGACAAGTATCTAAAGGAAACGAGGGGTAACATTTATGAAGTTTATCTGGAGTATAAAATTATAATAAAACTATGTAACCGTAAAAACGATGACCATATGACACTTAAACATCTATTTCTTTTTCGCTATTTTTAAGACACCTACATCGGCAGTACAATCTTCAATATGCCTTAGGAAAATATAAAATGATTTCCTCGACATACAAGCAATTCGTTTCGTTCACAATATTACCTCTAACCATAATTACAGATTCTCTACTCTAACGGACAGTCTCGGGACCCTTTCGTACTGACGGGCCTTGATCCTCATAGTTCTCCTCACTGATGCTAATGCGAGATGAGCCTGCCAGGCAGACCCGCCTGACTTCGGTCTCCCATTCTGACTGTCGAACTTCATACATCCAGAACTGGTCGGTGCTTAGGGTATCAAGATTGTGGGACAATCTGCCTGAGGAGGCTTTTTCTATACTAACCGTAGGCTTATAGCAACCGCAGTTCTCCGGTAATTTGGCTTGTGCCTATGCGGCTACTTCGGTATAAAGGAAATATCGCATTGCATTTGGAGATACACCGAATATAATCTAATTGATGAAAACTGTGTATGGGGTCAACCTGCTGGATGCCATTTTTTTATACGGCAATCCTATGATTTTAACTACAGTGTCGGAGAGGGGGTAAACGTGTATGCTCAAGTATGAGATTGAACATTATTTTAATCTTGAACGTTTCGACAAAAGCCGTCTGAAAAAAATCTGGTTTGAAGAGATTTCAGAAATTGGGAGATGGAATAATCGAAAGCATTATTGGAGCGACATACTGAACGGCAATAAAATACCTTTTAAAGTAAAGGTTTCCCTTCACCGTTGACAAAGGTGAGGGCGAAAAGAGATATCAAAGCATGTCTGAGCATTCTCCAGAGACCGGAAAAAGTAAATAGGAGTCAAAAGGATCTTTTTCGAAGGGCAGCACAGTCACGCGGTGTCCGAGATTCGCATTAAAAGAGCATTGACCAGAACGGCGCAACAAGAATAGGGGCAAGGTGTTGTCAAATTATATTTTTATCGTTAGGAAATTGGATACGTAGAAATCGATGACACTCATTTCCAACAACCTATTTATCATTTCTCGATTTGACAAACATCTGTTGGTGAATGTAAAGAAATCTGCAAGGAAAGTATTTTCCTAGTTTCAGTTACCTTAACCTGATCAGCAAATACATTTTACCCCTTTACAGCAGCAGCAGTACTTCGATATTTAGTTCTCCTTCGATGCTGCTTCAGTACAAAAATATGGCGTCAAATAGATCGACTCTGCACTTTCCACGAAAAGCTCATAAAGGGTTATGTTTTACACAAGTTAGCTTCTCTCAGAAAAAGGTTTTCTATGGACATGTATACAATAAAATTGTATCGATCAAGTCAGTCAAACAGGCTCACACAGTTAGCTCATAGCCTATACCATTTGACAACGTTGCGATCTGGAAATTTCTCCTCTGACCTACCGACAGTACGAACGTTGGTATGACTAACCTCGCCACTCGCCAGCCACCATCGGTCACACATCGGTCACACCCCGACAGGTATCTACGTTATCTACGTTCGTTGAGCTGTGTGCGACGCGTCTCTGGAAAATAATTCTCAAGCATTCTAAGTTTTAATGACCAGTTAATGCACGGGGGACATCTATGATGTGTGACAGATGTTTAACAAATGTGTAGAGTTAGCACCAATTTTCAAAGCATATACTTTTTTTCTGAAAAAAACTCTGAAACGTCAAAACGAAGCTTGAGCAGTTAATGTTTAATTCGTTTGTGCTCGTAGCTCCGAAGTCACGGAACTGATTTTCAGAAACTGCGAACCTTTTTGTCCTTGACACAGTAGTATCTTGGTGTGACAATTTCAAAATCCGAGCGGTACTTTCCAAGTTATAAATGGGCCAACGGTTAGTGGACAGACAAACCGACGGAAATGAGTGACGAACTTTCGCGTGATGTACATTGATGTCAAATGCGCTTGTGATACGGGCTCAGAATATGTATATATGTAATAAAGAACAAACGCATTTATTGCCTCAAAAAAGCCAATATAGTTAGGCCAGCCTTTATGGCAACATAGGGATAAAGTTGTTTTTAATTATCATAATAATTATTTTCTTCTATTAACTCGTACAACTGGCTTATACTCTAAAGTTTTGTTTGCATCCAAAACACGAATCCTTCCAGAAGAATACCTCCTACGCTACTCTGTCTTTAAACATAGAACAGTGAAGCGTGAACTTGTAGGCGAAGATTTCATTTGGATTATTGCTTACTTTACCGTCCTCGGCGGTCCTTAACGCTGACAGTGTAGCCAGAGGGATGCTGAGAAAGCATTTTTGATATGATTTGCGAAAGCAGCAAATTGGTATCGACTAGCTAAAAATGACATTAGGGTGTTTTACCGACAGCCCCGCCTATGATCAGGTAACAAATATTAACGATAACTGTTATACTATTTGAGAGCATTTGCTTTGTTTAGTGTATATTAGGTCAAGTGGCTAGAGAGATGCAAGAGTGAGAGGACCAAGGACAACTGTGGTACATGATGTATACCACGGCTCAACGCTGAATAAACGATAGATCAAGTCCGCATCTACTTTATAGCAAAATTCCCCGAAGTAATTGTGAAGTTTGGTTTTATTGATCTTGTTCAAGGAGATATTCAGAACACGGACGCATAAAATGGGTACACCGTTTTCTGTGGGAACATTTTTTATTCAACAACAAAGAATGAGAAAACGTGTTTTGGTGATTGAATCGAAAGTGTTGTCAGTAATGAAAATACTCATATACATAATTTTGTCTTCAGTATGAGTACTATTTCTATAAGCAGTTCGGTGGATTCCAGTATGGAATTATTTCTTCTTTTTAAACTTTAAGAGTATGAAGAAATCTTGAAAAACATTTTTTTTTCACCGCAACAAAAAGCGATGGTCACATCCGCTGTGTGTTAAAATGTCTATAATGTATGTTTTTCGAATATCGTAACGGATCTGTTCATCTGTTCACGAAATGTCTGAATTTGTTTATAAGGAAAAAACGTAGCCATTTGTTTTTCGCATAAAAATAATATTCATCTTCCGAAATGGTTTGTGATTCATATCGGCTGGGATCATGACATCCCTCAAGTAACTCTTGAACAACACTCTATAATTCAACGAAGTTTCAACAGAGTAGTAACCATCGTCTAGGGTCCTGTAGGAGTATTTCGATAGGCTTTATTTTTTATTTTGTATTCTATATCCATCCGAAATGTAACGATGACATTCTGCGACACCCTGTAATCGCTGTATAATAATCCATCTTCTCTATGAATCAGTTGTTTTCCACATGATTGCGCGAGAAGAAAAACAGGAAAAATAGACGAAATAAAATCAGGCTGGTAGCTATTCAATCTGGTTGATGCGCTTCATCGGAATTCTACATTCGACGTACTTAGACCAACTTTCTGGAATAATATGCACTCAGAGGCAATCCTATCCTAACCAATGGGATCGAAAATTGCCGCAAAGTTATTTGGGTAATCTGGTCAGCATCTATGCCAGCGGGGCATTCGCCACAAGTGCATAGCAGCTGGGACCCTAATAAGATCGTTATTTTTTATAAACTGCGGCTTCGTCAAATATGCTTATAATCTTGATAGTCTAATCATATTAGACGAAAATACCCCTGGTTTGCGAAATAATTGTAAAGTCTGGTTTTATTGATGCAAGTTGTTCAAGGGGGTATTTTAAACATGGACTCATAAAATGGATACACCAATTTTTGTGGGAAAACTTTTTATTCGACAACCAAGAATGAGAAAACGTGTTTTTGAGATTCAATCAAATTGGAGTCGCCTGGTCAAGTAGTCTTTGAGAATTTCGAATTGTTTATCCCAAAACACCTGTCTTCCGGCCATCACCAGTTTACTGATCATTATGACAGGGTTCGTTCAAAGGGCATTTTATAGCAAAAGACACGAGTTTACCTTGCCGATATAAATCACAAACCATTCCGGAAGCTAATTGTTGTTTTTATGCGCAAGACGAAGGGTTATGTTTTTTCTTCTAAACAAATTTAAAACATTTCGTATTTGTGGGTAATTGAACAGATTCGCTACGATATTCGAAAAACATAGATTACTATACTCATTCTAAAACATAGCGGATGTGTATATCATCTTTCATTGCGAATTACTCACAAGTACGAAATATTTAAATTTGTTTAGAAGAAAGAACGTAACCCATCCTTTTTTGCATAAAAATAACATTTGTCGTCCGGAATGGTTTGCGTTTCATATCGGCAAGGTAAACCAGTGTATTTTGCTATAAATTGCCCTTTGCTCAATAAACTTGTTGTGATGGCCGGAAGACAGGTATTTTGGGATATATATATATATATATATATATAGGGTGACTTTGAAGTTGAGTCATTAATTTTCAGATAATGATTGTAGAAGGAAGATAAACCAAAATATCTGTGTAAAAATAAAAAAAAAATTAAAAAAAATTGTTTACCTTGTTTTATAAAGTATCCTCCCGACAAGTATTTCAGTGCGGATCTGTATTTGATCGTGAGGTCCCCTGTGAGGTCTTAAGTCACCTGATTCACGAGCCCGTTGTACTACATTAACAAAGGCACGAGGGTGCACTCGATTGGGAAACCGATCCGCATAGACATGTGGTTATTTTTATTTCGTTTGAGCCACGCAACAGACACTATTCACACGCCTTACCGACTGACACTGACTGTATGTATAACTGAACTCAATAAAATAATTGTAAAAACACATGAGCACATGATATTATTATTGAGACAGGGCGGTACTCAAACTTCTAAAGGGCTATAACTTTGTTACTTTAATTTTACCAGAAAAAATGGTAAAGGAAAAAGCATTTCTTTTGATCAGATCTACTCACTGTTAAAATAAATGACTCAACTTCGAAGTCACCCTGTATATACAGGGTGACTTTGAAGTTGAGCCATTCATTTTCAGATAATGATTTTAGAAGGAAGATAAACCAAAATATGTCTGTAAAAATAAAAAAAAAATAAAAAAAATGTTACCTTGTTTTATAAAGTATCCTCCCCACAAGTATTTCAGTGCGGACCTGTATTTGATCGTGCTGTCTTGGAGCACCGGCAT
Organism: Acanthoscelides obtectus; assembly: GCA_963669975.1. Classification (NCBI taxonomy): domain Eukaryota; kingdom Metazoa; phylum Arthropoda; class Insecta; order Coleoptera; family Chrysomelidae; genus Acanthoscelides; species Acanthoscelides obtectus. The sequence goes on along the minus strand of CAVLJG010000006.1, from coordinate 42,488,212 downwards.
GCCCTCCCCTGTTAGGTCTTAAGTCACCTGATTCACGAGCCATTTGTACTACACTAACAAAGGTTGGGGTTGGTTGCACTCGATTAAGAATAAGAATCATGTCCACAAGTTCAGCATTTTCGTAAACATGTGCCATTTTTTATATCGTTTGAGCCACGCAACAAACACCACTATAGACTCACGCGTTACCGACTGACTCATTGACTGAATACAACTGAATAATAATTGTAGTAAAAACATCGTTTCAAATTCTTTCGCTTTTTTGTTTCCGATGCGATCAACCGATAAGGGGGATTATATCCGTTGTTGCCAAACACGAGCACATAATGTATTATTGAGACAGGGCGGTACTCAAACTTCTAAAGGGCTGTAACTTTGTTACTTTAATTTTACCAGAAAAATGTTAAAGGAAAAACACATTTCTTCATTCTCTTCATTCCACGTCTTTTTTGGTCGCCCTCCTTCATCCTTGCTAAATGCCCAAACCATTTTAATTGGTTTTCTTCAATCCTTTGTAGTACAGATTCCACACCCAGCTCTTCTCTAATACCTTCGTTTCTAATTTTGTCTTTCCTAGTGACTCCTTTGACTGCCCTGAGGTATTTCATATCAGTAGCCTGTAACTTGCTTTTTTGCCTGTTCGTCCATACCCAGCTCTCGCTTCCAAAGATCAATATGGGTCTGAATACTGTTCTGTATACGGTCATCTTTGTTTTTCTGCTTATAATATTCTTCCTTAAGAAAGATGTTTTCAATGTGTGATAAAGCCTAGATGCGTTCATTAATCTTTCGTTGATTTCCTCTTCCATTGTTCCATCACCTTGTACTACCACTCCTAGATATTTGAAAGCTTCGACTTGTTCTATACGTGCGCCCTTGGTAACTATATTCATTCCATTCCCCTCTGCTGTCGTCATCACTTTTGTTTAAATACGTTAATATTCAAACCTCTATTCAATATTCCTGGATACGGATTTTAAGGATATCTTGTAAGTCTTTTGGGGTATTAGCGCATAATAACAGGTCGTCCGCAAATGCGCACTCTGAATATTTATTATCCTTATTTTGTAGAAACCGACATGTACTTTTTTAATTTTGCTTTTGACGGCCTTTATTACATCATCCATAATCGTAATGAATAATATCGGGCTCAGGACTCCTCCCTGTCTCAGCCCATCTCCTATGATAAATTCCTCTGATGTCATGGTATCCTTTCTACATAGCATGTAGTTTGGTCGTATATGCTTTGTATACACTCTGTTAG